>CM077509.1:10807517-11530743 GCA_039654745.1 Houttuynia cordata | reverse complement strand
CCTAATAGCGACAACTAGCAAGCATCGACCCTAGATAGCGACAACTAGCAACCTATAGCGACAACTAGCACGTCATGCAATCCCACAAAGAAAAGAGAAAACACCAAGCACCCAAATTTACTCTAAAAGATTGTTAAGAGAGTGCAAACAGTGGGAAGGGATGGCCCTTCCAACGATGACGAAAATCAGCGTCCTCTCTAAATCCTGCAGAAGAAGAAAAACAACTAAATTCAGCTACTGAAATCGAAATTAAATTAAACAACTCTAAAACTAACTATGCTAAGAATTTAGTAAACTATTATGCCGTCCCCGGCAGCGGCGCCAAAAACTTGATCGTTTAAATTAAACCCTTGCAAGTGCACAAGGCAATTGTGTACCTCAGTGAGTATTAAGGGGTTGTCGAACCTCAGGGACGGAGTAATCTTTTACCAAATTCAAGAGAAGAAAGTTGCAGTTTTTGTTTAATCTAAATTAAGCTATAAACTTTAACTACTAGGCTGAGATTTAATCAATATGGAGAAGACCAAGGCTTCGAATTCCACCACAATAACTAGTGTATCGTTTCTCTCTCTCTTTTGAATAAAGATTTCCAATTGGCTAGCATATTCCTCTCGGACATACACTTGTCAACTCAAAATATAGTGCTCTCCTCTCAGACGTAACACATAAAATAATTAAAACATGGAATTGTGATCTATCTCTCTCGAGTATAAACCAATGAAACTTTATTGATATATAACACCTCAGTCTACTCATGTTCCTCTCGATACGCAAGTATTCTTCGGATTGAAACTCACAAGAATTCACTCTTGTCTCTCTCGAGTACAAAGAACAAATCTTTATTGAATTAACGGTGATTACACAATAAATCCATACACCAACTAGAATAAAAACATAAGATGAGAGAAAAGAAACTACACAACCAGATTATTGGGCTTCATCTACACCTTGGATAGGAGTTTAGCCAAGCATGGAAGAGATCCATCATCTTCATCTTCATCATCTTCTTCTTCCATTGCTCTAGCCTCCAAGGTCTCAAATTGCTCTCTAGGTTGAATATGTGGTGCCCCAATACGATTCTCCCTTAAGGCATATATATAGGGGTGAAGGAAAACCCTCAAAATCCCTTCCAAATATAAGTCGAAATAGGCCTTAATTCCGGTTTGCCGCATACGGCGATCGATCGTACGTATTGACGATCGTTCGCTGGCCGATCGATCGCTATTCCTTCGTTATTTTCCTCCGATCGATCGCTTGGCGATCGACGCCGTATGATACCGATCGATCGTAGTCTACTGTCTTCGGCGGATCAAAAATTCCAGTAGATATACGATCGATCGTTTTTATGCCGATCGATCGTGTCCTTCAATATAGTGCTTTTGCGGCTCTGGCGATCGATCGCAGTGATTCCCGATCGATCGTAGTTTACTGTTTATGAAACTTCAAATGGCTATAACTTTGTGTCCCGACTCCGAATTGTGCGTGGTTGGTGGCGTTGGAAAGCTGACTCTTGAACTTTAACATGAGCTTGAATCAGTCCAATTCGACAATCTTGAGACGAAGTTATGATAATTTAACCATTCGAGTTACTTTTCACCTCATTTCTGTGGTATTACTCTTGTTTTCCTACAAAAACCAAAAACTATATTAAAGTAGTAGTAATTCTTAATCAAACACTAGTATAAATATAAGTTTAGGAGATAACTATAATGCATATTTCAATGTGTAGATCAATAATCCTGCGATATAATGTCACAATCACATACTTTCTAGTCATGCATTTCATAACACATAATCCTGTACAACAAATGTATCCAACACATGGTACAATCATGCATAATAATCACAATACGCATGTATCAACACAAATGATGAATGCCTTCATCAAAGAGTAAACACAAGTTTTGCCACAAAGGCTGGACACAGTCAAGGCTACGAAGGCGTATCATGGTCCGATTTCCATATAGGAAATGTAAGAAGGTTGAGGTTGTCGGGCCCCTAAAGCTGCTCGCCCTGGACGATCCTGGCCAAAGATGTCCGATCTTACATAAAGAACCTAGAGCAGGTGTGTTCGACCAGGGACATCTCCTGCGATGGGGGAGAGCCCAAATTCCTACACAGGGAACCCTAGAACACGTGGTAGCTGGGTGCACGAAGCATACCACTCTGGATGTTCAAGTTCAGATGACAATCTCAGTAATCTCATCTGCAAGGAAAATACACTACTCGCCACCCATATATCTCAATATACTAGACTGAACCTAGGGAAGTATACTTGTTCCACATAGGATCCAAATCGAAAACATGTCCTTCGGACCAACCAAGATCGGTTAATCCATCGATCGGTTAATCGGGCACGTAATTTCAAACATTGCATACAATCGATCAATTCTGGTTAACCAATGATAAACTTCATCATGAAGTACGATACATAATGCATGATATCATGGTACATCCGTGATCAAGACCTACATGGGTTCCAACACATGAACGTGCTCCCAATCCATCCCCTCATGCATCATAATCATGGTATAAATCAACTACAATTTCATAATGGACTCCTCATATGTGTGTGTAATCATGCATATTCTAATCACATGGCCAACGCTTTGACATAAACTCATAGAACAATATATGTATGTTTAAACACATTCAAAACATGATTCCCAATTTAAATCAAAGCAAATTCCATCATAAAACTTAAATCCAACCATGTGAAGTCGAAGACTCACTCATACAAGCATGATTCTCTTCTATACATAATTTGCATCAGTTTGAAAATTTTGAACAGCCGATCGATCAGCAAAAAATGCACGATCGAACGCTGGCCGATCGATCAGACAATCATGCTCAATTGATTGTTGTGCATCTTCTTCTTTTCGAAAATCCCGAAATTGAGACTCCATTAACACGACTTAAAAGCTTCATACATGGTCTCAAATACTATAAAATCCCATCAAACCTTCCATAACACTAAGAACATATGGAGTTATACTATTAAAATATAAGAAAAAAATAATCTTAAAATTATTTGAATTTGATGGAAGTTACATTATAGGGGTTGCGTTCAGTAGTTTCAACAGTGATGGGGGTTATGTACGATTTCTACAATATAAGCAGGGTAAGTGCAATTTACCCTTAGATGCCCCATTTGTCTTTTCAAAATGAATTTATGCTAGTTCATTATGAAAACCCAAATGGAAATTTAATATGGGAAAGAGGGAGCATTAACTTTAATGTGGGCTATGCTTGCCCATTTCCTTTAGTCTTTTGCTTTCTTATTGCTTTGCTTATACCCTTTTATCCAACTACATCAATTATAATCTTTACATCATTTGATCTTTCAATTTCAGTCACATCAACTTGTTAAGAAACTTAATACTCCCTTCGTTCCAAAATACTTAAAAAAAACTTGTTTTTTATTGGACAGTGGTGCCCACAAGAAACTCACGTGACCCAAATATACCCAACGCTTTGAGCTCCGGCTGGACGTTGAGTTAGAATCAGAAGCTTCTTTTTAATGTCATATTTCCTTCAACATTACTATGACATTTATAGCTGAATCTAGTCTATTGAACTTTCCTGTCTTTCTATCCATGAATTGCATCTTGTTCTAACTTCCTGCATTCCCTTGTTTTAACAGGTGAGTTGAAAGAATTCTTTGAATACATGTTTGGGCCAGTAGAAGATGCAGAGGCCATAGTAAACCAGGAGGGTTCCCTATCACAATACCGCCGGTTTGGCTTCATCACGTTCAAATGCCAAGACTCCATTGTGGCGGCGATTGATGCCCATTATGTCATCATCCTCGGCAAGAAGGTTGAGATCAAAACCGCCGTAGGGAAGCCTATTCCCTTGCCAGATGATTTATTGATTTTTTAACTCTTTTTACTCGCAATCGCACGAGACTCAGTATAGTCTAGTGGAAACGAGGTCGAGCCCAAAGGCTTGGAAGATTAATCTAATTCTAATAAAAGATTGAATTTTTATGATTTTAATTATCTAAAGAAGCAAACTTTAACAAGAAATCAAGTAATGAGAATATCAAAGCATCGAATCCACCACTAAACATGCAAGTATTACTCTCAATTAGTATTTCCACAAGATGATATGATATGGTAATTCATGTTATTTGATCGGACACACGAATTACTAGTGAATTCACTACACGTTCTTTGGTCGGCACGAAAAGTTCATTCACTATAAATTATGTAATTAATTATATTCTTTGGTCGGCATAAAATCAATACAAACCTGTTATTATCTAGACACAGGAAATATCAAGATCAAATTTCAGTCATAATCATACCAGTCTATGGTCAAGCACTAGATCGAATTATGAAACGTGAAATCACATTAAGAACAATCATATCAACTCCAATTCATTAAACAATCAAGAATAATAATACATATTTAGGGCTTCATCTAGCCTTGATAGGAAAATTAGCAAGACATAGAATAAGAGAAAGAAATAGCTTGATTCGTCGATTCATCAAAACACTGCTGACAAAATCACTATTCATAATACTGTAGCAATTTCAATGTTCATGTGCTGTAACACCCAGAAAATTGGTGCGTTAACTAAAGGTATCTATTTTAGGAAACTGGTCTAAAATAGGAAAGTTTCATTTCCTGATTTGATTTCTGGTTATGCGATGTGCTTTGATGTGTTATTTGATTTAATGATGTGATATAATTTGTTAATCGCATGGCTAATAGTGGTAGAAAACTAGGACGCGAGGGTTGGTCCTGGCGCTAGGCACAACCTGGCGCTGAGGCCAGCCTGGCACCAGGGTCTGAGAACACCTCACGCTAGGAGTGGGGCCAGGCGCCAGGGCATGTGGTCAATGGATTATTCTTAATTAGTAAAGTGAATTTTGTTTTGATGTGTAGGTTAGTGATTCACGCGTGTTAGTATGACGAGTAGTGCAACCACGGGACGTCAGAAATCTGTGCGCGTAGGACTCAAGCCAAGACGCAGGAGCTAGGCACTGAGCCACGTGGCACTGGCCCAGGGGTGATTTATAAACGTGGGTAACCTTGCCATAAGATGATCTTCGGATGATGGGAGTAAATCTTGGAGCAAAAATCTACGATTTGACCTAATAGCGGTAAATATAGTAAGTATCGCGGAGGATCGGGAAGTATCAGTTCGGTTGAGATAATTAGGGAAGATAAATCTTAATTAAAAAAAGATAAATATTTCACTTTTAATCAACCAATAAGAAGGGGACGTCTAGTTGGTTGGCTTAGATATGGTAGTTTCCTAGTTTGGAACGAGATACGTAAAGTATGATTAAGATTGTAAGCTCGGCCAGTACTATTTCTGTGTCAACAGTTGGAAGTAATTAAATCATAAATAATTCAACGAAAATCGGAAAAATATAAAATCAGTGGGGTTAGAAACTATACTCATAGGGCTAACTTCAATAAAAATTTTAGGGTCTAAGTCCAACTGTACTGACCGTGGGAAGAGTTGGAAGTGGACTGTTCGCATATGGTAGTGTGCTGTAATTAAGATTAAGATAGTGAACGAATCTTATTAGAGATTTGAAATCCTAATTAAATGAGGAAAAACCAATGGATTAACATGGATGAACATCCCTTACTAATGAGGGAGAGTTTTTAATTGGTAGTGAGAGTTTGGATTAGGAAGGAGTCTTGATTTGGAGATATCCTAGTTGTAGTAGCTTTGGGTCTATATAAGCACAAGAGAGAGGGCTGGCTGGTATTTTTCAAGCCAAATCCATTGTGAACGTCCCAAGACTTTTTCTTTCCCCTTCGCCTTTGTTCCAGCAAGCTTTACACCTTTTTCCTTCATCTCAAGAATCAACGATCGAAGCGCTAAAGGATGGCATCGTGTAGAGGAATCAAAAGCCTTCGCGATGAAGTAAGAAGATACTACGTTTGGACTAGGTAGGATGATTTTTTCCACACTCTTGGATCTGAATTTCATACCTTGTTCAAGTGCTTCTTGTATCAATATATTAATTTATGATTGTGAATTTTCATGAGAGTCAATCGCTAAATACCAAATCTTTTGAGTTATTCAGTTATTACGTGCTATTGCTCAATCGTGTGAACCTTGATGTTCTAATTCCTAATTGTTATACATGCTAGCCCAATGATGGGAAGTTTGAATTGTTTGGAGTCCTCTTTGAAGCTTCCTTGTATCTTTTTTGGTTTCTGACATTGCTGTCCAAATTTTATTGTCCTAGTTCATTATGGAATTATGGCAACTTCCTCAATATAAGTCTTCAATAGTTGATGATGTTTATTAATGGGAACTAAAGGGGATTATAACTAGAATATACTTTATAAATTGGTGTCATGAACCTACTGGTTGTTCAGTGGAGCGTTTATGTCAAGTAAATTCTGTGACCTTGTGTGTTTATATGTCCTTAATTAGTTGTTCAGTTTGCTTAATTCAACTAGAAAAAGGGGTATGTGTGTGAGATGAATTAAGATTATGAAAGTACACCTAAATCCTTGTAAATATTATGACATATCATACCTAATAAAGTTCTGAAATGAGTAAGATATGGAAGATATTCAAGTATACTATGTATTATTGAACGGATTATGGAGTAAACACACTCAGAATTTGATTAGAACTATGATTAAGGGTCTCGGCCAGAACTGTTTTTGCACTGACGACCTTCATTAAAATATTTGTAACTAATTATATAAAAATCATAAAATATGCCGTTTATTGGGTTGTAAACTAGACACATAGGAGTAATCACAGTAAAATATTAAGAGTCTAATTCCTTCTGTTTTGACGTTGGTAAGGGTTGGAAATTGACTAACATGTAAAAATAGAACACTGTAATTATGGTAAAGGTTGTGAAAACTTTATCAAAGCAATAACCTATGCTATAATGAATATACTAAGAATTTTATATCTATTATACAAGACTTTAAGTAAGTATTACAGTAGGATAGACTAAGTATAATACTATAGTATCACGGGCTAATGGTGAGTGGTTTGATGTTCATCAAGTCTTATATGTTCCACTTGTGATATTGACTCGATTCGTGTTTCTGATTGGAAACCGAACCATCTATTTCTATTTGACCAATGCACTTCTATTCGTTTGAGAAACTTCAGTTGACCTGTTATTGAGTCTGTTTGAGTCAAGTGTTCTTTGAAACTAGAACTTGATATTCTTCATGATATAACTTGAGTTTTCTTGGAGTCTTGAAAGGCAATTCTTGATCAAGTCTTTCTTCATAGTCTTATCTAAGGCTATGCATGTGTAACATGGTCATTGTTGAGAGTCTTTGCTATTCTATTCATGCTCTAGAACGTGAGTCATACCTTGTTAAGAGTCTTCGCTGTTCTATTCATACTCCATGAGTGAGTCATTAAAGTAAGAGTCACCCTATTCTCAGAAAGTTGAGACCTCTGCTATTGTTGAAATATTGTCCAGTTTGACATTGACCTATTTCTCCACTAATTGTTCAGTGGAATCATAGTATGCTCACGAGCCATTGCTAGGTCCAGCGTGACCTCCGATATTTATGGAATTTTGATTCCTTATTGCCCGAAGGGAGGCAAATATGTACGTTTAGGCTGTATGATATTACGGAAGGTCTGCAGTCTCCGCCCATTGTGCCCGTAAGCACTGATGGGGCTAGCATGTCTAGACGCGTGGCCAGGTTCCGAAGGGAGAACCTCTAGCATGATTCTGGTATATTTTACCTTCGTGATCAGTAAATTCAGCGAGCAGAAATTGTAACTCCTTGCCCTATAGATGCCTGGAGCCTTTGGTATTTTGACCATTCTCTCCTTACACCGGTATTTGTTTGGAGTCGTATAATTTATTGTCCTTGCTCTATACTTGAGAGTCAGGAAGCTTTGATGTTCGGAGTATTGGATTATAGTAATTTCTCATCCTTACACTTTGGATGTTTAGGAGTCTTCATTGATGCTGTTATTTCCTCTTATAATTGAATTCTTGTTTGCTCAGTTCAAATATTCTTGATTAATCAACTGTCTCATATTAAACCCTACTCTTTGTCCTATATTGTATATTCTGTTCTTGTGGATTTTTGAATTCTACTGGGTATTTCTTCGAATACTCATGCATCCTCTGATGCAGGCATGAAGAAAGTATAGCTATGGCAAGTGCAGATAATAGAAGACTTAAAGACAGTCGTGGAAGATAAAGCTATCTTTATTATTTTAAATTTAGTGTTAATATTATTGCATGGTTGGCCAAAGCATTTTAATGATTTTGGCTTTTAGTTATTTTAGATGACTTGTATTATGGATTAATTTAAGATTATTAAGTTCTCATTTCATATGTGTTAATGATGTTATTTATAGACTCAGTTGTGTTTTGTCGAGTACACATCTATTCATGGTGATGTATTAGATAGGATGTTCGAGTATTTGGTCATATCTCAGGGTTTCTGGCCTCAAACATACTCATGAAAGAAAAAAAAAGTCTTCCGCACTCCGACGAGGCCGGGAATTTTGGGGCGTGACAGAATGGTATCGGGCCCCACAACTCCGCTTTGGATTACATTGTTAATATATGAAGTGGTGTGTCAGAACTTAGTTGAAAATAGTATAACTTAGAGGCATTTAGATGAGACTAGATAATTAGAACTAGTAAAGACTTATCTAATAGATATAGAAGAACCCTTCAAGATTGATATAGAAGGACCATATTTGGAGAACCTAGATTTTGACTACTTTGAGTCTAATCATCAGGATTCTATAACAGTTGGTTAGCAGACACACTTAGTCATCGAGTTAGACGACATTGAGGCATCACTATTGATTATAGAACCCATACCTCAGACTGTGATAGATCACCTAATTTATCCAAAAGAGTAGCTTATTATGAAGCCTTGTGTGAGACTCTGTGTAGGAAGTTCCTGTCCAAAGGTTATTGTTGGCCTCACATGAGCATAGAGGAGATGTCATTATGCCTAGAGTTTTCTAGCACCGACTCGCATGGCATTGGACATGCTTGATAAATACCTTTGAAGTCATGAATCATAGAGGAAAACCCTAGAATGGCAGTTTTAGTAGCTGAATTTTATAAAGAGTTCCTTTGACAAGTACCCTAGGATAGACCAAGTGTTAGAAACCTCTAATAAGAAATTGATTTTTGTCTTCTATCTGGTATTTATGGTTGTTGTGTTTAGTGTGTAATTTGTTTGCTCGAGTATTGGAAGTTTACCGACACTCGAATGATTGTGATCTTAGGGGTTAATGAATAGATAGATGAGTTAAGATTCATCTACTATCATGGACTCTAGAAGGTAGACGGTGGAACGTTCTTGAATCAGAGTGCGCAGCGGAAGTGTGGTTAGTTGAAGACGTCGAATGTGGTTAATTCTAGAGCAAGAATAGGCGTACCCGATAGGGCTACATTCTCGAACCAGGAAGAAGAGGTGGATAAAAAGGAGTACATGATGCAACAACTTGCTATTGCAAGTGCAATCGGACTAGTTTCTATCTTGGAAGTGCTAAACGCTCAACCATCTGTAGTGGCCAAAGTAACTAAAGTGGCCTCTATCCTAGATGAGGATTTCAAAAGAATCCAAGAGAGGAGGATTAACTTAGGCAAAAGTCAGAATAACAACAAGAGAGTCAGAGGTAATGAGGAGAATAACAACCGGATCTATAAACAGCAGAAACAACTGCAACAACAAAATGTGCAAAACTTGCCAAATCGTCAAGCCCAACAATTCAACCATACCGGGAAGAAGTGTGGAGTTTGTGGACAACAGGCACATTTGGAGGCCATGCCCACGTGATACAAGAAGCTGCTACGCATGCAAGGAAAAAGGGCATATCGCGCCCTATTGCCCAAATAAGGTAAGTCGATGCAAATTTTGTGGACAACAAAAGCATAATGAGAAACTGTGCCCAAAGGATACTAGAAGGTGCTACATATGCCAAGGATTTGGACATGTCTCAACCTATTGCCCAAACAAGGAGTGGATGAACAAGGCGGAACCGAATGAGAAAACTCCAGCGCAGATATTTGCAATGATGCCAAAAGATGCAAGGGTTACAAAAAACACTATCGAAGGTACCCTTCTTGTCCTCAATGGAGTAGCTGGAATGTCAATTGACCTCGGAGCATCTTGTTCCTTTATCGCATTTGTCCCTGTACGGAGTATAGCAATAACAACTGAATGTCTGGAGGACACCTCAGTGAAAGATGGCAATACGGTCTAATTGTTGTATTGATATTATTTGACTTCTGCGATTTTGACTTTTTGTTTGGTTGGAGTGGTTAGCTTAGCTTTTGATGAGTGGAGTTTACCATAAGAAGAAAACCAACCTTAGAATACTAGAAGAACATGAAGAAATAGTTTGAAAGAGAAAAGAAAACTATATCTTGAGTTGTTTGGAAATTGGTTTCAGCATTTCGAGGACGAAATGTTCCTTTTAGGAGGGGAGGTTGTAACACCCAGAAAATTGGTACGCTAACTAAATGTATCTATTTTAGGAAACTGGTCTAAAATAGGAAAGTTTCATTTCCTGATTTGATTTCTGGTTATGCGATGTGCTTTGATGTGTTATTTGATTTAATGATGTGATATAATTTGTTAATCGTATGGCTAATAGTGGTAGAAAACTAGGACGCGAGGGTTGGTCCTGGCGCTAGGCACAACCTGGCGCTGAGGCCAGCCTGGCACCAGGGTCTGAGAACACCTGAAACTAGGAGTGGGGCCAGCGCCAGGGCATGTGTTCAGTGGATTATTCTTAATTAGTAAAGTGAATTTGGTTTTGATGTGTAGTTAGTGATGCACGTGTGTTAGTATGACGAGTAGTGCAACCACGGGACCTCAGATATCTCTGCGCGTGGGACTCAAGCCAAGATGCAGGAGCTGGGCACTGAGCCACGTGGCACTAGCCCAGGGATGATTTATGAACGTGGGTAACCTTGCCATAAGATGATCTTCGGATGGTGGGAGTAAATCTTGGAGTAAAATCTACGATTTGACCTAATAGCGGTAAATATAGTAAGTATCGCGGAGGATCGGGAAGTATCAGTTCGGTTGAGATAATTAGGGAAGATAAATCTTAATTAAAAAGAGATAAATGTTTTACTTTTTAATCAACCAATAGGAAGGGGACGTCTAGTTGGTTGGCCTAGATATGGTAGTTTCCTAGTTTGGAACGAGATACGTAAAGTATGATTAAGATTGTCAGCTCGGCCAGTGCTATTTCTGTGTCAATAGTTGGAAGTAATTAAATCATAAATAATTCAAAGAAAATCAAAAAAATATAAAATCAGTGGGGTTAGAAACTATACTCATAGGGCTAACTTCAATAAAAATTTCAGGGTCTAAGTCCAACTGTACTGACAGTGGGAAGAGTCGGAAGTGGACTATTACGCATATGGTAGTATGCTCTAATTAAGATTAAGATAGTGAACGAATCTTATTAGAGATTTGAAATCCTAATTGATAAGGGTAAAATATACACATTTATATGCCTTATTTACCTATATGCTAGTGTAGTTTTTATAATAAAATATGAATAAAATGGGTTATTTGTGATTAGGATAGTAATTAGGGGATTAATAATTAAATTACTCTAATTAACTATTTTAGATGCATTAAAGAATCTAAGGAATCATATTTTTATTATGCGTCTAATTTTAGTTTGGCTTTATTATTGCAGGTTTAAAAATGCGAATTGCAGATCGGTAGTAGACGAGCGCATTAGACGTGTTTTGGAAATGCCAAAGTGACCCAACATCTGATATCACGCGTATTGAAGATCTGAACCATTGATGAGCTACTTAAGAGAAGATGGGCGCGAAATTAAAGTACGGACGTGTAGATTTGAATCGGCGGTGGAGATCGTTACGACGGGTTTTAATTGAGAAAAAAAAAGAGAAGAAGAAAAGGAAGTAAACCAGTCTGGTCCGGTTTGGGTTGAGTTGAAAAATAAATAAAAAAAATAAAAAAACAACCCGAGCCATCGGCTAGGGTATCGAGCAGAATAGAGCAGGGCGCTCGAGCTTATGCTCGAGCGCCGGTGTCGAACAGAGGATTCCGGTGAGGCATGGTTTCCGGCGGAGCTTGGAGCTGGCAATGACAGCAGAGGCTTGGGTTTGAGGAATCGACGGTGGATTGCTCGGCTCTGGTTTTGCGATGCCGACGGACATGGCCATGGTGGCAGAGCTCGAGAAGAACGACGGCTGGGATTGGTCACTTGAGCCGGCGGTAATGGCGACGGCGGAGGGACTGTGGCGGCCCGGGATTTCGACGGAACAATGGACGGCGATGAAGATTTCACGGCGGATTTGGAAACTAAAAAGAAGAGTCATGCTCAATTGGGGTTTTCCAAAAACAGAGTTACGCTCGTGAAGCTTGGCCGGAAGAATTACAGGGGTATCAGAATCGTCTTCAAATTGGAAACTCAAAGAGTCGTACTGAGCATGGAAAGCTACTGAAAGAAGCGTGGATTTGGAAGGTTCTCGTACGGGTCGCCAGGATCTCGAATTGGAAGGAGATCATGCTCAATCTGGTTATTTAGAGAAATCAACTCGAATTTAGAATCGGGAGTCGAATTAGGACTCTCGGGAATTGCTTATAAAAACCGAAGAAGAGGAGGATCAAAAAAGGACGGATTTTTTTGGTACGAACTGGGCTGTTTTTTAGAAGAAAAAAACAGAGGCTTCGTGGTTTTGTTTTGGGTGTGTTTGGGTCGTGTTTTTTGGTGATTTCGGCCGGAATTGAAGAGGAAGAAGAGGGGAATCGATTGGAGGAGAGAAGAGGAAGAGATTTGAGGAAGAAAGTAGGAGTTTTGTACTGATTTTTGGCAATGAACAGTGCTGCTACAGTAACCTGCATATGCTACAGTAACCGGGCAGTTTGGGGGAGATGATGAACAGTGTTCGCGCTGCTACAGTGTTTCTGCTACAGTGAACAGTAACTGCTACAGTACCGTGAATAGTAAAACTGCAACAGTGTTTTTCTTCAATGCAATTTTTTCCAAATCTGATTTTTCTCATTAATATGAATAGCTAAATCTTTTATCAAAGCTAGAGGTGACATTATTTGATTAATAGTTTTACATCTATAAAGAAATGTTTTTAATGATTATTTGGTTGAATGCGATGTTTTGATAAAGTCATAATCTATACAATTATTTGATTTGTCGTTAACGTAAGGTACGGCGAATGCTTATAATTCCCTGTGATTAGTAGACTAAGCTTATTAATGATAAACTTTCAATCGATATTTTTATGTTAATGGATATGATGAATGTGAATGAAATACCTTCCGATTAGGTCAAATCATTATTTGAATCTAATTGAGTAATTAAATAGACGTAAAGTATTAATTAAATAATTGATCCTTGAAGCTTCGATATCTCCGATCGATTATCATTCCTATCTCTAGATAGTTTTAATTGCACTTTTAATTGCACTTTTAATGGCTTGTAGTGAAGACATTATCAGGTTAAAATTGTTTCCTTTCTCTTTGAAGGATAAAGCCAAAACTTGGCTAAATTCCCTTTAGCCTAGATCTGTAGGAACTTGGAAAGAACTACAAACTGAATTCCTTAAAAAGTTTTTTCCAGTTCATAGGACAAATGCTCTGAAAAGACAAATAACAAATTTTGCTCAAAAACAAAATGAATCATTTTATCAATGTTGGGAGCGATATAAAGATTTGTTAAATTCTTGTCCACATCATGGGTATGAGAAGTGGCGCACCATCAGTTTCTTCTATGATGGGATGACGCCTTCAATGAAACAATTTGTGCAAACAATGTGTAATGGGGAATTCTTTGATAAAGACCCTAATGAAGCCCTTGATTTTCTAGATCAAATTTTGGCGCCGTTGCCGGGGATCGAACCCAGGTCACCCGCGTGACAGGCGGGAATACTCACCACTATACTATATTGCTCTCATCTTCTTCTTTGTTGATGTTTTTCACTCGCATGGGATTTTAGCAATTTGCAGTTCTCCAGGTAACATCTATCCTTGATTTTCTTTATTTATTTATTTTATCCTTTATTTCATTCTTAACATTGAGGACAATGTTTAGTTTAGGTTTGGGGGTATATAGGAATAACATTGTTTATTTTCAAAAAAAATAAAAAAAATAAAAAAAAATTACAAAAATAGAAAAAAAAACAAATAAAAATTTGATTAGTTTTAAGTTGTTTGTTAGTATTTTTTATAGGTTTTGATAGTTTATCCCTTCTTGATGTATATTCCAATTTTTAAGAGATTAATTTACATTGGAAGTGTGAGTAAGTATACTGGAGGATAGAAACACTTAACTGAGCATATCTTTCTGTTACAGTCCTCTTAGATCATGTGCTTGAGCTAATAAAACTCACTCACACATACTAGTACATAAAGTAATACTCTTTAGAGATTTGTTGAATACTAATCTTCAGTGGGATGTTGATATTTACAAAATAAACACATTTTTATATACTTTTCTGCCTATATTTTGGTCGTAATTTTGGTTGAAAGTAAGGATTCTTAATAGTTATTCATGTTCGGAGAGTAATTAGGAGATTAATAACTAAATGCACTTAATTGATTAATTTAGATGCGTTAATCGGGTTTAGTGGATTTACAATTTATAATGCATCTAAATTATATTTAATTTTATTTATGTAGACGAAAGAGTTTCAAATGCAGATCATCAAGAGTGAATACGCGCCAAACCGTTTCTGTGCTGAGATCGAAGATCCGATGGGTGGAGATCGTTACGACGGGTTTTAATTGAGAAAAGAAAACAAAAAAAAAGGAAAAGGATGAGAACCGGTTTGGTCCGGTTTGGGTCGAAATAAAGAAATAAAAAAAAAAGATGAACCAACCCGAGCCATCGGCTCGGGTGTCTTCGTTCTGGAACAGAGCAGGGCGCTCGAGCGCCGGCAGGATCAGGCGGCACGGCAGTCACAATGGAGGCTTTGGTTTTCCGGCGGCTACAGAAGTGGCGCTCGTTCTGGCGGGACTCGATGATGGGTCACGGCTAGGTGGCAATCGAAGCAAGCACGGCAACGACCGGAGCAGAAGGCGAGGCCGACGAACATGGCTATGGCGGCAGAACGGCGTTCGTGCTGGCGGCGGAGGAAGGGTAAGACGTCACGGCCGGGCTCGATGGAGCAGATGATGACGGCGGGTTTGATTTCACAGCGGATTAGGAAAAAAAAACAGAGGAGCTGTGCTGAATGAGGACTCTTTAAAACAGAGTCGTGCTTAGTTTTGACGACGGATTTGGGCTCATCTCGAAGAGGAATCGACGGGAGAAGGACTCTCTCTCGAAATCTATAAAAACCGAGCGAAGAATTGGAAGAAAGGATGGATTTTTGAGGAGAAAAACCAGACCTTTATAGAGAGCTTTTGACAGAGATTTAACAGAGATTTTTCGGCGTCATTTGGCCGGATTCCGGTGTGGTTTCGGTCGGAGCAAGAGAAGGAGGAAGGGAGGAAGAAGAAGGCCGGATTTTGGGCAAAAACAGTAACTGCTACAGTACTGTTCCAAATGCTACAGTGCGCATGCTCGTTGAGGAAGACGATGAACAGTGCCGTAAACAGTATTTTGTGAACAGTACTGTGAATAGTGATTTTGTGAGCAGTGTTTCGATGAATCCGACGAATCAGGCTATTTCTTTCTCTTATTCTATGTCTAGCTAATTTTCTTATCAAGGCTAGATGAAGCCCTAAATATGTATTATTACTCTTGATTGTTTAATGAAATTAGAGTTGATATGATTGTTCTTAATGCGATTTCATGTTTCATAATTCGATCTAGTGCTTGACCATAGACTGGTAAGATTATGACAGAAATTTGATATTGATATTTCCTGTGTCTAGATAATAACAGGTTTGTATTGATTCTATGCCCGACCAAAGGATAGAATTAATATATTATTCATAGTGAATGAACTTTTCGTGTCCGACCAAAGAACGTGTAGTGAATTCACTGGTAATTTGTGTGTCCGACCAAAGAACATGAATTATCATATCATATCATCTTGTGGAAATACTAATTGAGAGTAATAATTATATTTTTAGTGGTGGATTCGACGCTTTGATATTCTTATTCATTTGATTTCTCAGTAAAATTTATTTTTTTAGTTAATTAAAATCATAAAAATTCAATCTTTCATTAGAATTAAGTTAATCTTCCAAGTCCTTTGGGTTCGACCTCGTTTCCACTAGACTATACTGAGTCTCGTGCGATTGCGAGTAAAAATAGTTATAAATTCAATCAATCAGATGTCTTTAGTCATCGTCATTGGATGATATGTAGTTATTTGTTGAGCTTAAAAGATCATGATAGACCATTTACTTGGCTATGGCAAGGGCTTGGATCCGGAAATAGGTTGAGAGTATAATACAACCTGGACATGATAAGATTGCTGGAAAATATGAATGTTTATGAAAAGAAAAAATGATGATGAAAACAAAAAAATGAAAACAAAAAGAAAGAAAAGGGGCTGCTAGACTTTATAGGATTAACTTAGGCTGATGTTCGGGCCCGAAGCGGTCTCTTAAAACCTAATGCCCTAAGCCAACTGTGCTGGGAGTCATTGGTCTGAGTCATTGCTAAACCTAAGCATCTTGAAGTCAGGCCTTACACAGTCCTGCTGAAAAAAAAAAAGAAAAAAAAAGTCTATGGTGTATTATCCTCTCAAATCTAGAATGTTGGACCCGAAGGAGGCGCGCAGATTTGTGCTATCATGAACTTAAAGATTACGATGACTATGTTAATTCTGATGTTCTTTGGTTAATGGGTAACACTGGATATGTGTAAAACAGAAATTCAGGGTGTATTGCTACAATGTTCTACACTTTTACAATTATATTATCATTTTATATAATATTGACCAGAAATTTCCAAGATGAAAGTGTAGAATAAAACCACTTACTTGAGGGCTTCTATATTCCAGTTGATTATAAATGCAAGTACATGTGGTTGGTTTTCTTAAACATTGTGGTTTGCACTTGAAGGGATAATAGGTTTGTTTGTTTTGAAGTGTTTATTTTGTTTTTGCACTTAGATTAATAAAGTTAATTTCATAAATACATGTTTATGGGTAACATGGCTGTAAACCCTCACGAGACAAAACTCGTCCAACTAGGGACACCTAGAGGTTTAACGGCTTGTTGCATACGCTCAATGCAATCGTGTTCCCTACGAAAGTGGCATTTACTTTTCTAATTTTATTGCTTTAGTTTATTTTGTGTGATTTTGTTTTGTTTGTTTTGCTCGGGAACTAGCAAAATATAGGTTTGGGGGTATTTGATAAGCATAAAATATACACATTTATATGCCTTATTTACCTATATGCTAGTGTAGTTTTTATAATAAAATATGAATAAAACGGGTTATTTGTGGTTAGGATAGTAATTAGGGGATTAATAATTAATTTACTCTAATTAATTATTTTAGATGCATTAAAGAATTTAATGAATCATATTTTTATCATGCGTCTAATTTTAGTTTGGTTTTTGTTATTGTAGGTTTAAAAATGCGAATTGCAGATCGGTAGCAGACGAGCGCATTAGACGTGTTTTGAAATGCCAAAGTGACCCAACAGCTGATATCACACGTAATGAAGGTCTGAACCATTGATGAGCTACTTAAGAGAAGACGGGCGCGAAATTAAAGTACGGACGTGCAAATTTGATCCGGCGGTGGAGATCGTTACGATGGACTTTAATTGAGAGAAAAGAAAAAAAAAGAAGAAAAGGAAGTAAACCGGTCTGGTCCGGTTTGGGTTGAGTTGAAAAATAAATAAAAAAAATAAAAAAACAACCCGAGCCATCGGCTAGGGTGTCGAGCAGAACAGAGCAGGGCGCTCGAGCTTCTGCTCGAGCGCCGGTGTCGAACAGAGGATTCCGGTGAGGCATGGTTTCCGGCGGAGCTCGGGCTGGGCGACGACCGGAGCAGAACAGAGAGGAAAATGAACGGCAGAACGGCGACGGCGGGCTGATAGACAAGTCGTGGCAGTAGTGGCGGTAATGGCGGGACGGCGGAAGTCGTGGCGGAATAGGAGCTTAAGAAGGCATCTGCAGCTCAGAAATTAAACGGAATTGGACTCCAGAGGAGTCATGCTCAATTTGGGATTCTCTGAAACAGACAGATTTGGGTTCATCCAAATCAGACATTGAAGGGTTCAGGACTCTTATCTCGAAGTCTATAAAAGAGACGATTTTTGACGAACTGGGAGGACTGTTTTGAAACTAAAAGCAGAGCTTTGTTTTTGGGATTTGGGTCATGATTTCATCGTGTTTTTGGCCGGAATTGAAGAGGAAGAAGAGTGGCATCGATAGGGAGCAAGAAGAGGAAGAGATTTGAGGAAGAAAGTTGGGTTTTTGCTTCGGTGAACAGTGCTGTTCATTTGCTACAGTACCGCGGCATTTGAAGAAGACGATGAACAGTGATTCGCTGTGAATAGTGCGCTGCTACAGTGATTTGCAACAGTTTTTTTCTACAGTGTTCTTCTTTGATGCGATTTTTCCCAAATCAGATTTTTCTTTCCTCTTGAATATGAATAGCTAAATCTTTTGTCAAAGCTAGAGGTGATATTATTTGATTAGTATTTTTACGTCTATGAAGAAGTGCTTAATGCTTATTTGGTTGAATGCGATGTTTTGATAAAGTCATAATCTATACAATTATTTGATTTGTCGTTAACGTAAGGTACGGTGAATGCTTATAATTCCCTGTGATTATTTGACTATGCTTGTTAATGATAAACTTTCAATCGATATTTTTATGTTAATGGATATGATGAACGTGAATGAAATACCTTCCGATTAGGTCAAATCATTATTTGAATCTAATTGAGTAATTAAATAGACGTAGAGTATTAATTAAATAATTGATCCTTGAAGCTTTGATATCTCTCATCGATTATCTTTCCTATCTTTAATTAGTTTTAATTGCGCTTTTAATCGTCATTTTAGTAGTTAGTTAAATTACCATTTCTCTATAAAATTTCTTGATAAGAAGTTTAATTTGCTAAGCTAAGTAGTTTTAAATTAGTTTGGAATAATCCTACATCATTCCCTGTGGTTCGACCTCGGACTTACCGAGAATATATTACATTTTGTCAACCTTCTCTTGGGTTCGATCAAAATTTGGCGCCGTTACCGGGGATCGAACCTGGGTCACCCGCGTGACAGGCGGGAATACTCACCACTATACTACAACGACATATTGTAGTTTTTCAAAAAAAAAAAACTGCTACAGTACCGTGAATAGTAAAACTGCAACAGTGTTTTTCTTCGATGCAATTTTTTCCAAATCTGATTTTTCTCATTAATATGAATAACTAAATCTTTTATCAAAGCTAGAGGCGACATTATTTGATTAATAGTTTTACATCTATAAAGAAGTGTTTTTAATGATTATTTGGTTGAATGCGATGCTTTGATAAAGTCATAATCTATACAATTATTTGATTTGTCGTTAACGTAAGGTACGGCGAATGCTTATAATTCCCTGTGATTAGTAGACTAAGCTTATTAATGATAAACTTTCAATCGATATTTTTATGTTAATGGATATGATGAACGTGAATGAAATACCTTCCGATTAGGTCAAATCATTATTTGAATCTAATTGAGTAATTAAATAGACGTAGAGTATTAATTAAATAATTGATCCTTGAAGCTTTGATATCTCCAATCGATTATCTTTCCTATCTCTAGATAGTTTTAATTGCACTTTTAATCATCATTTTAGTAGTTAATTGAATTACAATCTCTCTACAAGATTTTCTGATAAGAATTTTAATTTGCTAAACTAAGTAGTTTTAAATTAGTTATGAATAATTCTACATCATTCCCTGTGGTTCGACCTCGGACTTACCGAGTATATATTACAATTTGTCAACCTATTTTGGGGTTAGATCAAAATTTAATTTTCTAGGTCAAATAGCTGAAGACTCAGATTCTTGGGATCCCACCAATCCCTCTGATGTTTCTAGTAAGCCGAAGTCTTCAGCTATTAATGGGGGTCTGCATCATCTTAGGGAGGAGGATAATTTGAGTGCTAGGCTAGCCTCTTTGGCTAGGAAGGTTGAGGCTATGGAATTAGGGAAAGTTAATGCTGTTAAGTCTGTTGCTACAGAAGAGGTCTGTGGAATTTGTGATGTCATGGGACACCCTACTAATGAGTGCCCTACCATTCCTGCTTTTAAGAAGGTGTTGCATGACCAAGCAAATTCCATGACCCCTTTCAAGAGGCAATCTCCTTATGGAGATACATACAATCCAGGATGGAGGAATCACCCCAACTTTAGTTGGAGGAATGAAAATGCTGTACAAACACTACCTCCTCAAGCATCTTCCAATTATACTCCATATGTTCCACCTCACAGGAAGACACTTGAGGATACACTACAAACTTTCATGCAAGGGCAAGCTACTATTAATCAACAAACCTCACAAGATATTAATGATATAAAGAGCTCTCTCACTAAATTGACATCTTCTCTTGCTATTCAAGAGAAAGGTAGGTTTCCTGCTCAACCCCAACCCAACCCGCAGGGGCAAGTTCACATGATGGACACACAATCTTCTGATTCACAATTCGAACATGTTAAGTCTATTACCACTCTACGTAGTGGAAAAGAAATTGATAAAACAATTCCACTTAAGGCCCAAAAATCTTCTGAGAATGATCAATCAAAACATGATAATGAGGAAATTGAGAAGTCTGGGTCAAGTGAAGATGTGAGATGTCCTATTCCAGCTCCATTTCCACAGAGGTTGAAACCACCTCAAAAGTTGAACCAAAATGCTGAAATTTTTGAACTTTTTAAGCATGTGAAAATTAACATTCCTTTGTTAGATGCAATCAAACAGGTACCTTCTTATGCTAAGTTCTTGAAAGATTTGTGTACTATTAAGCGTAAGTTGAATGTGCAGAAAAAAGCCTTTTTAACTGAACAGGTAAGTTTTATAATTCAACACAAAAGCCCACCCAAATATAGGGATCCCGGATGTCCAACTATTTCATGTGTGATCGGGAACTTTAGGGTAGACCAAGCCTTACTTGATCTTGGGGCTAGTGTTAATCTTTTGCCTTATTCAGTATACACTCAGTTAGGTCTTGGGGAACTTAAACCCACCACCATTACTCTTCAACTTGCTGATCGTTCTATTAAAATTCCAAGGGGAGTGGTGGAAGATGTGCTTGTTCAAGTAGACAAATTTTACTTTCCTGTTGATTTTATTGTTTTGGACACACATCCTGTTATAAATGCAAGTGCAAATATTCCTGTCATATTAGGTCGTCCATTTCTTGCTACGTCAAATGCTGTGATTAATTGTAGGAATGGTGTGATGAAACTTTCATTTGGCAATATGACTTTGGAATTGAATATATTTAATGTTTGCAAACAACCCCAAGAGTCAGATGATTTTTTCGCAGTTGATATGATTGAAACTTTAGTGGAGGATGCATTCCCATTTATCTGTCATGATGGTCCATTTGCGGTTGCTTTAATTAATCCTGATGTGCGGAGTAGGACCACAGGTGGAATGAACGTTGGGTTAAAAGATCCTGGATAATTTGAAAAAAAAATGGGATTACGTCTGGCTGAAGACTTAAAATTTAGCGCTCCTGTGAGGCAGCCCAGCTTTTAATTTGTTTTAGGTTATTTATTTGTTAGATGATGTTTTCTTGTTGGATATTGTGATCGCTCTCATTTTCTTATTTGTTGATGTTTTTCACTCGCATGGGATTTTAGCAATTTGCAGTTCTCCGGGTAACATCTATCTTTGATTTTATTTATGTATTTATTTTATCCTTCATTTCATTCTTAACATTGAGGACAATGTTTAGTTTAGGTTTGGGGGTATATAGGAATAACATTGTTTATTTTAAAAAACAAATTTTAAAAAAATAAAAAAATTACAAAAAATAGAAAAAGAAGAAACAAATAAAAATTTGATTAGTTTTTAGGTTGTTTGTTAGTATTTTTTTTATAGAATTTGATAGTTTATCCCTTCTTGATGTATATTCCAATTTTTAAGAGATTAATTTACATTGGAAGTGTGAGTAAGTATACTGGAGGATAGAAACACTTAACTGAGCATATCTTTCTGTTACAGTCCTTTTGGATCATGTGCTTGAGCTAATAAAACTCACTCACACACACTAGTACATAAAGTAATACCCTCTAGAGATTTGTTGAGTACTAATCTTCAGTGGGATGTCTTTACTCATAGTCATTGGATGCTATGTGGTTATTGTTGAGCTTAAAAGATCATGATAGACCATTTACTTGGCTATGGCAAGGGCTTGGAACCGGAAATAGGTTGAGAGTATAATACAACCTGGACATGATAAGATTGCTGGAAAATGTGAATGTTGATGAAAAAAATGATAAAAAAAAATGAAAACAAAAAGAAAACCTGGACATGATAGGATTAACTTAGGCTGATGCTCGGGCCCGAAGCGGTCTCTTAAAACCTAATGCCCTAAGCCAATTATGCTGGGAGTCATTGGCCTGAGTCATTGCTAAACCTAAGCATCTTGAAGTCAGGCCTTACTCAGTCCTGCTGAAAAAAAAAAAAGTCTACGGTGTATTATCCTCTCAAATCTAGAATGTTGGACCCGAAGGAGGCGCGCAGATTTGTGCTATCATGAACCTAAAGATTACGATGACTATGTAGATTCTGATTTTCTTTGGTTAATGGGTAACACTGGATATCTGTAAAACAGAAATTTAGGGTGTATTGCTACAATGTTCTACACTTTTACTATTATATTATCATTTTATATAATATTGAGCAGAAATTTCCAAGATGAAAGTGTAGAATAAAACCACTTACTTGAGGGCTTCTATATTCCAGTTGATTATAAATGCAAGTACATGTGGTTGGTTTTCTTAAACATTGTGGTTTGCACTTGAAGGGATAATAGGTTTGCTTGTTTTGAAGTGTTTATTTTTTTTTGCACTTAGATTAATAAGATTAATTTCATAAGTACATGTTTGTGGGTAGCATGGCTGTAAACCCTCACGAGACAAAACTCGTCCTACTAGGGACACCTAGAGGTTTAAATGGCTTGTTGCATACGCTCAATGCAATCGTGTTCCCTACGAAAGTGGTATTTACTTTTCTAGTTTAATTTACTTTAGTTTTGTTTTGTGTGATTTTTGTTTTGTTTGTTTTGCTCGGGGACTAGCCTAATATAGGTTTGGGGGTATTTGATAAGCGTAAAATATACACATTTATATGCCTTATTTACCTATATGCTAGTGTAGTTTTTATAATAAAATATGAATAAAATGGGTTATTTGTGATTAGGATAGTAATTAGGGGATTAATAATTAAATTACTCTAATTAACTATTTTAGATGCATTAAAGAATCTAAGGAATCATATTTTTATTATGCGTCTAATTTTAGTTTGGTTTTGTTATTGCAGGTTTAAAAATGCGAATTGCAGATCGGTAGCAGACGAGCGCATTAGACGTGTTTTGGAAATGCCAAAGTGACCCAACAGCTAATATCACGCGTATTGAAGATCTGAACCATTGATGAGCTACTTAAGAGAAGACGGGCGCGAAATAAAAGTATGGACGTGTAGATTTGAATCGACGGTGGAGATCATTACGACGGGTTTTAATTGAGAAAAAATAAAAAAAAAAGAGAAGAAGAAAAGGAAGTAAACCGGTCTGGTCCGGTTTGGGTTGAGTTGGAAAATAAATAAAAAAAATAAAAAAACAATCCGAGCCATCGGCTAGGGTATCGAGCAGAACAGAGCAGGGCGCTCGAGCTTCTGCTCGAGTGCCGGTGTCGAACAGAGGATTCCGGTGAGGCATGGTTTCCGGCGGAGCTTGGAGCTGGCAATGACAGCAGAGGCTTGGGTTTGAGGAATCAACGGTGGATTGCTCGGCTCTGGTTTTGCGATGCCGACGGACATGGCCATGGCGGCAGAGCTCGAGAAGAACGACGGCTGGGTTTGGTCACTTGAGCCGGCGGTAATGGCGACGGCGGAGGGACTGTGGCGGCCCTGGATTTTGACGGAACAATGGACGGCGATGAAGATTTCACGGCGGATTTGGAAACTAAAAAGAAGAGTCATGCTCAATTGGGACTTTCCGAAAACAGAGTTGCGCTCGTGAAGCTTGGCCGGAAGAATTACAGGGGTATCAGAATCGTCTTCAAATTGGAAACTCAAAGAGTCGTACTGAGCATGGAAAGCTACTGAAAGAAGCGTGGATTTGGAAGGTTCTCGTATGGGTCGCCAGGATCTCGAATTGGAAGGAGATCATGCTCAATCTGGTTATTTAGAGAAATCAACTCGAATTTAGAATCGGGAGTCAAATTAGGACTCTCGGGAATTGCTTATAAAAACCGAAGAAGAGGAGGATCGAAAAAGGATGGATTTTTTTGGTACGAACTGGGCTGTTTTTGAGAAGAAAAAAACGGAGGCTTCGTGGTTTTGTTTTGGGTGTGTTTGGGTCGTGTTTTTTGGTGATTTCGGCCGGAATTGAAGAGGAAGAAGAGGGGAATCGATTGGAGGAGAGAAGAGGAAGAGATTTGAGGAAGAAAGTCGGAGTTTTGTACTGATTTTGGGCGATGAACAGTGCTGCTATAGTAACCTGCATATGCTACAGTAACCGGGCAGTTTGGGTTGATGATGAACAGTGTTCGCGCTGCTACAGTGAACAGTAACTGCTACAGTATCGTGAATAGTAAAACTGCAACAGTGTTTTTCTTCGATGCAATTTTTTCCAAATCTAATTTTTCTCATTAATATGAATAGCTAAATCTTTTATCAAAGCTAGAGGTGACATTATTTGATTAATAGTTTTGCATCTATAAAGAAGTGTTTTTAATGATTATTTGGTTGAATGCGATGCTTTGATAAAGTCATAATCTATACAATTATTTGATTTGTCGTTAACGTAAGGTACGACGAATGCTTATAATTCCCTGTGATTAGTAGACTAAGCTTATTAATGATAAACTTTCAATCGATATTTTTATGTTAATGGATATGATGAACGTGAATGAAATACCTTCCGATTAGGTCAAATCATTATTTGAATCTAATTGAGTAATTAAATAGACGTAGAGTATTAATTAAATAATTGATCCTTGAAGCTTTGATATCTCCAATCGATTATCTTTCCTATCTCTAGATAGTTTTAATTGCACTTTTAATCATCATTTTAGTAGTTAATTGAATTACAATCTCTCTACAAGATTTTCTGATAAGAATTTTAATTTGCTAAACTAAGTAGTTTTAAATTAGTTATGAATAATTCTACATCATTCCCTGTGGTTCGACCTCGGACTTACCGAGTATATATTACAATTTATCATCCTATTTTGGCGTTAGATCACTAATTAAATGAGGAAAAACCAATGGATTAACATGGATGAACGTCCCTTACTAATGAGGGAGAGTTTTTAATTGGTAGTGAGAGTTTGGATTAGGAAGGAGTCTTGATCTGGCGATATTCTAGTTGTAGTACGTTTTGGGTCTATATAAGCACAAGAGAGAGGGCTGGCTGGTATTTTTCAAGCCAAATCCATTGTGAACGTCCCAAGACTTTCTCCTTCTCCTTCTCCTTTGTTCCAGCAAGCTTTACACCTTTTTCCTTCATCTCAAGAGTCAACGATCGAAGCGCTAAAGGATGGCATCGTGTAGAGGAATCAAAAGCCTTCGCATTGAAGCAAGAAGATACTACGTTTGGACTAGGTAGGATGATTTTTTCCACACTCTTGGATCTGAATTTCATACCTTGTTCAAGTGCTTCTTGTGTCAATATATTAATTTATGATTGCGAATCTTCATGAGAGTCAATCGCTAAATACCAATCTTTTGAGCTATTCAGTTATTACGTGCTATTGCTCAATCGTGTGAACCTTGATGTTCTAATTCCTAATTGTTACACATGCTAGCCCAATGATGGGAAGTTTGAATTGTTTGGAATCCTCTTTGAAGCTTCCTTGTGTCCCTTTTGGTCTCTGACATTGCTGTCCAAATTTTATTGTCCTAGTTCATTATGGAATTATGGCAACTTCCTCAATATAAGTCTTCAATAGTTGATGATGTTTATTAATGGGAACTAAAGGGGATTATAACTAGAATATACTTTATAAATTGGTGTCATGAACCTACTGGTTGTTCAATGGAGCGTTTGTGTCAAATAAATTCTGTGACCTTGTGTGTTTATATGTCCTTAATTAGTTGTCTAGTTTGCTAAATTCAACTAGAAAAAGGGGTACGTGTGTGAGATGAATTAAGATAATGAAAGTACACCTCAATCCTTGTAAATATTACGACATATCATACCTAATAAAGTTTTAGAATGAGTAAGATATGGAAGATATTCAAGTATACTATATATTATTGAATGGATTATGGGGTAAACACACTCACAATTTGATTAGAACTATGATTAAGGGTCTCGGCCAGAACTGTTTCTGCACTGATGACCTTCATTAAAATATTTGTAACTAATTATATAAAAATCATAAAAATATGCCGTTTGTTGGGTTGTAAACTAGATACATAGGAGTAGCGCTATTTGCGGCCGGCCGCGTCCGCAAGGCTAGCCGCGTCCGAGGTGTCCGTGGCCGTGTCCACGCCGAGAAGGGTCGTCCGTGTATTTCGACCATGGACACGGCCGGGACCTCGGACTGCCGTCTGTCCGAGGTCCGAGGAGGAGGAGGAGTGGAGGAGGAGGGGCGGTGGTCGGCGGGGTGGAGGAGGAGGGCGGCGGGGTGGGGGGAGGATGGGGGCGATCGTGGAGGGGAGGACGGAAGGGCCGTCCCCGGGTCATCGACGCGGTCGCAGAGGAGGACCACCGGCGACGGATAAAAAAAAAATAAAAACTATTTTTTACCTATCTTCCGATGAGCTGTGGCTTCCGGCCGTCTCCCAAGTCTCCGATCCTGCCAGGAGGGGGACGGCGCCGCAGCGGGGAGGAGGAAGGAAGAGGGTCGCGGGGGTAGAGGAAGGCCGTGGGGAGGAAGAAGGAGGAGCGAGGAGGGCCGTGGGGAGGAGGAAGGAGGGCAGCCATGGCTACGGGGGTAGAGGAAGGAGGAGGGCCACGGGGAGGAGGAAGGAGGAGCGAGGAGGGCAGCGGTCGCGGAGGAGGAGGGGTGGCGGTCGCGGAGGAGGAGGAGGGGTGGCACCGCGGTGGGGTGGAAGGGGGCGGTCGCGGAGGGGTGGAGGGGGGCGGTCGCAGAGGAGGAGGAGGGGTGGCCGTCGCGGAGGAGGAGGAGGGGTGGCGCCGCGGCGGGGTGGAAGGGGGCGGTCGCAGAGGAGGAGGGAGCGAGGGCGGCGGGTGGAGCTGTGGAGGAGAAGGAAAGGGGGGTGGGGAGGAGGGTTAAAAAAATAGATATTTGTCCGTGTCCGTGTAGCATGCTCACGGACAAATCTATATGGACACGGACGCGGACAACCTCTGTCCGAGGTTTGTCCGGTCCGTGAACACCCCTACATAGGAGTAATCACAGTAAAATATTAAGAGTCTAATTCCTTCTGTTTTGACGTTGGTAAGGGTTGGAAATTGACTAACATGTAAAAATAGAACACTGTAATTATGGTAAAGGTTGGGAAAACTTTATCAAAGCAATAGCCTATGCTATAATAAATATAATAAGAATTTTATATGTATTATACAAGACTTTAAGTAAGTATTACAGTAGGATGGACTAAGTATAATACTATAGTATCACGGGCTAATGGTGAGTGGTTTGATATTCATCAAGTGTTATATGTTCCACTTGTGATATTGACTCGATTCGTGTTTCCGATTGGAAACCGAACCATCTATTTCTATTTGACCAATGCACTTCTATTCATTTGAGAAACTTCAGTTGACCTGTTATTGAGTCTGTTTGAGTCAAGTGTTCTTTGAAACTAGAACTTGATATTCTTCATGATATAACTTGAGTTTTCTTGGAGTCTTGAAAGGCAATTCTTGATCAAGTCTTTCTTTATAAGTCTTATCTAAGGCTATGCATGTGTAACATGGTCATTGTTGAGAGCCTTTGCTATTCTATTCATGCTCCACAACGTGAGTCATACCTTGTTAAGAGTCTTCGCTGTTCTATTCATACTCCATGAGTGAGTCATTAAAGTAAGAGTCACCCTATTCTCAGAAAGTTGAGACCTCTGCTATTGTTGAAACATTGTCCAGTTTGACATTGACCTATTTCTCCACTAATTGTTCAGTGGAATCATAGTATGCTCATGAGCCATTGCTAGGTCCAGCGTGACCTCCGATATTTATGGAATTTTGATTCCTTATTGCCCGAAGGGAGGCAAATACATACGTTTAGGTTGTATGATATTACGGAAGGTTTGCAGTCTCCGCCCATTGTGCCTGTAAGCAATGATGGGGCCAGCATGTCTAGACGCGTGGACGGGTTCCGAAGGGAGAACCTCTAGCATGATTCTGGTATATTTTACCTTTCACGATCAGTAAATTCAGCGAGCAGAAATTGTAACTCCTTGCCCTATAGATGCCTGGAGCCTTTGGTATTTTGACCATTCTCTCCTTACACCGGTATTTGTTTGGAGTCGTATAATTTATTGTCCTTGCTCTATACTTGAGAGTCAGGAAGCTTTGATGTTTGGAGTCTTCGATTATAGTAATTTCTCTCCTTACACTTTGGATGTTTGGGAGTCTTCATTGATGCTGTTATTTCTTCTTATAATGGAATTCTTGTTGCTCAGTTCAAATATTCTTGATTATTTAACTGTCTCATATTAAACCCTACTCTTTGTCCTATATTATATATTCTGTTCTTGCGGGTTTTTGCATTCTACTAGGTATTTCTTCGGAATACTCATGCATCCTCTGATGCAGGCATGAAGAAAGTATAGCTATGGCAAGTGCAGATAATATAAGACTTAAAGACAGTCGTGGAAGATAAAGCTATCTTTATTATTTTAAATTAGTGTTAATATTATTGGCATGTTGGCCAAAGCATTTTAATGATTTTGACTTTTAGTTATTTTAGATGACTTGTATTATGGATTAATTTAAGATTATTAAGTTCTCATTTCATATGTGTTAATGATGTTATTTAAAGACTCAGTTGTGTTTTGTCGAGTACACATCTATTCATGGTGATGTATTAGATAGGATGTTCGAGTATTCAGTCATATCTCAGGGTTTCTGGCCTCAAACATACTCATGAAAGAAAAAAAAAATGTCTTCTACACTCCGACGAGGCCAGGAATTTTGGGGTGTGACATGTGCACTATTCATCATCCCTCCCAATTCGCAGTCACTGTAGCACTCGTAGATCGATTACTGTAGCAGTTGCAGTTTTTGCCAAAATCAGTCCTTTCTCCCGGCGATCAACTCTCCTCCCTCACCTCTCTTCTTCCGGCCAAAGCCTCTCTTCTTCCGGCGGAAACAACTCCGAAAGGGGCTAGCTTTTTCCGCGAAAGTCCTCTTTCAAAAGCTATGCTTTTCTGTTCTCGTCAAGCTCTCCTCCCTTCGTCCTACGAAAGTTTCTGTTTTTATAGACGCCAAACCCGTCTGATTCCCAGTTGAAATCGAATTGATTCGTGACTTTCCAGATTGCGCATGCCTCTAACTTTCTCAATTTGGCAATTTCCAAATCGATCACTGTCTTCTCTGCCAATCGAACTCCTCTGTCAGTGGTTTCCTTTGCCGAGACCCCGCCATCTTATTTTACCCGTGTTCACCATGACCCATCGCCGTCGTCCGATCATCTTCTCTGTCACCGATCGAATGTGCTCGATCTCTCCTCTTATCCAGTACCCATCTCCACCGAGCTCAGGTCCGCCGTCGTCATCGCCAATGGAGCTCAGCCAGCCCGCCGTGGTCATAACCGCCATGAACCCAATGGACCCAACTGCCGTTCTGCCCAGGCCATCGCGGCCAATTGGAGGAGCTGGAGCAGAGTTCTGCTTCGACTGAAATACCTGAGCTCGAGCTCGGGTGGTTTTATTATTATTATTATTATTATTATTCTTTCTTGAACCGAACCAATGAACCGGTCGGTTCAGTTCAATTTCTCTCTTCTTTTTTTTTTCTTTTTCTTCTTTAAAACCCGACGTATCAACTGCATCCATCAGATCTTCAATCTCAGCACCGAACTAGTTTGACGTGCGTTCACTTTGGCGATCTGCTTTTGGACTCTTAAAACCTGCATAAATAAAATTAAATATAACTTAGACGCATAATTAAATGTAAATCCATTCAATCTAATTAACGCATCTAAATTAATCAATTAAGCTCATTTATTTATTAAACCTTAATTGCTCACTAATCATTATTAACCGTTAATAATCCTTCAACTAAAATTACGACTAACATATAGGCAGAAAGGCATATAAAAATGTGTATATTTTATAGATATCACCAGACCCCAATGCACCTCTGCACTCCATGAATGTCTCCCTTACCGCCACCGGAGCAGACCTCCCACCATGGGTCTCCTTCTTCCAGTGATGGTTCCCGGGTTTCCTGGTGGAAGTGACTGAGAGTAGGGGAGTGGTACTCTATGTCACAGCTGAAGTCAGATTTCAGAGCCACATGGAAAACTCGAAATCCGTGGAAAAATCTGTTGAAGAGACAAAAATGTGGAGGAAGACGACGAAGAGAGGACGAAGTGAATGGGGGTGGCGGGGGCGCTGAAGAAGTAGCCTGGCGGAGGAGGGCCATGGCCGAGGCTGGAGAGGCTCTGACATAGGGTGTGGAGCAGGTACTGACATTGTCATGGAAGCTAAGCTCCAAATCTGGCATCGGAGGATCTCCATCATTCCGGTTTGGGAAGTGGTGCTGCATTTGAGGAAGAAGAAGAAGAGATTCAAGCTCGAGTTGGAAGGGGAGAAGCAAAGACGATGGGAAGTCACATCACGTGACTAGGCCAAATATACATAGTATTTTGGAATAGAGAAAATTTCCAAATGTGCACACTATTTTGGAACGGAGGGAGTATTACTTTGTCGATGCCATAAAAAGTTCCAATTTTTTGGAATGTAGGAGATTGGAGAAAGTCATTAGAGATTGGTGGCTTCGATCCAAAAACAGCATTTGCAATGTTCCATATCAACAGCTGCCGATCACCATTCCCCTCCCCTTCATGAGATTGCCTTAGACCACCGCCCTCGCCCCTTTCCTATGCCTCTCCCTCTCCGTCCTATATTATGTGTCTTACCTGCTTGACAAAATGCCAAGGAGGGAGTGAATGAAGTTAGGCTGGGAAGCCTTCACCCTGTTTGTTGCTCACTCTGCCCCCTCTCTGACCTGGCTCAACCAGCCCTCCTGACTCTCCCCCACCATGGCTGCTCCTCTTCCTTCTTCTCGTACTCCCTCATGGAGTGCCCCTTTTTAGGAAAATTCATCAAAAGCAAGCGCCTCCCTTCCAGATTTTCCTGAACATTGCAACCAAACTTATGTGGTCATACCAGAGGATCTCCTCGAGGCTGAAGAGGAGCGCTGGAAGTTCACCCTTGTCGGCTATCTTCTCAACAAATGTCCCTTTTACAATGGCCTCAAAGTGGCTGTTGAACGCACGTGGAAGACGTGTGCAACTTTTGAGATTATATCTCTTTTAGATGGGTTTTTTCTCTTCAAATTCTCCAACGAAGATGATTGCACAAAAGTTCTTGGTGCAATTTGGTCAATAGCGGGCAGACCGCTTATACTCAAGCTTTGGAACGCAGATATGAAGCTGGCACGGGAGATGCTCTCGTCTATTTTAAATTTGGATAAGGTTCCCCAACCTTCCACCACAATACTGGAAACCATAAATTCTTGGTCGGGCTGTGAGCACTATTGGAAAGCCACTATATATGGACCAACTCACGGTTGAGCGGAAGAGACTAACCTACCCATGAATTTGTGTGGAGGTTACTGCTTCCTCCATGCTTCAAGACTCGGTTGATGTGTGTAGAACCAATGAGTCCACCTTCCCACAATAGGTTGTTTATGAGTGGAAGCCTCCTCTTTGTAGTCGATGCAAAACCTTCAGCCATGAAGTGGCCGCTTGCACCTACTCACAAGTTTGGGTTGCGACTGGTAATCCTTTTAACAGTTCAAAGCTTGTCGAAACTGCCATGGTTTCCGGCCAATTGCATGTTGAGGTAGAGGAGAATCGAGATGGAACTGAGAGGATTTAATATGAACCATTAGATAACATAACAAGGCGTGTGATCTCACAAGCATAAGCTACTCAGGCTCAAGTCTTTGGGACAGAATCTCTTGTGATAGCTGGGGCGGATTTGGTGCATAACCTGCTAAATTTGGGAGGATCGCTACTCAAGATATTCATAATTCAGGCCCGAATTTGCTCATTCATCAAAGTCCTGATTTGGTATTGAATAGTGACAAAATTTTTAAGAATGGTAATTTGGAGTTGCCTAGCCTGGATTCTAGGGAGGTTCCAGCACCCATGCCTCAAGTTAGTGCTACCTCTAGCATGAGTTTGAGTCACATGAGGTAACAAATGCCTTTGTCCCATATTAATGCAACAACATGTATGTTTTTGGGTCCCATTGGCCTAACTAACCCTTCTGTGGTGCCTCAAATAAACAGCCCCTCGGACATCTCTAATGCAATGGTTAATGAAGGCTGGACAAAGGTTCAAATGAAAAAGGTGAATTTGTATGTGGATCTTCCTCCTATGGCTGATGTTTTACATAGCAAAACCTGCGCCAATCCGTGCCTCATTAGAGGGTGAGGAAGAGGGCACATCTTGCTCTTCTTCTGCTCAAGGATGGAGACAACACACCGATAATATTGTTATGAACCGAAGTGAATTAGCTCGTCTGAAAAGCCTAGAGAAAACCTAGAAAACAACAAGACGAGGGAGGGGCAAGCCTCCCAAATCCAAATAATGGCTTTATGTACTTGGAATGTCCATGGCCTAGGCCAACGGACAAAAAAATTGGCCATTGCCGATTTAGTTTGTGAAAATAATCTGGCTCTTCTGGGATTATGTGAAACAAAAATTGAAAGTTGAGCTCTTCCAAGGGTTACATCTATTTTCAGAGGTTGGGACAATATTCATAACATTGAGTCCGCTCCAAGTGGTTGCCTCCTTTTATTATGGAATCCAAATATCTTACATGTCACTAAGTTATCAGAGGCATCTCAAATGGTGCATTGTCAGGTGAGATCTATTTCAGATGGATTTCTTTTTCATTTTAAGTTGGTTTATGCTTCTAATTCTCTGGGAGAAAGGGCGACTCTATGGCATGATTTAATAAACAATCAAGAGCACTTTGTCAGACACCCGTGGTTATTGATGGGAGATTTTAATGCGATTAAGTTAGAGGAAGAAAAACTTGGTGGTAATGTTGTTCCCATAAGAGATCTTAACTAATTTAATGACTTCTTATTTATATATGAGTTAGTGGATATCCCCTCTTCTAAATTGTTTACATGGAGTAATCATCAAGATGCTGAAAGCTTAATCATGCGTCGTTTAGACAGGGGGTTGTGAAACACTACCTGGCTCACTAAATTTACAAATTCAGTTGTTTAGTGTCTTACTCCTAGTTTGTCTGATCATTGCCCTATTGTGTTTAATCTAAAGAAGTCATTTCCTCAAGGGCCTAAACCCTTCCAATTTTTTAATATGTGGTTTGAAGATGATTTATTGAGACAAGTGATTACTAATGCATGGACTATGGAGATTAGGAGCCGCCCTCTCCTTATCTTGTTTAAAAAGTTGCAGAAGGTTAAATAGGATGTTAAAATTTGGAATATTGATCATTTTGGCAATGTACAGCAGCGGTTGAAAAAAACAAAAAATGAACTGGCTCATGCCCAGCGTTCATTAAATGATGATCCCACTAATCCTTCTTTGTTGTCTGTTGAAAAGGAGGCCCGAAAACACTTCATTGATGAAGAGGAGATTGCCTCTAGTTTTTATCACCAAAAATCCCGAATCCAATGGTTAAGAGATGGTGATAAGTGTTCTAGATTTTTCCATGCCACATTTGCTTCAAATTGTATCAAAAATCATATTCATGAGATAACTACTGCTAATGGGGAAATTCTTGATAAGCCAGAAGATATTGGCCACGAAGCGGAGTTATATTTCTCTGGCATTTTTACTCCATCGGTGCCTTGTCCACCTTGTGTTATTCCTTTTAAATGCAAATTGTTATCAAATGAGGTACCCTCTCTCTCTCTCTCTCTCTCTCTCGTTAGGTGGATGAAGATGAGATTAAACTGGTCATTATGAGCTCTCCAAACAACAAAGCGCTGGGCTGGGATGGGTTCATAAAAGAGTTCTTTATGGCCTTTTGGGATATAGTGGGATATAATGTGATTTGTGCAGTCAAAGATTTCTTTGAGCATAGAAGTATCTGCAGGGAGGTAAATGCTACCTTCTCATATCTTATACCTAAGTCTCTGGATGCCAAAAGTTTTGATGAATTTTGTCCTATTGCACATTGCAATTTTATTTATAAGATAATATCTAAAATCATGGTAAATAGACTTGCATGTGTGCTTCCTTCTTTTGTGTCATATAATCAATCAACTTTTATTAAAGATAGGTTGATTGGGGAGAACATATTACTTGCTCATGAGCTGGTAAGAAACTACCACAATAGATTGGGCCCTAAAACCTTCTGTTTGAAGGTGGATCTAAGGAAAGCGTATGATCGAGTTTGGTGGGATTTTTTGATCTCTATGTTGAAGCAATTGAGTTTCGATGATAGATTAAATGGGTATGAGAATGTATTAGTTCTCCTTCTTTCAGTGTGTTTATAAATGGCTCAAATTATGGCTACTTCAAGTCCAGGTGCAGTATTAGGCAACGATGCCCATTATCTCCTTTGGTCTTAATCTTGTGCATGGAGGCGCTTTCTGCTTTGGTTGAGAAGTAGTGCATGGAGGGCCGCATCACTCCTCCCATATTTCTAGGCGGCCCTATCATTTCTCATTTATTGTTTGCAGATGACTTATTATTCTTCTCCAGAGACTCTATACAGTCAACTCTTGCTATCAAAGATGTCTTAGACAAGTTTTCTTCTTTGTCTGGGCTTGAAATAAATATAACTAAGAGCTATATTTTCTTCTCATCAGCTTGTATGCATAAAGATGTTACTAAAGCTACTTTGGGAGTCCAAGAAGGTATGCTTCCTATCCGCTATCTAGGCCTCCCTCTTTCTCCAAAGAAGCTATCAGTCGATATGTGTAAACCCCTCCTGGAGAAGATTATGAAGAAAATAGATGGGTGGAAAACAAATCTCCTCTCCTATGCTGGCCGATTAGAGCTCATAAATTCAGTCCTTAATAGCCTTCAAATCTATTGGACTTCTTGTTTTAAATTGCCAAAGAAATCTACAAGCATATTGAAAGGCTTTTCTCAGGTTTCCTTTGGAAAGGTAGATCCTCATCCTCAACTTTTCTCAAAATATCTTGGAAGAAGGTGCCACAGCCTTTTAGCGAGGGTGGTCTTGGTATTCGTAGTATCAAGGACTATTACGAAGCCAGTTTATGCAAGCTTTTACAACGGCTTCTAACAAATAAGGAATCTTTATGGTGTAAATGGATCCATGGAGTTTACCTGAAAAATGAACCTATTTGGATAGCAAATCCAGGTAATTGTTCTTTGGCGTTCAACAATATTTTCATGTTACAGGAAAAAATGTTAAATTGGTGTCATATGAGTAATGGAAATGGCATGGACACTTGTACATGGCTGGACCCCTGTCTAGCTCACTGGCCCCTCATCTCTCAATTTGGTCGACATGTGACCCTTCTGATAAGCTGGCTCATTCATTGCATAATGGTCTCTGAAAATTCAGTGATGATGACACTTATAAATCAAAAGAGCTTATTGAGATTCTTGATGAGAACAGACTGGTTCTAAATAATGGACTGGATTCCTACGATTGGCTCTCACCTAAAGGTAAATTTTCATACAAATCGGTCTGGAATACGATTCTTAGTCATGGTCCTAAATTCCCCTAGATGGATCTGGTGTGGCATAACTATAGAGTAAATAGATATGCTTTCTTCTTTTGGCTAGCAATCCATGATGGGCAGTTGACCCAAGAAAATCTCTGCAAACATGGCTTCCAACTTGCAAACATGTGTTACCTTTGTGACAATAATTTCAAATGCAGAGACCATCTATTTTTTCAATGCTCTTAGTCTAAAACCGTTTGGAAAGTAGTATTGCAAAAGAGCAACATATTCCGGATTGCTAGCGAAGACATTAGTGGCCGTCTATATCACTTTCATCTGGAGTGAAAGAAATAAACGCATCTTTGATGATTGATATCTTCAAGCTATCCTCTTAGCCCAAGCTATTATTTTTAAAACTCGCCAAGTCTTGATAACTTTTGATGCACAAAAGAGGATCATAGGCACTTGTCCTTTCCCTCGTGATTTTTGGACAGACTTACTCATTACTGTCAGAAGCTTTTGAAGCCTTTTTATTGTAGCAGGTTGATCCCCTTGGCCTTAGTTGGCTCCATTTTGGGGGCTAGATTTTCTTTCTTTTTTAGAGTTTGGGAGTTAGATGTAAAGCTCTGTCTTATGTAACCTCCTTTGTTCTTTAATCTTAATTTTTAATTATAAAAAAATATTACTTTGTCTTTTTTTATTACTCCCTTTATCCAACATTGAAGCTCCATTTTGGTAAATAGTCATTTCTATTGAATGGTAAAAGCCTAGAGAAGTTAAGAAATTGTGTGGCTAGGGTTTCCTTAGGGAGCCACTGAGATGATCTCCTTCCTTTTGTCCAGTCGATGGCCCGTTTCCCTAGCTGACCAGGGCCTTGTGGTGTGGTTTTGGCTATGGGTTTCAACCCCACAATGTTACAAAGCTATGGGAATGAAGAAAGGTGGGTACCCTTGTCACGCCCCGGGCACTGCCCGATCCGAACCGAATCCGGTTTAAGAGTCAAACCAGCATATGAGGGCGACGTTAAGGAGATATAGCGGAAGACTTATGCCCCTCATACGGGCAGTCTCACTAACAGAGTTACGCTAACAATTTTGAGCAAGAGTAAATAAGAGGAACAAAGGTAGAGTTTAACTAAAAATAAATCGACAAGTCATTAAACCCACAACTACAAACTTGAGCCATCAAACCGGGCTCAAATCAAAGGGTCCACAAGTATTGGTCACAAGTCTCATCATACAATAATAAAATAACTCCAAATTACTAAACTAGACCAAGTCCAAGGCTTCCACGCCTAATCCCGCTCTCTCTACGATCGCTCCACAAATAGAGGATCCAGTCGATCTGCGTGTCACACCACGCAGCCCCAAAACAAAACAAGGAAAGAGGGGTGAGTATAAAACTCAGTAATGGTTTTAATTTCAATCGACAATAATCAGAAATCATACGGCATTATAACATAGCAATAGATCTATAATCGACATGGTTATCCCATTTTCTAGTCGTTCATGTATAACACATAATCTTGCATAACAATATCTCATCCACATGCTTCCATCTCATGCATTCAACACATAATCATGCATAATGATATCTCATTCACATACTTTCATCTTGATCAGGCATTCATATCTCATAAATTGACCCTGCATGTCCAAAGTAACCAACACATGGTACAATCATGCATTCATATCTCATAAATTCACCTTGCATGTCCAAAGTAACCAACACATGGTACAATCATGCATAACATCGCAATAAGCATGTATCATCACAATGGTGAATGCCTCCATCAAGGAGTAACACAATATTGCCACGAAGGCGGGACACAATCAAGGCCACGAAGGCGTATCATGGTCCAGTTCCTACACAGGAACAAAGGGAGTTGTCAATCCTAACGTGCTACTCGCCTTGGACAATCCTCGCCAAGGATGTCCGAATCTCACATAGAGAAACTAGAGCAATTGTGTTCGCCCTGGGTAGTCTCCTGTGGTGGGGGAGAGCCCGAATCTCTTCACAGAGAAACTAGAACACGTGGTAGCTAGTGCACAAGAGCCTACCACACGGGTGCTCTGTGTCCGGTTTTTGACATCTCAAATCTCTGCAAGGCGAGTACACCCTCGCCCCCCATATATCTCAATCAAACTCAACCCGGGGAGTGAACCTGTCTAATGAAAGAATGAAATCGAAAACATGTCCTTTCGGACCAACCAAGTTTCGATTAATCCACTGATCGATTAATCCGGTATACAATCTCACACATTGCATATAATGGATAAATTCCGTTTTAAATAACGATAAAACTTCATCCATTAAGTCCGATATATGATGAATGCTATCATGATACATCCGTGAGCAATCCTACGTGGGTTCCAATACATGGAACGTGCTCCCAATCCATCCCCTCATGCATCATAATCAAAGCATAATTAACTAAAATCTCATAATAGATTCCCATGTGTGTGTATACTCATGCATATTCTAATCACATGATTCATGTTTCGACATAAACTCATTGAGCAGTATTTACATGCTTAAATTATTTTTGATTAAAAACTTCATAAACCCCATTTATTTTTTAAAACCACTAAATTTAAACCCAAAAACACTTAAACAACACGATAACAAATAAAGAATATTAAAATAAACCGGTTCAAGATGAGGGATCTTACAACCCTCCTCCATCTTCTTTATCCATCTTCTGTCTACCTCCTCTTACAAAATGACCTTTTCATGTCTACCCTTTCTACCCTCTGCCTGCTCCCTTCGGATCGTCGTTGGTCATTATCTCCTGTTAAAGTTAGAATTTTTTGCTTTGAATGATAAGGATTTAGGTTTGGCATATGTTATGCTTCCTGCTCTTCATTCTTTAGATAGGACAATTAGATTGTCGTTGATGGCAAATTATTGGTGGCTGATCTACCCCATGGACATGGCAATTGTGGTTGGCGATTTTTATTGCGGTGGGCATGTAGTTCTATCTTCACAATCGCCTCTATTGGTTGCTGATGTTTGCAATGGTTGTTCTCCCCTAAGGGAGTTCGAGAATATGATTCTATTTGGCCGTGACGTTGGTGTTTCTCCTAGATGTGTAGAGTCTAGATATGAAATCAGTCTTATAAAGTTTGTTAGTGAGGATGAAGTTTGAGGTCCTCTGCAACTAATGTGCTCTTAAGTGCATGCCATCAAGATGTTCGATCCTTTTGGTGCTTTTGATGTGAATGCATTTTCTACATATATTATTCATTGCATTACATTATATTAAATTGTATGCTTGTGATGGTTAAAGAAGTGGTGTTTGCCCTATAGAGCTTTTGCATTAAAAAAAAGTTCTATTTTAGGGAAGCATAAAAGGAGGCTTTGAGGGATAAGAAGGAGGTGGACTTTAGCTATTAGTATAGGACAAACTTATTTTCCAAATGGAACTATTAATATGGGACGAATGGAGTAATTGGTTTGAGACTTTGAGGCTAAAGGCTAATACCCGAAGTTTTTGGAGTATTGGTTTTTATTTATACCGGAAGTTTTTGCTCCGAAGTGTATAAAATGAGGAAAATTTCACATGTAGTAGTCTCTAGAGAACTATATATGCGCAAGTTGCCTCCAAAGTTGCAACGACCTAGCATTCTTTAGTTTCCGAATTCATTATACTCTCTAGAGTCTAGATGCGAACAGATATGATGGTACAAAAGTTTCTTCATCAGATGTTTTCTAATTCATTAGATTTTCAATCAGCTTGTAATTGAATTTAAACTAAAGTACATTATAGACTGACATCTCATGATGTTCTTTATAAAATCCCTCCTCGAGAACTGAGGGAAGGAATATGAAGCGGATGATGGCTTAGCAGTTTTCCAGAATCTCATACCAGAAACCTCGTTGTTGATCTCATAGGATATCGATATGCTCATGGAAACTGGACCCTTTAGGTGGGCTACACAATAAAGTGGCCTCTCCACGGTATCAGTTCAATTCTATACATTCTTACAGAAAATATGTCTTGATTGAAGGGCTTTCTGCCTCTCTCATCCCCTTATAAAAATTAAAATCAATAATAAACAAATTGATTAACAAATCCAAATTAATTATGTAACAAAAATGCGATGCAAGACCCAACACTCGACAAACCTAATTAAAATTGATATTAAGTTTTGGGTAATGTGCCAGCTGATCAAAGCTACCTCTATCTGTGGGCCAATAAGATGCCTTAGATGATTTTCTTTCCAATCATGGCTCAATTTATTCACGTTTCCTAGGCCAGTAGAAATCATCCGACTACATGTGGCGCCTATAGGGGACAGATCTAATAGAGTCCAACATAAAAATCTTGTGCATGTCAGGCTTTTCAGCAAGTGCTCTCTAGGATTGTTTCTGTGATCTTCAGTAAGGTGGGTCCAAGAGAAACTAGAAGGAACTGAGGCTTTGAAGAATTTCCCTCCCGGAGTCCTGCATACCAAATGCCAAGGACCCTTACCTTAAAAAGAAAAAGCTTCAATTTTTTCTTATATTAGCAAGTTCTGGATGGATGATAACTTTGGAGTGGCGGTTCCTATTTTGCATTAGGACAGGTTCTCAGGCTTTTAAAAGTGACTGACACGCACTTCTGATCAGGCCATGGCCCCACATAGAAAAGCAGTCAGAGCATTTAGACTGAAGAGAAGAAACCTTCTTCAAGTTCATATTATAAAATTTCTCAGGATAACAACCATCATATCCATGTTCTAAGGTTTCTTTCAAGAAATTTTGTGATGATCTTCTGTCATAAGAATCCAGAGCAGGCAGTTGTTTATACCATATAATCTGTCTGAAATAGATGTATGAAGGAGTCTTAATCTTTCAGTCTCAGGCGCCTTTTTTGAGAGTAAACACTGAACTAGACCTTAATCTTAGGTACCACAGAAGCTAAATTGGAACTAGTGAGCTATTTGGTTGAGTAAAGCTTAAAAGTTGATGGACATCCATTTAATCCAATTATGCCCATATAGTTTGAGTCCCCTTTAGATCTGCCTGGCTCATGTGCATAAGCATTCACGGGTGGTGAGATTTCGATCCTGCAACGCGCGTTAATACAAGGGCTTGTGTTCTATTTGTTTTTTCTTGTGCAAGGCATGTCCTAATTGTCTGATTGATTAACACAAGAAGCACAGAAGACTCTGAGCAAGAAGTGACCAAAACATCAGTATGTGACTCGAAAGATATGAATCAAACAAGTAGATCAGGAGTGGAGCTCGCTTTATCCACAGCAACCAAGAAAGCGGAAATCCAAGGACTAGGCAAAAGACGTAGATGAGAATGGGGAGGAACCCCAGAAAAGGCTGCGATGCCGGCAAAGGCAGAGACAAGCCCCGTGCCCCCCTGACCCTGACCAACCCTACCACATACACATATGTATGCACATCATCTCAACATTTATGGTCCATCTCAATTACCACACCAACTAGTCACTCATTCAGTCCATGGCATTATTGATGGTGATAATTGATGACAAGCTCAGCCATGGCGATAGGTGGTCTGCCATGTTTGGGCATACCGGAGACGAAGAGCATCATGTGTATTGTAGAAGAATTTAAGAAGTATTGTAACGTGTATGTGTTTAAAGAAGAAGAAGAAGAGTGAGGGAGCTGCATGAATGCCGGCAGAGGGCTGGGCGGGGGTCAGCAGGAGGGAGCCGCCGCAGGTTGGTCCCGCGTTCCGGACGGCATGCGCGATCACCAAAAAGCCATACTTTGGTGGTCTCGTCCCATTGTAAACCTGCATGCATGCCTGCCTGACCTTTCTCTTTGGACCAACAAACTCAATCTGCTGTTATTCGAGACATCTTGAGGGTTTCTTAACATGCATGGATATGGACTCCATTTTTTGTTAGTTTTAACTAATTAATTAGGAGTTAGATGGTTAGCTATAAGATAAAGTTCATTATGAACGCTTCACATTTCATGTTATTTGTAAAAGTTCAATACTTTCTATTATATCTTGTGGACGATTTATTAAAAGTTCAAGACTTTCTATTATATCTTGAGGACGATTTATATCACATTATTATAAATATTATGTCCGCAACATATATGCACAATCATGTATCAAAGATAACATGTGCATAGTGTGCTAGTCTTTGAACTAGTTGTTTTCCTATAGTTGATAATTGATTATTTTACTACTTTTTATAATTGAACTGGTGGATAACTCTTGCACGGTTTATGTGTTTGTTGATTTGCATCCTTTAGAGCTTTGCTTTGTTTTGGGCTTTTGAAATAATTTTTTTTCCAACACTTTAACTTTTCATAAAGAAAATCTAATACCTAGTAATTGAGTAGAATCAATTATTTGGAAATTTCTTATCTAGAGACCCGTCGTGTCCAATTGCAATATAGCGACCAATTTGGTGGTATAGAAGTAATAATGTCTTTCACCTATACCCAACATTAATTTGCCTATAAAAAAATTTAATTTGCCTAAAATATTGAATGGCTCTAAACCATCATGAGAAAGACGAAGAAATATGCATTTGCATAAAAAATTTGAAATCAAGCCTTTTGCAGCCATATTAGTGGTCGTGACTCATGAGGACTTCCCTTGCCCACAAGAAATGGACCCATGAGGGGCAATGATGCTCTTACTTTATGTAGTTAACAATGTAATGTCTTTTAAAGAGGAACTTTAATGATGAAAAGAAAGAGAGCAATTGCTCCACATAGTTAAGGCCATAGAGCGAATTATGGAGTTCTTATCGAAGTGTTAACAGCTACACTAATGTGGTCCGGTAAGTCCTAATGACTACTACAACTAAGCAACATAGATCACTTTATTAAAAAACAAGATACCCTTAAATTTATCTTCTACGAGGTGAACAGTACGTACTACAAGCATTGATTTCAGTCCTTCGATTTTCCATAAGTCACACTCGACTTCAAATTTTACTCCAATACAGATTCATTTCCAGGAAAATGATAAATGTCCAACAAGTACATCAGCAACGGAGGTTTTATCCTCATCCTTGTTTCAAACATGCCTAACATGAGGGCCCTAATCAGTTCTTCATGGAAATGATCATATAACAGAAGTGTTCAAAGCGTGTGAGGATTGTCGCACGGGTGCCTCTCATAATAGAAGGATCGGTGATTCAATTTACAGAAGAATGGGGCAAGGCAATCATCTCTTGGATGGGGTAAATGACTGAATTCAAGCCCCAAACGCCTACTCGCGTGATGGTAACACTCTCCACATTTGGCGGAGACGTCACTTTAGTAAAGAGGCACCTTAGACTTTAGAATTGGGGCGTGCGTGGGTGTGTGACTGGGTTCACCTAAATTGACTGAATTCAAGCAAGAGGTTGCGGCAATGGCTATCTTACTAGCTGTAAGACTTTACACGTATTTCCAGGTGATAAGCTTTCTCCTTGAGGGTGTGATCATTATCTTTGAAAAATACATAAATCAAGAAGAAAACCAATATTTTTGATCTTCTTATTATATTTCATCCACTTCAAGGAAACCCAATTACCACTTTCATTTGTCCAAATATACTAATCCCAATGGATATATCACTGGGAAATAAACAAATTCAAAACATGTTCCATCATCTTTGCACTAATCCTTGGACATGATTATGATGAGCCGAATGTTTGTTTGCTTCTGTTACTTCTAGTGTATAAAGGGTACTTAAATGAAAGAGATGATGAGTACTTGGACCAGTCCCGAGTAGTATCTACATTCAAAACTGTCTACACATCTCTCCCCTCTATATTAAAGCACCCCACTCTTCCATCCTACTTATCCTGGTGAAAAACTAAATAGAGCACATAAGGTAGCCACCACCATCACATCCAACCAATTGAAATCACAAAGGCAAGATCTCCATGTCCAAAACACATATCTTCTCTTCACTTCCAAACCCAACTTTCCTTGGCTTTTAAAAAAATCAAAGTTCTCACCATGTTCTTTTCTTTTTTGTGCTTTGGATTTTCTTGCTATAGATACAAGAAGTTGTGAAGATGATTCAAGAGCTTTTAGGAGGTGAAATTGGAGTAGGAGTGAGTGGAAGTGGAGCAGATGCAGAAAGAAAGATCCATGTCAGTGGTGGAACATCAATTGCAATTGACTCTTCTTCCTCCTCATCTTCTTCATCTGAGCAGCAAAACCTGAGGTGCCCTAGATGTGACTCAGCCAAAACCAAATTCTGCTACTACAATAACTACAACCTCACCCAGCCTCGCCACTTCTGCAAGACCTGCCGCCGGTATTGGACGAAGGGAGGGGCTCTCCGGAACGTCCCGATTGGGGGTGGCTGCCGAAAGAACAAGAGCTCGGCTATCTCGACCGTTGTCGGAAAGGCCGCTACTCCCGGGAAAGGCGCTAGGACGTCTGTGATCTCCACCGATGTTTGTAGAACAAATTTGGGAAGTGGATTTGATCACAATCTTGCTTCGAACCCGATCCTGTGGCCTGCTCCACATAATTCGCAACTCATGGCTCTACTTCGGGCTGCACAAAACCCTAATCCTAATCACATCCTTAATTCAGTTGTCATCAAGGATGAAGTAGGCATGCTTGGATCAAATATGGTTTCTGAATCAGCACTAACAAGCAGTGGATTATGTTCAAGAACTCTGAGCCTTGATCCTATGGCTCAGGGTCCAACTGGTCTGTGCAGTTCCATATGGAGGAGCAATCAGCCACAGCAACAACTGCTTCAACCACAGAATCCACTGCAACATAATGTTATATTAGGTCATGAAGCACCCAATGGTGGGATTCAAGATCTGTATCAACGGCTCAGATCCTCTGCTAGTTATTACACAACTCATCCTCCAATTTTGAGCAATTTAGCTTCTTCTTCAACTACAGCTGTTTTAAGTGAGCCATCTCCAACCACAGCAGGAGAACTCGGATACTGGAATTCCACTTTGCAATGGTCTGACCTATCCACTACTAATGGTGCATTTCCTTGAGATATTTATATAAAAAACTCTCCAAACTTAGTCTGTTTTTTGTTATCATTTTAGGTGGTGATATGGATGGAGGTCTAGTTTTATTTATAATATATTCGTGTGATTTGTTGTGTGTTCAGTTAATTGTAAGAGGGATAACAAACACTAGCTATAGCTGTTAAATGTCATCTTCTTCTTCTTTTTTTATTGGTTTGATAAATTTTATTAAAGATCAAAGAGAGAATAGAAAGTTAGCTGCACATGATGAGATGATAATTAATCAGAACATTTTCAGCTCCACGAAAGAAAAGGAACTTCACTTGAGAGAAGCTCTCAAATGAGCTCTAGGCTGTTTATGATAGTTTATAAAATATGGAGATTTCTAAGGTAACAGTTTCATGCTAGATTCAAAATACCTCTATAGGAAAGTTATCTATGACAATGTTCTTGAACTGTCAAATTTTTAACATGGTAGCTCCACAAATTGAAGATGACTAACATTGCTATGTTTTAAGACCATAATTTGTGCCACATTTTCTGTTTACTTGCAAAGAAGTCGACAAATGAATTTGAATTAGCATGCTTCTTTCTACTTGGTTCCTTACTTCCTTACATTGAGCATCGTAGCAACAAGAAACAAGTGGTCTAAGATGTATTCAGTTTAAGAACATAGAGTTGATAAAGGCGTTAGTTGAGTGGTAGATGGTTTCCTTTGAGTGCAATGTTATGAGAAAATGGCGACTGAATCGTTGAAGCAGCCTTTGGTGGAGTTCACCATAAACAGAAAATAGAGCAAATTCTGCAGTTGAAAAAGGTCTGCCCATGCAGCCTTTATCGGCAGTGGTTAGTAAATAGCTTTATGCATGCTTGAGACTTGCTGCTGCCATTCAATGTATACTAAAACATCACTGCCCGTACAATACTCATTGTTTTATACAATTGTGTGTCTATTTACAAGCTACTCCCTCTGTCCCACATTCTGTCTTCGATTGGATTTTTTTTTTTAAAACAACAACATTTTTCAGAAATTATGTTAATAATAACTCCGGATGGAGGGAGTTTGGGTTTTGGAAAACCAAATAGGATACTTAATAAAAGCATGAGAGTACATCCTATGGTTAACCTTAAAACATTTGGATGGAAATATACTTATCTCTTGTGGAAGTGAAATTGTATCTGAATTTAGAATGAGAATGGTTTACATGAGATTGTTCTCATATAAGAAGAATGAGGCTAATCTTTTGGGTCATTGAATTCTGATCCAATGGTGGGTATCAAATCAGTGGGCAGGTGAGTGTGTCAAATCATTTACTAGGTGACTTTCTTGTATCCGTCAGATCAAGATCCAACGGTTATGAATTGAATTGGCCTCATATATAAGTTATATGAGAGTGATCTCATTTAAAATTTTCTCATTTATAATTATAATTCCTCCATCATGCAAATGTTGCATAATTTAAGAAACTTTCTATAATTTCTTTAGTGTGTAATTTGCTACAATTCCACCATTGAGGATGTTGGACGCTACTGTCAGTGCAATCTCGAAGATTCAACTTATTGTTATATATGATCAGTGGCAGACATATCCGGAAGATTTATTCATGTAAATAATAGCCATTTAAAGGCTGCCAGACAGATTGTTATTTATTTAGAAGTTTGCTTTTGCAAGGCTAAAGAGAGGATTCTCTTTGATACCCTCTACATCCTTTCTCGTGTGAGAAAGGGAAAGTTCCTACACAAGGTTGTTACGCCTATAGCCGGATCCAATAGAATGCGTGTTTTCTACATGAATTCTCCTTGCATCAAAGAAAGGGAAGGCTGTATTAGGTACAAAAAGCCCCGACCCAAGAGAAAGAAATGTGACTATCACATCTGCACCTACGATTTCAAAGATTAGATTTGTGAAGTTTAGAGATTCCTCTAAGAAGACGATAATAATCTGGAATCCCAATGAACATTTTCGAATGCTGCTTTTACATGCAAGGTTTGACTGCAATGTTGTTAGCCTCCTTGAAACATGATGGTCTGAGATGCTAAAAAAATGCATGAAGTGTCTAATTTCCTCAATGTATAGGAGACCGTCCAAGGGGTAACAGTTCTACCATCAACAATAGACTCTAGAAGGGAAGATTCAGATTAAACTAGAAATGAAGGTATTCAATTAAAGTTATAGCATATCGAAGACCTTCAACTTTAGCATATACTTAGGCAATATCATTTGTAGCCTGAACGTAGTAATGATGAATAAGATCCTGATAACCATCAAATGAGCACACTACTCCACCTCCACTACCTTGATTATTCTTTGATACACCATCTACATTCAACTGCTAAAAGCAAAGGGGAGGCTGCACCTCTGAACTCGAATAGCTCTTGGGGCTGGATTGTAGACCAATAAAATCAGCTTTCTACATACTAGCAAATCATTAGAACACAAAGGCAGCAGAGGGGGTAACCACACAAGCCATTGACCTCAATTATCACATATGTCGCAAATAATAGAGTGGACGTTCATTTAATTATAAAATTTTGCAGCACACTGACCTTTCCAAATAACCTTGGAGAGGGATGTGGCCACCGGTCAAGTAAACGTTGAAAAAAATTCCCAAAAGAGAAGAAGCAATGCCATTGTGAAAACAAGTGCTCAACGGTTTCACATGATGATGGAGGTATGTCACAACAAGCACATTTAGAAGGCACTGAGTACCCGAGGCAGATACACTCCTCAATGGGGATCCAACAATGCCAAGCTAATAAAAAGAACGATGAAATTTTCCGGGGAACAATGGGATGCCATACCAGCTGAAACTATCATTGGTTTTAAAGCTTATTCCAGATCAAATTCCAAGCCGATTTCATACTAAAGATAACATGAGATTTCCGTTCTAGTCCCGGCACGATGGACTTTTGATATAGTTTTCCATGGCCGATCATCTGGCTAATTTAGCCTATTTGCAGAAGCTTTCTAAGATGTTCATCTCTGTTCCAGGCTTCCAGCTAACTACTAACAACTGGAAAGGTCTTTCAATTTTGGATAGACCGAATCTTTGGAATATCCCGTGCAGATATTAGTGCCTATCTTATGTACTCTTTGCTCCTTCTAAACCGGCTTCAATCTCAATGGAAGGGAGTAATGCTTCCTAACGTAGAGGGAGGTTGGGTTCGAGAAAAGGCCTAGGGTCGAAGTTATAGGTGCGAGGGCACCGAGCTGGGTGCAGTGGCTGATGCTGTGTGAGGGCGTGGAGATGGGGGCTGTGTGGCGCAACATGTGCTGGTTATGCCCAGAGGGTTGGGCGGATAGGGCTAGTGGGGCGGAGATGAGGTTGTAAATCGGGGGAGGCAGCATGTAGAGTTAAAGAGTTCAGAGATACATTAGTCACATAGATATTTCAATATTGATTTTTTTTTTCGCAACATCATTGTTGATTTTGGCAACCAGGGGACAGATGTGCAACTTCTAAACATAGAAGGGTATAAATTTATTGTTAGGATAGTAATTATACAGTTGGTCTTGCTTGACCAATTGTCCATTACCAGTATCACATTACCACAAGGAGAGTTTGCCGCTTATCACGGGCAGAGGAAGAAAGGGATGAATAGAGAGAGAAATTATAACTTTATCTAAGTTTCGGTGGTCCCCCCCTCCATATGGCCCTTGGTCCTGCTTTCTGGTCATAAGAATTTGTTAGGTAAACTCTCCTTGGTGGTAATGTGATGCTGGTAATGGCCCCTCCATATGGCCCTTGGTCCTGCTTTCTGGTCACAAGAATCTGTTAGGTAAACTCTCCCTTGGTGGTAATGTGATGCTGGTAATGGAAATTGGTCAGGCTAGGCCAACTGTAAGTATATCTATCCAAGATGAAGACAAGGATAGTCGACTATCAAAGACTTTCAGACGCACGAAATTTTCCGGACATTGTCTTGGTGCTAACTGCCACCATACAGAAACTTCCACGAAATTCTTATGAAAACAAAAATAAACTTCACAGAAATAACACTGAGCAGATACTGGAAATCAATTTCCTATCTCATCCAGCATTGTTTTCTCTTGTTCTTGCTGATCAGGAAGGGGCTCAGCCCCAGAACCAGACATTACAATCTGACCACCTTCCTATTCCACTTGGACATGCAAAAAAAGCAATGAATGCTTACAGCAGAATTTCCAATAACTCAGTTATCCAATACAACTCCAGACCGGATGTTAGAAGCAGCCCGACGGAGGGGAACATTTCTGTTCAGCCTAAGACTAATGGCAAGGTATCAACAAAGCATTGGGTGTTCGAGTCGTTCTATCTCAACAAGCATCAAAGTTCAGGAAAGGCTTCATCTTCTAATTCAGATCAAGCTCAAAACAATCAAGAAAAAAGATTCAAGAAAGAGTACCTTCGCCTACGTTTACAAAATCTTCTGTCCAATTCGACGAATATCTGATAAAGCTCACGGCGGAGAAGTTCAAATTCTGTCTTGTAGGAAAATTCCCAGAGTCAAGGCCAAGCATAGGGCAGATCAGAAGATGGGCTTCTGAAAAATGGATGCTAGAAGGTCAGTGCACCATCACACTGCTGAATCATTCTCACATATTCATTAGATTGCATAACAAGAACGACATGATACATGTTTGGGGACAAAACCGATGGTCGGTCCATGGACACTTGATGAAGATCTTCAAATGGAGTCCAACTTTTCGCCCTTCAGAGGAGGAGCCCTCTGTGGCTGCTGTATGGATTCTGCTCCCTTCTCTTCCTGTGGTTTACTTTGAAGAAGATCTGTTGTACCGTGTTGTTTCACCAATTGGAGAGTTCCTCTGAATGGATGAGCCCACCAAAGAGCTGACAAGGACTCACTTTGCAAGAGCCTGTGTGGTGGTGGACCTCCTCAAAGATCTTCCTGACAAGCTGTGGGTTGGAGTTGGGAGAGGGGGGTTTCCCCAAGATGTGAGCTATGAGAAGCTGCCCTTGTACTGTTCTTGTTGCCTACAATATGGTCACTCCACTAGAAGCTGCAAACTTAACAATAATCCTGGCACTTCTGGAGAAAGCTCACAATTAGCCTCAAACTCAACAGTTAAAAATTCGCATTCAGAAATTACCTGTGTCCCTCCCAGTGGATTGTTTCCTGAAAATGATCCGTCCAGAAGTACTAATTTGGAAGCAGGGCCGGCAGCGACCCATAATAAGAACAAGAGCAAGGTGGAACGTGAGCCATGTTCAATACAGAGTGAATCGAAGAGAACGGCAGTTGCTCGGGACTGCGTATTGGTGCATTCTAAGGACTTGCCAGATGCGAATAAAGCCGTAGCCAATGAAGGTGGTGAAAAAGATGCTGCTGCCTTAGGGAAGAACAAGGTCAACAAGCACTATGGATCGGGAGCAAGGTGCCTATGGAGGTTGGTCTACTTCACATCTCAAGCTAAATCATATAACTATCCATTCATAGTAGGCACATATATATCGGCTGCTATTTTTTTCAATTTAGTGGAGTGAGCCATTGTGGATTGTCCTGAAGGACCAAAACATTCTGCACTCAATTTAAGCTACTCGATTATCACCAACTATATGTTTATAAAGACCTTCCACCCCATATTAATTGTCTAGAAACAGAAATAAAAAGTGAATTAATTTTCGTTCATTTCGGATTTCCGATCTAGACAAGTAATGTGAGACCAAGGGAGTTTATGACAGATTGGAGGTGAACTGGGTGTGCCGTTCGGGAAATCCAAAATGAGCTGAGTGCGACGATCGTGCTTACTGAATTGACAAAAAAGAAAAACAACATCATATTAATATCGTCCAATGAGACATAAAAGTAAAAATTGTAAGGCACATACGCCTTAACACAAATGATCCGTTCGGAATATGAAACAAGTTAGTTTGGCTTTCATATCTGATATTAAAGTATGTTGAATTCCTTTTGATCAAATTTGATATTCAATTTGAAGCATTTTTTTCTGGCGAAAGATCCGAAAGCAAAAACAAGCCATTGAGGTCGTATCAGACTCAAGCACAGATGATTTGAAGCTTGAGAAGCAATCGCAAATCAAGGAATTGCGAATTCAGGAAAGGATGCAGTCATGTCAAACTCTGACTTTATGCAAATCTGTGCCAGATAAAATTCGATTCACTAGCATTCTGCACAGCTACAAGTACAAAGAGATTGTTAAGATGACATGCTCATTCTGTGAAATGATAGGCAGAGGAGGATCCTCCTCAGTGTACAAAGGCAAGCTCCCCGATCAGCGCACAGTTGCAGTAAAGGTCTATGCAATGGACATCCCTAAAGGCGATTCCTGGTTCCTGAACGAAATCCAGATCGCTGGAGTGGCTAGCCATGAGAACATTTTGAAGCTCTTTGGATTCTGCTGCGAGAAATCGAAAAAGGCTCTTGTCCTTGAGTATGTCCCCAAGAGGTCGCTTGACAAGCACATACACTGTGAGGACCCTTCAAATTGTTCAATTGGCTGCAAACAACAATACCAAATTGCAGTGGGCATGGCTGAGGCAATCAATTATCTGCATTCTGAGTGCAAAATTCTGCATGGTGACATAAAACCGGGAAACGTTCTTTTGGATGAGAACTTGTGTCAAAAAATTTGTGATTTTGGGCTGTCGACCAGAATGGAGTGGTCGAGCTTTACACTGAGCACCGTCCGGGGCACAGTGGGTTACATAGCTCCAGAACTAATGTACAACCTCAAGGTGTCCTGTAAGTTGGATGTTTATGGGTATGGAGTGACTCTGCTGGAGATGTTGACAAGGATGCGGCCGAGTGCAGAAAATCTTTTAGATTTTGTGCATGATCATTTGAAACAAGAGAGTGATGTCGAGGTTGAAGGAGAACGGGACGTGGCTAGAATGCTCATGAAAGTGGGTTTGTGGTGCACACAGGAAAAGCCCGAACACCGACCTTCTATGACTCAAGTGCTAAATATTCTACAAGGAACAGCTGGATTTGTTTATGGAATTCAGATGCCACCGACTCCTTCCAGATTTCGTTCCCTGGCTAGTTTCAACGGCGAGCCGGATTTGTGCTTGAGCAGTTTGGGCTCAGTAGGCTCTCTAGGCAGTTTGATCCTTGGGAGAGCGTGATAGATAATAGAGTTTTCTGAAGAAAAAGCTTTTTTAGGTTCAATAAGATGCCATCAGGGCATAAAACTCTTCTAAGGCACATATCTCCACTATCAGAATATGTAGATCATTTCTCTCTCTCTCTCTCTAGTACATTTTCTTCATGAAAACTCTCTAGTAAATAATCCCTCAGTCCCACATTAATTATCTGGAATACATATCAAATCCAGGATCTTCAGCTGCAAGAATTTCCCGTAGGGTATATCAGATTTCAGTCTAGATAATTAATGTGGAACAGAGGACTACAAAATAGTAAGCTTTTAGAGGCCATCTTATAAAACATAAAAGAGAATCAATAAAACAAATACTTAACAATGCAATTTAATGAAACAATTTTCACAAACTTATTTTATGATTAAGACACTTTGTAAGAGATCATCATTATCATCATACACCTTATCCCAACTATCTGGGTTAGGCACCATGGGTTATATCCACATTTGACTCTTATCGGAACCAAAATAGTACAAAATCCATACAAAGAAGCACAGTGGCAAGTTTTTAAGCTAGATGTCATTCTTGACGCAACCCTATGAAGAGAGGACAATGATAAGAAGATTCAATGTCATCATATTCATCATACACCTTTCCAATTATGAGGATTGGCTTCATGACATGATGGTTGCACACGAAATATTAATAGCCATCTTCCATCACAAAGCTGGTAACAATGAAAATTAGTCTCATGGGAGCATGGCAAAATTTAAATGAAAGGGTCACAAAAAGCCAGAAGTAAAATACTCACAGGCATCATCAACTGTGTATGTTGATCCAGAAAGCTAGTTTCTCTTCATGCTTCATTGTACTTGGTCAACCTTCTCCAATTGTTGAGCAAGTGCCCTTAAACTTTCGAAACAGACATCTTTTGGAAGGAAACTTTTAGCACAGGAAAAGAAGTGTTAAGCTTCCTTTCGTAAACCCACTAACCATAAAAGGCAATCTACACCTGAACAGTCTTGCTTAAAAATCAGCACTTTCTAGTTTCAGCTAAGTAGTTAAGTTTGTATAAACAGCACTTACTAAAAGTGAACGGGCATTTCTTTTCTCCTGAGTTTCAGGTTGGCAAAATCTCATAAGGCTTTTCTACACTCATTCATCAGTGATGTAGTACTAATCATATTGGCATGGTTTGATTAGTTAAAAATGTGCTGAACTAATAAAAACACAGCCCAAGTAAACAAACAAAAAGGAGGAAAAAACTTGTGTGAATAATTTTCTTTTTTCTGCTGATCCATCCTCTACCTCTCTCCAGAGAATGGAGCACATCCCTTACTGACACTGTCGATAGCGTGTGCCTATTTATGGAATTTTGGAAATCACAGAATAGAATCCCCCGAAATCCAAACCCTTCAAATCAGATCTTAAGAGCTGCTACTTGTACTTCACATTAAATTAAACATGATTTTCCTCCAAGAAAAAAGGATACAGGAAAAAAATGGCCTGACCATCTGCTCAAACACTACCAAGGACAACATCTCTCTTGCTATAGGGTTTAATGAGTCAAAGCATCCATGCAAAACAGTTGTGTTTAGGAGAAAATCATACCCAAAGTTTTCAATTTAGACTATCCAGCCCCAGAAAAGATAAGAGCCATACTCCATCTCTCATTTTTGAACTACCTTTCCCCAACCTCAGTCAACCTAATTGATATGTATTCTTTTCAAAAGCATTTGATATTTGTTGCTAAACTAATATACTCTGTACTCAAATTTTTACCTTGTAACCTTTCATTTAAAGACCTTCTCTTGCAATCTTTCAATTTTGCCTCTCAGCAGGTTGACTACCCAACCGTTGCTCATTTCGCGGTTCCTTCCGCATTGCAGTACCCAGGCCTGTCTCCAACTCCAAGGTTGGTCCCCTCCCAATCTGATCTCACCACCATTGAAGCTTCATTATTTTCCTTGCATCTCCTCCCTGACCTGAAAGGCCCACTCCTTAAATATTGATTGGCATGAATAACTCTTGTTTCCCATCTCAAAGAATTGCTGCATAAATCACTTGCATTCCACAAACTTCCCTCCCTGCACCTACTAAATTTCCTCTGTTCATCCCTATATTCTTTGAGCCTAGGAGGAAAAAACGTAATTGTAATGCTTCGTATTACAACCTCTGGTTCAACCTTTACAATTTTATTTTTAACAGAGGATGGCCAAATCATGATTACAGCAAATTTGGATTAGTATAGCGGAGATGTAGATTACCTTACCAAATCATGATGAGAATAACCAGAAATGAAGGGACAATGCAAGAGTTCCCAATAACAAATCGAAGCTAATTCTAATTTATTAAAGCGAGAAATGGAAATCCATCTTTTGAGAGAAGTTTGTTAAAAAGGATAACAAATTGGCATAGAAGTTCTTTGTTATTTTAGTACACTAATGAACTCAGATCTGAACGATTATAGCTTAACACTTCTAATGCTAAGGAACTTCTAATAATAAAAATCTTTTGTTCTAAAAAGTAATGGCAAGACGAACTAAATGAGTTGAATAATGAAGAGAAAATGGAAGAACTTCTTTCAGTTTTGTATTAGGAATTTGTAGGGAGTCAAGCTCTAAAGCATTTCAGCAAATTAACGTAAAGCAACCAATGGCGATATAAAGCAATAACGAACAAGAAGAAATATTGGCCTATTAGAAGATTAAGATCATATGCCTTTTCTTTTGACATAGTATCTGAAATAGATGAACTTTTTTGAGTCATAAACTTTAAGACCTAAAAAATACATAGAAAGATACAATCACCTCAACATGACGATATAAAATGAGTCTATCCGGAACACTGAAATGCACGTGTTTCCAGTTATGAATGACAACTTTCTAATCTGAAACGGAAGAGACTTTGGATTGAAGGATCAAAATATACTTTTGCTTTTCCATAAAACATCGGACATAAGAAAAGGAAAATGATAACGCTACACCGAATCTGTACACTAACACAACCGTGAGGTGGCGGGTTTTTGTTGGATAGTGAAAAGAGGGGTATGCAAGGCTCACTTTCTCTGTCCAACAAAAATACAGGTGTAGGGGCTTGGCATACATTCAATTTACAGCTATCAGCATCGTAAAAACATACTCCCTCTGGACAATGAAAGCCTGTCTGCATTTGCAAATGAGTCAAGTTTATTGGACTCCAAAGGCCGTATAAAGGTGTTTATAGCTGCTACTATCTTTTTATAAGCATCAAAGTGATGATTTGATTAGCTACCCAGACAGTAATTCAGTAACCCATGGATTCAACATTGATAAAACCCAGTACTTCCTCACTTATCTCACTAAGGTGTAAATTCAGACTCAATACATTCACACTTATCTCACTAACCCATGAATGCAAAACACAGTTAAAACACAAGAAAATACTTCCCATTATTGTAAATACATTTCAAGCAATGAAACGATTTTCACATCTCACTAACCTGGTCAGAGTCCCCCCCTCCCCCCCCCCCCACTTCCGTGTTTTTGGTTGTGAGGGAGCAATCACAGCAATGTAATGATTGACTCGTGTTTTTTCAAATGCAGAGGCTTCATTGGACGGACGGAGTGCAAGCCAAAGAATCATTTCAGCAATAATATGAACATTTTTGTTTTTGATACAGAAATAAAGGGAACATTTGACTATGAATAGATCTTATAAACAGCCCAGAAGAAATCTTCTTCCACAAACATTTCATCATACAGTTGGCACGCATTTATCTGAGGAATTCATCACCATCCAACAAGCAAAAACAGAGACCAATTCAACAACTCTTTTTCCTCACAAGTATAATGATTAACTCAAGTATCAAAATAAATCCCAAAACAAGAGATCACAGACAGTATATTAGTTTGAAAACCCATCAAATTTGTATAAGGAAAAACAAAACCCAAAAAAAAGTTCGTTTGAATCTTACCAGGTAAGCGCCTCCGTTCCGGTGGTCAAGAATGGCGAAACAGAGACAATGACTTTGAACCAAAAAAGATTGCGTCGAGGAGAAGGGCGGAAAGAAGCCTCATCTCCCAATGACTTGGAGAATGAGGCTTTCTAGCACTTCGCCCGCCATTTTCATTCCTATTTTGTCACGGGCCCAACACACCATTCACAAAGAGGATACGGTTGTTAGGCCATCTCTATGTAGTATGTAATATGTATCATGGGAGTTGGTCACTGTGGTTGGTAATAAAAACATTTTGGGGCGTTTTTTTAAGGTCAAAAATCAGTGTTTTCAGGCGTGAAATACGTTTGGGAGGTGACAGCCATTTATTTCCGTCAGCTCTCCTTTCGTGGTCACAATTTTGTCATATATTTTTTTCAGCTCTCAAACGCACCCTTTGTCATAGTAGTAAGATTGTGTTATGGTCATGTGTTGGCCACTTACCTATTTACCCAAAATATCTGATAGGGTATGTTAAGGGCCCGTTTAGTAGCCATAAAAGAAGTTGGATTCTTTCTTTCGATAAATCTCCAAAAAAAGATATTTCTCAAATGAATTTGGATTCACTTCTTTCGATGGTATTTGTTGTAATTTCTAAAAAATGATAAGAGTATTTATAAAAAAAATGCGGTTTCACCTCATGATGATGTTTTTTGTTATTAAATGCCCTTGTCTTTTTATAAAAATTACAATTCTTACCACCATACCCTAAATTCTTTCTAAGAATTGGATTCTTCCCAAATAAACACCCTAAATACAAAACCTAACTTCTTTTGTAAAATCTAACTTTCCTACTCCTAAAAATCCTAACCAAACATGGCCTTAATTTTTAAATAGAGATTTCGGTCCCTGATTCTCCTGATTCTGTGTGGCTTCTTCAAGACTTCTAGAAAATCATGTTTGGATGGAGAAATTGAGAAGAATGAAAACTTCCCATAAAGTGACAAATTATCCTCAATTATTCCTCTAATTTAATTCATGAAATCAAAGAAGTATTTGGAGAGGAACTTCTTGTAAATCTAAAAACTAAATTCTGTATCGAAATGAAATTCTAAATCTTCCCACATTTTTCTGAAATGATTCACACAAATTTAAATTCTGATTCTTGGCATTTCTACTTCCAAATATCCTCTAAGTCTCGGTCGTGCTAGCGGTGGCAAGGATGGGCATTTATCTGTTTTGAACGTCACACACCTAAGGCGCGTAATCTATCTTAGGCAGTATTTTACTATTAAGATTAGTTTCCCTTTCTGAATGTCATTAATGATTGTAATAAAGGCCTGATTAGATGAAACGGGCTGTAATCATGGGTTGTAATTATGTCGTCATTTGTTGTCATGATGTCGACATACGACGTAATGTCATCACTATGTCGTCATTGTGACAACTAGAAGTCCTCTTTATAATGGGGTCTTCATCCTCCTGGATGGATATGCAATAAGAATCAATCTATTTTCCTTTACTTCCTCTCTATCTTCTTCCTCTTCTCCGGCCATGATGCCTGGCCCTGTTCGTGTCCATATGGGGATACAACAGTGTCCCACCTCAAGATTGCATAGATCATAATGTGCCCTCAACAAGGAAATGTTAACTTGTAAATATGTAACATGTAGTTGCTCTAAGAAATTGTAGAACTATTGCGAACAAGGCTATTTGGACACAAATAAATTCCTAGTGTCCTCTAGTGATTTGGTGGTGGGATCTTATTAGCAGTTTGGGGCGTGATTATAAGCAAATATCTAGAGTGGATTTTGGACATCCGCTGTAGCATTCATGTTTTTTCCATATCCAGCGTGAAACACGACCTGAGGTGTTTCAGCTAGATATGGAAAAAATACGAATGCTACAGTATAGCAAATGCTTTTAATCACGCCCCAAACGGCCATTTAGACTATGTGACTATGTTGGATTTTGAGTGCCTATAGAGTATAGAGTCTATAGACGCTTGTTGTAAGAAGAAAAGTTACTCCCTTTGTCGTGCATTAATATCTTCATCGAGAAAAAGGATAGTCTCATATTAGATGCTCCATCAGGCTCATTTAGGTCAATTTCGAAGCACTTCTCCCCCAGCAGAGACTCTTTGTTGTGGTTTACACCATTTGATAAATTTCAACATTTTACCTGATGGAACTATTAAAACAGGACGAAGGGAGTATAATAGTTAAGCTTTGGGATTTCAGCTGCAGAGGAACCCAATCATAGGGATATGTCAATTTTCTCAATAAAATGACAATTGGCTGCCACCTTGTCGACAGCCTTCCACCCCAACCTCAGGTCCGCCTTGTTACCCCGCTTCATCTGTGGAACTAACCTTGGCTGCTTGGCCCTGACCGGCCACCCTCTCCTTCATTTGTGGACATGCATAAGCCTTGGCATAGAGCACCTCTGGTCACAGGTGAGCATCCCCACCGTTCATTACTTCAAATAGGTATGACTTCCTTTAACATTCTAAATTAGCAATTATCCAAAAAAATTCTAAATTAGCTTCTTCAGATAATAAACAAGTAAATTTCAGTTTGGCAATGGGAAATTACAACAAGGGGAATTAGAAAAAAAGTAAATTTCAGTTATTATTTTAGCTATTATGACACCTGTGCAAAGTAGGACTGCTAAACGAGCCGGGCTCAGGCGGCCCGCAATTGTTCATCCATAGCCCGAGCGCGCTAAGCATTAATGGTCACAGCCCGCCAGGAAATAAACAGTCATGGGTTGTTTTTTGGGCGATTATTGGGCTATGAATATACCTCGGTTTAGGCTACTGAGGTGTTTGCTTATAAAACTGATTGATTAAAATAAAACAACCCGAGCTTTTGGCTCGGGGGAACCGGATCTGCTGGTGAAGTTTCACCAGCCGTCGATCGTACGGAATTGACGGCGCACTGGTGGAGAGCTTGTGAGCTCGTGGAGACGATAGAGAGTCGACAGCTCGAGCTCGACGGCATGGTTCTGGTTTGACGGCCATGGGCGAGGAGCACTGTTGCAGACAAAGGAGTCGATCGCAAGGAGAGAAGAGGTCTTGAGACAAACGGCGATGGTGGGCTCGAGCTCGAGAGCAATGGCGGCCATGGGCAAGGAACAACGGCCATTCGATGGTGATGGCAGCAGCCATTCGAAGTGATGGTGGCATGATGAAGAGGAGCAATGGAGAGAGAAAATAGAAACAGTCTACCGCGTCTCGATGGGAGCTGATTCGGGAAAATCGAGCTTCGAAGTTCCTCTAGAATGGTAAATTGCTATATTCAGTTCGATTGGAGATTTCAAAAGAGTGGATTTTGGCTCTGATTTGGAAAATTTTATTTTTGGTGATATCGGTTCTGTTCGAGAGGAGTTAATGTAACACCCGAAAAATTTGTATGCTTATTAAAATTGATATTGATCTAAAAGTATGAAATTTTGATGTTTTTTTTATTTTATTTTAGTACATGGTATTAAATAGCATGAAGAGAGCTTTCCAACGCCACTGACGGTGCTCAATTCAGACTTCGGAGCAAAAAGTTATGCTAGTTTGAAGTTTAGTACGCGATTGGGGTACGCGATCGATCGGCTGACACGATCGATCGCCGGGGTACGCGATCGATCGCAATAGCCGAGATTGAATACGGAAATTGCGATTTTGAGTGGATTTTGTTGGAGAAAAAGATACCAATCTCAACCAAACTTAGAGATGCCATTTACCTAAGGATTTTGGAGGATTCTTATTGGTGGAAAGAGCCCATAATTTAGGAGGAATATTTTTAGAAGAGATTTCCCCAAACTCTATATAAACTCTTGTAGTGTTGGCTTGTGCTATTGAAACCCTAGCCCTATAACATCTAAAGACTTTTTTCTTCTCCTTCCCAAGTTCACCCTTCTCTCATAAAGCTTCTTCTTGTGGGAGATTTGCAAGAGCTTGGAGCGGGAGCTTTGGAAGAAGCGAAGGAGACAAACAACGTGTAAAAATCGGAATTTTTGGTGAATTAAGAGTATGATAGTTTTTCTCTATTCTATTCTTATTCTTTTTCTTCTCATCTATGAATATTGATTCATTCATTCTTATTATTAATATATATACTAATTTAGATGAAATTTGGTTCACAATTGTTTATATTAATCTTATTATTGGTTATGTTCTTCGCTATGTTCATACTATATCCATACTATGTTCTTAGATGGGAATACTATTAATGTTTGATATCTACTGATTGTATTGAGGTCTAAAGTTCTAATCTTTCTCTGTTATTTCCTTGATTTCGTTGGTTCAAGTAGTCGCAAGTGCTGTCCTAATTTAATTGTCCATATTCGAAAGGGTAGTTACTTAAAACTGCTATGTATGGTAAAAGACATGATAAAAGAGGGTACTTTAGTAATTCCAGATAATCTTAAGGTATGTAATTGGTTTAAGAGGGGAGTAATAATGTCTGTTAATAAAGTATTATCATCTATAAAGTGTTATTAAAGAAGATAATCGAGTTTAATTAAGAATCTTAATCTCGGCCAAAACTATTTTTGTACTGACAGTCTGTAGTAAATAATTCATAACTAATTCAAATAAAATCAGAAAAATATAAAATCAGTGGGGTTAGAAACTAGACTCAGAGGACTATCGACAGTAAAAGCTTCAAGATTAAATTCAATTTGTGCTAATACTGAGAGGCATCGGAATTCAACTGTTATGTAAAAATAGAACATTATAATTCAGGTAAAAGTTAGGAAAATATTATCAAAGCAATAGCATATGCTATAATAAGTATACTAAAAACTTTATATATATCATATAAGATTTTTCAGTAACTATTGCAGTAGAATGGACTATATATAAGAATTAATATCATGGGCTAATGAAGGGTGGCTTGGTATTTGATAAGTCATCTGCTCCACTTGTAGTGTCGACTCGATTTGACTTTCCAATTGGAACTCGAATCATCATTCTTCATCTTCTAAAATAGTGATCTTTGAAGTCTAGACCCAGTGTGTCATAACTCAATTGCAGATTAATATCGAGTATATAACTCACGGTGTCTTGAGAATCTAAATGTCTTTAGTACTTTATTTGTGTATCGATTCGGTATGAGTCTCTAATTGGAATATGCAATTCTCAACCCTATCTGTTCGTATTCTGATATTGAGTTTGAATAAGTGTTTCTTGGACACAGGTGGGGTATAATTAAGACTCTGCACTAATACTTATTAACACTACTGATATTGTATAATATGAACCAAAAAGTATTATTACTATTCACTATATTTCTTAATATGGATTATCACAATAAAGTTGGATAAGTAAAAAGACTAATCATATGGGGCAAGTCTAAGTGAGTGAATAAGCCAAGATTTTTATTTTTCAGATACGTGTTTGTGTCGGTTTGAAATTCCACTTGGAAATTAAATCATCAAGGACCTATCCTTAAATCTTGACTTTGGATATGTATTCATATTATAAACCCAATTGTTTTCTAGAATATTCCTATCTAAGGCTATGCATGAACATATGTGTCTCAAAGTATTGGTTCTTTTATTTCTAGTCCTATGGCGAGTTTTGTTATTATTTGAGATATGAACTTCCTTGTTACTCCATAGAGTGAGTCATATATTGTTGAGAGTCTTTGCTATTCTATTCATACTCCAGAACGTGAGTCATACATTGTTGAGAGTCTTTGCTATTCTATTCATACTTCAGAGAGTGAGTCATATATTGTCAAAAGACTTTGATATTTTATTCATACTCTATGAGTGAGTCATTGTAGTAAGAGTTACCCTATTCTCAGAAAGTTGAGACCTCTGCTATTGTTGAAACATTGTCCAGTTTGACATTGACCTATTTCTCCACTAATTGTTCGGTAGAATCATAGTATGCTCACGAGCCATTGCTAGGTCCAGCGTGACCTCCGATATTTATGGAATTTTGATTCCTTATTGCCTGAAGGGAGGCAAATACGTACGTTTAGGCTGTATGATATTACGGAAGGTCTGCAGTCTCCGCCCATTGTGCCCGTAAGCACGGATGGGGCCAGCATGCCTAGACGCGTGGCCGGGTTCCAAAGGGAGAACCTCTAGCATGATTCTGATATATTTTACCACATGGGGTTGGTAAATTCAGCGAGCAAAAATTGTAACTCCTTACACTATAGACGCCTAGAGCCTTTGGTATTTTGACCATTCTCTCCTTACACCGGTATTTGTTTGGAGTCGTATAGTTTATCATCCTTCCTCTATACTTGAGAGCCAGGAGCCTTGTTGACTAACCTTTCTTTTCAGGTGTATAGACCTTTGGTTCAGTCCAGATGTTGTTGAATATTCATAATCCTTGTTATCTTTATTTCTCTTCATTCTGCTTGATTCATCTTCAGCGGGTTTTTACATCCTACTGAGTGTTTCTATGAAATACTCATGCATCCTCTGATGCAGGCGGGAAAGATAACTAAGACAAGACGGGTGCAGGAGCAGGAAGGTGACGCTGAAGCTCGAGGATGATTGGAGAGTTTTCAATTACTTACTTAGTTTGATAAACTTGATGTCATTGCTGGCCGTTGTGTGCCATAGTTTTAATGATTTATTTTAATTAATAATTTATGTTCTTTGTTGTAATAATAACTAAATAGGATTCATTTGATACATTTACAAGGTTTTATTTTGAGATTTGATGATGAGTTCCCTTGTTCATGAGAGTTCCTAGTAATGTTGATTGCACATCCTTTTGTGATGATGTAATTGACTGATTGGTTCGACTATCCGTGTCGCGTCCCAGAGATCCTACCTCACCAAAGATGGTATTTTGAAGACTTCCGCACTCCGATCGAGGTCAGGGATTTTGGGGCGTGACAGTTAAAGATGGGATTTTTATTGCAAAATTGGACGAGAATTGGAGCGCAACCTGCTGGGTTTAGGAAGAATTGATGGCAGCAAAAAGAAGATTTTTTTATACACAAAATTGATTTGGGAAAGGTCTGATTTTGGGATGAAAGGACTCTTTTGCAGTCCATAAAACAGAGAAAAATAGAGGAGTCGAGGAGAAAAAAGTCGAGGACTGTTTTGCAGTTCACCGGCTATCCACAAAAGAACCAGGACAGGAGCGGCGGAGTCGAGGTGGGAGACGTACACGAACTAGCCGAGTTGGACGCGGTCGGAGGAGACAAGCTCTGTGTCCTCGTCGGAGACGGAGATGTAAGCGGTGTGGAGAGAGTCAGAGATGCGGAGGCAGAACCTCAGCCGGACGGCACTTAGGGAGTAGTCGCCTCATGGCACGTTGTCGATTACCTAGAGCAGCGACATCCGGTGCTCTCCGGCCACCTTGACGTCGATGCTGGCATGCTCCAGGAGCTTAGAGAGGACCATCTTACCATCAATGACATACAATGCCGCTCCCATCCTTACAAGATCGACGCATAGCTCAAAAAGTTACACGAGTTGTTATTGGGCCCTGAGGTGGAGCCCGAGATCAGCTCACTTTAGGTGAGTCCGTTACTAGCCTGACCATTTATGGTTAAATGGGCTCTGGCTGGGCTGGTTCAGTGAGCCTTGAGCTCGTTTACCAGCCCTAGTGCCAAGCACTCTTTGGAGGAAACAAATGTAGCATTTTCAGCCATAATTCCAAAATGGTTTTTCATTAAGGCATTCCCACGCTGTGGCAACTCCTAGCAACATTCCTTGTACCCACCGAAAAAAAAGCAAAAAGAACTCCGATGAACATGTAATATATTCCTATGTTTAGGGATACAAAGTTACAAAGCCAAAAGAGGGAAAAAAAGGCCACTAACATATAAAACTTACGCTCTATTCTTTTCAATTTCAGACCCAAACTCATTGCCATATTGCGGCTTCTTCACCTCCACTTTCTTATACCTATACCAGGACGAACAAATCAGGTAAAGCCCAAAGTTTACCACACTTATCCCAGCTAGCAGCCAATAGAAGTAGTTCAATTTGTCTCTATTAAGATTGTTATTTGCCAACCACCCTCCGCTGACCTTGTTCACTACTTCCACCACAACTGAACTGAGGAAGTAGCCAAATGCCAAAGAGCACCAGGAGATGGAAGTTCCAAGTGACTTCATACTGGATGAACTCTCTGCATAGAAGAACTCCAATAGGCCCACTAATGTGAACATGTCTGCTGCACCAAACACAGCATACTGGAACCCTAACCAGAACACACTTATTGGAAGTGGCCCTACAGAATCAACCATGTTATGTTCAATGGCCACATTTTTCCTGCGTGTCTCAATAAAGCCAGCAATGGTCATGGATATGGCAGACAACACTAGTCCGACTCCGATTCGTTGGAGGAGCCGAATCCCCTTCGGATTGCCGGTGATTCTTCGGGCAACCGGGATGAATACGCGGTCGTATAAGGGGATGAGAACCATCATGAAGAGGAGAGGGATCACTGGTAGGGATGGGGTGGGCACTCGGAAGCCCAAGAGGTTGGGGTCCATGGTGACACCTTGTTGGATGGAGAATGTCTGGAGCTGGGCCAAGCATGTGTTCATGAAAATGGTGCTGAGGATGATGGGGAGCATTCTCAGTAAGATTTTAGTCTCTTCCACTTGTGTTACAGTGCACAGGTCCCATGGTCCTACGACTTCTGATGAAGGTCCCTGAGGCCTCTGTATGATTGCAGCCTTGTCTAGAAATCTATAATAAGAGTACTTGATATTAGAAAATTGATTACATTAGAATCAAAGATGCTAATATGCTACATTTTTTGTCGTGTGAAAAGCTAATTACATTACACACTATTATATTGGCATTCAGATATCAAATTAAATGAAAGTTGGTATCCATTGACTTTCTATATTAAAACATCTACATACTAAACAAACATGAATTAATTAGTGGCAATCTTCTATTATTACCTAAACTGATCCGTTCTCTTGATAATTTCATATTCGATGCCAGCCTCTTTGTCATCTAATTCATGCAGTTCTTCATCTCTATCAGGCAACGGAAGCCTCCAGTTGCGAGCAGCGGCGACAAATACCTAATCGATTCCCAAACAGGGAAAGGAAAAATAATTGAATCCACTTGTTAAAATATATAAGCATATAAGAAGATAAAACATTTTTTTCTTCATGAGTGTCAAGTCCTCAGGACTGACTAGGACAGGCACGACAACCAGCCTCTTAGAGCACCACATCGCGCTATCAATCTCCTCAGGCACGTACAATCCTAGGACTTCAAACACATTCACAAACGACATATTGAGCCAAATTGCTAAATTACCTGCATAATGCGAAGTACTGGGCTCCCTTTGGGAACATTAGTGTTGCGGTAAAACGACTTGCCCATATACAAGAACACAAGTGCAAAGAATACGGCCACGACGCACACACCAAAGCCCCAATCCCATCCTCGATTTTGATTGATCCACACCACAAAAGTCACGCCAGTCACTGCGCCCACGGTGAGGCTGAAGAGGAACCAGTTGAAGAAGCTGGAGAGATTAGCTGCTTCCTTGGGATTGCTCTCGTCAAACTGATCAGCCCCTAGGGAGGGGAGGCCGGCCTTGAGGCCACTGGTTCCAATTGCAATTAAATAGAGTCCAGAGTAGAATATGGCCAATTGGCCACTGTTAGCAGCCTCACATTGGTGGCCACTGAGTGCAGCTAGGCCTCCGCAAGGTGTGGGTCTCAAAAACTCAAATCGAGCTTGAATGGTCAATAAAGCATAGCCCTGCAAAAGTAAGGAAATAGAACAAAGAATATGAAGATATAGCTTGATAGAAAATATTAATGCATATTTTGAACGTAGAATGTATTATATGTAAGAAGATAGTGGGCATAGCGGAGTTCACATGCCTGAGACAATTTATTCCCTATCTAATCTCTCATAAACATTTAAGTAGAGACCTCTAGCTATGGGTCACATGGCCATATCAAGGATGCCAAGCTTGTCACATGACTTTTGCCTAGCACCTAAGGTGACAAGCTTACATGTGCCTTTTTCATATGCTTGATGCTTGATTAATTAAGAAGCTTATAGTAGCATGGGCTCAAAACAACGTAAAAGGGTGATAATAAAAACATGGGCTACATAGCAATTAAGAAGTCGAAGCTCAAGTCTTCCGACAAAGAGGAGGGACTAATTTTTTGGTAATTGAGGCATTATTTTCACTTGTATTTCAGTAATAGCCACTCACCACTAGTTCAATGCATCCAAAAACTACACAGGTCATGAATCTTGACAGATAAGTGTCTGAGATGAATCCTCCAAAAAGGGCCAGCATGAATGAAGTACCCATGAAGTTTGTGAGAGTGGTAGCTCCTTTGGCCAGGCCAAAATTCATGTAGCCAGTGAAGTAAGTGATCAAACTCACAGCATTGGCTATAAATGCCATGTTCTCAAGCCCCTCCATTGCTGCACAAGCCATTCATCCCAATCCATTGATTAGAAGAGTTTGAACTTTGAAGAATTTCATACCACCTATTTGCATAAAATGAGGTTGCAGAAGTAACCATAGACAAAAAGGGTAGCTCTTGTCCCGCCAAGCTTTGGCTTCTGTAGAGGTGTGCACTTGCCATTAGATTTGCTAGGAAGTGCCTGACCACAGAAAAGCACAAGTTAATTTTCTGTTGGCAATTCATGTGAACCCTACCAAAATGAGTTCCTACCATTTTTCCAAGCAAGCTTGGAGCTTAGTCGAAGAGGATCAAGAAAATGGCAGACGCTGGCGCCTGCAGCTGCACACTGGAATTGCAAATGCTACAAATAAGAAACTGTATATATAAGACGAAATGGTATCTTCGTTTCAACTTTATCCTACAAAGGAACAAAATGGTGTTGTTTTGGTGGCTAAGTATTAGAAAAGTATTCTAGTAGTATTTATTTATAACAAATACCAAATAGCTGTTTGAGGCGATATAGACATGTGCCCCGACGTCAAGTGAACCTACCAACAATCCTTGTTCAGATGATTAACCACAGTATGTTTGACTTTATATATTCCGATGTAAATGTAAGTATACTGAGTAAATTAAATTAATGGTGCACTGATTCCCCTTTTATCAAAATTGAGCGCTGGCAAAGTCACAAGCCTTAATGCACCGGTGGATCACTCTAAGTTGCGAGTCGAATCCCATTGGCATGTAGTGTAAGGGTGTGCTAGTCTTACCTATCAGTAGGGCTGTTCCCGGACCGGACGCGGACCGGACAGAGGTTGTCCGCATCCGCGTCCGCGAGAAATTGTCCGGCAAAGAATTGTCCGTGTCCGTGTCCGGTTGTCCGGACGTCACGGACACGGACACGGACACTCATCACTCACCCTCCCCCCCCTAACACCTGTCCCACCCTACCTCCCTCATCCCCCCACCCCCTTCACCCTCATCCCCCCACCTGTCCCACCCTCCCTCCCTCATCCCCCCACCTGTCACACCCACCCACCCCCTTCACCCTCACCCTCACCCTCACCCAGTCGGCAGTCACCCGTCCCTCACCCTCATTCCCCCCCCTCACCCTCCTGCCAGTCTGCCACCCTCACCCTCACGGTCACGGCCTCACCCCCCCCCCCCCTCCCTCACCCTCCGGCCGTCCCTCCCCCTCACCCTCCGGCTGGACCTCCTCCTCCACCCCCGCGCGGCCCTCCTCCTCCACGGCTCCACCCTCGCAGTCCTCCTCCGCCACCCCGTGTCTCTCCTCCTCCGGCCTCCCAGCGACCATCCTCCTCCTCCTCCACCCCCGCGCGGCCCTCCTCCTCCTCCACCCCCACGCCCCTCCTTTTTCCACCCCCACCCCGCCGCCCGCCAAAAAGGAGGGACCTTTCCTCCTCCTCCACCCCCGCGAGGCACTCCTCCACGGCTCCAGCCCCGGAGTCCTCCTCCTCCTCCAAACCCGCAGTCCTCCTCCGCCACCCCCTGCAGTCCGCCTTTCCTCCGCCACCCCCGCCGCCCCTCCTTCTTCCGGCCTCGGCCCGCCTCCCCTGCTACAGCCCCTCCTCCCTCCTCCACTCCTCGGACCTCGGACAGACGGCTGTCCGAGGTCCCTTGGCCGTGTCCGTGGCCGAAATCCACGGACAACTCTTCTCGGCGCGGACACGGCCACGGACACTTCGGACACAGACGGCCCCGCGGACGCGGCCGTCCGCGAACAGCCCTACCTATCAGAATATAATCAAATCTCTATTCGCGTAGTTTAGTTATGTCAGGATTGCCCCCATTAGACCCATGCTTAAAGTGCCTAAAATGTATTCTCTCCGCTCTGAATTAATTGTTTTAATTTGAAAACAAAATTTGTCCCATATTAATTGTTCTATTTCATGTTCTCTCTCTTATAAAAAGGGTTAATGGATAGCATAAAAAAGGTTGGTGGGTTGACTTCCTTAAATATCACATTGTTTTAAATGTGGACAAGTAATATAGCATCAAGGGAATAATTTGCAAAGATCAAGGTGCTGAATATGATGACTAACAAACATGATTGCTTGTATGAATATCTTTCCGACTCAGTCAATACAGGCTTTCACTGTCATGGAGGCAGCGTAGTGCCTTGAAACCATATTTATGTGTTCTAGATCTTGTAAAATTCTCACAAGCACAATAAAATTTGCGATTGCAATTCAAAGATAAATCATGTCATGAAGCTAATCTACATATTTAGAAAGATGTATCATCGACCTTCTTCAGAGGGTTGCGTCAGGAAGGGCATCTGGTGTAAAAATTTGCGACTATGTTTCTTTGTACGGATTTTGTACCATTTTGATTCCGACAAGAGTCAAACGTGGTATATAATCCATGCCGCCGACCAGATAGCTCGGATAAGGCGTATGTTGGTGATGATGAATTCAAAGACAAATCAATAACTATATGGTGCGGAATGTGTCATCATGAAATATGTCTAGTTTTTCTTTCCCTTTTTCCATTTTTTCTACATGCACTCGTAGGGATTGGCCCCACAGAAGGATCGTGGTGCTGAAGCGGTAAATGGCTTTGAGAGATTTGATCACTAGACATCCTCCCAATTACGATGACCTAACCAATTGGGTAAGTCCATAGACCTCGTCTAAAGATAATGTTGATGCTCGGTAGGTGAACATGGACCCTTCAATTAACAATGTCATGTGATTCATGTAGCATTGGAATCGGCCACATCGACTCAGTATTCTCGGTTACTCCTCTGTCCAATGAAGCTTGTCTACATTGCTAGATTAGTATATTTTATTACTCTAGGGCCCATAGAAAAAACCGAGTTTTTTTGTCCCTCTTTCGAATTTTTTGCCTTGATGGAGCAAACAGATATGTAATGTTGGACCTGTAATTTCCCATATCTACTAGACCAGCTTCCCTGTATGGAGGGATACAATGTACGCTCACCTTGGACTCGTTTTTGTATGATTTAGATCGCTGCAGGTTTTGGATTGTCTTCATTGCTTATAAAACTTCAATTTTGGGATTATTGACATGGAGAATCTTCAACTTCTTTATTTGAAGAATGGTGTTATTAACTCTCAATATTTGCTAAACTTGAATGAATGATAGCCGCATGAAGATAGAATAATTGAGATTAGTTGGAGGAGGCATGTCATGCCTGCCGGCAGGCATTGTACTTTTGTGTTTTGCCTTGTGTGGTTATAGCAGTTAGCCACTAAAGAATTCGCCAATTTCAATTTAGATAAGAAATAATCGTTGAATGGGGCTAGCTTGCACCTTTTGTGGTAGATTCTAAAAAGCCATCAAAGATGCCCACCCAAAGCAAGCTGCTAATAGTTTGGTTGCATACCCGCCAAAAGTTTAACAATGGAATACAAGATAATGGCAAGAGAGTTGAGGCATGAAAGTGAAAGGACAAATAATCAAATGACCAAGCAAAAAAAAGTACTACAAAAACAGCCGCATGCATGATTTCAACCAGTTGATGCTGTGCAAGCTCAAACTAAAAACATATTCCCCAAATCAGAATAGTATTCTGATTGAAGAACCAGGGCGAATCAATAGCCTTGATGAAATTGCTTCAATGAAATTGGCTACAATAAATCTTAAAAGTTGAGTTGGTTTGATTCAAGGAACGTTGCTAGTAGACTTTCAATCCATTGCTGCGTTCACACATAATAGGGAAGGAAATAGGGTCGCACGTTGTCTTGCAAACTCTGCTAATCTTAATTAGTGGCTCTGATTTAGATTGGTTTTCTCCCCGCCTTTTTGTTGGAGGTTCTGCCAGATGACTACTTCCTAGTGTTTGGCTGCCATTGTAGAAAGTCAAAATTCTGAAGTCCCATAAATAAGCCTGTCTACCTATTTTTGGACACAGAAATATGGTAATTGAACCTATTTTTCCCGGACGGAGGGAGTTTGCTAATACATATAGGTATTATGTATTTGTCGATTTCTTTTTGTACACTGTTCAGCCGTACTAGTTGAATGGTACGAAAGGTCAAATACCCTCTACTATTTCACTAGTAGTAGGGTAGTTGCTTTTTCGTAAAAATCAACCATATTTATGCGACGTTGGTCTTGTTCTTTGCCAATTTTCATTGGTTAATTAACTAGTTGCTATGGATAAGGGTAATACTATTGCTACATAATATAAATGACGTCATAAATAATACTAATCTCGCTTAGTAAGATCAAAGGATTTCAAATCAGAAAAAACTAGGGCTTAAATTTTTGCCTATTTCACGTATTCGTATTACTAGTTTTCTGCATCAATTTGAGACAGCATGGTTACTACAACTCCATACAGCATCACATTATCATGATTTGAAAAATTTATTTTCGTATTTAGTCAATTACCTACTGTGCAGAAAAAAAATTGCTTCCTAAGGACACTTCTTTCAAGTTCGACATAACATTAGAATCTTCCATGACAAGAGGTACATTTGCGGCAAATGAGTTGCCTGAGAAATGATACCTGCCTCATGGGCTGACTCCTTACATATTTGTGTATGAGTTTCCACTTGGGGTCTGTTTGGATAAGGGGAAAAGAAAGAGAAAGAAAACCATAATCTGACAAAAAGAAAAGAAATGATAAGAAAAGAAATTACCTTTCTCCTATTCTTTTCTTGGTCTGTTTGGATAGAAGGAAAAGAATAAGGTGAGGGCAGCAGTCCTCTGTCACCATCACGTGCGAGGCCGTTTTCTCAATTTTCTCACTGAAGGAGGCAGGTCCCACATAAGGGAAAACCCATCATCAGCCGTTATTTTTTTTCCCTATCCAAACAACTGAAAAGGAAAATATTTCACATTTTCTTTTCTTTCGTTTTCTTTTCTGGCTAACCAAAAAGACCCTTACTGCAAGAACTCCACCCCATACTTCTAAGTACAGCACACCAAATCATGCACATGAGAGGTTCAAAGCTTTTCCACGAGTTTATATTCCATGATGACCCTTCAAAAAAGACACCAATCATCTATAAACAAATGACAAGGAGTATAACAAAGTATAACAAGAGACAAGAACTGATTTGAAAAAGAACAAGACCCAAGAAGCAAACCTGCATAAACCGAAGATAACTGTATAGCCTGGGAGGGCTCTTTGCTCGCGAACTGCATTACTTCCATCTCTGACGGCCGCCAGGAGCCATAACTATAAGCAAATTTGCAAATAATTTTCCCAGAAAGCCAAGAGTCAATATGAGTATGTGTTTAAATTTTGATAGGACATGGTGAAGAATCTTATAATAGTTACAACTCATTCCACCAGCTTATTTGATGCACTTGGACACAAAACCTATTAAAATCTCATTAATGTTCATAGGAGTTACATTAGTAAACAGTCATAGAAGACACAAATACGTCAATATACTTCAGTCGATGCTTGTCCCAAAGTATTCCAGCTCATTTAACTGGGCTGGAGCGGGTCGACCACTTGCCCAACAAATAGAACGACCCAGTCATGTCTTCTCGAATCAAAAACACAAATGGGTGATCTGCAACAAAGTTAATTGGACTACCCAAACGGAGAGATTGCACCATAAAGACAGCATCAGAGGCAGCGGCTGCTTCAGTTCCATCTTCATTTACTTCAATGAAGGACTTGTGGTAAATGCTTGAAAAGTAGAGTTTTTTTCCCATTGGCGAGTCAACCATCTCAGTGAGATCACCGCCTGAAAATGGTAGCACAAGTCCCATGTCCTTCAAAGCATTAGAAGTATCAAACCCATACGTAATCTTAAACTTAGGAATCCTGAGGTCCCCAACTTCAATTTCTTGAAGAGGAATATGTCGATCTAAGAACCCGCTTTCAGAACCCATCTTCTCCACCAATGCGTGAAGTCCATCCTTTGCATCTCGTAGAAAAATGTACACAGAAAACTGACTCCTGTCTTCTGCTCTTTTGTAAGAATGTGTCAAAACTTTAAAACCATCAGAAGCACTTAGAAACTGTTTTTTCTTGCTCGTCATGAAGGGTACTTGAACATTAGTTCCGTCAAGAATATGGAAGTCATAGTCATTGGTTTTCTAGTCATCAAACTTGCCTTTCCAAGCTCCTTTGAAATACAATGCATTAGCAAATATAAGTCTAGTATAGTGATCAACAGAAACTTGAGGAAGGAGCTTTTTAATTAGACCACTAGTCTCTTTCTTGGCCCATGAGTTTACTTCATTCATATCTTCAATAGCCTTTCATGAGCAAAATAATTATAGTAAGATGCCGATAAGCAAGTAAGCAATAAAAAACATGAGGAAACAAGAGAACATAATTTGATTCCGATTTATATGCATCATTAAATATCTGATAGAAAATCATCTGAGGCTCTGAGTTTACCCAGCAAATACGATAACAAGGTACACGCATTGAGTACATTATCTTATTAATACAATCATTTTCTTCTTAGCCACTGAAGACAAAGGTTTTGTAGGTAGAAGCTATAGAATAGGGCATTTAATTTGGTTTTACGTGCAATTTTTTTTTATAATTAGTCTTCAGGACATTCTTTGATTAAATCATAATCATAATCAAGTAGTACATTTTCCAACTATGTGGGGTCGGCGACATTGATCTTACTCCTCCGTTCAGGCCTGTTTTGGGCCACCTCTTTTATAAGAGATAGTAAAGTCAAATATTTTTTTATTAACTTCATCCAAGTTCTTTAAGGTCTCCTTCTCCCTCTTTTAGCATCGTTTACATGCAACACATCTAATCTTCTCACAGGGGCATCTATTGGTCTTCTTTGCATATGCCCATACCAACGAAACCTACATTCCCTCAGCTTCTCTCCTAAAGGAGCTACCCTTAAACTCTCACGAATATATTCATTTATAATCCTATCTCTACTAGTTATCCCACTCATTCACCTTAACATTCTCATTTCGGCTATATTCAACTTATCTATATAACTTCTCTTTGGTGCTTAGCACTCCGCTCCATAGAGTATTGCAGGCCTAATGGCTATCCTATAGAACTTGTCTTTAAGGCTTTTTAGAACATGTCTATCACACAACACTCCCGAGGCTGCCCTCCACTTTACCCACCCCGCATTTATCCTATGCACCACATCACTATCAATATCCCCTTCTTTATAGATAATGGATCCTAAGTAATGGAATTGATCACACCTTGGCACTTCTTGCCCATCTATTTCAACTAAAGCTCTATCTATAGTTCTACCTTCCTTAAAATTAAATTCCATGCACTTTGTCTTAGTCCTACTAATTTAAAAACCTTTTGATTCTAGAGCATCCCTCCACAATTCCAGTTTCACATTCAAACCTACTTTACTCTCATCAATTAAAACTACATCATCTACAAAAAGTATACATCAAAGTACAGTATCTTAAAAATATCTAGTAAGCTCATCCATAATTAAAGCGAAAAGATAAGGACTTAAGGCTGACCTTTGATGAAGACCTACCATAACCAAAAACTCCTTGGTTACATTCTTTGATTAAATAGCAAAGCAAGATTTTTTTCTTTAACTTGGAAAATCAAAGAGAAACATTGAAACTATAGTTTTAAAGTGAAGGAGGCTACAGACAAATGGCAGTGCAGACTCAGAAAATTGGAAACATAGTATTTCCCAGACTTTCTTAGGCAACGGTTATTTTAGCAATATGATCTCATATTATGAGGCATCACAATCACAAAACCAGGGATCACCTAGCACTACTATTGCGAGCCGTTTGAAGTCAATAATTTTGCTCTCAATATTTCTTCTTGACTTAAATAAAAAATTGCTTCTTGACAACTTCACATCAGGGGTTTTCTTTTCCATAAAGTAAAAAAGATAAATAAATCAATAACTCCCTCAAGTTGTCTGAGACCAGTTAGTTATGTACTGATAAAAAAGTAATTTGATAGGCAAGATAAATGGTGTAACAATAAAATATCACTTAAAATTATCTAACAGTCAACAATTCTTTACTAATTGTGCTAGCAGTGCAATTTACTAAATAAGTGGAAATAAAATGTTTACTACACACGAAACATATTATACAAGAACCAAATTTTATAATACCTTTGAAAGTAAAAGAAAACATAAATTACATCAATTTCTTCTTAGCTGTTGAACATAATATGCAGAGGTGCAAAATTCCACAAAAAGAAAAAAATCAAGCCTTCACACCAAAAAACCAGAGAAAAGTATAATAGACTTCTTGCTACTTTACCAATTTAAACATAGTTTAACTTAAATCATGAAACTACTCAAAGAATTAACCACTTGAATGGACTGTGAAACAGACATTTTCCTTGCCCCATTCGAAAACACAAACTGATTGAAATAAAAAAAAAAACCACAATCTGAATGTTGCTATAGATTTGCATTAAATTCAACGACCACCCCGTTTATTCTGTCAATGATATTCACGTGGAATGCAATATCGCGATATATCGGCAATATAACGGAATTGGGGCCCACCCGATACAACGATACAGACAATATCGGTTTATTAAATTTTTCAAAATATTGCCGATATATCGGTTTCGGACTGATATATTGCTATTTAAAAGAAAAAACGTTCTAAAAAAACAAATTGGAAAATTTTTTAAAAAAAAAAAGAAAAAAAAACAACTTTGCTGTTTGTTTCTCATCCTAATATGCATTTTTATGCATATTTAGAAATCTATGCTTTGTCTAAATTAGTATAACTCATTTTAGAAGTTGGATTATGAAAATATATGGTAAAAATTTGTTTTCGACCACTGATATTTTTTTTACACAATATCTTCTATATTTTGTCTCTTTGGTCGACCGATATTTTACCGATATCCGATACAGAATTCATATTCAATACAAATTATCGGCAATTCAAGAATATCAATTATCGGCAATTGGCATCTAAACGCATGCCCAAAAACACATGCATAACATGGCTAATACATGTATAAGAACAACAAGATCAAGATACCAAGTTATGACTGCCCCCGTCCCAATAATAGTCCCATTTGGTTTCTCAAAATAAACAAAAATCAGTTCATTTCGGAAAACGAAATAGGACTATTATTGTCGAACGAAGGTATATTTCAGATTTCAGAGTAGCAGAAGAACAAGGCCAATACCTTAGACTGGAAATCCACCTCCCGGGAGGCCGCCTTGTAGGCCGCACTGACCATGTTCCTGAAGGAGCCTTTCAGCTTCAGTGACCCGTCCACCCACGCGCCGTTCACGAACGACAAGCGCGGCCCGCCGGAGGCAGACCCATCGGCTAGGATGATCCCGAAGACCTGGGTAACCAGAACCTCCTTCTTCTCCGACTTGAGCAGCGCCAGGGCCTGGTCCAGCATGGGGCCCCTTGCCCCGGCGGAGATGAGGCTGACCACGACTTGGATCGACGACGGCGAGAAGACGAGGTTGAGACATTTGTCTTGGCCACCGGCGAGGATCTTTCCGTGGAGGCGGAGGGCGAAGTCCGAGAGAAGTTGGCTGGTGTCGGAGAAAAGTTGTACTCCAGGCCCACCTTATTGGAGTCATTGATATGAGTTCACTTTCCAAAAGAATTGTGGATACTCACCGAGGGGGCCGTTTGGGGCGTGAAAAATCATTTTCATCCACAGATTCCACACCCAATTGCCATATAGACCTGAGACCGGATTCCTATATTACTTATTTTTTCAGGCTCATTTCGTGTAACATAGTTTTGGCACCTGAACTGCCCATTTTACCCTCCTCAACTCTAACCTCAAAACCTTCACTCAATTATATCTTTTTTATTTTTAATCTATTTTTACCTTTTTTAACCTTATTTTTAATATTTTTTTATCATCATGATATCTTAATGATCTTGATATCATATCGAAAAAAATATAGTAAAATCTAATTAAATAGTAAGCGGTATCTAAATATCTTTATGATATCATCATTATAATAAAAAAGATTAAAATAAGAAAAACTAATTTTTTTTTACAAAAACGGATCATAAATTATAGAGATATACATCGTTGAAGTTTGTCCCACTAATCGATTACACGACGGGCCTACCGTGTAGCACATTGCTATCATGTAATCACCCATTTTAGTGGGACAAAGTTCAACGACTCATATCTCCTTCATTTCTAGTCCATTTTTGCTCATTTTTATTCTTTATTTTTAATATTCTTTCTGACTTTGATATCATATAAAAAAATATCACAAAATCCACAATAAATAGCATGCGGTGTCTCAACATCTTTGAGATACCGCATACTATTAATCCTGGATTTGTGGTATTTTTTTTATAAGATATCAAGGTCATTAAGTATCATGATGATTATAAATAGCATTAAAAATAAGGAAGAAAAAAAAGAGAAAAAAACAGACTTGAAATGAAGGAGATATTAGTTGTTGAATTTTGTCTCACTAAAATGGGTGATTACACGATAGTAGTGTGCTATCGTGTCTTCGAACACACGATAGTCAAGGCTATCGTGTCATCGATTACACATAGAAGGATAGCAATACTGCTACCGTGTAATCGAAGACACGATAGCTATTATAGTGGGACAAACTTCAACTATGCATATATCTCTCATTTCTGATTCATTTTTGTCCTTTTTTTCATTCTTCCTTATTTTTAGTCACCTTTCTTATAATAATGATATCATAAAGATGTTGAGAACTGCATGTTATTTATTGTAAATTTTGTGGTATTTTTTTGATATGATATCAAGGTCATTAGGACATCATGATGATTAGAAAATAGCATTAAGAATAAGGAAGAATAAAAAAAATGGGGAAAACGGAATAGAAATGAAGGAGATATAAGTCGTTGAAGTTTGTCCAACTAAAATGGGTGAATCAAACATACGATAACTATTATAATAGGTCAAACTTCAATGATGTATATCTCTCTAATTTTTTATCCGTTTTTGCCCTTTTTTTCATTCTTCCTTATTTTTAGTGTTCTTTCTTATTATGATGATATCATAAAGATGTTGAGGCACCGAATGCTATTAATCGTGGATTTTGCTGTATTTTTTCGATATGATATCAAGATTATTAGGATATCATCATGATCAGAAAGAGCATTAAAAATAAGAAAGAACAAAAAAAGGGCAAAATGGACTAAAAATGAAGGAGATATGATTCGGTGAAGTATAAAACTTAAAACCAGGTAATATGGAAAGTTTTATGGTTAGGGTTGAGGAGGGCTCAGGTTTTAAAACCAGGTTATATGAGATGAGCCTCGAAAAACTAGGTAATATGACAATCTGGGCTCATTAACCAAGTAGTATGGAAAAATCTCCTCAATATGCAAACGAACCCAATATGGGTTGGTATTTAGGGCATGTTTAAGAGTGCTTTTGGGCTGCAAACGACGTTTTATAGTTGCTTTAGGGCAAAATCGTATTTGGGAGGCAAATTTTACATAAAAGCTGGTTTATTATAACAAAGCGGTTTTTTTATTCTTTGTTAAGAAAAGCCATAAAAGTGGCTTTTATGTGTTAATAATAGCTTGTCTACATAAATAACTTTTAAATAATAGCTTTAGGGGTGGGTATTACCATACAATTCATGTTTTAGCTGTTGTACCAAAAACGATTTTGTAAAAACACTACTTTTCAGCAAAAGCCAAACGCACACTAATTAAGTTTGGTGTTGACCTGATGATAAAAAATACTTCAGCCATTCAATTTTATCTTTGATGTTGTTTGCTTCTCAAATAGCACCAAATGTTAAAGAATAGAAACAAAACACCACAATGCTCACTATGATGAAAAGCTGCCTAACAGGAGATGTGTTTTCACTAGGTTAATGACATTGCATGTGTGCACTTAATAGGATAAATGTCTTTTCCTACGATTTTCCTTCAAGTCATGGATTTTTATTTTGTACAACACGTTGGTGCAAATCAAATAATGTACAAACGCCAACAAATTTGATAGAATGAGGCTATTTTGACACCAAGAAACTCCAGTGTCCTCCGATACTACTGCACCCCAAGGGTAATCTCCAAAATATCTTGTTTAAACCCCACCTCTAAAATGAATGGGGAATATTTCTTCCCCATATCCCCCATCTCATTCTCCAGTCTTTCTCCTCTTCTAGCAGCGATGTTGATGCCTGCGGCACCTTCCTCGTCTTTTGCCTCTTCATCTTCATCTTCATACTCTTCTTCTCCATTTCCTTCTTCATACAGGACTCTCCCCCTCTTCCATTTTCATTTTCTTCTTAGGCTGGTAGCAGCCAAAGAGACATGGCCTTTTTGGCTATGTCGGCCATTGCACCCATTCTTCCTCAACGCCTCGACCTTGCGGATAAAAGGCCCTTCTCGGGTTCAAGATTACGGGGACGACTCGCCGTAATGTACACCATCAAGTTATGGTGAGCACTCCCCTAAACCATGTCCTCATATTGGGTTCATACTTACGGGGTTTGGTCCCCATAACATAAGATGTGATGCGGTGACTGTTCCCCGAAATCCCTGAAACCATACATCCAGAACTAAACATTCTCTAATCCATACTGGGTTTTCACTTATGGGGACAGGTCCCCATTTCGTTTGTTTGGCCTCATCAACAATAGGTGAATACTCAGTGGCCTCTGGTTACACACAAATTCAGTCTCAAAGCCACAGGGATGATCATTCATGGAAGCTGATCTAGAAGGCAAAATTACATCTTAGATTGAGACATTTCTATTGGAAAGTGTGCCGATGTGGCTTGCCTACGACGAATTTATTGTAGCAGAGATTCACATGCATCATGCATGGTGCCTTGTGCTCTTCTGTTAATAAATCAGCTGAACATATTTTCATTGATTGTCCTCTTACAAAGAATTTTTGGCATCATATTACTCGGTTATAGATTCCATGAGATATGTTGGATTCTTAATTTTTCAATGCATATGGGGCATTACTCTTGTTTTCCAAATCATTTTTTAAACCATCCAAAATACACAATAATAAATAACATTTCAAACAAAATATGAAATTCCCATATCCGTCCAGTTTGTGCAATAGTACAGTTTATTCTGAGTCATACAATAAATTCAATAACAAAAGCTCACTAATAAGCTTACATTTAAAAAATGAAAGCATGAGAAATATACTTACTAATGTCATTCATTTCCTCATGATCTCCCTTGCTCCTACGAAACTGGAAAATGGTGCAGTTGAGTATTTTTACATACCATTAAAATGATGATATAATATTATAGTTGATTGTTGTGATATTACCATAAATCAGACATTAATTGTAACATCCCAAAAATTAGTAAGTATCTTAAAACTGAAATTTGACCCTCTTAATGATTGATTTGACGGTGTGGTGCTTTCTTTAAATTAAAGTTGGTGAGAAGAGCTTTCCAACGACACCAATTTTGTGTGATTTGGAGTTCGGAGTAAAAAGATATGGGAAATTGAATAAACACGATCGATCGGCTTCGATCGGCTACGATCGGCGCCATCGTGCAGTTTGTAAACAGCGCAGGACGATCGATCGCCGTATTGCACGATCGATCGCCAGTTGCAGTTTGGCGAATTCTAACCTAATTTTGAGGCGGATTTGATTGGGAAAGATGCCATATCCTAACTAGACTTGTATTGCACGTTCCTAGGGTGATTTAGGGACTCTCCCATTGGTGGAAAGTGCCCAAGATATGGTAGAATTGATTGGGCAAAGATCTTCTAAAAACTCTATATAAACCCATAGAGTCTAGGCTTGTGCTTTTGAGAACTAAACCCTAGAACGTCCAGAGGCTTTCCCCTCTCCTTCCCACGTTCATCCCTCTCTTTGAAGACCTCTTCTAGTGGGAATTGCTCAAGAGCTTGGATCGGGAAGCTTTGAAGGAAGCGGAGGAGACGAACATCGCGTAGAAAGGCGACGTCTTTTGGTGATAAAGTGTAGGATGGTTTTTCCCTCTTGTCTTCTTCTTTTCTCACATTATATGATGAGTGTTCTTACTGATTACCTTGGAGTATTGCTTTGAATCTTGCGAGATTAATGATTTATGTCTTGTTTTCTATGTGTATCGCGATACATGCATATATGCCTTCATGCTTCATGTCTAGATGGTAAATCAGATCAAAGTTGGATGCTTTATTAATTTTATAGAAGATAAAAGTTCTGATATTGCTTTGATTATGATGTCTAATGATTGAGTTTTATGCCTTAATGATCGTTTTGCTTAAATTGACTTAATTGAAAGATATTATGGTCTAAGATTGTGTTATATGGGGAGAAACATGATAAAAAGGGAATCTTTTGGTAATTCTAGTTAATTCCAGGATCTGTAATTGATCTAGGAGGGGAGTACTATCATCTATCATGAGTATATTATCATCTATAAGTGGTTCGGAATAAGAATATTAAAGTTTAATCATGTGTTTCACTTTCGGCTAGAACTGTTTCTGCACGGACAGTCGACAGTAAATAATTTATAACTAATTCATATGATATCAGAAAAATATAAAATGGGTGGGGTTAGAAACTAGACTCACAAGGGTATTCTCAGTAAAAATTTCAGAAGATAAACTTAACTGTACAGTGTCTGGGAGCCGCCGGAAGGGGACTGTTGTGCATAAGACAGTGAGCAGAATCTAAGTGAAAATACTAAGTACTTAAGTAAAACCACTTAATAAGATGTGAAGATGGTATGACGTGCTAGTAACTAATACTAGACTATATCCTTATGATTATCACAGTAAGGTTGGGTTATGGTTAATATGATAAATGGGGTAATACCTATGTTAAGAAAACCGTAATCGTGTATTTGAAGATAAAGCGTTTGTGTCGGTTTGAGGTTCCATTTGGAATCCAAATCATCTAGGACTCATTAACACCTTGTCTCTGATTTATATATATTTCAATAAGACCTATATGAATTTCCATCTAGGGCTGAGCATGAACGTATGTATGGATTGTGTTATTCTCTTTGTGTGACGTTTCTACTTATACTCCGTATGAGAGTCTATTATGGTGATTGATACCTTATGTGGTTAGAGTGTTGCGGCCTCTATACCTTTGAATTATTATTCATCATGATTATTTGATTGATTCCTCCACTAGAGGTCTTGCGGGACTCTCTCCGAAAGTGGATTCATAGTATGCTCAAATTATGCCATTGCTTGATCTTGCGGGGTCACTAATATTTGTAGTACTGCGGTTCCATACAGCGTGGTATCGGAGCCCTCAAACTCAGTCTAATACAGTACGGACATTGCTGAATTATGAAATGAAATAGTCGAACCTAATAGAAAGAAAAAGGGTACCTAGAAGAAAAGACCTTACCCTATAAAAAGAAGTGTTTGATTGTTTGCTTGCTTTGTGTTTGTTCTATTTTTATATCGCCGTGTTTTACGCTAGGAGTCAAAGGAATGAGAGATGAATTAAAATTGAACCTTGAGTGAGATTCTAGTTCATCTCCTTCCGTTGACAATAGTGGCTAATCTTTAGCGCGACTAGAATCAGAGTGCGCGGCGGAAGCGTGGATAGCTTAAATGGGCGCTGATTGGAAGTGGCTTCTATCATTGAAGAGGTTTGCATGGTTTAGGATAATTTCATTTAAGCAGCATAGGCAGCAGCAACAGAACCGGATGAACGGTGCACCACGTCAACAATTTCGAGGCAATGACAATGGTAACATGAATGGAGGTCGTTGCAGGATTTGTGGACAGGATTCGCATAGAGGGAAGCCGTGCCCTACGGATCCTCGAAGATGCTACGTGTGCAATGAGGTTGGGCATATCTCTCCTAATTGCCCTAATCGTGAAAAGAAGACCGGGGCTGATATGAATAAGAAGACTCAGGCGAGGATTTTTGCTCTATCATCAGAAGATGCGCGTAGGTCGGATGAGGTTATTGAAGGTACTCTTCTTATCCTCAATCGTTTTGCTAGAGTGTTAATAGACCCGGGAGCTTCGCGATCTTTTATTTCTTCGGTGTTCGCTTTAAGTCTAGATAAGTCATTATCTAGACTGAGTGATGATTTGATGATTTCTACTCCTATGGGAGATTCGGTTATAGCAACCGAATATATTGAAAACTCTCCTGTGCTGATAGAAGATAGAATTTTGCTTGCTAATCTTGTGCTGATTGATATGTGTGATTTTGATGTAATCTTGGGAATGGATTGGTTATCAAAATATAATGCACTAGTGGATTGTACTAAAAAGAGAGTTTATTTTAAAATTCCTGGAGAGAAAGAACTATTATTTCAGGGAATCCGGGATAGAAAAGGAGATTGTTTGATATCAGCTATTAAAGCTCAAAAATTGTTGGCTAAAGGTTGTAGAGCCTATTTAGCTAATGTGACACCTGTTGAGATGCCTACCCCGAGAGTAGAGGACATTGAGTTAGTGAGGGATTTTCCCGAAGTCTTTCCTGATGAGTTACCTGGTTTGCCACCAAAGAGAGAAATTGATTTTACGATTGAATTGATACCGGGAACAGCACCTATTTCAAAAGCACCATATAGAATGGCGCCGGCTGAGCTGAAAGAATTGAAAGTGCAGTTACAAGAGTTGTTGGATAAGAGGTTCATACGGCCTAGTGTTTCCCCATGGGGTACACCAGTATTATTTGTAAAGAAGAAAGATGGATCGATGAGATTGTGTATTGACTATCGTATGTTGAACCAAGTCACGGTGAAGAATAAATATCCTTTGCCTAGAATAGATGATTTGTTTGATCAGTTACAATCAGCAAAAGTATTTTCAAGGATTGATTTGAGATCGGGATACCATCAGTTAAGAATCAAGGAGGAGGATATATCTAAGACAGCATTCAGGACCAGGTATGGACACTACGAATTCCTGGTAATGCCTTTTGGTTTGACTAATGCGCCAGCAGCTTTTTTGGACATGATGAACAGAATTTTTGTGGACTTATTAGACCGGATTGTGATAGTCTTCGTGGACGATATTTTGGTATATTCAACAAGTTGGGAAGAACACAGAACTCACTTGACTCTTGTGTTACAGATATTGAAGGATAATCAATTATATGCTAAGCTGAATAAGTGTGAATTTTGGTTGAACAAGGTGAATTTTCTTGGACATGTCATATCAGAAGATGGAGTATCAGTTGATCCAATGAAGGTAGAGGCAGTGTTAAAATGGGAACAACCAAAGAATGTGACGGAGATTCGAAGTTTCTTGGGATTGGCAGGTTACTATAGAAGATTCATTGAAGGATTTTCAAGTCTAGCTTTGCCAATGACGAAATTGACCAGAAAGGGAGTGAAGTTTATATGGAATGATGAATGTGATAAAAGTTTCAAGGAATTGAAGAAAAGATTAACATCGGCACCGATCTTGACTTTACCGTCGGGAACTGGAGGATTCGTTATATACAGTGATGCTTCGAAGAGTGGACTCGGGTGTGTACTAATGCAGCACGGACATGTTGTGGCGTATGCATCGAGACAACTGAAAATTCATGAACAGAATTATCCAACACACGACTTAGAATTAGCAGCAGTGGTTTTTGCTTTAAAAATTTGGAGACATTACTTGTATGGAGAAACTTTTGAAGTATATACAGATCATAAAAGTTTGAAGTATATCTTTTCCCAGAAGGACCTGAATATGAGACAGAGAAGGTGGTTAGAGTACTTGAAGGATTATGATTTTTCCATTCATTACCATCCAGGCAAGGCTAATGTGGTAGCAGATGCATTAAGCAGAAAGACTGGGATAATTGCTCACTTGTTAGTACAAGAGTGGAAACTGATGCAGAAAATGGGAGAATGTCATTTGGAATGGCCGACTTCAAGGAGGATATCATTCATTGGGAACCTTTCTATAAGATCAGTGGTGGTTGATAAAATCCTTGAAGCGCAAAAAGGAGAACCCGCAGATACAGAAATTATTGGACAGGTCGGATTTTGAAAAAGGAGCAGACGGAAGTATTCGATTCCGAGGAAGATTGGTAGTACCTAAAGACATGAAATTAAGACAGGAAATTCTGCGTGAAGCACATCACTCTCAGTTTAACATTCATCCTGGAGGTACGAAGATGTATCAAGATTTAAAGAGGACAGTTTGGTGGAATGGGATGAAAAGAGATATTGGCAAGTTTGTATCGAGATGTTTAACTTGTCAACAAGTAAAGGCTGAACATCAAAGACCGACTGGAATGTTGCAACCATTGGAGATTCCACAGTGGAAATGGGAGCATGTGACGATGGATTTTGTTGTGGCATTGCCAAAGACTCAGAGACAACGAGATGCGATTTGGGTTATAGTGGATCGACTCACAAAGTCAACACACTTTCTTCCGATTAGATGGAAACAAAACCCGGAAAGTTTGGCAGAATTATACATAAGGGAAATTGTTAGACTACACGGTACGCCGTTATCTATTGTGTCTGACCGAGACCCTCGTTTTACATCGAGAACATGGAAGAGTATACAAGAGGCGTTGGGAACCAAGTTAAATTTTAGTACAGCATTTCATCCACAGAGTGATGGACAATCAGAACGTACGATTCAAACTTTGGAAGACATGCTTAGAGCCTGTGCAATCGATTGGAAAGGTAATTGGGATGATCATTTACCGTTGATAGAATTTGCTTATAATAACAGTTATCATTCGAGTATCGGAATGGCACCATTTGAAGCACTATATGGAAGACCATGTAGATCCCCTACATGTTGGACAGACATTGGAGAGAATCAAGTGCTGAGATCAGAATTAGTGCAATACTGCGCAGAAAAGGTAAGACAGATCAGACAGAGATTACAAACGGCTCAGAGTCGCCAAAAGAATTACGCTGACAACAGGCGAAGAGAGTTAGAATTTCAAGTAGGAGACCACGTATTTCTGAAAGTATCACCTTCAAAAGGAATTATGAGATTTGGTAAGAAAGGAAAGTTGAGTCCGAGGTTTGTTGGACCATTTGAAATTTTGGAACGAGTTGGGCCAGTTGCATATCGGTTGGCGTTACCGCCGCAGTTGGATGAAGTACATAATACTTTCCATATTTCTATGCTGAGGAAATATGTGCCAGACCCATCACATATTTTGGATTTCACAACGATGGAGTTAGAAGCAGATTTGACATTTCCAGTAAAACCTGTGAAGATATTGGACCGAAAGGATCAAGTACTTAGAAGAAAGACCATTCCTTTGGTGAAAGTTTTGTGGCAAAACCAGTTGGCTGAGGAAATGACTTGGGAAACGGAACGAGAAATGAGAAAATCCTACCCATACCTTTTTGAAGATTGAGATTCAGCATTTCGAGGACGAAATGTTCTTTTTAGGAGGGGAGGATGTAACATCCGAAAAATTAGTAAGTATCTTAAAACTGAAATTTGACCCTCTTAATGATTGATTTGACGGTGTGGTGCTTTGTTTAAATTAAAGTTGGTGAGAAGAGCTTTCCAACGACACCAATTTTGTGTGATTTGGAGTTCGGAGTAAAAAGATATGGGAAATTGAATAAACACGATCGATCGCGCTGAAAATGATCGATCGGCTTAAGGAACACGATCGATCGGCTACGATCGGCGCCATCGTGCAGTTTGTAAACAGCGCAGGACGATCGATCGCCGTATTGCACGATCGATCGCCAGTTGCGGTTTGGCGAATTCTAACCTAATTTTGAGGCGGATTTGATTGGGAAAGATGCTATATCCTAACTAGACTTGTATTGCACGTTCCTAGGGTGATTTAGGGACTCTCCCATTGGTGGAAAGTGCCCAAGATATGGTAGAATTGATTGGGCAAAGATCTTCTAAAAACTCTATATAAACCCATAGAGTCTAGGCTTGTGCTTTTGAGAACTAAACCCTACAACGTCCAGAGGCTTTCCCCTCTCCTTCCCACGTTCATCCCTCTCTTAGAAGACCTCTTCTAGTGGGAATTGCTCAAGAGCTTGGATCGGGAAGCTTTGAAGGAAGCGGAGGAGACGAACATCGCGTAGAAAGGCGACGTCTTTTTGTGATAAAGTGTAGGATGGTTTTTCCCTCTTGTCTTCTTCTTTTCTCACATTATATGATGAGTGTTCTTACTGATTACCTTGGAGTATTGCTTTGAATCTTGCGAGATTAATGATTTATGTCTTGTTTTCTATGTGTATCGCGATACATGCATATATGCCTTCATGCTTCATGTCTAGATGGTAAATCAGATCAAAGTTGGATGCTTTATTAATTTTACAGAAGATGAAAGTTCTGATATTGCTTTGATTATGATGTCTAATGATTGAGTCTTATGTCTTAATGATCGTTTTGCTTAAATTGATTTAATTGAAAGATATTATGGTCTAAGATTGTGTTATATGGGGAGAAACATGATAAAAAGGGAATCTTTTGGTAATTCTAGTTAATTCCAGGATCTGTAATTGATCTAGGAGGGGAGTACTATCATCTATCATGAGTATATTATCATCTATAAGTGGTTCGGAATAAGAATATTAAAGTTTAATCATGTGTTTCACTTTCGGCTAGAACTGTTTCTGCACGGACAGTCGACAGTAAATAATTTATAACTAATTCATATGATATCAGAAAAATATAAAACGGGTGGGGTTAGAAACTAGACTCACAAGGGTATTCTCAGTAAAAATTTCAGAAGATAAACTTAACTGTACAGTGTCTGGGAGCCGCCGGAAGTGGACTGTTGTGCATAAGACAGTGAGCAGAATCTAAGTGAAAATACTAAGTACTTAAGTAAAACCACTTAATAAGATGTGAAGATGGTATGACGTGCTAGTAACTAATACTAGACTATATCCTTATGATTATCACAGTAAGGTTGGGTTATGGTTAATATGATAAATGGGGTAATACCTATGTTAAGAAAACCGTAATCGTGTATTTGAAGATAAAGCGTTTGTGTCGGTTTGAGGTTCCATTTGGAATCCAAATCATCTAGGACTCATTAACACCTTGTCTCTGATTTATATATATTTCAATAAGACCTATATGAATTTCCATCTAGGGCTGAGCATGAACGTATGTATGGATTGTGTTATTCTCTTTGTGTGACGTTTCTACTTATACTCCGTATGAGAGTCTATTATGGTGATTGATACCTTATGTGGTTAGAGTGTTGCGGCCTCTATACCTTTGAATTATTATTCATCATGATTATTTGATTGATTCCTCCACTAGAGGTCTTGCGGGACTCTCTCCGGAAGTGGATTCATAGTATGCTCAAATTATGCCATTGCTTGATCTTGCGGGGTCACTAATATTTGTGGTACTGCGGTTCCATACTGCCCAAAAAGAGGCAACATACGTACGTTAGATTGTTGACATTACGGAAGGTCTTCAGTCTCCGCCCATCGTGTCCGTAAGCACTGGTGGGGCCAGCATCCTAGACGCATGGCAGGGTTCCAAAAAGAGGACCCCTAGGGTGGTTCTGGTATAGTCACTTGCGGGTGATCGGTTCAGCGAGCAGAAATTGTACTCCTTTCACTTTTAATGTCTGGAGCTTTTTAATATGATTATCATTCCCTCCTTACTCATATGTGTAGTAGGAGCCTTATTGTTGTTTTCCCTACTTGCGGGTTGGAATTATTATTGACTAACCTTTCAGGTGTATAAATCCTTGGTTTAGTCCAGATGTTGCGGCATCTTCATAAACCTTTGTTATTCTTATCCTATTCATATTGTTTGTCCTAATTCAGTGGGTTTTTACATCCTACTGAGTGTTTCTATGAAATACTCATGCATCCTCTGATGCAGGCGCAAATGGAAATTGAGATCAGGAAGTTGCAGTAGTGAAGCGGTCGCAGGAGCCGTGAAGATTTAGAGTTTATATTATTTGCTTTGCTTATTTGATGCTTATGACATTTAATGGCAATTGTGTGCCATAGATTTATAGGTTTATTTGATTTGACTTTCTTAAATGGATTATTATCAGTGTTATTAAGTAAATTTCCATTCCATGGTATTCATTAATGCTTGTATTTGTATTGCACTGATTATGGGCATGACCGATTGCACATTCTTTTGAGATGATCGTAATTGGTGGTGAAATCGACTGTTCGGTCTCGCGCCCGGGATCTCTACCTCCAAATGTATATCATTGATTGGCTTCCGCACTCCGATCAAGGTATGGGATTTCGGGGCGTGACATTAATACTACAATACATCACATACATTCATTAGAACAACCAAGCGTCCTACGCACATTATGACCCCTAGATTCTTTCTAGGTAATCTACAGTTGTTTTATTCTTCCTAGAAGTTATTGAGATTTGTTCTTTACCTGTATATTCTATTTCAACTTTCTGCTAGGGATCTACTTTCAATATATATCCCTATTCTTCTTCTTTCTTTTGACTTCAGTTCACCACACAACTGAGTCTCGAAGGGAATTGAAGGTTCACTTTTGGTTGAGTTATGAACTATAAACTTCCTCATTACTCATTGCATACATAATGGATCTCTTGTGGATCGTAACCCCAAAGACAACCAATCTCAGTTTAGGGTTTATGCCTTCCAGCTGACACATTTGCTGTTGTGGCACGTGCTATTCATCATTCTTTCCGGCTTCCTTCTTTGATATTCTTTCTCAATTCTTCTTCCCGTGGTTCAGGTATTGAACTTAATTGGTTCACACTACTGGTCATTCTCATATGTTACTACATGTTTTTACTTCTTCCACTGTGACCTATTTATTACTAAGTCACTTAGTTATTGAGAGGTGTATTTTTACCTACAAGTCATCTCTTACTCCTAGACTCCCTATAGTCCTTCAGCATGTATCGTCCCTAACGTACATTGTACTTCCTTCTTCTATGCATGCTCACTATTAAGTAACCAATCAAGCACTCATCATGCATATTTGTTTCCTTGGTTCAAACCTGACAACAACATGCACAAGGATATTACTTCTTCATTCAACTTTCAACTTGCAAGGCCTAATATACAAGCCCTCTACTGAAACTCACATGCGGAGTTCAAATACCTTCATTCAGTTCCTAGTATTGTTGTTGTGGACTATTCGCTCACATCTGCTCATAGACAACTCATGTGTCATTGGGAGTTGTTGTTGAGACTACAGTTCATGCTTGGCCTTCAATAGCAAGTCCAATGGATGAACCATAGGATATCTATTATACATATCCTTCAATGCCCCTTTTTTATGGCCCAAAGAGAATTTACTATCAATTGGAAAGCATTTAAGCATCCATAACAATCTTCTATCTCAGTTGGGCCACCGACAACTCTCCAATGACACTTCAATTGTCGCCGGTGAGTTGTCACTGTCTTTCCAGCACTCTTATGCTTAGCAACTTGCTTCCAACGTGCTTTCAAGGTCTAAATCAAAATAAATTAGGTTCGTTACAAATCATATCATCCATCATACATAACAAACCAAACCATTTAATTGATTCTATTCATTCAAAATATAGATCCTTATGCTAAGGACTAATCCTCATGCGAACACTGCTGAAATCAAACTTATCCATCATGCTATGACCAGATCATCTTATTCTCATGCTAATATTCATAGATTAGTTGAGATTAGCGGTCCTACCTTCAACTTTGGTGTCAAATCCTCTTTTTCTTCCTTTTTTGCTCTTCTTTGGACTCTCCAAATGTTTTCAAGGGTTTTTCAAGGAGTCCACTATCATCTATTGATACTGTAAAAAGACCGTTCATCCAATCCCATTATGAATAGCATTCAATTTTCTAGTTTAAGTTGTCTCTGCATATCCAACGATGACTCAACTACGGCAACTCACTTTCGTTGATTCTCATACTATTTTTTTAATTTCTTTCTTCTTCTTCTTCTCATTCTTACCCAATTAATCCAATTTCTAATTTTTGTGTTATTACAATCCCCCTTAATAGAAATTTCATCCTAGAAATTCATTTAAATTAATCTTCTTCTTGATTTCTAGATATTCGTGCATTAGACACGTATAATTCTTAGAGCTTGAAAAATCTAAATATTATTGCATCCAAACACTTTCCCTTCTCTTTTCTCCCCTTTACAACTACAAATCCAAATATTAAAATTTTTTACGTTTGCTATCCTACAACAACCGGCCTCCAACACTTCATCTGTTGCTGGCGAGTTGTCGCGAAAACAACTTAAAGCACATGCAATTTCTTTTCTTCCACCTCATTTCATTTCAAACTTCCTCATTTCCTCCTTGATATTCTCCAGCAACATTGAGGTGACCAAGGGCTTCTTCCTTCACTGGCCAATGACTTCATCGCCTCTAATCTTCATGTGGTCTGCAACTTAGCTGGTATTGGGCGCACATGTTTCCCAACAAAAACCCACCATTTTCCTCGTCTTTCGCCATGGTTTTTCTCTAATCTTCTAGGTAACTCCTTCGCAACTTCCCATCTTCCATTTGGGTGTTTCTTTCATGACTCAAGGCTCTTCTTACTTGCAGTTTTAGGCGCCGGTTCCAAAAAATTTTGCCACCGCTTCTCATGCCAGTTTCGAGTCACCTAGTTCTTTGCCTTGCTTAATAAGACTAGACGATCACAATGTAGAATGATCCAAGGCTCATCAGTGGTTGCCACAATTTTCGATAACCGTCAGACGTCCTTCCTATAACAACTAGTTGAATGAAAACTCAATTCTCGTTGGAGTGTCGTTGAACTCTGCATCATCTTATTCAACAACAATTCACTTGTCGCTAAGAAGTTATGGTTCGGCTTTATGTTCTAGTTCTTTACACCTCCTTCTAATCCCCTGTGTCAAGAACTTAGTCACTCATGAATGAAGAAAGAATTTGCGAGTTCTTTGATGAACTCATAAATCCTTCTCTTGCTTCTCCCTTTACATCTAAGCCTAAAAAGTGGAATTAGGGTCCCTTATTTCATGCATGGAAGAGTGTTTAAATATGTTACCTCAAACTAGGTCCAAGGTGGACTCAAATTAGGAATTCAACGGATTCGCAATCTTCATAGCGTCGCTTGTTGTAAACCGCTGCCTATATTATTTTCCCATTGATACGGTCGTCTGCTCCATTCTTTTGGTCGAACAATGTTTCTCCTCTATTTTTCATTTTTGTATAGTTCCTCTAGTGGTTGACTGCTATTGTCTAGTGGTCGAACGGAATGTCTCCTGTCCATCCCATATGAGCAAATCATTTGTAGCAGTTAGTAGCTATTATTGTCCAGTCAACCGGTAGAGCTGTTTAACCTTCTATTCTGTCTAGATACACACAATGTACAGGATTAAGGCATTTGAACATGAAATTCACTCTAAGCATTCAAAATAGCACTAGTAACTTATTTCAAACTATCAAACCAAGTTAACACCTAAAATGAACTAATAAATCAAATTAAAAAACACAAATATATGTATAAAATCTACTCATCACAAAGATAATACACATTAGAAATAGCAATATTTGGACATTCTTTATCAACAAGTGACACATGTCTATCAGCAGCAAAGTTCAAGACAAGGATTTGTTCATTTTCTCTATGATGAAGTAAAATAATTAATATTTGGATGTGATCTTGCTGATATGGTATGTATATATATCATAGTCAACTATTGCAAAGTCAATACAAGGTATAAACCTTATTTGGCAACTAATAAAATGACATGTATTTATCCACAAGTGAAACATATCCATCAGCAACAAAGTTCAAGGTAAGGATTTGATCATTTTATCTTTTATATCTATCACATTAACTTGCCCCTGTGGATTGGGTTGGATTGAGCAGAGAATCTACTTTTTTCTTGCATAACCAAAGTAGAAGTCAATTTTGTGAGAGTGTTATTTGTGTCATTTATTGCTTATGAGGTTTATTGATTAATGGTTGTCTGCCCTTCCATTAATGTTTGCAGTGTCTTCTCAAGTGTCTTTCTGTGAAGTGGAACATAAAGATTATAACTAGAAGATGCTTGAGGAGTTGGTGTATGTATACCATTTTCATTCTTCCAACTAAAATTGGGGTGATTCCTCCATCATAGATTATATGATTCCCCATAAAGAGATAGCTTCTTGAAAGTGGTAATGGAATTTGCTTGGTTATATAACACTTCCTTGAAGGCAGGTATGGTATGGCACTGATGCCTTGGGTGTCCATGACGTCAATTCCACAAGTCTCTACCCTTGAAACATACTTCACAACATCAATTATCTTTAATTTCATCGCCTCTGCTTTTCTGGCCAAAGAGGCCACCCTGGCATTCAAATTATCCTCTTCCCTGAGGTGATACATCCCCCAATAGTAACTGAAGACTTGGGCTTGGCAGAAATTTCAGAGGGATCAATGGGATCCTAAGAATTAGAGTCTTCCTTTATTTGATCTAGATAGTCAAGGGCCTCATTGGGGTCTTTACCGAAAGATTCCTGGTTACATATGGTTTGCACAAATTGTTTTAATGAAGGTGTCATTCCTTCATAGAAAAAACTAATAGTGCGCCACTTCTCATATCCATGATATGGGCATGTTGTGTACGTCAGCACAACATTGGGGTATATCGCATTAGGACTCTATATTTAGTAGCTTTCCTTTTAATAATATTGTAATCAGACCCGTCTGGGATAACTGATATGTAATGGAGCAATTAGGGGCCAATCGTGGCCCATTAGATGGCCCATTAGGCTGTAGTGGATGACGTGGCTTCCTAGGGCTTGCGCCATCCTTCGTCTTTATAAGGGGACCATCGTCCTCTTCCTCAGTTATGCAATAAAGAACTTATCTTTCCTCTACTCCTTTTTCTCCTTCTTCCTCCTTGCCGCCAGGCAATTCCTTGTGGTCGCAGTGACCACAACACTGGTATCAGTGCAGTCTGATCCAAGGGCGATATGCCTCCTCGCAAGCAGCCAGCCATGGCCGCTGGAGCATCATCAAAACCAGAGGCGACGCAGGAGACGACCAGCCCACGAGCGAACGCTGATTCCACCCACGATCCAGTCCTCTCCCTACTCAGTTCGATAGACATACGATTGCGGAACGTCGAGCTCGTACAGACGCAAATGAAGAATGATAGAGACACGCAGACTGCTGCTATGACCACTCCACCACCGTCAACAGGGGGGCTGGAGGCCATGGCCGACCAGGGGGTCCTCAAGCGCTGAGCAGCTCACTACTTGGCCACACTACTGGCCAATTTGTTCCGCGTGGCATGCAATTTGGATCTGTTTACATGGACGCGCAGGGTGGCCGCCATGGCCGGGAGGCACAAGGCATGGAAGGTGTTCGTGGAAATGCCCCAATGGCTCCACGACCACGAAATATTCAGCACGAGATGGATGATGATTTGGAGGAATTTTTTGGGTCTCGCGGAGGACAGAGGGCCAGCGCTGAACCCAGACTAGCTCGGTTGCAATTTCCGAGATACAATGGCGAGGAGGATCCTGTCGAGTGGCTCTACAAGGCGGACAAGTTTTTTGCATGTCAGGGAACATATTCTGATGACGAGCGCCTCCGTGTAGCCGCTTTCCACTTGGACGGAGATGCCTCAATCTGGTTTCGATCTTACGAGAAAGAGATGCGCTACCCCACTTGGATGTCATTCTCCGACGAGTTGTGCATCCAGTTCGGCCCGAACGAGTTTCAAGATTTCAACGAGATGCTGTCTACTTTGAGGCAAACTACCACGGTGAGGGCTTACTATTCTGAATTTATGAAAATCGCTAATCACTTGCCCGATTGGCCGATGGCAGCCCTCGTCGGCACCTTCAAGCGCGGACTGAAGCCTGAGATTGCTGATGAGATGCGTCACTTCCCATGCCATACTATGCGCGAGGTGGTGCATCATGCTCGCATAAAGGAGGAAAAACTGGCTCATCAGTGACGAGGGGGGGCCTAACATGCGGCCGTACAGAAACCCCCTACCTGTCGTGACGCCAGCGCCTGGCCCAGGCTTAAGTCGGCCAGCCTTGCCAAGCCCTACTTCTCCTCCTATCCGTCGTCTAATGCCGGCCCAGATGGAAGAACGGCATGCCAAAGGACTCTGTTATAAGTGCGATGAGAAGTTTGTTCCTGGACATCGCTGCTCCGTCAAGGGTAGCCTGCTCATCGTCGAAGCTGATGAAGAAGAAGTGGATGAGCCAGAAGAGGCGCCCGGCCTCTATGACTAGGTGCAACCAGAGATCTCCGTACATGCCTTCTTCGACACTTTCACACCTAGGACCATGCGTGTTCAGGGCCAGCTTAAGCGTCAACAGGTCGCGGTACTCATCCACAGTGGGTCGACCGATAACTTCATCAACGATAAGGTGGCCCAGCAGTTGGGATGTTATGTCTCCGACTCTAAACCGTTTGATGTGCTGATTGGGGATGGCAAACACCTTCGCAGCATGGGCGTGTGTTCTCAGGTTGAGCTGCTAATCCAGGGACATTCCTTCGTCACCGACTTGTTTCTCCTACCTACGAAAGGGGCCGATGTGGTCCTAGGGGGCCATGACCACTCCATTCCGATCACACCTGGAGCTCCGCCCGCCAATGTTTGTCCATACCGGTATCCACATGTGCAAAAAGCTAAAATCGAGAAGTTGGTTCGGGAGATGTTGCAAACAGGTATCATTCGCTCCAGTACTAGTTCCTTCTCCTCTCCAGTTCTCCTGGTTTGCAAAAAAGATGGATCATGGCGTTTCTGTGTGGATTATCGTGCGCTCAATGCAATTACGGTCAAAGATAAATATCCAATACCGGTGATCGAAGAACTACTGGACGAACTAGCAGGGGCGGTCGTGTTCAGCAAACTGGACTTGCTCTCGGGTTATTATCAAATCCGTATGCAACCCCAGGACATACACAAGACGGCCTTCTGGACTCATGATGGTCACTATGAGTTCCTCGTCATGCCCTTTGGCCTGACCAATGCTCCAGCCACTTTTCAGAGCCTGATGAATGACTTGTTTCGCCCATACCTCCGTCGGTTTGTACTCGTCTTCTTTGATGATATCTTGATATATAGCTCGTCCTGGGCCGACCATCTTGTCCACCTCAGGTCCATATTTACTATCTTGCGGGCTAACACATTGTTCTTGAAGTGTTCTTTTGGCAGTACGCAGGTCGAGTATTTGGGCCATATCATTTCGCAGAATGGGGTGGCTACTGATCCATCCAAAGTGGAGACCATGCTATCGTGGCCACAGCCCACCTGTGTGAAGTCTCTCCGAGGCTTCTTGGGCCTCACGGGGTATTATCGTCAGTTTATTGGGTGGTATGGGCTACTTGCTGGCCCTCTCACAGCGTTACTCAAGAAGGGGGCTTTTGTCTGGTCGGTCGAGGCCCAGACTACTTTTGACAAGTTAAAACATGCTATGGTCCACACCCCGGTCTTGGTTCTTCCTGATTTCAATTTTGCCTTTTGTCATTGAGACGGATGCTTTGGATGCGGGCTTAGGGGCTGTCCTCCTTCAGCAAGAACGCCCTATTGCCTTCTACAACAAGGCACTATCAGGCCGATCCTTGACTCTATCAGCATATGAAAAGGAGATGCTAGCTATTGTGCACGCCATCTCGAAATGGCGACCCTACTTGCTTGGACGTAAGTTCCTCATCCGGACGGATCATCAACCCCTCAAATATTTTCTAGATCAGCGGGTTTTTACACCTTCACAGTAGCGCTGGGTTAGTAAGTTACTGGGCTATGACTACGAGGTGGTATACAAGAAGGGTGTGGATAACACGGTGGCTGATGCCTTATCTCGACGCCCCACAGAAGGGGCCTGCTTCGTCCTCTCTATTCCTTGTTGTCCTTTTATTCGTGATTTGCAGAAAGCGTATATGACGGACCCGTCTACCCAAGAGCTGATTGCTCGAATTCAGGCTGATCCGCAGGCGGAGCGGCATTTTGCTTGGCGCGATCACTTGTTGTTCTGGAAGGACTGGTTGTGGGTACCAGCTATTCCGGATTTACGTCGGAAGGTGATAGCCCACTTTCATGACTCTCCGATCGCTGGCCATGAGGGCACATTCCACACCTTTAAGCGGGTAAGTCAAAGCTTCCTGTGGGCCGGTATTCGGAAAGCGGTGCATATTATGTTGCTTCGTGTGATATATGCCAACGAGCCAAGGCGTCGTCTACATCTCCTGCGGGTCTTCTTCAGCCCCTTCCCATTTCGGATAAGGTTTGGGAAGACGTGTCCATGGATTTTGTTGAGGCCCTACCTGCGGCCCATGGTAAGACGGTTATTATGGTGGTGGTTGACCGTCTCTCAAAGTACGCTCATTTTTGTGCTTTGAGTCATCCATTCTCTGCTCGCACCGTGGCTGAACTCTATGTGAAGGACGTCGCCAAATTACATGGTATGCCTCGGACTATTATTTCTGACCGAGATCGGGTATTTGTTTCCCATTTCTGGCGCGAGTTCTTTAAGTTGCAAGGTACGGTGCTCCACATGAGTACGGCTTATCATCCACAGACTGATGGGCAGACTGAAGTGGTCAACAGGTGTCTGGAGCAGTATTTACGCTGCTTTGTCGGGGACCAGCCCCGCCGTTGGCTTCAACTACTTCCTTGGGCTGAATGGTCGTACAACACGGCATATCACACCCGTGCCGGATTCACCCCTTCAAGATTGTCTATGGGCGCCCTCCTCCGTCTGTTCTGTCTTATGTGCCTCACCGTTCCTCCATTGCTGAGGTAGATTATATGCTGCAGACTCGCGATGAGGTTCTTCGCCAACTGAAGGCCAATTTGGCTTCCGCCCAGAACCGGATGAAACAACTCTATGATAAGCACCGTTCTGATCGGGTCTTTCAAGTGGACGATTTGGTTTATATATCCGTTCTTCCGCAGCGCCAGTCTACTTTATTTCGGGCTGATCATAAATTAGCCGCTCGGTTTCATGGGCCCTATGCCGTTGTAGAAAGGGTGGGACCGGTGGCGTATCGTCTGGCTCTCCCTCCGGGGTCACTGGTGCATCCTGTGTTCCATGTGTCACGTCTCCGTCGTTTTGTGGGGGACCCTCGATTGGTCGCACCTAGTGCACCTCCGCCTCTCATGGGCCCTGCTGACGCTGATACCCCGGTTCCGGCTTCTCTTGTTGACAAACGTCGGGTGCGACGTGTTGGGCGAATTGTGACTGAAGTTCATGTGGCTTGGAAAGGCAAATCATTGGAGGACGCAGAATGGATCCTCGAGGATGAGTTTTTGGCGCGTTTTCCGTCATGGTCGCCTTGAGGACAAGGCGTTAGCAGAAGCGTGGTGGAGTGTTGTGTACGTCAGCACAACATTGGGGCATATCGCATTAGGACTCTATATTTAGTAGCTTTCCTTTTAATAATATTGTAATCAGACCCGTTTGGGATAACTGATATGTAATGGAGCAATTAGGGGTCAATCGTGGCCCATTAGATGGCCCATTAGGTTGTAGTGGATGGCGTGGCTTCCTAGGGCCTGCGCCATCCTTCGTCTTTATAAGGGGACCATCGTCCTCTTCCTCAGTTATGCAATAAAGAACTTATTTTCCTCTACTCCGTTTTCTCCTTCTTCCTCCTTGCCGCCAGGCAATTCCTTGTGGTCGCTGTTGTAAGAACCCTCATCTTAAAAACCGGTTTATTTTGTTAAACGTGGATTATCGTGTGGTTTAAGTACTTTCAGATTAAATTCGGTTGATTTCGAAAATAAAAATGGTTTTCAAAGGTTTCAATCAGAAAAAACTTCACATAAATGAGTTTTAAGTGATTTAGAATCAAGTCTTAATTTTTGGAATTTTTTTTCTGATTTTTACCTATTTTCCCGAAAATTAGGGTTCGACGGGACCCCCGGCGGGCCCCGCAGACAAAATTAGGATTTGTGACCAAAAAGCCCTAGACATTAAACAAAGTCGTTATAAAAATTTTTAGAATTTTCTGAGCTTAATTTGGTATTAAAATCGCTAAATTTTCCATTTTTAGCCAAAATTGTTCATTTTACCCCAGTTTTTACCTAAGTCTACCCCAAAACTTTCTATAAAAGGAAAGGGTTGCGCCCTCCCCATTTTGGGAAAGGGTTTTGGCTTAGAGCAGCAGCCTCTTTCCCCATTTCCAAAAGAGGAAAGGAGTTAAGGTATGCTAACCTATGCTTAGTCTTTCATTTTCATTTGATTTTCAATAATCTTTACTCAAAACCTTGATTTTCCAAATGATTTCAAAGTATTTGAAGGATAAAAATCTCTGTTTTAATATGTATCTTCAAACCCTAAGCTTCAAATTTCGTTTTTATATGATTAAAAGCCCTAAATTTAAGGTCTATTTTGGGTTTTCAAGCTTAATCGCGATTAGCAGAGTATTAACAATGGATTTATATTTTCTTCAAGGTGATTAAGGTGTTGGACTTCGTGGTCATCCAAATCAAGGTAATGGGTTCTTTAATCTCAGCTTGGGTAGTGTAAATCTTGTTTTAATGAATGTATTTTGAAGGGGTTTATTCATTTTTAGGTCTCTAATGGTAAGATTAGTTTTCCTTAATCTCATACTTTCTTTTCTTTGGGTTTTGATTTGTGATGGTCTAAATAGGATTTCTGGAAAGTTTGGTGTAATTTGGATATTGTTTGATGCTTCGATTTGATGTTTGAAGTTATGAAAATGGTGTTTCAGTTTAATTTTCGAAATAAGGATATACTGAGTGTTTTTGAATTATTGAACTTTACTGAGGTACATGGAATTGTTCTTTACTGTTCGCAATTACATATAACTTAGTAACTTTCAAAAAATTCCAATAAACTCAGTGATGTTCGAAAATTTACAGTTAAATGGGTTTTTGGAAATTTTGCATTTTTTTCCATGATTTACTTCACTTAATGACATGAGAAGTATATTATGAGTTAATGAGGCCACGTGATATGTAGAAATGATGATATAATACCTTATGTATGTTGGATTATAGAAAATAAATGTGAGTATGCTTGTAGGAATGTTGTCAAGTTCATGCAAGTAAAGTTATATTTTTACAGTGGTTTTCACCATGATTTTGGGATTGTGACCAGTACTTAAACGAGTTTTCAACATATGAATATGACACTATGAGTTATGATAAGTATGAATCATGTGATTAGGATATGCATGACTACACACACGCATGGGAATTTACCATGAGATTGTAATTATACCTTGATTATGATGCATGTGGGAATGGGTTGAGAGCATTGTTTCATGTGTTGGCACCCACGTAGGATTTGCTCACGTATGTATCCTGAGAGCATGCATCATGAATCGGACTTCATGAATGAGATTTTACCGTGTCTTCATCGGTGTTGATCGATTGTATGCAATGGATGTAATTGCGTGCCGGATTAATCGATCGGAGAATTATCGAACTTGGTTGGTCCGAAAGGACACGTTTTCGATTTGGTCCTTCGTGGATCACGGACACTCCCCGGGTTGAGTTTGATGGATGATATGGGGGGCGTGTTTCGTACTCGCCTTGCGGTTGATACTATTGAGATTAGTCGTACGGGACATGAGTATTCCCCGGTGGTAGGCTTGTGCACCCCCTACCACATGTGTTCTAGGGTCCCGCGTAACCGGAATTCGGGCTCTCCCCCACCGTAGGAGACTATCCAGGGCGAACACACCTGTTCTAGTTTCGTTGTGTACGATTCGGGCACTCTTGGCTAGGGCTGTCCAGGGCGAACAGACTTTGGGGTATACGACGCCCCCTTGTTTCCAGCGAGGAAACCGGACCATGATACGCCCTTCTTAGGCTTGATTGTGTCCCAAAGATATTGTGCTTACTCCTTGATGGAGGCATTCACCATTGTATTGATGCATTATTATGAATGCTATGAATGATTGTGTATCATGTTGTATGAGATTCATACCACAGGAATGCATGTGTAGACAGTTTGTGGTTGAGATATTATTATGTATCGTCTTATGACGGGTATGCATGTTCAGTAGGTATGTTGATAAAATTCCATGGTATAAGATGTTGTGAGATGGACGTATGATTTAGACGGTATTATCACGTGGATTACGTATATTATTTGATGAACTTTTATGCTTTGATGTTTCTTGTGGATTTTCGATGTGTCTTGAAAACCATTACTGAGTTTTATACTCACCCTCTTCCTTGTTTTGTTTTGGGGCTGCGTGGTGCGACACGCAGACGCGCAGGATCCTCTCTTCGAGGAGCGACCAGAAGGGGTATGGGATTAGTTTGAGCATGATGATTAGTGTTGTGTTATCGTACTCTCTATTGTCATGAGATTACAGTAGATGTCGTGTTATATTTCAGACTGTTTAGACTTGTTATCCGAGCCGCGTGTATGGCTCCGGACTTTATCTAATTGTGGGTGTAAGACTTGTTGATATTCTAGACTTTATACCTCATTGAATTTTTACTTGTTTACTCTTACACAAAGCGGCGCGAAACTCCGAAATTATGTTATCGCCCGTATATGGGTGTAAGTCTTCCGCTTTGTCCGACATAACGTCGCCCCCCGCACATCATTCGGCCCATGAACCGGGTACGGGTCGGGTCGAGCGGTGCGCGGGGCGTGACAGCAGTGACCACAACAGGGCAAACATTCAATAAATCTTTAAAGCACATTGATAAAATGACTCATTTTATTTTTGGGTAAAATTTGTTATCTGTCTTTTAAGAGTATTTATCCTATGGACTATAAAGAATTTTTTAAGAAATTTAGTTTACATTTTTTTCCAAGTTCCACAGATCTGAGCTTCAAAGAATTTAGCCAATCTTGACCTTATCCTTCACAGAGAAGGGAAACAATTTAAGCCTAATGATATTTTCATTATAAGCTTGTTCATTAAAAGTTGTACAAACTTCCTCAAATTCCTTTAAATGCAAGTAAGGATTTTCAAAGTCAAGACAATGGAATTTAGGAAGGAGTTGTATCATTCCAGGCTTAAAACTAAAATTGTGTGTTTGTAGGTGATTGTTTAAAATTAAACCATTGTAAGTGTACAAGGTAATTGTACTACGGCGAGTATTAAAGAGTCGTCAAACCTCAGGGACTGTTAAATACTTTACCAAACCCAAGGAAGAAAGTTGTTGTTTTTAATGAATTCAAGAAAGAAATAAACTTTAACTAAACTAGCTGAGATTAATCAATGTAGAGAAATATCAAGGTAATAAATATCGAAACACTACTCACAAAATCACTATTCATGATACTGTTCACAAAATACTGTAGCAGTTTACTATTCATAGTCTCTCCCAAAATCCACATTACTGTAGCAGTTGAAGAATAGTACTGTAGCAGAGTGAAAAATCCTCCAAATCGGTCCAAAAGATCCGAGCTTTCTTCCTCCCTTTCCCTTCTGGCTAACTCCCAGCCTTGTTGCCCGCCGAAATCCCGGCCAAATCACGCCAGAAAATCTCTGTGTAAGGCTCTGGTTTTTTTCCTCTAAAAGCTCTCTGTAGTTCTTCGTTTTCCTGCGGAAATTCTCTGTTTTTATAGGTAGTCCGAAATCAAATAGTCCTCCTTGATCAATCCAGCCAAGTCCCAGTCGAACACGCATATGCGCCGCTTCCAAATCGAATCGAGATCCCTGTTTCCAATTCGAGCAGGACTATTTTTTTTTTTCATTTCCGGTTGAGATACCCACCGCCGTCAACGTCGTGGCCACCTGCCTCACAGCTACCAAGCTCGCCGTCTTGCCGTCTTCCTAGCCGCCACAGTCCTCGCCCCGCCGTGAATCATGGCTGTCGTGCCCATCGCCGTCCCTGCCGGCGTGTTCGTTGTCGGCACTCGAGCAGAGACCCCGAGCACCCTGTTTCTTCAACAGACGCCCGAGCTTCGGCTCGGGCTGTCTTTTTTTTTTCTTTTTTGAACCAAACCGGAACTGAACCGCCCGGTTCAGTTTACATTTTTTTCTTTTTTTTTCTTTAAAACCCCGTCATAGCGACTCCATCCATCGGATCTTCAATCTTAGCACAGAAACGGTTTGGCACGTATTCACTCTTGACGATCTGCATTTGAAACTCTTACACCTACATAAATAAAATTAAATATTAAATTAGATGCATAATAAAATGTAAAGCATTAAATCCAATTAATGCATCTAAATTAATCAATTAAGCATATTTATTCATTAAACTCCTAATTACTCACCTAACATGAATAACCATTAATAATCCTTACTTTCAACCAAAATTATGACCAAAATATAGGCAGAAAGGCATATAAAAATATGTATATTTCGTAGATATCATAGAGCATGCTCAAAAACTTCAAACGCCAAAAATGGGGTCAAAAGTTATCAATCCCACTAGATGTCAAGGTCCCACCAATCTTTTTAGTCAAGGGTTCCTCTCATCCCAAAAGGTGATCAAGAGAGGGCAATGTGTGAGGCAAATATCCTTGAGATGGAAGGCGTTAAGGATCTTTTTTACCCTGTGGATGAGGTTTTGGCCCAATATATAAGTCTCAAGTTTTTTGTCTTCAAAGATACACATGTTCCTCTCCTCCCATATCATAGCAATAAAGCTTGTGAAACCAGCTTGGATATGTTTGTAGTTTTTGATCAACTGAGACAACCAATCTCATTCCGTAGAGCACCCCCCAATTATATGGTGAATATTACACTTACGTAGGAATATACGCTAGACCAACCTTAGCATATATGCATTCAAACATTAGGTGCCTGATTGATTCTTCATTTCTCATGCATAGAACACACCTGTTTACTAAAGAGAGCCCTCTTTTTTTCAGATTGTCTAAAGTGAGTAACCCTTCACTGAGTGTCATCCAGGCGCAAAAGGAATATCGGTTCACCCGATGTTTGAACAATATAAGATCATGCCATAACACATTTCCAGATTTTGCTCTAATTGCCAGATTGATTAAGCCACCCATAGGAATCCTCCAAATCTGTAAGCACCGACAGTTTATGTTACCAAATTTCCGGGCAAGAGTTAAGGGGCCGCGCCAAGGGTCCAACCACATCTTTATGTGCATCCATTTCCAATATTGGCAACACATCTCTCATGCATGAAGGTTTGCAATTGAAGGATGGATTGCCAGGCATAGGAACAATTGTGAGCTCTAGTCGTCAAGATGGAGTTAGTTCTAAGATACACCTTATGAACCCATAGACACCATAGAGATTCCTTACAGGTAACGCATCTCCAAAAGAGCTTGGCAAGATTTCTATTGTTGATGTCTTGGATACGCCTGACCCCAAGACCTCCTTCCTTCAGAGGACAACAAAGCTTTCGCCAGGAACTATTGTGAAATCCATTAGATTGGGTAGAACCTTTCCATAGGAATGTGGCCATGATACCCTCAACCTTGTGGCAGACTTTCTTGGGAAGTTTAAAGCAAGATGTCCAATAAACATTCAATCCACCAATAACTGATTTAATCAATTGTAGTCTCCCAGCATATGATAGGAGAGCAGTTTTCCACCCATTGACATGTCCAGAAATCCTGTCAAGAAGAGGTTTGCAGGCTGAATAGGATATACATTTTGAGGAAAGAGGCATACCGAAATAAGTGATCGGAAAACACCCTTCTTGGAAGCCAAGCATTTCTAGAATAGTTGCCTTGTGCTAGCACCCTGTGGAGAAAAAGTTGGAACTCTTGCTAATGTTTGCCTGAAGGCCCGACATGTCTACAAAATCTGAAAGAATGTCCAAAATGCACACTACCGAATGTACATCCTCCATAGAGAACAAGAGAACATCATCAACAAAAAGAAGGTGCGAGATAGGGATACCTCCCTCAATATTTGGTGCCTTGAGATCGCCGTTCATTAAGGCCTGGTTTAACATGGCTGACAGTCCTTCCATATTTGATAAGAATAAGAGAGGTGATAGCGGGCATCCTTGCCGAAGGCCACTTGCACTAGAAAAGTGCCCATAGTTCGACCCGTTGATCAAGACGCTGAAAGTGGGGGTGCATATACACTGCCGGGTCCAGTGGATCCATTTGTTATCGAAACCAAGAGTCGTTAGGACATGGAAGATGTAATCCCATCTTACCTTATCATAAGCTTTCCTCAAGTCGTCTTTTATGCAGAGCCTATTCTGTCCCCCGTAACGATGCATATTACAGACGAGTTCATAGGCAAGCAAGATATTCTCACCAATTATTCTCCCCTTTACAAAGGCCGACTGATTGAGGCTAATGAGATGAGGAAGCACTAAAGCCAACCTGTTTGCCATGAGTTTTGAGATAGCTTTGTAGATGAAGTTGCAGAGGGCAATCAGTCTGAATTCCTCAAAGCTCTTTGAATTCTCCTTTTTAGGGATGAGAGTTAGAAATATGTGGTTTAAGGCCCTGAGTACGCCCCGAAATCCCATACCTCGATCGGAGTGCGAAAGCCAATCAATAGAATACATTTCGAGGTAGAGATCTCGGGCACGTGACCGAACAATCGATTTACCAACCGATTACAATCATCTCAAAAGGACGTGTAATCTATTATGCCCGCAATCAGTGTAATACAATAATAGACATTAATGAATACTATGAAATAAATTTACTTAATAATAATCTATTTAAGAAAGTCAAATAAAATAAACCTATAAGTTTATGGCACACAATTGCCAATAATGTCATAAGCATCAATAAAAGCTAAACAAATAACTAAATAATCTTTAAACTCTTCTTGGCGCCTGCAATCCGCCATTCCACTACTGCACTTCCTGATCTCAATTTCCATTTGCACCTGCATCAGATGATGCATGAGTATTTCATAGAAACACTCAGTAGGATGTAAAAACCCACTGAATGAAAACAAGCAGTATGAAGAGAATAAGAATAACAAAGGATTGTGAACATCCCACAACATCTAAACTGAACGGAGGTCTATACACCTGCAAGGTTAGTCAACAACAATTCCAACTCACAAGTATAGGAAAACATCAATTAGGCTCCGAACAACATATGTGTAAGGAGAGAATAACAATCATATCAAAGGCTCTAGACATCTAAAGTGAAAGGAGTTACAATTTCTGCTTGCTAACCTGGTCGCTCTCAAGTGACTAAAATAATATACCAGAACCACCCTAGGGGTCCTCTCTTTGGAACCCTGCCATGCGTCTAGGATGCTGACCCCACCAGTGCTTACGGACACGATGGGCGGAGACTGAGGACCTTCCGTAATGTCCACAATCTAACGTACGTATAGTGCCTCCCTTCGGGCAGTATGGAATCGCAATTTCATAATTATAAGTGACCTCGCAAGATCTAGCAATGGTTTAATTGAGCATACTATGAATCCACCATGAGGAGGGTCTCGCGAGGTCTCTAGTGGAAGAAAACAATCATGTAATCAATATGAGCAATATCTCAAAGAAATAGAGGTCACAACACTCTAAGATCATAAGGTTTCTCTTACTAGAATAGACTCTCTCTTAAGGAGTATGGATAGAAGTATCAAAGTCTTTTGGTCAACACATAACTTACTCATTGGAGTAGCATAGAATAACAAGACAACTTAAGTATTAGCGACGCTCAAAAAAACGTCGCTAAAAGAATAAAAAACGTCACTACAAGTATTAGTGACGCTCTTAACAAATGTCACTAAATGCAGCGTCGCAGAAAGTATTAGCGACGCTTTCAGCGACGTTTATTAAACGTCATTACTTCTTTTAGCAACACGTTGAGGAACGATGGTAAAAGTTATTAGAAGGAATGCTTTTGCAAAAAGAATTAGCGACGTTTATAAAAGCGTCGCTAAAAATAATCAAACAGCACTAGTGTCGTTTGTTCTAGCGTCACTGAATGTCCCCTAATACTGCAATTAGTTTTAGTTACGTTTGTAAGAGCGTCGTTTAAAACAATTCACTTTTGTATTTTTAATAATAGAAAAAAGTAATTCACTTGAAACCATCTGTTTTACATTAGCAAAAGTGTATTATTGCTTTTCACATGAAAGTGAATATACATCAAACAATATATTTCAACAAATTACAAGACGTCAATGCACATCTTTATAAATATCTATATTTACTTGGGAACTTGTCTTCGAAATGTCCTTGCTCATGATTCCCCATATCACCACATTCAGTATTCCATGAATCTGCACAAAATAAAATAAATATCAGTATGGTTTTTCATGATATTGATGATCAAACAACAATATTTTGGATCAAATTTGTGAAAATGAACATACATTCCACCGCTACTTGCACAAAAATGAAGAATAATCATATTTCGCATTAAACAAAGAGGATAATGATTATCATTTAAACATGGGTCATTACTATATCTGTTTTCCTCATTTGTTTACCAACTTGTAAAGTGAACTAATTGAACAAACATTGCATAACGCAGCTATTTAATTTCAATTTATATCAACATAGTTCAGCTCGCCTAGGCCACTTACCATTAGTTTCTAACTTCCTATCAAATTCTAATCAAAAGAAATAGAAGTTATGCAAATGCCATACCTGGATCAGGTGATTGCGAACACTTTCTGCTGTTGCATAGAAAGCCTGCTCTTGATCAACCTTGAAGGGAGAAAAATGACTGTATCGAGCATGATAGTTAATGCTCGATTCAATATCTGATGTTCCTTCAGTAGTGGGATTTGCTACTGCTAGAACTTTTGGGGTACTTATAGGAACTGTACGATTGACTTCAGCAATATGGGCCATATCAAATATCCTGATAGCATTAAAAAAATCAAAAAGAACAAAAGCAAAGCAACCGGAAACCAGTAGATGTAATCACAGCTTATCACATGAATTTGCTGTTAGTAACAAAAATGGCATGCACGCCTTCAAATTCCAAAAACAAAAAAACCATGAACTAAGAACACTAAAGTTCTCAATGAATTTTTTTTTCTAATTCTGAATAAAGATACAAGATGACAAAAATCTGGGTTGACATAATTACATAAAGGACATTAGAATTAATGAGCAAATGCTTTAACTCAACCAAACCCAATATCAAATAGAGATAGAAGCACAAAATCAACAAGCTCCAAAATCGATACTTACACTCCAAATAAGCTACTAAAACTAAACAACAGAGAGAACAACTCTTCCTCCCATCCCACCCATAAATACATAAAATCCCAAGCTGTGGACGCTCATGAGACTCAAGGCTCCGTCACGTGGCTAAGCTTGCAAGGAAAAAGCGTGAGCATATCCTTTCTCCATAACCACAAAAAAAAAGAACCGAAAATGACTGAAACTCACGAGACAAGAAGCCTCAGGTCTCAAGCTGACATCTCCAGTTAGAAGACCCACATCAAACATTATGGAAAATTCTCTGTATTTCTGATTGCTAATGGTTTTTATTGGTGCAATATAGACAGCTCGAGTACAATGCTGTAAAGCCACAAATGGTATTTATCAAAAGTGGACCAGAATATATTGAAACTACAAATAAATTACTCAATGGCTACAAACAAATGTCTAAGACCTTACTTTTGTAGCTAATGCAAATGCATACTCTGCAACTACAGTTTTTCTAGCGGATTTGACTAATGAAACATCCACTACTCACCCCCAAGCAAGCAGCAGCACCTTCTCATGAAACATCTACTACTCACTCAGCCCTTCACTCATTATTCTTAATTTAGCACTTTAACTATTCAGGACTTTATACTCCAATCAAATCTATTTCAAGCATGTTCTAATAGTTTTAGTTTCCTACCAAAGATAATTGACTAGCAGTTCATAGAATCTTATCTCCCCCATCCTCTCCTTCATCTGACTTCTCATTTTCTCTCTTAATCTCACCCCTCTCACTCCATAATTTATATATATATATATATATATATATATATATATATAGTTGTCTATGCTTCCTCATTTACTTTGTGTGGCTCCTTGGGCAACTCTGTAATTTAAATAGCATAGGACAGTCCGTTGAAAACCAGTGTATATGAGGATGTGTATTGCCCCACCAAAGCTACCTTTGTTACTGCAAAAGCAATAATCTGTTCTTTATATTCATACATATATAAAGAACATATACATACATATCTTGGCTGCCAACCTTTTCCAAAATTTGTACCAAAAAAAAAACAAAGCTCCTAAATCAGCAATTTTCCTCCATTCAATGAGAACTCCAAAATGAGAATCTTTAGGATTGTATTTCTCCGTAGAAAAACCACAAGATACTCTAAATACAATCAAAGATAAGTCATTTGGAGGCAGGGGTGTTAGTTTACCGCTTCACCAGAAATTTCATCACTTTTTACGTCAACATGGTAACATTAAGTTGTTCTATCTCTGCTTGCCTTTTGAAGCAATGGCCCATAGCAGAACAATACACATTACATGCACGTGCATATAATATTGACTAGAATTTTTAACACCCTATGAACCATAAACAGCAGTCCAAAAGTTTGAACCTCTGCCAACCCTCAGATTCACTAGTTGTATCCATCCTAAGCCAAATGACCATTTGCACGAACATTTTTTACTTGATGAAAACAGTGTGTCCATACTCACAAAATCTGTATAAAACAAATAAACAGTGACTAGTAAAAGGAATACTGTGACAGAAATGCAGTGCGATTGTATGAGTATCTTCCATGAACAAGTATCAATTTCTCGAGAAATCTGAACTCTGCATAACCAATACAAAGGAAAAGGTAGATACTAGTTAATGAACAAAAAATCATAAAATACCAATAAAGTCGCAAATAATTATTCTGACACAGTATTGAGGTAAAAAAGAGAAAGGAGGAGATTTTTACCATCAACAGCATTTACAAAGTCTCTACTATGCATGCAATATGGTTTTTCTTCTAATTGCCAGAGGCATCAAGATTTATAACATAAAGGGCATGATATAGATATTGGGTTCAATCCTACCAAGAATTAACTTATTTAGAAGATTCAGAGGATAGAAAATAGAAGCAGCCTAAAAGAATTAACTTTTTTAGTAGTCCTACTAGTCATATTGCTAGTCACTACTGCAAGAACAATTAGAGAAGAGGCCAAGGAGATCCTACTTACGGTAGTCTTGCATCAAGAGTTTGAAACTAATTATCTTTATGAGTTAGTCATGGATGAGCTAACTGCACATATTGAGAATGGGGCACCAATTTCAATTAAATATAGATTTAAAAAGATTTGGCGCACAAACACCTCAATGCATGCCTCAAGTATAAAATTTGTCTCAATAATGCATTGGAGTGTCTTGTTCTTCACAATAATGCCTCCAGATACTTCTTTTAAAGCATTTGGAGAAGCCATAGGATGAAGTGTCAGTAAAATAAAGGGCAACGTGGAAATAATTTTTTCTAGGCAAGTATTACATAAGACGGCCTTCACAGAAAATGAAACCTCCAAGATTACTTAACATGACCCATAGAGTTGTTTGGAAGGTAAGTATTCCTGTGTGAAACAGAGGTACCAAACTAATATTCCCTCTCTACAATATTAATAGTCTAACTTAATTTTTCAATATGAACTAAAATTAGTTCCTTTTCCAAAACCAAATCAGACTACTAAAGTGGAATAAGAGAGATACTTTAACAACGATAAAAACACTAATTTTGCTTTAATGTGGTTGAAACGTTGTGCATTACACCAAGATGACTAAGTATAACTCAAGTGCATTTTTTTCCTTCACAAAAGCATCACACAAGATATTGAGATTGAAGACTGCAAAAAAGTAAAAGCACTTGACAATCCTACATTAAAACTAGTGCATAATCCTTCATCGCGGATACTCAGTATTTACCTACTGCAACAATTAGAAGCTTCCGCAAACCGCACAAATGTTACTATATTTGCTTTAGTTTATGAATGGAGCCGTTCAATATATAGTACTTGTAGAAACTTCCACAAATGGCTCACTATGGATCCAACAACATTGATCAAAGAGCAATTCCAGAACTACTTGCAGCTTCTAAACTAGAACAATCCAGATTTTCAAAACTTACTTCCAATGCTATAGTCAGCGGCTCTTGCTGCCAGCAACCCTCTCTTCCACTTATTCCAACCCCTATGTCCACCTGTTGTACCATCCGCACATCATTTCCACCATCACCAACTGCCAGTGTTCGGTATTCACATGATTTTAATAGTTCCACAAGCTGCAGATTTAAAAAGAAGCATATATTTTACAACCATCGACGAAACACATGAAAATTGCAAGCTGGAAACATTGCAAAAAGAATCAACACAAACAGAGCAATTTGTACAATCAGCGAATTTAAACATCTAATACCTAAAACAAAAAGTCACATTGTGTAAAACCTAGAATAAAAAGAATGGTAGATAACCTGAGAGGAAATAGGGCCCTTTTTGGAGGGAGAAAGGGAGAGGACCGACCAGGAAGAAGCTCCCATCACCGCCAGCAGGTTCTCGCCCTCGATCGGCTGCTGTCACGCTAGTTTCATCGGACCGTTTCGGCGACGAGACGCCGTTGACGGTCTCGACGGACGGCGAATCCGGCTGGACTTTCGAGCAAGGAGAAGGAACCGTATCTCTCTCGTAAACTGATGGCATCAGGCGTTTGTGCGCACGGGTAATCAGAGTAGTTCACAACCGAGGGGGGATGGGCAACACTTCTGGAGACAACTAGGAGGGGCTGAGGGAGGAGAGAGATCTGGGAATTCGTGTGAGAGTGGAAGCGGGAAAGGGGATGGTAGAGGCGGGAGCACTTTTCATCGTCCGCGGGATTTTCTCATTAATCTCCCGCTCGCGGTTACCTGACCCCTTCCTATTAATGACGTTTTAGAGAATAAACATCGCTAATCTACTACTATTAATGATGTTTAATGTAATGTCTCTATAAAAAAATGTCACTATTGCTCTCTTTTTTTGCAGTACACTTCGAGTAATAACAACTCACCGAAGGAGTAAGATACAATCAATACATACCTTTCATGCTCAGCCCTAGATAGGAATTCCTCATACGCATTAGAGTTTTATAATACAAATATCAGAGATAAGAAATCAAAGAATCTTAGATGATTTGAATTCTAAATAGAATATCAAACCGACATCCACGCTTTTTAAAAATAGATAGCCATGAATCTATTGATCAAAGGATTGTCCCTCTTAATTAGATTACTTCTAACCCAATTCTTACTGTGATATTCCATAAGTATATAGTCCAATTACTGGTATTAACATATTAATCATTATCATATCATATTACATGATGTTATTTATATACTTAGAATTTTCTCTCAGACTCAGCTCACTGCCTCCTGCACAACAGTCCTCTTCTGATGGGTACTGTGCTATGTACAGTAAGACTTAACTTCTGAAAATTTTTTTAATACTATCCTTATGAGTCTAGTTTCTAACCCCACTAATTTTATATTTTTTAAATTTTATTTGAATTAGTTGTGAATTATTTACAATTGACTTTCAGCACAGAAATAGTTCTGGCCGAGATTAAGACTCTTAACTAAACTTGATTATCTTACTTAATAACACATTATAAATAATAATATATCATTAACAGATAATATACTCCCCTCCTAGACCAATTACAAAACCTAGGATTATCTGGAATTACTAAAGTTCACTCCTTTCTTGTGTTCTTATATATATAACACAGTTTTTAAACATTAATACGTTCCAAACAAGACAATTAATGCAAGACACACCTTAAAGGCACAAACTCAACGTGGATCATCATCAACCAAACAATATCAGAACTTCTAGTCTCTGGAAAATTAATAAAGCATTAGACTTTAAGTGCGAATTCCCATCTAGAAGTGAAACATGAATGCACATATGATTTACGATGCACTACGCATAGAAATAAAGAAACAATTCATTCATCTCACAAGAATCCAACAATAACTAAGGTGTTGAATCAAAACACTTGTCAAAAGCATATATAATCAAAAGAGAGAAGAGGGGAAAAACCATCCTACTTAATTCACCAAAGATTTTGCCTCTCTACGCATTGCTTGTCTCCTCCGTTTCCGCAAAAGCTCCCGCTCCAAGCTCTTGCAACTCCCACAAGAAGAAGCCTCAAGGAAGATGGGTGAATGTGGGAAAGAGAAGGGGAAAGGTCTCTGGACGTTCTAGGGTTAGCACAAGCCAATTCTCTAGTGTTTATATAGAGTTGGGGGAGAATCCCTTCTTAAACTAATCTTCCAAATCATGGACACTTCCAACCATTGGGAAGGCTTCAAAATTCTACTGGAGACGTGCAAATCAAGTCCCATTGGGATTTGGTATCTTTTCCAAGCAAATTCACCCCAAAAACACGCTAGAAATCGCAAAACCGCAATCGGCGATCGATCGGCTATACGGCGATCGATCGTTGTATGCATTGTTTTACACTACCGCGTTACAGCCGATCGATTGCCATTATTGCCGATCGATCGCTTTACGCGAAACAAAATATTCAAAAATCACAGTAACTAAGATCGATCGTTTTGATAAGGCGTCGATCGGTTCAGCTTGCCGATCGATCGGTTCTTATAGAGATCGATCGCAGTCTCGTTCAATAAAATTCAAATTCTCATATCTTTTTACTCCCAACTCCAAATCGCACATAATTGGTAGCGTTGGAAAGTTCTTCTCACCAAATTTAATTTCCACAAGGAAAAATACGACTAAATCAAACATTAAGAGGGTCAAATTTGGGTTTTAAAATACTTACTAATTTTCTGGGTGTTACACCAATGATATCCCAAAAGTGAGTGAAGAATTCTTTTTGAAAGCCATCCGGACCTGGAGCCTTTCCATTAGGTGCCTGGAATACTACCCCTTTGATCTCATCATCACCTACATCACTAGACAAGAAAGCAGCTTGGTCCGGAGTTAGTGTCCAAGAAAAAGGGAGCGGTACCTGAGAAGTTGTTGTGGTAGGAGTGAATAACTTTTTGTAAAACAACTCTGCCTTGACTCCTATCTCCTGAGGGGATTCCAGTTGATTGCCCAAATCATCAATTATCTCATGAATGGTGTTCCAAACACTGTGAGAAGCAACGGAGGCATGGAAGAATTTGGAGCATCTGTCTCCCTCTTGTAGCCACTTAATTCTTGATTTTTGCCGATAGAATTGTTTTTTAATACCATCCTCTTCACATACTTTTTGCCGCGCCGAATTGAGACTCCTCCTCAAATCATCATCAAATGGCTGATTTTGCAAAGCAGTTTGTAGGGTCTGGAGTTCAAGAACTGCTGCTCTGTATCTGGCATTGACATCCCCGAAATGATCTCTATTCCACCTTTTGAGAGCTTCCTTACATGCCTACAGTTTTTTATAAAGTATAAACAGGGGCTGACCTTGAATGTGTGTCTCCTAGGCTTTAGAGATAACCTCTTGAATGCTTGCGTCTTGCTTCCACATGTCAAAAAACTTAAATGGTATCGGATCTTTTGGAAAGGGTTGGCGCATTCTAAAAACAATGGGATTGTGATCCGATATGCCTGGAGGAGGACAATGGAGTCTGGAGGTGGGGTATCTAATGAACCAATAAGGATTAGCAAAAGCTCTATCAATACGACAAAGAGTAAGGTTGCTACCCGACTGATTGTTGCTCCATGTGAAGGATAGAGAGGATGGGATTTCCTGTAAGCCAGCCTGTAAGATACAGTCATTGAAAGCTCTAAGGTCAGCTTGGGGCGCAGTGCCTCTTCCCATTCTTTCTGACTCATGCCGAATAGCAATGAAGTCACCCATCACTATCCATAGACCGCTTATAGTGTTGTTAGAAGTTCAGAGAGTAGCCCACAACTTCTTTCGCTCCTGGGCATCATTAGAGCCATAGACAGCTGTGAAGTAAAAAGACTCACCTGAGGAGCACGTGACAAAGCAATGAAGTGTCTGAGAAGTCTCCTACACCTTATGAACAGTAGCAACATTAGGATTCCAGAGAACCAAGATTCTTCCCGATTCATCGAAATTGAGGTTATTGAAGGATTCCCAGCCCGCATTAACTTTTCTGCTAATACGATCAATCTGTCTTCGCTTTATTTTAGTTTCACATAGCGCCAATAGAAACACGTCTTCATCTTTGACGAGGTCTACCACTGCCAACCTCTTGCCCCAAACCACGAATATTCTAGCTGCAGATGGATATTTATTGTAGATTGGGGGCAGACACCCCGCTTTATTTTTTGCCTTATGTTTCTTAGTAGTTTTGTTTTGGGCCACCGCTCGGGCTGGTTGGGTCCTCCTTGCTGTAGTCGACAGAGAAGACGAAGCTTTAGAAGTTGACTCTTCACTATCCTGGATTGGATGGAAGGGGTTTGATGAATGCTCAGCCTGTTCCTGCACAAGCTTAGATAGGGGTTTTACCCCCTCTTTCCAGGGGCATTCCAGTCCTGTGAGTGTTGAGCCTGGTGTGGAGCCCCCCCGATGTATCCATGGGTGATGGGGACAATAGGGGTTGGTCGAGCTTCTTTGGACCTCCGTTCGCAATCACATCCAATGTAGCAAGAGGGGTGGTGGTGGTGAGGTATAGGGGCAAGCCCTCATCCATCCGTACATGCTTTCCCAAGACCATATAAGGTACCTGTCCACTCAAAGAAGGTGAATTCCTTGGTACTGACCTCATGTCTCTGGGTCGATTGTCTGTTAAGTGGTGGTTCTCAGGGGAGGACTTAGAGGGCTCCAGTCCTGGGTTTAGTTTCATCATAATCCCATCATTTGGGACCATATGGGAAGTAGGGCTCTCTGTGACGGGCTTGGAGGTGCCTGCGTCTGTCATAACATCCTCTAGAGCTGTCAAATCCTTTGGGTTTCCACCAATTTCAGCAGCCAGTGACGAGCGATGAAGTGTCTCAATCCAAACTTCCTTTGAAGTACAAGTGCTGGTGGTGTGGTCCAAACACTTACATTTTGAGCATATGCGTGGCTTCCATTCGTACTCCACGGGTTGTGGAAGAATGACCCGTCTCTAGTGGCAACATGGACAATGGAGGGAAACTTGAATTCCGAATCAATTTCAATGTAGGCTCTGGCATATTCTAGTGGGGAACGGTTTGTTGTAGCTCTGTCAGAAAATAGTGGGTGGCCCACAAGACTGGACACCATGCTCAAGCTTTCCTTTGCAAAGTACTAGGGCGGAAGGTCTGGAAAGCGAACCCATAGCGGGACCGATTTCACTAGATCGTGAACCGGGCGCATGCCTGGGTGCCACTTACGTAGGATCAAGGACCTTCCACCGACTGTCCACATGGAGCTCAGGACTTGCTCGCAATCCTCTGAGTGAGTGAATTTGAACATGAAGAACCCGCCCGCCAAGGATTGCATGTCAAACGACCCCGTCGGCTTCCAAATCTTGGAAACATAATCTCTGAACCACACAAAGGACGGGTGCTTTCCCATGGCATAACCAACAAGAGTGTTTGTCCATCGTAGTGCTTCTCTGTCAACAAACTCTTGCGGTATTCTGACTGATGTCAACCCCTTCAGCTCCAGATGGAATGTGAGAGAGTTAGATGTCTCAGAGGCACCTCTAAAAAGGCTAACCCAAGAGGGAGATACAAGCGCAGCCCGGGATGAGAAGGTAGTAGCTGCAGGGCCCAAAAGGGGGGGGATCAGATGAGAGGGTGGAGGGGCGTTGTGAGGAGGGGAGAATCCAGGGGGGCGGCTGGGGGACGTGAGAGGTGGGGTGGGGGGAACAAGCCAAGCTTGAATTTTTTAACATGACAGATTCTAATAATTATAAACTTTGTATATACTTTTTTCTAATCCCAATCCAATCTCTATCATTTTTTTCTATTAACTTCTACATTATTTTCTAAGAAGATGGATTGTTTTACAATTGTATTTCCATTCATTATTACGCAAGGGGGATTTTTTCTCGCACAATGTAGTCACCATAGAAAAAGGATGAATTGTGGTTTTATGTAGTTGTTTGAATCGCGATATATATATATATATATGGGAAAAGTTTAAATTGGATCACTCTCATATAGCTTATATGAGGCTAGTTAATGCCGTAGTCATTTGATCTTGATCTAACGGCTACAAGGGTGAGTGATGGCTCACACTCACCTTCCCACTGATTTGATATATACCGTCGGATCAGAATCCTATAAGCCAAATCTAAAGATCCAACAACTACGAATTAAATTAGCCTCCTATAAGCCAAATGAGAGCAATTATATATATATATATATATATATATATATATATATATATATATATATATATATATAAGACCGATTTACATGGGCATGAGAATAGTCTTTGGGTCGTTAGATTCCAATCCGACGATGGGGATATTAAATCAGTGGATAGGTGAGTGTGACCCGTTACTTACCCTTGCAGCCATCATATCAAGATCCAACAACTACAACTTGAATGTGCCTCATATTAGCCAAACAAGAGCGATCTCAAATAAGCTTTTTTCCACACATGTGTGTGTCGAAAAAAGCTTATTTGAGATTGCTCACAGTATATATATATATATATATATATATATATATATATATATATATATATATATATGGGAAAAGTTTAAATGAGATCGCTCTCATATTGCTTATATGAGGCCACTTTGAATCGTAGCCGTTGGATCTTGATTTGACGGTTTCAAATATCCATAATGATCTCACCCACTCCTTGATGTGACACACTCACCTACCCACTGATTTGATATCCACCCTCCGATCGGAATCTAACGGCAATAAAGATTGGCCTCATGCTCCTTATATGAGAACGATCTCATGTAAACTTATCTCTATATATATATATATCTGTGTGTGTGTGTGTGTGTAAGGACTGTATTAGTACTTTCAAATATTTTTGGTAATTGAAAATTTCATTAAACATGCAAAGGGCAGAATAACAAAGAAAGATGCAAAGCCCAGCCCTTACACGGAAGCCCACCATGCTAACAGTGAACAAGAAAAAGCACAACAAATAATAAAATTCAGTCCTCCCAAAAAACCCATTAAACTCATCTAGATCGACGGGATAAGACTTCCTTGCTTAAGTTGAGGTTAACTTTTCATCTCTCCCGCAAGCTGAAAAAGAAGAGAAGGCGCGGGCACGGGTGAGAGATGAAAGCTGAGAGCTGAAAGCGGACAGCGCACTGCACGGTTGAGAGATGAGAGCGGCATACGGCTACAGCTACCCTCTCCGAGAGACATGGTTTGAGTCCTGGTGCTGAACTCAAAAAAGATGTCCAAGATGCATCGGACCTGATTGATGATCAAAGAAGCTAGCCGTGGGGACCATCTGCATCTCATTCCAAATTAGGGAAATAGTCAAGCAGCCTGCCTTGTTAGACACAAGAAAAATGAGTCTTTTTGTGGCCACTAGAAAATGGTTTATGAACGACGTGCAAGAAGAAATCTCATCCACAAAAAGAATCTGATTGTTCTATGATTTTCATCTTTTTGACAATTGTACCACTCAATCTTCAGATGATGTGCGTTAAAAAAATAGATCAACCCTACAGTGGATTGACTCCATTTCCCTGGTCAGCGGCACAACTTTGGAATTATGTACAAGTAATGAGAATGGGATCATATTGAAGGCCGCCTTCATTGATTCTATTAAAGCGTCTATTATGTTGCAATGTTTGAAGCGACTTATAACCCAATGCATAAACTTGGAAACTCAATCTAGTGACTAGTCTTCCAAAGCTCTTCTTCCCAATCCATCTTTGGATTATTATATATATGTAGTGTTACAACAGAGATGCTCCAAATTAAGGCGAAGTAGGAATGGAAGACAGGAAGAGAAAGCACTTTGTTCTTGTTCATGGCGCGTCTGCTGGAGCCTGGGCCTGGTTCAAAATAACAGCCCTCCTTGAACAGGCAGGGCATCGAGTTACCGCCATCGATCTCGGAGCATGTGGTCGCCGGCCGGAAAAGTTGTCTGAACTGAAAGGCTTTGCAGACTATGCACAACCGTTGATTGCAGTGATGGATGCTTTGCCGACGTCCGGGAGAGTTATCCTTGTTGGCCACAGCTTTGGAGGATTTCCTATGGCCTGGGCAATGGAGAGGTTCCCGGAGAAGATAGCAGTGGCTGTGTTTACCACAGCATTTATGCCGGACTCTTCTCACCCACCCTCTTATCCTTTTAAACAGGTAGTTTTTAATTAAACATTGGCATTAGCAAGTCTTAGTCCTTTACAATGTTCTATCTCCTTAAAATAGTGTCTTTATAAGGAGAGCAATTTTTTTTTTATCTATCTACTACTTAGAACTATGCTCCATCTAGCCTGCTTTAAAAGTTCCATTTGGTTTCCAAATGGCCTACTTTAGTTCCTTTGGAAAAGATCAAATAAAACATACTCCCTCTGTAGAAAATATTATAACTAACATAAGGTTTTTATAAGTGAACTAATTTTAGTTCATTTTGAAAAACCTTATGTTAATTATAATTCCATACGGGAGAGTATAAACTAATTCATTTAGCATTTACTTTTATTAGTTATTGGAGAATTACTAAATATTGTTTACAATGCCAAAGTACATTGCAAGGACGCTTCCTGGATTTGATTACGCAGCAGATACTGATTGTGAAGTGGATAAAAAACTTACAACTAAGCTTTTTACTCCTGCTGCCCTTAGATCCAAGTTCTACAAGAATTGTTCCGAAGAGGTATGTCTTCTACACCACTTCTCTCTAGAGAAATTATTGGGTATAACGGGCACAATACTCCAGGGAGCCGTCGATCTCTGAGATCGATAGCGCACCCGCTATAAACATACGCTCCAATAAATTGATGCAAAATGGCTGGAGTGCACATGTATAGCGTGTGCGCCATTGATCTTGAAAATCCACAGCTCCTGAAAAAGTAGCATAAAAGGTATGCGTGTACGCCATCAATCTTAAAAATCTACAGCTCCTCTAAAAGTAGCATAAAAGGTGACGTGGGCTGCTAGTTGTATCCAATAATTTCTCCTTATCTCTATTGTAACAATCAAAGCTGTGAAGATGTCAGGCTCTTTTCTGTCCTTGTAGGGCAAAAACTCTGCATTCTCAGGAAAGCTCATTATCTCGCTCTGCTTCTCTATATTAGAAGCTAGAGTGAATGCTCCTGGATCCAAAATATTTTCATTGGTGAATTCTCCTCCGGAGACTTTTAATAGATAGTTCATTTGGAAAAACCTGTATTTATTAAAATTACCCGGAGGAAGTATATAAGATATATAAGCTAATTCTGAATTGTTGGAAAGTAGTGGAAAGTAGGTTTACCAAAAATAGAAAAACAATGAGAAAAGTAGTAAAAGAAAAGAGTGCCCAGTAGAATGAAGCATGATGCTAAAAAATGGTGCTAGATTATAGGACTTGCCTTAAAAGAAAATGATATTTATTAGACTTGGAGTCGGATTATGTTGTACAAGTCAAAGTTTATTACTTCAGTTAGAAGAGAACCAATCTCAGCCATGACTATTCTTTTGCTTCCTTACAGCCAGCAGAATAATGCTTTAGTTACATTAAAATTAGTAAAGTTATTTCATCAATCAAATACCATGGAATGTGAGGCGCATTCTTTTGCTGCCTTCAATCATCAATTTCACCACGTACGTATTTATCACTTGAAAAAATAAATTTAATTAGTTCTTACTCCCTCCGTCCATACACTCCTGGCAGCATTTGAAAACTTACGGATCCACTATTTGGTGACTGGCCAATAGATCCTCACAAACGTGCATGTGCAGGGCTAATGGAGGCTTGAAATGTTGTGGGCCCTAAAGACCAATAACTTTAACTCATTTTTAAGTGCTGCCAAGAGTTTTGGGGAGTTTTTGGACAGTGGGAGTATTTATTATCCAATATAGACATAAAGCTTTGAATATATACCATTGACAACAACCGGTGAGATATCACTATCTAAACGTTTCCTTAAACTCAAAACTTTCAAATTCCATCCACCTAAATGATTGTGGCATACAGATTTCTATATTATCAAATGTAAACAAATAAATGTTATGGGAAATTTTTCAATGCCCAATTTCTTTTAGATTTACTAGCTAATTAAGATATGAAGCTATGTGCACGATTAACGATTTCATTTGATACATACATTGATGTGCACTAATATGACAACGAGCAAATTCTGTTTGGCTGACATTAGCATTTCTTTATCTTCCTCTGGTTTTTTATGGCAGGATTTTACCCTCGGCAAGTCATTGATGAGGCCTACATCATTGTTCCTGAATAGTCTCTCAAACTTACCAAACTTCTCTGCGGAGAGATATGGGTCAGTTAGCCGAGTCTACATTATGTGCATGGATGATCTAGCGATTCCGGTGGATTGTCAGCGCTGGATGGTTGAGAATTATCCTCCAAAAGAGTTGAAGGAGATTGCGACCGCAGATCACATGCCAGTACTCTCAACACCAAGGGAGTTATCCATTCACCTTATGGATATTGCCAGTGTCTACTGATAAATAGCTCATCTCTGTCACAGTCTGAAGGTAGCAGATTGCCACAAATTATCTTACAAATTCAAATTGATATAGATGATTGCATCAAGTGTGTGTGTGTGTCTTTCATTACAAAAAATCGTATGTGAGAGAGAGAACAGAGTTGTATAAAAAGAGTGCATAAACAAGAGGAGAATCATGAAAAAAAAAATATATTCGAGCCTCATTCATACCTTTATGAATTTTTGAAAATCTGAATGCAATACGATGGGCACATATTTTGGAATTTTAATTTTTGCGAGATGGATGGAATATACAACCCTCACTAATGCGCCTCAACTGCCCTATGCCGGACTCAAACCTGGGAACTCATCCCACAACTTGGAGAAGCCCCAACTAAGGGTGTAAATGGTCCGAGCTGACTCGCGAGCTGATCCGGCTCAGCCCGACTTTGGGCTCTCCTCATATCGGGCTCGGCCCATTGCGAGCCGTGCTCGAGTTCAATGACACTCGGCTCGGCTCATTATTATATATATATATATATATATTTATATAAATATATACAAATATATTATTTTTTTATTTAAATCTCCAACTATAAAATTTTTTAACAAGCCTTGGCTAAGCTTTCACTCGAGTTCGAGCTCGAGCTCGAGCTGAGCTCCAAAATTCTTAATGAGCTGAGCTCGAGCCGGGAGGATATGAGCCGAGCGGAGTTCGAGCTTGAATTTAAAATTTCAGGCTTGAGCTAAGCCGTGCCCAAGCTCGGCTCATTTACACGAAGTCCCAACCACCATGCCAAAGCGTGGATTGGCCATATTTCCAATTGGCGGCCTACGCATATTAATAACTATTCATGTACAAATATGACCTTCTTTCTTATACTCTACAGAATTTTGAACGCAGCTTAAGAAGCGAAAGGTGCATGTACCAAAAAAAAAAGGACAAAACAAGCCATTTGGCATTATTTTACATCACCTGTCTTTTCCTTCTCGACTCTAAACACTAAACCCTACACTTTGGCCACCTATCCGCCCATCAAATTTGCAGCCACCCCCATATTATAGGGCCCAGGCTATTAGGTGGGACACCCATCGTAGGACAAAAATACTCATATTTTAATTTTTGACTGTCCACAAACCTCCTATCCATAGGAGCACGAACCTCTCTCTCTCTCTCTCTCTCTGCCTCAAGGGCGCTCCATTATTCCATTTCCAAACCTATTTAATCATTCACTCAACCCTTGAATGTCTTTTACAAGCTATACTGTCATTCCATTATTCATTCACTCAACCCATGACTGAATGTCTTTTACAAGCTAACTTCAGTGGCAATTTGATTCTTGATTTTATTTTCTAATCAGCTATTTCCATAGTCCAATTGAGTTGGGAATTCAGCCATCTATCGTTCACTTTTTTTTTTATAATTAAAAAATTGTATTAAAGAAGCCAAGTGAGTACAACCTCACCTCAACACGGCAACACATGAGGTGTGGACCCCTCAAGAAAATACAAAAAAAAAAAATACAGAACAAAGTGTTAATCCGGCCGATCGATTGCGAGACACGGCCGATCGATTGCAAAGTAATCGATCGGATTATCGCGATCGATCTTAACCTTAATTTTTCAGTTTCTTTGTTTTCCGGGGAATGCGATCGATCGGAGGACGGCGATCAATCGTAACCTCAGATTCCTTGTAATTTCACTGGAGCGCTACCCTCAGTTTATACTATTTTCCCGAGAATGCGATCGATTGGGGGAGATGCTGATCGATCGCCTGAGTCTCCTTTTTGACAAAACTAGTGCAAAAAGAGTCTGTCCCACCATTCTAGGAGATCCTTTTATTCCATATGGACAGGGGTTGTGCTTGTCCCAAAAGGTATGCAAAAAAGGGCAGTGCGTGAGGCAAATATCCTTAAGATGAAAGGAGTTGAAAATCTCTTTTACTCTGTGGATAAGGTTTTGGCCCAAAATATATGTCTCAAGCTTTTGGTCTTCAAAGATTCTCTTATTCCGCTCTTATTTTTGTGTTTTTGTTTCACTTTTGTTTTTGTAATTTAAAAGCAAGGCAGCCACTGTACACGATTAGGCAAAATAGCAGTGAGCTCTAATCACAATCGATGTCTTGCTCATTGTCTCATTCTCTTGAGGGGAAGAACCACAATCGCTAAGGGAACTGATGTAATTTTTGCCTTTGCTTTTATGCCTTTGGTGCCAGGTGGAATTCTTAAACAAGTTATTCTGAGTTAGGTGTCCATGCAAAACACCATTTCTTACTATGGGTGCCCTAGGAGGAAATAAAGATCTAATTTCTTTTGAAAACTTGCCTAAGGAAGTGGAGAAGTTAGGGGCCCCTACAAATTAGATGGGTGGCGGGATAGGCGACCTTTTTTTGTCACTTCATAAAATAAAAACTTTTCTTTTGTCAGAAAAAGTCACCAGGAATTAATAAAAGGGGACAATAAATTTTTTTGTTTGTAAGGTAGGGTGGATGAGAAATAGACCCCATGACAGCGTCTGGGGTTAGGCCCACTAGACAAGGCCAATCAAGGTAGCCTCAAAAGGGTATTGGCCCAACTTCTAACCAGCTATCCTGCCTGCTTTCCTGTTTGCTATACACATTTATTAGATCCACTAACATGGAACATCGTCGTAAGAACATGTAATTAAAAATGTTGTCGTGAAGAATGGAACACAAGAATAATGGAGAAAGTTCGATTTATAAAAGAGTACTCCCTCGATACAAAAATAAATTGGCTGCATTTCAGGAATGACGATTCCATAATTAAGTGGCTGGGTTTGCCAGGCCAATAGATCAGGGGTAAGTAGATGCTTAAAATGCTATGGGCCCTATATGCCAATAAATTTAACTTATTGTCAAAATGCTACCTCGGACAGAAGGAGTATTTGATTGGAACCTCTTGGAATAAGCGATCTATAACCTTAATTTCTAAGAGAGTCCAGATTTATTCTGATCTAAAATGCAGATCCAGAGATCATTTATCTACTAGGGTAGATGGTATTGAAGGCCTTATCCAGCAATAGCTTGACACAACCTCACATTTGTAGGGAAAGCAGGCAGTTAGGCTAGAAAGCAGTCCATGAACCTCTCACATGAGTGCTATATAAGCTTCCGCCATAGATAAGGACCCGTACATGCTAGGGAGGGAACCGGAGGAAGTGGTGCATCTTGTAGAATCAGAATTTCTTCATAAGATTTTAGTTTTTAACCCTCCATCCCATATTAATTGTTACAATTGGAAACCCCAAATTAACTACCCCCTCCATCCAATTAATCGTGTCTGCATTTATAATTGAGTATAATTTATTAGACTCTAAGGCCTGTGGCCCTGTACAAAAAAAAAATAGAGTTCCATTGTAAGGGAGCAAAATCATTCATTTGATGATGGATCCAGTTTTTCTTTTTCCAAATCCAGACTTGTTTCATTGGATGGAGGGAATAAAGCAGTTCATTTTGGATACTAAAGGAGAGAATGTGAGATGGAAGGAGTATACTTTGATAAGATTATAATGATCAATGTAAGCTTTCATCAAGATGTATTCATGCTTGACATCCTGTCATTACATGTTAAGAACATGAGTTGTTTTACAATAATAACTTCCGTTGTTAAAGTTGGATGTGTTGAATAACTAAGTGGGATAAGATTATGAATGAGTATATATTAATGAGCACTTAGGGGTAACACTTTTAGGGGAAAAGCATAGAAATAGGTTTCATTGGTATGGGCACATGCAAAGAAGACTAATAGATGCTCTGATGAGAAGTTTAAAATAGATGCACATAAATGATGCCAAGAGTGGAAGAGGGAGACCTAAGAGAATTTTGATGGAACAAATAAGAAAGGATATCTCTTTGCTTTGTCTTACCAAAGAGATGACATAAAGCAGGCTAGAATTGAGGCATAAGATCCATGTAACCGACCCCAAACTACTGGAAAAGGCGCTACTTAATTATGCTTATGATTAAAATTATTTCGGGTGAATTTCACTCCGGAAGCTCTATAGTCCCCAATAACAAAATATTGCATTAGATAGAATTTAACATGTCTTGGTCATAATTATTTTTGTGGTTTTCTTGTAATTAATCTTGTGATGGCTCAACAAATGAATCTAATGAATTTTCTAGCAATTGTGTTATACGCTAAGGCCCCTTTCTCTCCTTTCTTGTTTGTTGTAGCTATTAAAGCGTTAACGTATAAATTGGTGGATCGACTCGGCAATGGACACATTTTAGTGCCAGATACACATGCATTTTAGTTTTCCACCTCTCTAAAGATGACAGTTTTATCTTTTCTGGAGAATGCTCTCTTTGGCTGCACTGGGTGTAATTTCACTACATTCGGTCATTTTATATTTGGTATTTGGTCTTCTTTTTATTGGGGTGTAATTTATTCTATGCTTACAATACTATTATTTCTTTTCAATATATGCTCATTAAATCATATCGCTATAAGATTAATTTAGTGAACCTCTTGTGGTTCACTACAACAGGGTCATCTCAAAAACTACTTTGGCACAAAACATAGTTCGCTGCAAACTCAAGATTATACAATTGCAATGAAATTGTACATCACAAAGACTAATACTCCCCCGGTTTGGTGTTACTGTGTAGATTTGGATAAAATGCTTGTTCGGATTTACTCTTGCCATTTTAATGTGTGGATCATGGAGTGAAACTTTTTATTCATCTAATTTTATGTTTGGGTTCCATTTGTAAACTTTATTAAAGTATTATATTGCCAAAATATAATTTTACATGAATAAAAAATTGAGAAAATATTTTTGCAACGAAAGCAACACCCTTGTAAAAAGGTTGTGTTGAGTCAGTTTCCAACCCTTAGAGAAACCTGTACCACCTAAGTGGTAACACCCTCAATATACGTAGTATCTATAATCCAAACTGTGAAATTTCTTACACTAGACAACAATTCCAGAATCAATACTCCAGTCTATTACATGTATATGCTTGAATTATGCAACCTAAAACAAACTATAAGCGATAATTCCAGTTATACATCAAATAATAATGAGGTTTACTTCCACGAGGAACCTTTTCATATAAGTGAGTTTCTTTCACTTCCGTAGATACTACTCCCTCTATCCGAAAAAACCTGACTGTATTTGAAAATAAGTGAAATTTATTGCCCTGTAGGGCCCACAACATTTCAAGCATCCACTTACTCCTACACATGCACATTCATGAGGATCATTGCCCTGCATGGCAAATTGAACTACTTAACGGTGGATTCATACTTTTTCAAATGGAGCCAGGTTTTTTTGGACGGAGGGAGTACTTTCAACGATTTAACAATAGGAACGAGATTCTACTCTTTACTTACATTTGATCGAGCATGTGCCAGTAAAGGCAAAGTTAAATTAAGAATATATCAAAAAAAGGAAACTAAATTAAGCCTATAAGTATAAGCCCTGTGTATCAATCCATAAGTAAGCAATAAAGGATTTGCATCTAGAGTTTTTTTTTGTCGAAGTCAATATGTCCCATCAGCCCTCTCCTATTTTGTAAGGGCCAACTTCCTTCGTGAGGATAGCTTCTCCATTGGTGACGTTCCAGCTTTAAATTTTGTTCCAGCTTTTCCTTCTAGAAAAGTGCAGAAAACTGTTCAAATACATGGTCACAGGCAGCCTTCAGATGTGTTCCAGGTGAAGGATGTGCTTCAAACTCGGCGTGCATAAATATCCAAACGTCCCAATATAATGACTGCCATATGTGGTTCTCCTACGCCCATGTATCTTCACTTTTCAAACAGATCCAGCAAAGGCATCACCCTTCCCTTTTCTATCCTTTTCAAGAAAATTTGCTATAGACTGGCTTCTTCACCGGTTCACATTACCTACGAATTGTCAGTCATGAGATCGCGCAGGAAACCGCATATAAGCTTTCAATGGGGCCCTTGTAACTCCACATCTGTATTATAGGCCGCCGTCATAGGTTTCAAAGATCATTTTATGACTCTCAGATCAAGAAATGCTCAACCCGGTCAAAAATGTACTGTACTTCGCGAGTTGAGCTGCCGTAGCTTTGGCTCAACCTATTTTTGGTCCTTCTCCTAATACAAAAGCAAGCATGGAAACGGTTAATATGCACCCAGATCAATGCGCTTGGCATTGAGAGTCCTCTGATGAGATCTAATAGTCTGCGTTAGGGGGAAATGAAACCTGCCGACCACTGGCCGATCTGATATGCAGGAAGTATTATCGTATGAATATTCGTGTTCGTGGTTTTTGTAATAAAAAATCAGTGATTTTGCTGATACTCTATAATACAATTAAAAGCAAAAAGGGGGTTGAATGGACAATTTTATTTCGTCTTGCACAATCATTCTTGATATAAAGCTTACAATGATTTCAAACATTCCAAAACATTTTCCATTATATATGTAAAATCTGATTTCATAAATTCTTTTGTGGCACGAGCTGTTTTACTAGTGAAAAAATGAAGTACTCTTATGTCGGTATTTTTGGCTTATGTTGAACAAATAGAATTTCCTTGTTTATATAGGGCTGCAGGGAGAGGTCCGAATTCTGCACCTTTTTGGGTTAAGTAGTTGAATGTGACCTCGTACTTACATCAGCCCATAAAAAGTGAGGTTTGACCTTAACATATGATTCCATCGTTCTAGTAGTTTTTTCAAAACAGTAAGCTATGAAACCCTCTCATTGGCAGACCAACAATTATGGAATGATGTGGATGTGTGCTTTGGTGGGGCAATGTATGCCGCCATCTTTGATCCTCAGTAACGGTAGCGGACAAGTAGGCTGCTTTTTCTTTTGTACATCCAATGATGCTAATAAAAATTATTACCAAAATGTTGACTTCTTTTCCCAATGTTGAAATGGACTAGCTAGTGCCTAAATCTAAATCACTAGTGTTTTCCAAAGATTTTCTTCCCACTTATTCCCCTATTGAGTCCTATATAAGGAGACTTGCTAAAGGCGAATCATACGCCAAAGAGACAGTAGGAATGGGATCAGAGGGAAAGAGCATTAACGGAAAGCACTTTGTGCTTGTTCATGGCGCATGCCATGGTGCCTGGTGCTGGTTCAAGGTAACTACTCTCCTTGAACAGGCAGGGCACAGAGTTACAGCTCTCGATCTTGGAGCATGTGGTCGCCGGTCCGAGAAGAGGTCCGACATAAAATGCTTCGAGGACTATGCAAAGCCTTTGATGGAAGTAATGAAGGCTCTTCCCACATCGGAGAAGGTGATCCTCGTGGGTCACAGCCTTGGAGGCATTTCTTTGGCTTGGGTAATGGAGACTTTCCCAGAGAACGTATCAGTGGCCGTGTTTGCCACCGCGTTTATGCCAGACTGTTCTCACCCACCTTCTTATCCTTTGGAGCAGGTAGTATTTTACTAGTATTAGCTCATAATAAACATCAGAAATCTTTTTGCAAACATGTTAGAAACATTACACACTGCAATATTTGAACTTTAGGAAATACTCTTGCTTAACAAGTATGTCACGATCTATTAAGCTTCAACAATCATGATTCTTGTTACAATGGCTAGTGAGGCAAGTTTCCACTTCATATAGAATATTACTCCCTCCATCTCAATTCAATAGATCAATACATTTGGTTTTGGAAATGGACTAGTTTTAGTTCATTTTCAATGAATAAATGTATCAATTAATTATGTACGGAAAATATAGAAGATCACCAAGTTATATAAAAGTAAATTGCTCCTCCATTCTAGCTAGTCTGTTTCTTGCCCACTCTTTTGTAAGGGATAGTGTAGTCAGATATCAAGATGCCAAGTTAAGGATATTAATATGTTAGACATGAATCTTCTCCTATTTGATTAGTTTTAGCAATTACTAAAATATTTGGTATTCTGTAAAAGTATTTTGCAAAGCTTCCTGGCATTGATCCCGAATTGGATGTCAACTGTGAAGTGGAAGAGGGTGTTAACTCTCAGCTGTTTAGCCCCATCGGCCTAAAAACCAGATTCTACCAAAATTGTTCCCCAGAGGTAAGTCTTTTGGCACCACCGCTCTATGTTCTCTCCTTACCTTGTCTTCAATATCTGATTACGATTTATTTTGTTTTCGTTTTTGAAACAGTATCTGACCCTTGGGAAGTCACTGATGAGGCCTCAGTCACTGTTTATAACAAATCTCTCAACCTGGCCAAAGTTCACTGAGGGAAGATATGGGTCGGTTAGCCGAGTCTACATCGTATGCAACGAAGATCAAGCCATCCCAGAGGAGTATCAGCGATGGATGATTGAGAACTATCCCACAAAAGAAGTGAAGGAGATTGCTACTGCAGATCACATGGTCATGTTTTCAACACCACAAGAGATGTCAAATTGTCTCTTGGAAGTTGCCAATGGCATCGACTCCTAAAGCATTATTGGTTTATGTTATACTTTTGGGCGTAGAGAGCTAGCATATATATGTCATGTATTCACAAATTTATGTCTTTCCTAAAGTTCTTTGTACCAAGTACCAAATATATTTTGTAATAGAATGGTAGGGTTCGATGCTGAATTGTCAATCATAAGAGCTGTCTTTTTTCCTAATAGAAGTTCTAAACATGACACTACAACAAACTGGCCTTTAGCGACGGCAAAATCCGTCGCGACAACTGCCTTTTCCGTAGTTACTCTTATTGCGACGGACAAATTCCGTCGCTAAACTCGCCGCATTGCTCAGCGACGACGGATAACAGTGAACCGTCGCTAATTAGCTTTAACGACAGATAGAGCGACGAACTTTAAACTGTCGCTAATTGTTTTTAGCTTCGGTAAATTTTCTGTCGAAAAAAACTTTAGTGACGGATAAATTCCGTTGAAAATATGTTTTTTCGACGTATATTACCGTCACAAGGGAATTGACGAGAATGATATTTAGCGACCGTTTTTATCCGTCGGTATAAATGTTGGCGATGGTTTTGAAGACGGACTCTAGACTCCGTTAGATACTTATTCGACGGTTTTAGATCATTTGTGACAGATTTTATCTGTCGTTACAGACTTCGAAAATTTTTAAAAAAAAACAGCAGCTTTATGCTGCTGTGCTAAATATGGATAACAAACATTATTCATAAATGCAAAAATTATTCTCATATATCATTCATATAATTAGTACTACATTGTATACATAAACAACATATATGTGCCATTGACGGCATAGGAATCCCCCTTGTCTGTGCCAGAATAAAAGAATGAAAATAAGTAAAAAAACAGGCAACCTAATAGTCAGCTTTAGTGATAAAAAATGTGCACTATTTTTTTTTACCAAGTACCACTGACTTCTTTATATCATACCTTGTAATGGAGCACTCTATGTTGGTTGCATCAGAAGATGCAACTTGTGGCTCTGTCATTGCAAATCCAGAACAGATCTTCCCCTCAAGTAAAGGAATAAGCCACTCTGTTTGTTGCTCTTTGGTTCTATAGCGCAATAATATCTAGAATAGCAATTCAAGACAACAAAACATGCAAAAGTGTCCATCAGAGGAACTACGATTTAAACAAAGAGTAGCAATGCCACTTCGAAAATAAAATATCTTGTGTACTATGAAGGGTAATATATAATGAAGATTCTAGCAACAAAATAACAAGTAGATAAAGCCTACTTTTTTCCAGTTACCTCCATATTTGCAGTGTCAGGTGCACCACAGTTAAACACCTGTGGAGCCCATACAGAGCCCCCCATTATTTCGCAAAGATAACCATACTCAAGATTTGAAAGCCCGACACCCAATAATTCCCTATTCCCATCTTGAGATCCATAGTGTGCCCCACCAAAAAGTAGCTCCTTTGCTCTAGCAGCACTATCCACCTGCACGTGAATACCACAGCCAGAAGTCAAATAACCAATTTGAACAATTTAATCGTCCAGGGTAATTACCTTGGTCAAGACTGAAAATAGGATAGTTACAAAACAATGAAAGATAATTGCACTTACAGGTAACCACAAGTTCCACAAGCCTTCTTTTTTAGCCAGTTCCTTCAAGTTCTCCTCTCCTGGGTGGATTGTCCAACGCAAGCTAGAAAGCGCACGATGGTTGAACTCGTTTTCCATGGGGTATATATGATCTTCCACGAATTTCTGCAATTTTGTTCTCAGCTCTAAACCAGTTGACTAGGAACAAACTTCCCACTGGCAAGTGTGTTGTAATATATCCACCCATTTCTTTCACAAACAAAAACAACAATATGTTTCAAACCCACATGCCAATAATAGATTCTCTTGTATTCTCTACAGTTATCATACTAATAAAATTGATGAGACATGATTTGAGTGTTAGAAAAAAAGAAAGGAACATAATAGAAGGGAACACAAAACAACCTATATGTCTGATATTTGCTGTCGAGGATTGGTTGGACTTTCCAACCACACAAGCTTGGTCTGTGGTCCAATTGCCAATGCCACCTCATACAGACCAGTAGTATTAATTTTTCTGGTAAAATATAAATGCAATTTTGAATTACTCACTTTCCGAGTTAGAAAAAATGAATCATCGCAAAGAAGAAAAGTACAGACTAACTTCACCACAATTCCTTTCTTGGGGATTACTTGTGACAGCAACCGATCAGAACCTCCGTATATGTCATTACCAGCAATGATTTCCTGACCTTACAACAAAACAGATGACACAAACACATGCACTCATTACTAAACTAAAGATTTTAAATATCCACCAGTTTCAACAAGATTTGCCACAACAGTTAAAGTTGCCATTCCACTGGTGAAGCAAAATTCACGGTCAGCCTTATCCAACTTTGCCAAGAGCCTAATAGGTGACGAAAAGGTGGATTCTTGGTACAATATAAACTTTGACGCAGACAATTTGGAGACAATTTGAAAACAGTATCAACTCACATTTCCCAATTGCAAACAAAAGTGATTTTAAATGTCTGACAACCAAAATGGAAAAGGAAACAAAATGAGCATCCGAACATCACTTTGTAGACCTTTTTTTGTGCACTTAAAGCAAAAACAAAAGCAGAAAGTTTTAAGCTACCTCCTTGTTTTCCTGCTAACTTTTCACTGTATCACAATTATTTAAATATCCTTCAAAAATATCAACTAATGGAAAATCAAACCATTACAACTTCGCTTTGTTTCCGAACCTATTACTACAACTGTTGTCCACGGGTTCACCTAAACCTCTATAACAACAACTTTTCTAATCAATAACCCTCATTCACCTTTTCCAAAGCCCACTGCTTAATGGGAAATCAAGAAGGCAATAATTATAGTCCTATTTGTGTTATCTTTTTGTTACATCTATTTGTTTTTCATAATGAACTGTTGAACCAAATAGGACTATATTATGGGATGGAGTAACAAGGAAACAAACCAATATAGTATAACATTCGTATATTAAAACCAAAAGTCATGAAGACATCCCTAATGAACAAACAAAATCTTTATCACCATTATGGAAGATTCATGCCGATTGATTCAAACATAACAAAGATTACATTTTTAAATTCAATCTACTCAATCAAATGTCCAGTTTCAGCCAAATACTTTGAAGCTATGTACTGAGTACTGACTACAAACCCATCATCAAAACCATGGAAAACTGTTTTGGACGAAGACAAAATCGAAAGACAGCGACAAAGGAATTACCAGTTGGCGGCGAGGGCGAACTGGGGGCCAGGCGGCGGCGATGGCTCCTGGAGTCCCAGATATTTTGGCTTTAAATGACTTTAGCGAAGGCGGAGTTTTGCTCGGCTTGGCGGAAGGAACGGAGGCGGGCGGGAACCTTGACAGTGGAGCCGACGAAGCCGAGCCGGGCGGGAAACCAAGTGCTTGACACAGCCATAGGGAATCGGAGGTGTCAGCGATGGTGGAGGAGGCGGCGCCAACAGAAAATGAAGGAGATGGAAGGCAGTGAAGTGAGGCCGTGGAGGTGTGGGCAGCAGTGTCGGCGTCGGGCAAGGGGAGAGGCCGAACAGAGGAGGAGTGGGTGAGCAGAGGAGAAAGTAAAAAAGGTTGGTTTTTTTAGGGGAATTTATATAAAAAATCATGAAAAATTTTTTTTTACTAAAATGTGGTACTGTAACAAATATTTACCAAAATGGTGTTCTGACAAGCCACGCAGGCGCCCGCGTGGCGCTGGGCGCTTGCGTGGCTTTTTTTTTTAAAATTAATCCAAAAGGCGTCGGTCGCCTGTCGGGTCAAGAAGAAAGACGTCGGTTGAACCGACGCCTCTTGAGAGGCGTCTGTTCAACCGACGCCTTTTACTACCTTAACGAAATTCGTTCAATTTTAAACAGGCTGTCACTTCAACGATGTATATCTTTCTCATTTTTGATCCATTTTCGCCCATTTTTTTTTCATTCTTCCTTATTTTTAGTGCTCTTTCTAGTCATTATGATATCATGAAGATGTTGAGCCATCGCATACTATTTATCGTAGTTTTTGTGGTATTTTTTTCGATAAATGGTATATGATGGCTCAACATCTTTGTGATATCATGATGATAAGAAAGAGCACTAAAAATAAGGGCAAAAACGGATAAAAAATGAGAGAGATATGCACCATTGAAATTTGTCCCACTAAAATAGCTCAAAACAAGAGGCGTCAGTTCAACCGATAACTTCAACGATACATATCTCTCTCATTTTTTATCCGTTTTCACCCATTTTTTTTTTCATTCTTCATTATTTTTAGTGCTCTTTCTTATCATCATGATATCACAAAAATATTGAGCCATCATATATCATTTATCGAAAAAAATACCACAAAAACTACGATAAATAGTATGCGATGGCTCAACATCTTCATGATATCATAATGACTAGAAAGAGCACTAAAAATAAGGAAGAATGAAAAAAAATGGGCGAAAATGGATCAAAAATGAGAAAGATATGCATCGTTGAAGTGACGATCTGTTTAAAATTTGACGAATTTCGTTAAGGTAGTAAAAGACGTCGGTTGAACAGACGCCTCTCAAGAGGCGTCGGTTCAACCGACGCCTTTCTTCTTAACTCGAAAGGAGTCGGTTGAACCGACGCCTTTTGGGTTAATTTTAAAAAAAAAGCCACGCAAGTGCCCGCGCCACGCGGGCGCCTGCGTGGCTTGTCAGAACACCATTTCGGTAAATATTTGCTACAGTGCCACATTTTGGTAAAAAAAATTTTTTCATGATTTTTTATATAAATTCCCCTTTTTTTATGAAATCAACGGCTATGATTAAAACAACTTGAACTTTTACTACGGATGTTTTAACCACGGAAACAAAACCATCGATATTAGATTTATTAACGACGGACTTTTTTATCTACATTTAACAAACCGTGGATATTGATTGATATTAGCGACCGATAAAATTCCGCCAGTAAAATCGGTCGCTATTGTATTCCTTTTATCCACAGTTAATTTTTTGTCGTAAAATGGTACCTTTAATGACAGATGTTTTAAGGACGGAAAAAAATCCGTGCATAAATGCCAGTTTTGTTGTAGTGTGAACTGTGACGACCATTAATTTTGTAATAAGAATAAATAAATAAAAATAAAATATAATTTTATTTGGACGACCTAAATTAGGAAATTTTCCAAATTTGAGTATTTTAAGATTGAATTAATCATATGATTATGAAATATTATTTTTGTTGCAACATAATCAAGATTTTGTAGAAGATGGGGGTGGAAAGATAGTTCACTGGCGCTGGTGTTGAGCCGAGCGTTAGGGTCGGAGGAGTGCTTAACACCAGGGTGAGTCTGGGCGCCAAAGCATCTATGTTCACGTGGGTGCAACGTGAGTAAGACTATCAATTTTGCAGGCTAGCCCGATGGCCCAACCCTACCCGACCCGCAAAAGAGCGGGTAAGGGCATGGAATTTTAGGCCACGGGTAGGGCTCGGGCCTCAAAATTTCCATATCTATCCCAAATAGGGTTGGGTGCGGGCTTGGCTAAAAAAAGCTTGAAGGCCCGACCTTACCCGACAACCCACTCATCTTTTGTTACACACCTAGCCTGCTGGCCTTGCCCGACATGCTGCTCAATGCTTTGCTCATCTTCTCCCCCTATAAATAGAAAACCCTAGTGACGAATTGTTGACATTTTCCCATCGGATTGGCCTTCACTTGTCTGCTCTCTTTCTCAAGTTCTTCTCCTTCTCATTTCTCAAGCTCTTCTCCAATTTGTTCTAGCAGCGTGTCACACACTCGCATCAAATTCCTCAATCCTCTCAAGCATGCAGCCACATTGTCACATCAAAATTTAATTTTTTTGGGACTTATCGGCCGGCGGCAATTGGATTTCACAGAGGACTCACCTTCTTCGGCCAGGGTGTCTTTTTGATTCCTTCCTACTGGTCGACTAGTCGTGGTTGATTGATAGTCGACAGTAACATTTCTTTATCTCTAAATAACTAGTTAATGCTTATCAAATTAAAATATCATATGTTCTTTAATACATGCAAAGTTGTGTGTTTTGGATTTATCAATTGTTGCTTTTATAAAAAAAATACTTGTTTGTTGTTAAGGTGTTATTTACTTGATACATCTCTACTAATAACATCCATTCTTCTGTTGATTTTGGATCTGTCATATGTTGTGTGTTTTGGATATTTATATACTTATTACTTGTTAGTCACAATCGTTTGTTATTAATCGTCTGTTGGTTTTATAAAAAAATAATATGTTATTAATCTATAGATGAGTTGGAATTTAATAATCTGTTAGCAAAATGTGATCCGGTTCTTCACTTACTAATTGCTATAATACTTGTCTTCACTTTGTTACTGAGCACTTGATTTCTTATCTACTTATTGGTCGAATTTAGTGTAGTAGAGATATCTCACCACGGTAGTCAATCTTTGTCCTTCCCACAATTATCACCAGTTACACAAGCTACTTCTTCCAATCCTTGCACCTCTTCTACAACCCCCCACTTTTTCAACACCAGTCAATTCTTCCACACAAGAAGCCTCTTAAACTCCCACCCTCACACTTATTGTGCCCGAAACCCCCAGCGCTACAACTCCCCAGTTAGAATTAGGAGCATCTAATGAGCAAACTAGAAAAAAAAATGTAGTATGGTCATTTCCAGAAAACCTTTGATGAAAATGGAAAAAGAGTAGGGGTAGTTTGCAATTACTGCAAGAATACCTTTGTGGGATAGGGAATTGATGGCAACTCATCTTGCAAGGCACTTTGATAGTTTTCCAATGTGAACAAACATGGATCCTAAACATTTGCTAGATATAACTCAATAGTTCTTTTAATTCTACCAGTGTTGAGTATTGCACTTCAGGTTTTTTATCCCATGTTTTTCTGTTATATTTGATCGATGGATCTAAATCAATGTCTAGTAAATTATTGCTAATAACATCCATAAGTTTAACAAGGCATGCCAGCTTTATTCATCTTAGCCATTGAAATCAGGGCAAAAGCACCTCTTTATCAATAATTATATGTGGGTTGGTTTTTATAACACCTGAAACATCGGCATGATTACTAAATATAACATTTCAGAGAATTGATATAAAATAGAAAGTTTTTATGCCCATTTATATTGTTTTTATTGTGTTTCAAAATTTGGTGATAAAGTGCACAAAGAGAGCTTTCCAAGGCCACCAACTGTTCACAATTTGGAGTTCGGAGCAGGAAGATATGAGCGTTTGAAAACTTGAGCGCGATCGATCGCCAGGCATATGCAATCGATTGGGCTAGTTTCATAACAGAAAGCAGGGTGGCCGCGATCGATCACCGTTGGCATCGATCGATCGATTTTACTGGAAGTTGTGAATTTTGTGTCACGATCGATCGCCTCTGGAAACGATCGATCGTAAATACTGTGTTTTGAGAATTGGATGCCGCAATCGATCGCCAGGAGAACGATCGATCGCAAGTACTGGAATTTGGCGATCTAAGGAAGTGATAGATCATAAGTACTGTTATATCGCGGAATTGAACCACAATCGATCGCTGATCGATCGCACTGACAAAACTCAAAAACGGCAGTTGCGTATTTTGTGAGGATTTTCATGGGAAAAAGATTCCAAATCCTAAACAAAGGTGGAGTGGATGTCCATATTAAAATTTTGGAGAATTCCTATTGGAGAATGAGACCATGATAAGGAAGGATTTACATAAGAAGAGAAACTATAAATTCTATATAAACACATGAGAGGGGACGATTTGCGCTATTCATGCCAAAATCCTAGCTTTAGACGGCTTGTGCTTTTTCTCTTCTCCTACCCATGTTCACCTTCACCTTAAGCCTCTTCTTGACGTGAATTTTCTTCAAGAGCTTTGAGCAGAGGCATTGTTGTGAAGAGTAAGAGGCGAGCTACGCGGTAAAGGAGCGAGTTTCCCTTCTCTCTTGCTTTTTCTTATCATATATGAATGTTGTTCATTCATATTATTGCTACATATATTGGTGTGATCGAATAAAACTTGATGATGCATGATTCTTTATGTTATCTATATTGACGATGTGATTCTTAATGATTTCATGCTAAAGTCTTTAGATGGGAATGCATCCATGTATGGTATTGTATTGATCATATTGATGTCAAAAGGTCTAAACTTATTCTGTTATTCCTTAATCTCGTTGGTTCAAGTGGTCACAATTGTTGTCTTGAATTAAAAGTTCTTTTTACAAGGGGTTAGTTACATAAGGCTACTATGTATGATAAGAAATATGATAAAAGTGTGTAATTAAGCAATTCCAGACTATTCTAGGATCTGTAATGAACCTAGGAGGGGAGTAATTAAGTCTGATAATACTTTATTAATACCAATAAGGTGTGGGTATACAAAATACTTAAGTATAATTAAGAATTATCATCTCGGCTAGAACTGTTTTTATGCCGATAGTCAGTACTAATTAAATCATAACTAATTATAAAAAAATTAGAAAAATAAACCATAAGTGGGGTTAGAAACTAGACTCATAAGCTAATATCAATAAAACTTGCAGAGTGTAAGTCTTACTGTACAGATTACGGAAGTAGTCGGAAAGATACTGTTTTGCATGTGTCAATGAGCTGTAATTAGGGCTAAAACACTAATACTTGAATAACACTATGTGATATTGTATAAGAAGAATCATAGTGTTATTACTATTCATTATACTACTGAATATGGATTATCACAGTAAGTTTGGATAACTAACAAGACCAACAGTTTGGGTGATTCTTTGTGACCGAGTGAACCTACTATTTCTATTTTTGGACAAACGTTTGGTGTCAGTTTGAAGTTCCATTTGGAAATCAAACTATCTGAAATCAATTCTAATTCTTGACTTTGGATACATATATTATAAGTTCAAATATTTTTTATTACGGTTCCTATCTAGGGCTATGCTTGAAAGTATGTGTCAAAGATATTGAAATTTTGATCTATACTCCTATGACAAGTCTTTTGTTATCTGAGATATATAAATCTCCTTGTTACTCTTGAAGTGAGTCATAATCCGATGAGACACCTTGATGTTCTATTCGTATTCCTTGAGTGAGTCACCAATGGTAAAAGTTACCCTGATTCTCAAAAAGTTGAGACCTCTGCTATTGAATAAATCATTGTCCAGTTTGACATTGACCTATTCCTCTGCGAGAGACCTTGCAAGCATCTCTCCGAGGTGAAATCATAGTATGCTCACGAGCCATTGCTAGATCCATGGTGATCTCCGATATTTATAGAACATGGTTTCCTTGCCCGAAGGGAGGCATATACGTACGTTTAGGCTGTATAATATTACAGAAGGTCTGTAGTCACCGCCTATTGTGTCCGTAAGCACTGATGGGGCCAACATCCTAGTCTCTTGGCCGGGTTCCGAAAGGAGAACCTTTAGGGTGATTCTGGTAAGTACCCACATGGTTGGTATATTCAGCAAGCAGAAATTAAATCTCTTTACACTTTAGATGCTTTGAGGTATTATGATTGTTTATCTTCTCCTTACACGTGTGATGTTCGGAGTCTTGATAATGATTATTTTCTCCTTACACTGATTGTTCGGAGTCTGATTATTTATTATTCTTTCCCAATACTTGTGAGTCGGGAACCGTTGTTGACTGACTTTTTCTCATGCCCCAATTTTTCAAGCTTCGATAAAGTGCGGAAGTCAACCCTTAAGTGACAAATTCTTGAAGCAGAAATTCGGGCACGCAACCGAATACCCAATCACCAATCAACTACAACATCTCAAAAGGATGCATACTTGAAACCACTTAGTCTTACGAATCAACATCATTAAACCATATGAAATTAAAATTTATAATCTCAAGTTATCCCAAAATAAAACTTATTAAAAATATCTTAAAGAAACACTAAAATTTCTTGGCACATAGGCCATTAATGTCACATCTATTTAATTCAAAGAAAACATAAACTTCATAACTTTCTGACAGCAATCCTTGAGCTTTTCCTTCTACTACGACATTCTCCAAATCTATTCTTTATTTAAACCTGCATCACATGATGCATGAGTATTCCGAAGAAATACCCAGTAGGATGCAAAACCCACACAAGCATAGTAGATATAATATATATAACAATAAATCAGATTTAAAACACAACTGATAGGTATGCAATATTCATACTATACATAGGGATTGCATTACCATAAAGCATCATCATTCACGATGACTCCAAAATAGCTATAATATATGGAGAGAATATCTATAATCAATAATCCAAACATCAAAAGTGTATAGGAAGAACATCTTCATCACGACTACAACTATATCAAGTGTATGGAGCTACAATTTCTACTCTCAGCTGTCACCACTCTCTCGTGGTTTCTTGCCAGACTACCCAAGAGGTTCTCTCCTTAGAACTCTCTGTCATGTCTAGAATATTGGCTCTAGCTGTGCTTACGGAATGCCTCTATCTTTGGCGGGTAACTAATAAGGATCCAAAGATATACTCTCTTAACATATATACTTTTGAGTATCCTTAACTCTCACCTTGACTGTATTTCTTAACACATGTACTTTTGAGTATCATTGACTCTAGCCTTATCTCTTAACACAGGTACTTTTGAGTATCACTAACTCACAACGTGGCCTTAACTCTTAATACAGGTACTTTTGAGTATCATTGACTCTCACCCTGGCAGTAACTCTTAACACAGGTACTCTTGAGTATCATTAACTCTCACCCTGGCTGAGTCCATCTTAATTTAAGTGCTTTTGAGTATTCTACAACTTTCAACTATACAGAGTCTATTATAGCTTTTTCTAGCACACTATGGATGTTTTCACTCAGGTGCTATTGAGACTATACTTCTCTCACCCTAGGAAACCTATTTAGCTGCCACTAATAGCGAATACTCGTATGGTCTTTTTTAAAGAATCTCTGGAGCGACTATTTGCTCAAAGACAAGGATATAGAAACATATTCTCTATGAAACACACTTTTCTTGCTAACTGACTCACAGAAGGAGTACAACAAAGATCTCATCACCTCTTCCCACTATATGACTCACTAATGAGTACAATTTGAGATTTCAAACCTCTTTTAATGTTAGACTCTCGAGTGGAGTATTAACGAGATTTCTTTATCCCTACCATATCACAACTCATCAGAGGAGTATCAAAATACAATCTCAATAACAAGAGAGTTACACAATACTTCATCTTAGATGGAGCAAATCCAGTACCCAACTTGGTCATAAAAACATTGGTCCAAACTGCTAGGTTTAAAACACCATTAGCCCTTGATATTAAAGTATCATACTTAGTCCATTCTCCTATAATACTTACTGAAAAGTCATGTATAACACATATTAAACTCTTAGTATACTTATTCTAACATAGGGTAGTGCTTTACCAAAGTTTTTCCCAACTTTTATCCTGATTACTGTGTTTTGTCTTTGCACAATGGTTGATTTCCGGCATTTCCCAGCATCAGCACAGATTGAATCATATCTGAAATTTTTACTGTATATACTCCTATGAGTCTAGCTTTCGACCCAATGGACAACATATTTTTTTAAATTTTTTTGTATTTAGTTATACATATTTTAGTACAGGTCGTCAGCGCAAAAACAGTGAGCCTAACTGGTCATCTTCCCTGTTTAATTCCTCACAATTAGTGATTCTATATACTTAATAATTGTATAGTATTTCATTATTGTAGCACCTTGCTCATCCAAATTTTGGAAATCTTTAATTGAATTTCGTTACTTTTATCATAATCCTTTAAGCATTGTTATTATACTTGAATTAGACTCCATATACAATTGGACAATAATTCCTGGACACTCCAGAACATACCAACACTTGATTAAGGTAATCATGAATCTCCTTTCTATTAGTCAATCAACCCACATGATCAATTCACAACTCTAGGGTGACAACAAACCCGATATAACCCAATATTGGGTGTTAAATCTTATAACCAAAGTATTAGGTTAATAACTCTGACTCAAGATTCCCCAAATATGGAACCATAAATTTTGGACAGAACTTACATCAGTCAAGGACGCATCAACAAAGCTTCAAATCAAGCAATTTCTCATCTAGGATCCACATGTGTAACACAAAGATCGTACAAGTACACAATCATAGCATACAACAATTGATCCATACATCTTCACGTATAAGAGCATGATCATTAATAGAATTCACATTAATTCTAGATCAAAGTCAACATATTTATCATCAGAATTTGAATCATAAGACATTCATATGATTGAAATAATTCACAAAGAATAGTGGTAAAATCATTCTACTCTTAGTTGATCAAAAGTGTTGCCCTTTACGCGTCATTCGCCTCATTTGCATTGCAACGATGCCTCCGCTCCAAGCTCTTGAAGAAAACACACATCAAGAAGAGTTTTGAGAGAAGGGTGAGCATGGAAAGGAGAAAAGAAAAGCACAAGGATGTTCTAAAACTAGGGTTTAAGCATGAATAGCACAAACCAACCCCTCGTGGGTTTATATAGACCTTATGCTTATTCCAACTAGGATATTTTTCTTTTAAAATTTCTTCCCAATCCAATCTCTTAATCCTCCAACTAGAAGCTTCCCAAAGGTAGAAAGGACGTCCTAAACTTAATCCTCTTTGATTAGTTAAGATTTGATATCTATTTTAACTAGGTTTCTCAAAATAGCACTTTCCAGATTCAATCTCAGCTGGTGCAATCGATCGTGCACCCTGGAGATCGATCACGTACCCCGACGATCCCATACCAAAATTCAAACTAGCATAATTTTTTGCTCCGAACTCCGAATTATGCACTGTCAGTGACGTTGGAAAGCTCTCTTCGCATACTTTTATATCAACATTTGTCTTCTCATTGGTCCCCAAATCCACTTTCTTATCCAAATTTTCCAGGTGTTACACATTTTCTTTCAGGTAAGTAAACCTTAGGTTCAGTCTAGATATCATTAAGTATCAACTTATTCATTTGTCATATGTTTCTCTTCATATTGTTTGATTTAATTTAAGTGGGTTTTTTACATCCTACTGAGTATTTCTATGACGTACTCATGCATCCTCTGATGCAGGGGCAAAAGAAAACTGATTCAGGACGTTTGCAGTATTGGTTGGCCGATGTGTGCTATAAACCTGAAATTTTATTTTATTAACTTTGTTAAATTTTATTTGCTCTAATAAGACTAAGTAGGTTCATTTCATATTTATTAATGATGTTTGGATACTAAACACACTTAATTGTGGGATAACTGATTACGCATCCTTTCGAGATGAGGTAATTGGTGATGTTTTTGACTGATCAGTCACATGCCCGGGGTCTTAACCTCGAGATGTTAATACCTTTGAAGGCTTCTGCACTCCGATCGAGGCTAGCTATCCTGGGGTGTGACAGCTTGGTATCAGAGCTCTGATTCAGATAAAAATATTATTAAATTATGGGATGAGTTTGTAGAACTCGATGAAGAGTAGAGCTTTAGGAGAACTCATTAGATGTGAGAGGAATTCATAGGTCGAACTTGAAACCCTATCTTTTAAGTTACTAATTATGTTTCTTGTATAGGTTAATGGCTAGACAAGAAGCAGACGGATCTATGAAAGTGATAAACAGGAGGCTGGTAAGCAGTGGCTAAAAGACTGGAAGAGAGAGAATATAGGTTTGGGAACTGAGGTGGATCCATACAAGATTGACTCAGAAGATCATCAGGCACCAGTTGAAGATGTGCAACCCTTACCCAGATGTGATCCAGAATATGATTCCTATCTAGATTATGACCCAGCCATAGACATTGGCTTTTCGGTGGAAGGAGTAGATGGAGATAGATCGTCGGCACCTGAGATCAGAGTGGAGTTCGTAGATGAATCCTCACCGATACATTTTGTCTTAGAAGACCCGATTGTTAGAGACCACCTGGTGTATGTTCGAACTGAGATGAATGCGACACTTTTTAGCACTTTGTATAATAGGTTAAGGTCTATGGGTTACAGGTGGCCACATATGACGATGTGGGAATTCATACTGCACCCAGAGTTCGTGTTTGCTCCAACCCTGACAGCCCTAGAGATACTAGATGATTATCTCTGAAGTGAGAATTGAGAAGAAGTGTGAAGAAAGACCTTAGTTTTATAAGCTATCTATACGCCAAGTACTCAATGTAGGAATCATTTTTGAAAATGGAAAAAAGATGTTTGATTGAATGCTTGCTTTGTGCGGTTTATTTGTGTTATGCTCTTCGTGTGAGATTGACGGTTAGGAGTCAAAGGAATGAGGGATGATTTAAAAATTGAGCTATATGTAAGATTTCTAATTCACCTCCTTTCTTTGAATGTAGACAAGAGAAGATGGTGAACTCAGGAGCTCGAATGGTTCAAGAGGGCTGACCTATCCTCTTGCGAGGGGTTAGTGGCAGACCACGGTAGATAAGAGAATATGTCAGACATGGTTAGGCAGTTGGCTGCAGAGTTGCCAAACAGTGGTAGTAGCAACAACCATGACAAGGCACCTACCCTAGAAAGGTTCAAGAGGGCTGGACCGGAGTTTTCTGGCGAAGATAACCCATAAAAAGCTTAGCGTTGGTTAGTAGAAGTAGAGAGGCTATTCATAGGTATGAAGGTACCTATAGCAGAACAAGTGATCTTTGCAACTTTTCTGTTCGCTGGAGAGGCGGTATTTTGGTGGGAGTCCGCCGAGCATAACAATTTCATTGCTGGACAAGACGTCACCTGGGAGGAGTTCAAATAAGTGTTTAATAAGAAATATTTTACTCCTTACATTCAGCGCTGCAAAGAGAAGGAATTCCTGGAGTTAGTGCAAGGTTCGATGACTGTGCTCCAATGTGAGACTAAATTCGAACAGCTTCAGAGGTTTGCCATGAACGCCTACCCTAATGATTTGATTAAGCTACAACATTTTGTCAATGGGCTGAAGGATGGTTTAAGGCCAAAAGTATTGGCTTCTCAGCCGACAACAGTAGCAAAAGCGGTTGAGTTGGCCTCTATCCTGGAAGATGATTTCAAGAGGACTATGGAAGAAAAGAACAATCAGGTCAAGAATCCGAAAAATAAGCTGAAGCGACCAGCAAATAAGCATTTCGGAAGCAACAATAATCGTGGTAATTATCGTCCCTTCAAGCAGCAAAAATAGTAGTTGCAGAACCGGGCGAATGTACCGAATTGTTAGCCGCTTCGAGATAACGTCAATAGCAACAGCAACAACAATGGTGCTGGAAATCGCTGCAGCATTTGTGGGCAGAATACGCATGCAGGGAAACCGTGTCGTCAGGATAGACGAAGATGCTTCACCTATAATGAGATCACATATATATCTCCTTATTGCCCTAACCGAGAGAAGAAGACCGGAGCTAAGGTGAGGCATAGACTAGGATCTTTGCTCAGTCGTAGGAGGATGCACGAGCTTTGGATGAGGTCATTGAAGGTACTCTTCTTGTCTTCAATAGTTTCACTAAAATTTTGATTGATCCGCATTTATTTCTTCGGTGTGTGCCCTGAGTCTAGAAAAGACATTGTCTAGACTGAGTTATGATCTTGTGATTTCTACTCCGATTGGAGACTCGGTGGTAGCAACTGAGTATCTTGAAAACTCTCCTGTGATTGTAGGGGATAGAGCGTTGTGTGCTAATCTTGTGTTGATTGATATGTGTGATTTTGATGTAATTTTTGAATGGATTGGTTAGCTAATTGCTGTGCTCATGTAGACTGTAATAAGAAGAGAGTTCATTTTAGAATTCTTGGAGAGAAAGAACTAGTATTTCAGGGAATTCGCTCTTGGAAAGAAAACTGTGTTATATCAGCTGTGAAAGCTCAGAAACTGATGGCTAGGGGTTGTAAAGCCTATCTAGCTTATGTGACACAGTAGAGACGCCTACTCTGAGAATCGAGGAGTTAGAAGTAGTGCGGGATTTTCCAGAAGTCTTTCTGGACGAGTTGCCTGGTTTGCCACCAAAGAGAGAGATGATTTCACTATTGATTTGATACCGAGAACAGCATTGATATCTAAAGCTCCATATCGGATGGCACCTTCTGAGTTGAATGAACTGAATGAGCAGTTCCAAGAGTTGTTGGACAAAAGATTCATACGGCCTAGCGATTTCCCATGGGGTGCACCAATATTATATGTAAAGAAGAAAGATGAATCGATGAGGTTATGTATTGACTACCTCATGTTGAATCAAGTCATGGTGAAGAACAAGTATCTGTTACCCAGAATAGAAGATCTATTTGATCAGTTGTAGTTAGCAAAGGTTTTCTCAAGGATTGACCTGAGATCCGGATACCATCAGTTAAGGATCAAGGAGGAGGATATATCCAAGACATTGTTCAGAACCATGTACGAACACTACGAATTTTTGGTAATGCCATTTGGTTTGACAAACACGCCGGCAGCATTTATGGATATGATGAACACGATTTTTTGTGGATCTATTGGATCAGTTTGTGAAAGTATTCATGGATGAAATTTTGGTATATTCGGCATGTTTGGAAGAACATAGAAAGCATTTGCCTCTAGTGTTGCAAATTTTGAAGGATAACCACTTATATGCTAAGCTTAGTAAGTGTGAATTTTGGCTAGACAAAGTGAATTTTCTCGGACATTACATTTTGAAAGATGGTATCGGTAGATCCAGTGAAAGTGGAAGTAGTTTTAAACTGGGAACAGCCAAAGTACGTGACAGAAATTCGAAGTTTCTTGGGATTGAGAGGTTATTATCGTAGATTCATTGATGGATTTTTAAGTTTAGCCCTGCCAATGACAAAATTAACCCAGAAAGGAGTGAAGTTCAATTGGGATGATGCATGTGACAGAAGCTTCAAGGAATTGAAGAAAAGATTGACATCGGCACCAATTTTGACTTTACCATCAGGACCAGGAGGATTTCTCATATACAGTGATGTTTTGAAGAGTGGACTTTGATGTGTACTGATGCAGCATGGGCATGTCATGGCACATGCATCAAGATTTTTGAAGATTCATGAGCAGATCTACCCAACTCATGACTTGGAACTAGCTGTTGTAGTTTTTGCATTGAAGATTTGGAGACACTACTTGCATGGATAAACTTTTGAAGTATATATTGATCACAAAAGTTTAAAATATATCTTTTCTCAGAAGGACTTGAATATGAGGCAGAGAAGATGGCTAGAATACCTGAAGGATTATGATTTCTCAATTCACTATCATCCAGGTAAGGCAAATGTGGTAGCAGATGCATTAAGTAGGAAGACTGGAATAGTTGCTCACATGATGGTGCAAGAATGAAGATTGATACAGAAGATGGGAGAATGTCATTTGGAATGGCTGACTTCAAAGAGGACATCATTTCTTGAAAATATTTCGATAAGGTCTGGCATATATGAGAAGGTGCTAGAAGCACAAAGGAAGAGCCCTCAGCTGCAAAAGTTATTGGATAAGCCAGATTTTAAACAAGGAGATGATGGAAGTATACGATTCCGAGGAAGGTTGGTGGTACCTAAGGATATTGAGTTGAGGCAAGAAGTTCTTCGGGAGGCACATCACTCTTAGTAAATCATTCATCCAGGAGGTACAAAGTTGTATCAGGATCTGAAAAGGACTATTTGGTGGGATGGGATGAAAAAAGATATTGACAAGTTTGTGTTGAAATGCTTGACTTGCCAGCAAGTGAAAACGAAACATCAGACACCGGCTAGATTGTTGCAGCCATTAGAACTTCCACAGTGGAAACGGGAGCATGTCACGATGGATTTTGTTGTGGAGAAGGATGCCATTTTGGTTATAGTCGATCGACTCATGAAGGCAACACATTTTCTTCCGATTCGATAGAAGCAAAATCCAAAAAGTTTAGCAGAGTTGTACATCAGAGAGATCGTGAGACTCCATTACGCCATTGTCTGTCGTGTCTGACAGAGATACACGGTTTCAGTCGGGAACGTGGAAGAGTATATAGGATGCTTTGGGAACTAAGCTGAATTTTAACACAGCTTTCCATCCACATAGTGACATACAGTTAGAGCAAACGATTCAGACTCTTGAGGACATGCTTAGAGCATGCGCAATCGATTGGAAAGGTAATTGGGATGATCACTTGCCATTAATCGAGTTTGTGTACTAATCATTTAAAACTAAACCCTTGCAAGTGCACAAGGAAATTGTATTAAAATAAGTATTAAAGGGTTGTCGAACCTTAGGGACGGTTAAATAATTTACCAAATTCAAGAGAAAGTTGGAGTTTCTATTTAATCTAAGGAAAGTAGTGGATTTTATCTAAACTAAGCTGAAATTAATCAATATGGAAGATACCAAAGCTTTGAATCCACCACAATACACTAGTGGATCGCCTATCTCTATTTTTTGAATAAAGATTTCCAATTGACTATCATATTCCTCTTGGACATACACTTGTCAACTTAAAATATAGTGCTCTCTTCTCAGACGTAACACATAAAATAGTTAAAACATTGAATTGTTATCTATCTTTCTCGAGTATAAACCAATCAAGCTTTGTTGATATATAACACCTCAGTCTACTCACGTTCCTCTCGGACACCCAAGTATTCGTCGGATTGAAACTCACAAGATTTCACTCTTGTCTCTCTCGACTACAAAGAACAAACCTTAAAGAATTACCAATGATTATACAATAAAATCCATATACCAACTAGAGTAAAAACATAAGATGAGAGAAAAGAGACTATACAACCAGATTATTGGGCTTCATCTACACCTTGGAAAAGTGTTTAGCCTCACATTGGAAGAGAAATCACCATTGTGTTCTTCATCCTCTTCTTCTTTTCTCCATTGCTCTAGCCTCCAAAATAGCTTCAAATCCTCCAAAACGTTCTCCCTTAAGGCTTATTTATATGTTTGAAGAGAAACCCCGAAGTCCCCTTCCAAATCCGAGTCGAAATAGGCCTGATTTAGGTTTTTCCGCATAAACCGATTGATCGCTCTGTATAGCCGATCGATCACTTTCCGTTGTTGATTTCTGCGTTGTCGCGCCGATTGTTTGTTTCATCTCAATAGCCGATCAACCACTTATATTACCGAGCAATCGTGTTTACTGTATTGCACAAATACAAAAACTCCAGTAGATACGATCGATCGTTTTTAGTGTCGATCTATCATTTTCTTGGATACACTTTTTTCGGCTCTAGCGATTGATCGTGTACAGAATGCATATCGATCGTAGTTATTGTTCATAATATTTAAATGGCTATAACTTTCTGCTCCAAACTCTGAATTGCGCGTGGTCAGTGGCGTTGGAAAGCAGACTTCTTAAACTTTAAATGAAGCTTGAATCAGTCCAATCAGAGATGTGTACACAAAGTTATGATGATTTAACCATTAATGTCTATTTTCACCTCATTTATGTGTCTTACTCTTGTTTCCTACAAAAACCAAAAACTATATCAAAATAGTAGTAATTCTAATGCGTATTTCATGTGTAGATCACACCCCAAACCTAGATTTTGCTAGTCAAAACAAAACAAAATAAAATCAAACAAACTAACTAAAGGAACTAATGCATAAAAGTAAACACCACTTTCGTAGGGAACACGATTGCATTGAGCGTATGCAACAAGCCGTTAAACCTCTAGGTGTTCCTAGTAGGACGAGTTGTGTCTCATGAGGGTTTGCAGCCATGCTACCCACAAATATGTATTTATAAATCTAATTAACCTAAGTGCAAACAAAATAAAATAAGACACTACAAAACAAACAAACTTATTATCCCTTCAAATGCATACCACAATGCTTAAGAAAATCAACCACACGTACTTAGTATATAATCAACGGGAATATAGAAGCCCTCAAGTAAGTGGTTTTATTCCACACTTTCATCTTGGAAATTTCTGCTCAAATATGATATAGCATTATACTGTAAAATAGTAAAAAGTGTAGAATATTATAGTCATACATTCTAAATTTATGATCAACGGGAATATAGAAGCCCTCAAGTAAGTGGTTTTATTCCACACTTTCATCTTGGAAATTTCTGCTCAAATATGATATAGCATTATACTGTAAAATAGTAAAAAGTGTAAAACATTATAGTCATACATTCTAAATTTCTATTTTACACAGATCCAGTGTTACCCATTAACCAAAGAACATCAGAATCTACATAGTCATAGTAATCTTTTGGTTCATGATAGCACAAATCTGCACGCCTCTTAGGGGTCCAACATTCTAGACATGAGAGGATAATACACAATAGACTTTTTTTTTCAGTACTAAGACTGTGTAAGGCCTGACTTCAAGATGCTTAGGTTTAGCAATGACTCCCAGCCAGTTTGGCTTAGGGCATTAGGTTTTAAGTATAGACCGCTTCGGGCCTAAGGATCAGCCTAAGTTAATCCTATAATAGTCAAGCACCCCTTTCTTTCTGTTTACATTTTTTTCGCATTTTCAGCATTCATATTTTCAAGCATATTTATTATGTCCAAGCTGTATTATACTCTCAACCTATTTCATGTTCCAAGCCCTTGCCATAGCCAAGTAAATGGTTTATCATGATCTTTTAAGCTATACAGACAACCACATACCATCCAATGACTCTGACTAAAGACATCTCACTGTAAATTAGCATTTAACAAATCTTTATATGGTATTACTTTTATGTACTAGTGTGTGAGAGTGAGTTTTTTTAGCTCAAGCATTTGTTCCAAGAGGACTATAACAGAAAGATATGCTCAGTTAAGTGTATCTATCCTCCTGTATGCTTACTCACACTTCCAATGCAAATTAATCACTTAAGAATTGAAGCATGCATTATCACAGGATAAACTATCAAAACCTATGAAAAACTACTAACAAACAACCTAAAACTAATCAAATTTTCATGAATTTTTTTTCAATTTTTTGATTTTTTTTATGCAAGCAATATTCCATCCCCCAAACCTATTATGAACATTGTCCTCAATGTGAACAAAATATAAAAAAAAATGACAATGATCATATAATAAAGAAAATAAGAAAAGGAGAGAATACACCTAAATACGTGGGTTGCCTCCCACCAAGCGCTAAGTTTAACGTCTTCAGCCAGACGAGACTGCGATCATGTATTCAACTTATCCGGGATCTTTCAATCCAACATTCAGTCCATCTGTGGTCATACTGCGCACATTAGGGTTAATGAAAGAAATCACAAGTGGATCATCAGAACAAATCCATGGAGGTGCACCATCCATCAGAGTGTCAATCATATGAACTGCATAAGGTTCATCTGGTGGTGGATGTTGTTTTTCAGCATTAAAAATATTTAGTTTGACATTTAAATTACCAAAGGACAATTTCAGCACCCCATCCCGACAATTTATAATAACATTGGACTTCGGCAAGAATGGACGTCCCAAAATTACTGGAAACTGACTACCAATGTTCTGCATAGGTTGTGTATCTAGGACAATGAAGTCCACAGGAAAGAAAAATTTATCAACCTGCACCAGAACATCTTCAATAATACCACGTGGAACTTTAATGGATCGGTCTGCAAGTTGTAGTGTTATGGCAGTCACTTTCAATTCTCCCAACCTAAGTTGCTCATATATAGAGTAAGGCAATAAATTGACACTCGCCCCCAAATCTAACAATGCCTTTTCCACAGTATGGTTCCCTATCAGACATGAAATTGTTGGACAACCTGGGTCCTTATACTTCGGTGGAAGATTATGTGTTAATAAGGAAATCAACTGCTCTGTAAGGAAGTCCTTTTTAGTCATATTAGATTTAGCTTTTCGCTTTTGGGTACAAAGATCTTTCATGAATTTAGCATAGGCAGGAACTTGTTTAATGGCATCTAACAATGGGAGATTGACCTTAACCTTCTTGAACACCTCGAACATCTCCTCCATCTTTAGGTGGGATTTACTAAACAGGGAGGGTTTGTCCAGGCATTGTGGGTATGGCGCCCTAGGAATATAAAATCGCTCTTTCTGGGCCTCGGGTTGGTTATCCGACTAGGTTTTAGAACTAACAGGTATGGCTTTGATCGGAATGGGTTCTTGTTCTATCGCAGGAGCAATGTTCTCACTCAAGGTACCTGGGACAAGTCCTTAACCCTATTGTCGATTTGCCTACCACTCCTCAGGGTAGTTATGGCTTGAACTTGCTCAGGAGGGTATTGGGAAGGCTCAATTGCATACTGACCTCTAGGGTTTTGTTGGGGTTAGCTCGGCAAGGTTCCTGCTTCTCTACGGTTCATGGATTGAGCCAGCTGTCCTAATTGGGTCTCTATCTTGGCAATAGATTGTGTATGGGAATGGACTAGCTGGGCTTGGGTCCTTAGCTCACTTTTCAGCTCTCTGTGTTTGGATTCTATCTCAACTTTTATCTCAGTTTTCATCTCGGTTAGAGTGGCTAACATCTGGTCTTCGAGGGTCGGTTTCCTGTTGGGTTGGCCAAATGGAAGAGTTGAGGCTAGTTGTTAGGGCTGAGGTTGGCTATGAAACTCTTGTCTTGGGGCCTGATTAAAAGTACCCCCTGGATTAGGTTGCCTCCAAGGAAAATTAGAGTGATCACGCCACCCAGGATTGTGAGTGTTGGAGTATGGATTGTTGGCTCTAGGAAAAGTCTGTGCACTGTTGACGTGTTCCTGTACTCGATCTGGATACTGGAAGGCAAAGGGGTAGTCAACTATGATGTGCATAGGGCTGGCACAAATGGCACAGGCATCTTGAGAGGTATGGGTATAAAGTTGAGTCTGAGAGAAAAACCTATCAAACCTCTCAGTCAGAGATGCCACTTGGTGTTCTAAACTGGTGGTGGCTTTGACATCATACATGCCTCCCCTTGAGGCACTTTTACCAGGCATATGGCCTTCAGATCTATAGAGGGTGACACTGTGTAACGAATTTTTGCTCAGGTCCTCTAGTAGATCTCAAGCATCATCCGGGGTTTTCTTCATGAATGTGCTTCCACAAGAGGCATCAATTAGGGTCTTGTGCTGATCGCAACACCCTCATAAAATGTTTGCACTAATTGTCATTTGAGCACATCATGATGTGGGCAGGACCAGAGTAGGGCTTTCATCATTTCCCAACTTTCATGGAATTGTTCATTGGGTAGTTGGGTAAAGGTGATGATTTCATTGCAGATCTTATCCGTCCGCCCTACAGGGAAATATGTCTTGAGGAATTCGGCCTGAAGTTCCTCCCAAGTGGAGATGGAGTTATATTCAAGGGAGTATAGCCATTCCTTGGCCCTATCCTTTAAGGTAAATGGGAACAACCTAAGGCGAACCTGGTCATCAGACAATGTGAGTTTGAAGGTTGTGTTCACTTTGATGAAATTTTGGAGATGCTTGTAGGGGTTCTCATTTAGTTGGCCATGGTAGGTGGGCAACATCTGGATGATGTTGAGCTTAATCTCAAAATTAGCCACATTGTTAGGTCAGTGGATGCAGGAGGGGAAAGTGTAGGTGGTGGGACGGCAGTAGTCTTGTAGGGTTCGGGCATGCGGTACTTCTGTAATCTGGTTTAGACCATTCCCATCCCCAAGGTTCCTATTGTCTGCCATTGGATGGATTTCAAGGATCGGGTTACTAGGAGTTCTATAGATTCTATATAGGCGCTCAGGATTAAGATCAAAGGCAATGTTGGGGTTCAGGGAGCGATGACCATGCATGCACAAAATAAATCAAACAAAACCTGTAACAGTCCTAATAGCGACAACTAGTAAGCATCAATCCAAGATAGTGACAACTAGCAATCATAATAGCGATAAGTAGCACGTCATGCAATCCCACAAAGAAAATAGAAAACACCAAGCACCCAATTTATACTAGAAGAGAAAGTTAAGAGAGTGCAAACAATAGGAAGGGATGGCCCTACCAACGATGGCAAGAATCCACGTCCTCTCTTAATCCTACAAAAGAAGGAAAACGGAATTTAAGCTACTGAAAATAAATCTAAATTAAACTAGACTACTCTAAAACTAACTATACTAAGAATCTCGTAAACTATTGGCTTCCGTCCCCGACAACGGTGCAAAAAACTTGATCGTTTAAAATTAAACCCTTCCAAGTGCACAAGGCAATTTTATTACAATAAGTATTAAAAGGTTGTCGAACCTCAGGGAAGGTTAAATAATTTACCAAATTCAAGAGAAAGTTGGAGTTTTCATTTAATCTAAGGAAAGCAGTGAACTTTATCTAAATTAAGCTGAAATTAATTAATATGGAAGATACCAAGGCTTCGAATTCACCACAATAAACTAGTGTATCATCTCTCTTTATTTTTTGAATAACGATTTCCAATTGGCTAGCATATTCCTCTCGGACATACACTTATCAACTCAAAATATAGTGCTCTCTTCTCTGACGTAACACATAAAACGGTTAAAACATTGAATTGTGATCTATCTCTCTCGAGTATAAACCAATGAAATTTTATTGATATATAACACCTCAGTCTACTCACGTTCCGCTCAGACACGCAAATATTCTTCGGATTGAAACTCACAAGAATTCACTCTTGTCTCTCTCAAGTACAAAGAACAAACCTTAATGAATTAACAATGATTATACAATAAAATCCATACACCAACTAGAGTAAAAACATAAGATGAGAGAAAAGAGACTATACAACCAGATTATTGGGCTTCATCTACACCTTGGAAAAGTGTTTACCCTCACATTGGAAGAGAAATCACCATTGTGTTCTTCATCTTCTTCTTCTTCTTTTCTCCATTGCTCTAGCCTCCAAAATAGCTTCAGATCCTCTAAAACGTTCTCCCTTATGGCTTATTTATATATTTGAAGAGAAACCCCAAAGTCCCCTTCTAAATCCGAGTCGAAATAGGCTTGATTTAGGTTTTTTCGCCCAAACCGATTGATCACTCTGTATAGCCGATCGATCGCTGGCCGATCGATCACTTTCCTTCGTTGATTTCTGCGTTGTCGCGCCGATCATTCGTTCCATCTCAATAGCCGATTGATCACTTATATTACCGATCGATCATGTTTACTGTATTACGCAAATCAAAAAACACCAGTAGATACGATTGACCCTTTTTAGTGCCGATCGATCGTTTCCTTTGATACATTATTTTTTGGCTCCGGCGATCGATCGTGTATAGAATGCCGATCGATCATAGTTACTGATCATAATATTCAAAGGGCTATAACTTTTTGCTCCGAACTCCGAATTGTGCTTGGTCGGTGACGTTGGAAAGCTCACATCTTAAATAGAGATGTAAACATGGAGTTATGATGATTTAACTATTGATGTCTATTTTTACTTCATTTTTGTGTCTTACTCTTGTTTCCTACAAAAACCAAAAACTATATTAAAGTAGTAGTAATTCTAATCAAACACTAACTTTAACATAAGTTTAGGAGATAATAAAATGCGTATTTTATGTGCAGATCACATACAATAAAAGATATCATTCTATGATCGGAATGGCGCCGTTCAAAGCACTATATGGAAGACCATGCAGATCAAAGCACTATATGGAAGACCATGCAGATCATCTACATGCTAGACAGATGTTGGAGAGAATCAAGTCTTGAGATCGGAATTGGTACAATATTGTGCAAAAAAGGTGAGATAAATTAGACAAAGACTGCAAACGGCTGAGAGTCAACAAAAGAGTTATGTAGACAGTCGTCGGAGAGAATTGGAATTTCAAGAAGGAGATCATGTATTCTTGAAAGTATCATCTTCAAAAGGAATTCTGAGATTCGGCAAGAAGGGGAAGTTCAGTTCGAGATTTGTTGGACCATTTGAAATTTTGGAATGATTCGGACCAGTTGCATGTCGATTAGCTTTACCTCCGTAGCTGGCAGAAGTGCATAACACTTTTAATGTGTCTATGCTAAGAAAGTATGTACCTGATCAAACTCATGTTTTGCATTACACAGCTATGGAATTAGAAGCAGATTTAACATTTCCGGTAATGCCTATTAAGATATTGGACAGGAAAGATCAAGTGCTTATATGGAAAACTATTCCTTTTCTAAAGGTTTTATGGAAAAGCCAGCTCTATGAGGAAATGACTTGGGAAACGGAAAGTTGGTATGATTACTAAAACAAATATTTTTGGGAATTGATCTAAAATAAAAAATTTTGAAGGCCGTTTAAATTATTTTTATTGTGTTTCGCAATCTATTGATAAAGTGCACGAAGAGAGCTTTCCAAAACCACTGACTATTCGCAAATTGGAGTTCAGAGCAGGAAGATATGAGCGTTTGAAAATTTGAGCGTGATCGATCGCCAGGCATACGCAATCGATCGGGCCAATTTCATACCTGAAAGCAAGGTGTCCGCGATCGATCACCGTTGGCATAAATCGATTGTTTTAACTGGAAGTTGTGATTGGATGCCGTGATCGATCGCCACGAGAGCGATAGATCGTAAGTACTCGAATTTGGCGATTTAAGGAAGTGATTGTCGCTGGCGACGATCGATCATAAGTACTGTTATATCGTAGAATTGATATTGTAATCGATCGCCTGTGGTCACGATCGATCGCACCAGCAAAACTCAAAAATGGCAATTGCATATTTTGTGAGGATTTTCATGCAAAAAGGATACCAAATCCTAACCAAATGTGGAGTAGACGTCCATCTTGAGATATTGGAGAAATCCTATTGGAGAATGAGACCATGATAAGGAAGGATTTGCATAAAAGAAGAAACCATAAATTCTATATAAACACATGAGAGGGGACAGTTTGTGCTATTTATGCCAAAACCCTAGCTTTAGACGGCTTGTGTTTTGTCTCTTCTCCTATCCATGTTCACCCTCATTTTAAGCCTCTTCTTGACGTGAGTTTTCTTCAAGAGATTTGAGCGGAGGTGTTGTTGCGAAGCGTAGGAGGCAAGCTATGCGGTAAAGAAGTGAGGAACTTGTAAACAAAGAGTAGGATGTTTTTTCCTTTCTCTTTTGCTTTTTCTTATCATATATGAGTGTTATTCATTCATATTATTGCTACGTATATTGATGTGATTGAATAGAACTTGATGATGCATGATTCCTTATGTTATCCATATTGATGATGTGATTCTTAATGCTTTCATGCTAAAATCCTTAGATGAGAACGCATCTATGTATGATATTGTATTGATCATATTGATGTCAAAAGTTCTAAACTTGTTATGTTGTTCCTTAGTTTCGTTGGTTCAAGTGGTCACAATTGTTGTCTTGAATTTAAAGTCCTTATTACAAGGGGTTTGTTAAATAAGGCTGCTATGTATGATAAGAAATATGATAAAGTGTGTAATTAAGCAACTCCATACTACTCTAGGATCTTTAATGAATGTAGAAGGGGAGTAATTAAGTCTGATAATACTTTATTAGCACTAATAAGGTGTGGGTATACGAAATACTTAAATATGATTAAGAATTATCATCTCGATCAGAACTATTTATGTGCCAATAGTCAATACTAATTAAATCATAACTAATTATACAAAAATTAGAAAAATAAACCGCCATTGGGGTTAGAAACTAGACTCATAAGGCTAATATCAAAAATATTTCAGAATATAAGTCTTACTGTATAGATTAAGGAAGTAGTTGGAAGTAGTCTCCTTGTTACTCCTGAAGTGAGTCATATTTTGATGAGAGACCTTGATGTTCTATTTATACTCTTTGAGTGAGTCATTAGTAGTAAAAGTTATCTTGGTTCTCAGAAAGTTGAGACCTCTGTTGTTGATGAAATCATCTTCTAGTTTGACATTGACTTATTTCTCCACTAGAGACCTTGCAAGGATCTCTCAAACGTGGAATTATAGTATGCTCACGAGCTATTGCTAGATCCATGGTGATCTCTGATATTTATAGAACATAGTTTCCTTGTCCGAAAGGAGGCATAAACGTACATTTAGACTGTATGATATTACGAAAGGTCGCAGTCTCCGCCCATTGTGTCTGTAAGCACTGATGGGGCTAGCATCCTAGTCGCATGGCCGGGTTCCGAAGGGAGAACCTTTACGGTGATTCTTATAGGTAGCCACATAGTTGGTATATTCGACGAACAAAAATTTAATCTCTTTGCACTTTAGATGTCTGGAGGTATTATGATTGTTTATCTTCTCCTTACACCTGAGATGTTCGGAGTCTTGATTATGATTATTTTCTCCTTACACTGATTGTTTGGAGTATGATTATTTATTATTCTTTCCCAATATTTGTGAGTCGGGAACCGTTGTTGACTGACATTTTCTTTTAGGTAAGTAAACCTTAGGTTCAGTCTAGATATCATTGAGTATCAGCTTATTCATATGTTATATATTTTTATTCATATTTCTTGATTTAATACCAGTGGGTTTTTACATCCTACTGAATATTTCTATGAAGTACTCATGTATCCTCTGATGCAGGCGCGAAAGATAACTGATTCAGGACGTTTGCAGTAGTAGGAAGGTGGTTAATGACGTCGTGAAGAGCTTAGAGAATATATTTCTATTATCAGTTTATTTGATTTAAACTTTATGTTTTTGTTGACCGATGTGTGTCATAAACCTGAGATTTTATTTTATTGACTTTGTTCAATTTTATTTGCTATAATAAGACTAAGTTGGTTCATTTCATATTTATTAATGATGTTTGGATACTGTACATACTAAATTGTGGTATAACTGATTACACATCCTTTCGAGATGAGGTAATTAGTGATGTTTTCAACTGATTGATCGCGAGCCCGGGGTCTTGGCCTCGAGATGTTAATTCCTTTGAAGGCTTCCGCACTCCGATCGAGGCTAGCGATCCTGGGGCGTGATAGTTTTTATGCGAGTAAATTATTTTGTTTGAATTCACTTGTTTACTGATTATGAAGTTTTTTTATTGGTTCCTATGGACACCCAAGAGGTGGTGGAATGATCCTTACCTTCGGTAACGCACAGGGCTACTCAGTTGGATCCTCTCTTGTTGAGGAAGATAAACTTAGTCTAGCAACATCACTCCTTGAGAAAGCCAAAGGCCAAGTTGTTATTGCTGACAAGTTTGCCGCTAATGCAGACAACAAGGTACGCCTTTCATTTACTTGGTTGGATCATGTTAGGTCTGTGCATGGATATCTTTTGAGGTTTTTTATAAATAAAAAAATGCGTAAAGGATGGCAATTTAATTGTTGTTTCTTCTCCTTTTTCAACCAGACTGTGCCACCCTAAGGTATTCCTGATGGTTGGATGGGGCTTGACATTGGGCCAGAGTGAGTTTTTTCCATATTACCCGGCGCCAACTTTCATATTCACATATTACCTGGTTTTGCTCGTGAAATCTCATATAGCCTAGAATCTGGACCTAAAGTACCCAAAATGCCCTTCTTCTATATTTTTTGTTCTAATACTGTGCGAAGAGGCGTGTTGCATACAACACGAAAAACAGAAGGGTTCTCCAGCGATTTCCATTGGTGACTCCACCGGCGCACTGGTGATATCGAGCAGCGATTCCACCGGCGACCCTTGCGGATTTCGACGATCCTAGTCACATCACCCAGCTCAATTTGGAGATGCCCCTGGTGGATTTCGACAACACGATTGACGGACATTGCACAAAGGCAGCGATTCGAAGCGTATAACTCCGGGGATTTCGTAGCTTCCTGTTGTTGATTTTCCCCTGCGGCTCCCTGCGCGTTCATGAAACCGGCGGAGTGACCAATTGAGCTGCGTTTTACGGCGAGGAAGAGTGTGAAAGGCGCCTGTCAGGAAATGCACACATACACACAACTACACCGCGGTAAGTTACAACAATCCTTACTGATTTTAGTTTCAGAAGCACCAAAATTTGGATTTGTAATGTTTACTATGAACTATAAAGTTGTGTCTTTGAAATACATGACTGTATATTTAGTCGTGCATGCGACGGCACAACTTTTATGTTTTTGTGTTGCACCGATATGAGTTTTCTACTGACCACTCTACCTATCTCCTTGCAGATGGATACAAAAAGAGATGATTCTATGGAGGAAATACTATCGGAAGAGGAGGAGGATCATGATTTTTTGTTGGCACCTCGATAGCGAAAACAGAGGGGCAGGAAGAGGAAGGCTCTGATGGACCGATCAATAAAGGGAACATACAATGCGCGACCGGTGCTTCGGACGTTTTGTCAACTGGGCGCAATGACAAAGTGTGAAGCCCTCCTGGGGCATCACCAAAGATGTGGCCAACTGATTAGAGAAGCGGTTTCGCTGTCATTTTTGAAGCTGAGGACGTACTTGTTTCTCATAACCTCCTCGACCATTTGGTCAGGTACTGGGATGAAGAGGTGAAGGTTTTCAATATCAAGGGCAGGACGCTACATTTCACAGAGCAAGAAGTTGCTCTTATTACTGGATTGCCTGCAAAGGGTGAAATAGTTGAGGTCATCCCCTCCTTACCACACCGACCGGAAGGTCAATTCTTCATAAAGTACTTCGATGTCAGGAGACCGGATATTCCACACATTGATGAAATCATCGACAAGCTTAGCGAGGGCGAAATGAAGATGGCAGAGGAGGTCATGGCGAGGATGATCATCTGCCTCCTCTTCTGCACGGTGCTGTTTCCACACAGCACTAGAGCGCTGAATCCCTGTTTGTACCGTTACATTGAAGACCTCCCTAGATTGAGCTCATATAATTGGGTTAGGGCTATAGATAACATGTTGGTTTCAAGTATAACCCACACCAGCAGGCAACAGGTTGTCAGATCTAAAGGAGGGTCACGGGGCAGTGGATACCTAAATGACGCCGCATATGTCCTTCAGGTATGTAGCATTTCTATTTTTTCAGAGTCTTCAAAAGGCACAACACATAGACGAAAAGTGTCATTTCTTATGCAACACGACTATATTCATAGTCCTGTATTATGAAACACGACTAAGTATATAGTCATGTTGCATAAGACATGACTATATATTTAGTCATGTACTATTATAGTCGACTATAATAGTACACAACTTGCATGTATTCGCACCTTTTACTAATATTTTCATCTGTTTACTATGCAGATTTGGTTTTTTTAGCACACAACAATCTTCCATGTTGTAGTGGGTCGTACCAGTCCAAGGGCGAAAAGGTTGCCAGGAAGTGGGACCCTGATTACATAAGTCAAGAAGGGTGCACAGAAGAAGCACCGTATGACCGACTACTGGAAGGGAGTGTTCCATGATCTCGAAGTATGGGATGAAGTCATCGATGTAATCACGCCCACGACCCAAAAGGCATCTCCCATTGCTTCATCTCCCTCATTGGCCCCTCCTCCGTGACGGCAGAAGACGGAGAGGCCGGAAATGAAGAGGACTCCCAAACAACCTTCACCCTCTTCCGGGTTGATGACTGCTCAGTCTACTGCAATGGGGCGTTTGGAGGGTTCGCTTCAGGGCATTCAGTCACTAATTGAGATAGCTCTGTCTTCGTATAAGGAGATGGGAAGGTGTGTCAGACCTCTGCGAGAGGTTCTTCACTCTATGAAGGCATCTGCCGCCTCAGCGTCAATGCTGTTAGAGGGTCAGATCTCGGTGCATCCCAGGGAGGAGAAGACTGCAGAACCGATGAAGGAATCAGAGAAGACGGAGAGGACAAAGAAGTCATTGGTGCATCACATGGAGCCAAAGAAGTGGCCCGATGACAAGGAGCATATGAAGAACACTGATGGGTTTACAGAGAAAGGAGCTGGCGCACAAGTCAGCCGCCGATTCATTGAAATGGGGTAAAGGTAAGTTGTACACGATTATTTAATTTTTCGTGTTACATAGTACACGACTATGTTCTTTATTGTGCTGCTACTGACACGAATATGTAAATTGTCATTTTAGCTCCCATCAAACGCACGGATGAGGAAGAGAATATTCAACGGGCTACTAAGAGATCCTCTGCGAAGTTAATTTTGAAGAAGCTCCAACCAGAATTCCACAAACATATGGAGCGTGCAGAAGTGGATGGTCATTAGCCGTACAGACGGGACCTATTCGCCCCTGGTGTAGTGGTAAGGAAGAGAAGGATGGCTACCTCCGTGAGTGAATTGCAGAGGATTAGGGAAGATGAGCATATACGGAGAATGGCGGTGGAGCAGGGAAGGAGGAATAGGACCCGTCAGCCGAAAGCCGACTCTGAAGAAACCATATCCGATCGACAAGCGACCGCTATCATCGACGAGGTGATATCTTCCTTAAAGCAGTCAGATATCCAAACGGCCAATGAGGAGGTGATGGAGGAAGAGGTGAAGAACAACGAGAAGGCGAAGGAGGAGGAGGTGAAGGACTAGGAGGAGGCGACGGAAGAGGCGAAGGAGGATGAGAAGGAGGAGGTGAAGGAGGCCACGGGCTTAACCTCATCCCAGCCTGTTGACGTCGATGTCCTCCAAACCCCTCAAAAGGGTAAAATTATAATTGCACTTCCAGAAAACTATGCCAGTTTGGAGTTATACTTCGACATGGGGGTATTGTTAGAGTGGGATAGAGTGGCAATAGATGGATGGATCGCCAATCTGTGGAAGGCTTATCTAATCCCAACGCTATGTGATGACGACTATGTATCCCTCATGCAGACCACAGAAATAAACACCAATGTAAGTATATATGTCTTCGTCCATTGTGCTTTTCCTTTTCCAGATACCCAACTTCAAGTAAAGTCGTGTATTCAAAGACATGACTTTACGCATAGTCGTGTCTTCGAGATACACGACTATTATTAAAGTCGTGTATAAAATATTCGACTTTTAATTAAGTTGAGTATTTTTGTAGACAACCTAATTACAAGTAGTATCTTGCCTTCCTTCGATTGTTCTGACTCCTGTTGCTATTTTCTATAGGTCATAGATGAGTTTTTTAAATCTCTTGAGACAGCGCAATGACAAAGACACGATGAAGTATCCGTGGTGTTTTTTTGGATGCCACGATTCAAAGAGATATTCGACAACGTAAGTGTTCCCTGCATCAGTAGCGATAAGTTGTCGTTCCCAGCATCATTTTCTGACTCTCTTGCAGTTTTGCAGGAGCACAAAGGAGGCAATAATGCAAAATTGATAAAAAAAAAAGCTCATGAGGATGCTCGACGGCTTGAACCGGAACATGTTCTATACATTTTTCCCAATCCGCACCGGCTCCATTTCTGCCTCATCTATGTACACTTCCCGCACTGTGTATGGCGCTTCTACAACCCGCTATCTGGCAGATCCCAGTTGTACACACATCACAGGAAAGCAGCTGACAAATTCACGCAGTTCATGAACGTTGTGATGGCAAGCAAGCTGGGGTGGATGGGTTTGCTTGACTAGAAGATGACTCAGATCGCCAAAGCGCCCTATCAAGAGAACTCTAAAGACTGTGGCATCTTCATCATGATGTACGTCGCGCAGTTGGCGTCCAATATCAACCCACCCGAGTTTGATCAGTCCAGCATTACACGTTTGTGGCGCTCAGTCATCATTGCAACTATGATTCGTGGGGTTATTCACAGCGAGTTTGACGACGATTCACTTAGAGACAAAAAACATGCAGTCATAGTTGCGAGGTTTTCTGCAGATGTCGGATGAAGAATAAATTCGAATTCATTTTTTTCACATTCTTTAATTGTACAAAAATTCTTTGATGTACATACAGTAGTCTTTCAATAAAGTCTAATTCATTCTTTTCATGCAACAGGACTGCAACACACGGGTGGATAATCGTCTCTCATGCAACACGACTTCAACAGACCACTACATATATAGTCGTCTCTCATGCAACATGACTATATATATAGTCGCATATGAAACGACACGACTACTTATGTAGTCGTGTTTCATGCAAAACGACTATATACATTATTCTGTACTAGAATATTCGACAATGACGGTCATATTTTTGTATTTACTAGACACACGACGACACGACTATAATTGAGATTCACTACTATAATGGGGATACATGTATGATGCATTAAAGATTTTTTTGCATTTCTATTTTTCTTTCTCTGTACAGGCATACATTACGGTATAAGGTCATATTTGTTATACAACAATTTTACTACATTCTAAGTGAAGAATGGTGGGGGCTTCGGTAACCCGGAGCGGCGTCTCTGTGTTGACTTGTTAGTAGTCAGATTGCCTTGTTGCGGGAGTCTTCGATTTTTGCGCTTCTTTGGTTCTTTCGCAACAGTTGGGTTAGTACACCTTTTGCTGTTGTGACCAACTTGTCGACAATTACCATATTTCAACCTCGAACTTTCTGGCGGGTCAGGCTGTGACTCTCTTCTCTTTGTCTGTCTCCTCCCCTTCTTTGGAGCTTCAAGCCTGGGCAGTTCGCATTTGAATAAAACTCCGTAATCCCCCCAGTTACTCCTATCTAAAGTAGGGAAAACTACTTCTTCGTATGTGGTGCGGTATAGGCTTGCGTAGTATCACTTCTCACATTATTCTACCGGGTCGAAAGTCCTCTCATCAATACATGCAATGGCGTGCTTGCATGGAAGTCCAATACTCTGGAAGAAGCCACATGTGCATGTTCTCTTCGTGAGGTCAACGACATCCTGAGGAAAAAAGATCAGAACAGCACACATGGAGAGTATTAGTAGTCGTGTCTTTTGCAACACGACTGTATGAATAGTCGTGTTGTGAAATAGTCGATTATTTCAATAGTCGTGTCGACGAGAGACGCGACAATATATGTAGTCGTGTCTCTCAATGACACGACTATTCCGGATGACGGTTTTATTCGAGAATTGCAGAATGAATTCTTACCACATGGTATAAAGATGTCAATTCAAACTGCCGTAATGATAGCGGTTGCACTCTAACAGTTCCAGCACTTTTATTCCTCATTTCATTGATATGATTCTATGCATACTTTGTTAATGTTGTCGTGAGCCCTTCTGCTTCCATGCGGCGTCTCTCAAAATGGGAAGTTGTGGTCGCATGGGTTTGCTCGATCAAACGAGTTATTGGCCAAAACCTAGCCTTCAACAGCATATTATTTACACTTACGAATCTGCTTGAAGTGAGAGTCCCATATCTTTTACCCAGATATTCCACGTTAGCCCAATTTGTTTTATTTATCTTCTCCACATATTTCAGGCATCCTCATTGTGTTCCTTCATCTTCTGCATGATTTCATCGAAGTCTGGTCTCCTAAAGCATTTTGCAGCAGGGAATAGCAGGTCCTTCAGGTATTTATCATTCCAATGGTGAAACATATTAGCGGCCATATGCCTCAGGCAAAACCCATGGTGAGCCTCGGGAAAGACATCAGCCACCGCTATCAGAAGTCCCTTTTGTCTATCCGAGACAACTGTATCCAGACAGGCCGGGGGGTCCGTAAACAGAGTGGCTTTCAGTAGGCCGAGGAACCACTTCCTGCAAGTCAGAAATCAGAGTTAAAGCATATTAAAGAAAGAATAGATAGGTTGTAGACAGTCGTGTATGAAACAACAAGACTGCATGAGTAGTCGTGTTCTCAAAGACACAAATACTCATACAGAGTTCTTTGCATACTTACCACGTATTTGTTGTCTCTTTCTTGACAACTGCATATGCAAGGCAGATTAATTGTTGGTTCCTGTCGAGTGATGTTGCAACTAATAAAACTCCAGGGTACTTTCCTTTTAGGAATGTTCCATCAACAGTGAGCAGCAGCTTCAGTGATCTTCGGAATGCTCTTGCTACCGGGCCGAACATCCAAAAGACACGTCTGAAGTCGTATCCGGCATGATCAATTTCAATTTCAGGTATATCAGAAGATCTTTCCATCACCACATGTGTACCTGGATTAGACCGCTCTAATTCCTTTCCGTAATATGGAAAACTCCGATATGCGTCTTCCCGGTTGCCATCGATCAATCGAATCAATTCCTCTTTTGCCCTCAATGACCTTTTATAGTTGACTTTGACGCCTTCTCAATGTACTGCTTCATATTAGCCATTTTTATGGAGTTTGAATCCTTGTGGTGCCCATGACACTTCCGTGCAATCCATAGGTGTGAGGCTAATGGATGCTCTTTAGAACTTATCAAAGTGTCACATGTATGCCTTCCTTCCCTCCTTGTCACGGTGACTCCATCAAGTAGATTCGAACACCGCATGTACCACATGCACCCTCTAATCTTGCACTTTGCAGCAAATGTGTCCTTGTTCTCGTCCACCACTTTGAACATAAATTTCATTTTTATTTCGAAATCAGTAAGAACCATCTTGAACTACCTCAGGCTTTCGAATCTAGCCCCAAAAGCAAGTTGTGCCTCATAATCCTCTGCTAGCAAACTGCCGGTCAACATTGTCTCCTCCTCATAATTTTTGAAGGACCAACCTGTGGTGAATAGCTACCCCAATCCCAACCACAGTCACCATCGTCCTCTAAGTGCCAGGTTAAGCCCCACTCCTAGCGTTAGATGTGCTCAGCCCCTGGCGTCAGGCTAGCCCAATGTTTTAAAACTCAATTCGGTCGTTGACCCGGTTTGGTGACCGGGTCGGGCCAACTGGTTTGGCCCGATGGGTCGACCCGGATGACATCATAAATTTTATTTTTTTAATAGTAAAATTTATGTCCTTTCCTTCTGTCAACGGATTAAGCTTGAGAAGTATCATTCCTCTATAGAAATATATAGAAATTAAGATCATGTGTTGGAACATATAAGATTCAAATTATATATAAACAATACATACAAGTGGGATTAGACCTAGCAATGCATGCAGTGTATTCAGTATTGTATTTCCTTTTGAACTTCCTCATCTCAGCTTCATGTTGAAAGAGTTAAGAAGCATGTGAGTATTGTATTTTTCCTTTGTCATAGATTAGAGATAGTGATGCAATTGAACACAGCCGAACCATGAGGCAAAAAGTTTAAAACCCCAAATCAAAAGAAATAAGAATTTGCACCTCATCACTTTCAATATAGCCAATGTGATTCATATCATACAAACGGAAGGCAACTGCCACAAGAAATTCTAGATGTCAGTCATAAACAGTACAAGAAGATAAACACACATACTGAATATAACACTCAATTTCATTTGGATAGTTGAGTAGATGCAGTCAAAACTAAGAAAAACATGGATGCAAAAGCGAGCACCAGGAATAGTCTAATAGGGTTACATGCACTTCATCACATGGAATCCAACTTGCAGATACAAGGCAATATATTGCAAGAAGAAAAAAATGGTGCAGCAGGGAATCCTTACATGTAATTTTATCCGATTGAGGAGCATTAGGATGGAATACACTCAATGACCGAACAAACTCCCCAAATTCAATAACCCCATTATGCTTGACATCAAACAGATCAAATATCTGCCACAAGTACAACAAAAAAATGCGACATGTATGATAGATATAAAAGTGGAAGCCACTAATTTATTGGACAATATCATGTATACCAATGCAAATCATCCCAGGATGATTTAAATTTGACCGAAGCATACAAGTATTCTGAAATTGATTATAATTTCTGCAGTCCCAGTGCTAAAAATAACATCGTACAAAAAAGCAAGAATAATTGGGAGACCATTTCTGCACTAACCCTGTCTGCAAAAAGATTCTGCCTGTTGCTATTTCTAAATAATGCAAGCTGGAATTCGTCCTGCAAAGTAAATAAGAGACAAATGCTACCTTTTCGTACAATTACTTCACTGATACTTTTTCTGAGATATGAAGTAAAAGACATAATTGACTATCTTGTGTATAAGTCCATCATCAATTATTGAACTGCTTAGTTTCTTAAAAAGCTCATATAAAGCTTCTACTTCATTCACTGTGACTGCAAGAGATGTAAAAAATTACAATTTCGTCATCAAAGAAACGTTCCATCCATTTAAATGCAACAAAATCAAAACCATGCCTTGACATTTCTATGAACCACAGGGTGTCACAAAGTGGAAAAAAATATAATAAATCAAAAAATCATTGAGTCAAGTCTTTCTAGCCTAATGAGAACTACAGAACTACATACAAGCTGTTTCAGAAGCAAGAATTGAAGGATCCTCATAACCACGATTTTGTTTATTGTGCTTGGAGTATATACAGCCCATGAAAACAATAAACATTCTTCAAGTAGTAGGAAAATTTGATATCCCCTCCCTGCGTGTGGTGTTCATTTCCTGAAAATATCAGTATAGAACATGGTTAGCAACAGAGACAACAAAGCAAGTCCCTGTCTGACATGAACTAACTTTGATTGTTTGAAAGAAGGTAGAAAACTGGGGCAAACACAGAAAGATACCATAATTTTCTTTCCCTAAAATTCTATAAATATCATAACTCATTAGGAAACCTAATTCTAGCTTCTAATGTATAATTCTACTACCAAGTATTCTTTATCGTAGTAGGTAGGTGTGCGTCTGCTTCTTTCTCAGTGTCTTTCTTCTCCCTCAAACCTCAGAAGTAAGAAAAAAATCGTTTTTCCCAGAAAATTCCTCTCAAAAGTCGTCAAACTCGACTGTTAAAAACATATCAAATCTAGCAGAGCACAGATCGATGAAAAGTTCATGTAATCAAAAGTTAAATAACAATCAGCTGCAGAAACAAGACCTGTAATCGAAAAATCATGTAAACCCAAGAGAATTCATGGAGTTAAGATCAGATAAAACGATCAAATCTTTCACCTTTCTAATAAGCATAAACAAGAAACGCAAAAAAAATGAAAATAACAAATCCAATCTTTTACCTTTCTGAGGGACCGGGTCACCGGAGGCGGCGACCGGTTTGGCCGGCGACAAGGGCTTCTTTGCCGCCGGTGCTCTATCTACGAAGGCGAAAGGGAGAGCGCTTTCAGGGTGCTCGGCGCTCGCTCTGGATTCTGGAATCAGGAAGCCTTTTAGCCGAGAGCACTCGGATTTGGCTGGCGACGAGGGCTTCGTTGCCGCCGGTGCTCCGTCTCTGAAGGAGAAAGGAGAGCACTTCCAGGGTTCTTGGCGGCGGCGGCGGGCGATCTGAGCCATCGACGGGCTGAAATTTTCTGTCTTCGTCTTCGTCTTCGACTTCGCACTGTTTAAAAACCCGACTTTGTTAAAACCGGTTGGCCCGTGCCGGCCGGTTCGCGGGTCAACCCGCCCGGCTCGTGACAGACCCGGCCGGGTCTTCAACCCGATTTAGCCCGGCCGTTCCATCCCAGAAAATGAACTGGGTCCGGTTCAACCGGGTTCAACCGGCCGAGCCGAACCGGGTTTGAAAACAGTGGGCTAGCCTCAGTGCCAGGTTGAGCCCAGCGTCAGGGCTAGTCCTCGCTCCATGGTGTCCTGCCTAATTTGGTCAATTGATTACACAATTCATCATACATTATACCAATCAATCAACATACCAAACCACAAATGATAAACAAAAATCTAATTATGCAGCTAAACTTTCCTATTTTAGATCAGTTTCTTAAAATAACAATTTTCGACAACTTCTTTAAGCAATAAAGGATTTGCTTTTAGAGTTTTTTTTACCAAGTCAATATGTCCCATCTGCCCTTTCCCATTGCCTAAGGGCCAAATTTCCTGGTGATGAGGGTTAAAATAGAAAGGGCCCTTAAAGGATAGCCAAAGACCCCCGTAATTGCTTCTCCATAGGTGACGTTCCGGCTTTAATTTTTGTTCCAGCTTTTCCTTCTAGAAAAGTGCAGAAAACTGTGCAAATACGTGGTCACAGGCAGCCGTCAGATGTGGTCCAGGTGAAGGATGTGCTTCAAACTCGGCGTGCATAAAATTCCAAACGTCCCAAAATAATGACTGCCATATGTGGCTCTCCAACGTCCTTGTATCTTCACTTTTCAAACAGATCCAGCAAAAGCATCACCCTTCCCTTTTCTATCCTTTTCAAGAAAATTTAGCTATAGACTGGCTTCATCACCAGTTCACATCTGTCATGAGATCGCGCAGGAAACCCCATATAAGCTTTCAATGGGGCCTTTGTAACTCCACATCTGTATTATAGGCCGTCGTCAATCGTCATAGGTTTCAAAGATAATTTTGTGACTCTCAGATAAAGAAATGCCCAACCCGGTAAAAAATGTACTGTACTTTGCGAATTGAGCTGCCATAGCTTTCGCTCAACATATTTTTGGTCTTCCTCCTAGTACAAAAGCAAGCATGGAAACAGTTAATATGCACCCGGATCAATGCGCTTGGCATTGAGAGTCCTCTGATGAGATCTAATAGTCTGCATTAGTGGGAAATGAAACATGCCTACCACTGGCCAATCGACATTTGACGGCCCACATGCCCCCCCACTCATTGGCTTACCATGGCAGGGTTTCAAAAAGAAAACCCCTAGGATTTAGGGCATAGCAAGACATTGTATTCTTGTAGCTGATTGAGAGCAAAAATTTGATATCTCCTTACACTATAGTTGTTCTGAAGTTTGATAGAATTTGATATTGATGTTCTTTAGGTTGTGAAATTGTTATCTTCCTATTGTTGAAAATCAGGTTGTTCAGTTCCCAATTATATTGTTTCTATTTCACAGAAATCTTTCTTGAATCTTCGTTATTATTCTGCTATGGTTTTGCGTTCTACTGAGTATATCTTCGATGTACTTATGCATCCTACGATGCAGGTTAGTTGCTGATAATACGGAGAAGCAATGGGAATCCGGAGGACCATAGATACAAGTGACTTTGATAGTTGCAGTTTATTTTCAAGAGATATTTTGACAATAGTTTTTTAACATTAGAAAACAAATTAGGTTAAAATTATTGAAACCTTGTAATAATTGGCATATGTTCCGATATTTCACTATTTTGGATTTTTCATTTAATCAATAGTCCCATCCTAAGGTGAATGTTCATTTATACGTCTTTTGATAATGGTATAAATGATGTAGCAGTTTACCCCGTCAGGTCCCAAAGATTCCAACATATTTATTTCTATTCACACTCTGATGAATTCCGAAAATTTGGGTGTGACACGACACGAGAAAAGTTGTGTCATCGAATATACATATATCGTGTCTTCGATGACCTGAGTATACATACCAGTGTTGAAAAAAATGAAATTACCTCATTTGATTGATTTGTGCGTCGTAACCTTGCAATTGCTTGAAACAAGTGGAGATAAAATTGGTTGTATTTCTTCATCTTCCAATGTAGCCAGCTCCGGTGCCATCTTCATTGGAGGCTGCTCTACCTGCTTCTCTGTGGGAGGCACCCCTGCTTGCTTCTCTGTTGGGAGCTTCTTTGCCCTCTTCTCAGTATGTTCTTTCGGTACCCACCTTCGCCTAGCGTTCAAAAGCTTCTAAGCCTTCAGTACATGTTCTCTTGAAACATCTGCTTCATCTACATCCAAGTTGTCCACTAGCAAGGTTACTATGACAGAAATCCCTTCCAAAGTTGTTTTTGAAGTTAAGTGTTTAAGTAAATCCCTTCCAAAGTTGTTTAAAGTTATGTAGAGTGTAATTTTTAAGTTATATAATGGTGTTTAATGGGGAGTTAACGTCAGCTTAAGCTTAGGGCATTACAAAAGTGAGGCACGATACTACACTTTATATGAAACCAGCAATACAAATCCACTTGAATGATGCCCTGCAAAACAGAAGGCGAAACATCAATCTGAAATAGTTCCTGGACTTGGGGAAGAGCCTTCAGCAATCTCTAGGTAATGCTGCAAAGGCATTTTGGTTGCTTACTTTTGTTTCGGGAAAGTAGAACCAGGGTGAGTAAGAAATAATCAAATACCTTGGCCACACACGTTGCACAGTGCTGCCGCCCACGTTGCTTGCCTTGGCCGCACGCGTGCAGCCCTTAGCCGCATACGTTGCTCGCCATGGCTGCACGCGCGTGCGGGCATTGGCCGCATACGTTCCACGGTGCTGTGGCCCATGTTGGTTGCCTTGGCCGCATACGTTGCACAGCGCTGCTGCCCACGACATGAACATTGCCAAAACCCAAACATGTCTCATTTTGTGATTCATCTTATGTTAAAGGGTGAGACTTTTCAGCAGCCTAGTTTTTCTCACTAACACCACATGCTCAGTAAAACCCAATTTTCTTTACAATTGGTGAGTAAAACCACACTATTCTCATTCACGATTTCGCAGGTAGACTCCAATGTCTGATACTAAAGATCCTGACAGTCAAACCCTACTGTCAAACATATAACGGTGGATCCCGACTGCCAGATTGAACTAAATGAAATGGTTAAATTACGTATGTATTTATTTTAAAAAATAAATTTAGTTAGTTCTTACTCCCTCCGTCCATACACTCCTAGCAGCATTTGAAAACTTACGGATCCACTATTTGGTGACTGGCCAATAGATCCTCACAAACGTGCACGTGCAGGGCTAATGGAGGCTTGAAATGTTGTGGGCCCTACAGGCCAATAACTCTTAACTCAGGACAGGAGTTTTTGGACAGAGGGAGTATTTATTATTCAATTGTTACATGGTCATTATCCAATATAGACATAAAGCTATGAATATGTACCATTGGGCAACAACCAGTGAGATATCAAGATCTAAAGGTTTCCTTAAACTTAAAAACTTTCAAATTCCATCCACCTAAATGATTGTGGCATACAGATTTCTATATTATCAAATGTAAAGAAATAAATGGTATGGAAAATTTTACAATGCTCAATTTCTTTTAGATTTTCTAGCTAATTAAGACACGATTAACGATTTCATTTGATAAATACATTGATGTGCACTAATATGACAACGAGCAAATTCTGTTTGGCTGACATAAGCATTTCTTGATCTTCCTCTGGTTTTTTATGGTAGGATTTTACCCTCGTCCAGTCATTGATGAGGCCTACATCACTGTTCCTGAATAGTCTCTCAAACTTACCAAACTTATCTGCTGAGAGATATGGGACAGTTAGCCGAGTCTACATTATGTGCATGGATGATCTAGCGATTCTAGTGGATTGTCATCGTTGGATGATTGAGAACTATCCTCCAAAAGAGGTGAAGGAGATTGCTACCGCAGATCACATGCCAGTACTCTCAATACCAAGGGGGTTGTCCATTCACCTTTTGGATATTACCAGTGTCTACTGATAAATAGCTCATCTCTGTCACAGTCCGAACGTAGCAGATAGCAATTATCTTACAAATTCAAATTCATATAGATGATTGTATCAAGTGTGTGTGTGCCTTTCATTACAAAAAATCGTATGTGAGAGAGAACAGTAGTTGTATAAAAAAGTGCATAAACACGAGGAGAATCATGAAAATATAATAGAGCCTCATTCATTCCTTGTTGAATTTTTGAAAATCTGAATGCAATACGATGGGCACATATTTAGGAATTTTTATTTTTTCAAGATGGATGGAATATACAATCCCTGCTAGTGCGCGTCAAAGTGCCCTAGGCCCGACTCAAACCTGGGAACTCATCCCACAACTAGGAGATGTCCCAACAACCATGCCGAAGAGTGGATTGGCCATATGTTCCAATTTGCGACCTCCGCATAATAACTATTCCCGTACAAATACGACCCTCTTTCTTATACTCGACCGAATTTTGAACACAGTGAATGCTTAAGAAACGCAAGGTGCATGTACAAAAATAAAGGACAAAACAAGCCATTTGACATTAATTTACATCACCTGTCACACTATAACTATGCCAGAACTTCATGCGCCTTCTTCCTTCTCAAGTCTAAACACTAAACCCTCCACTTTGGCCGCCTATCTTGCCACCCATCGAATTTGCAGCCGCCCCCATATTATAGCCCCCCGGGCTATTACGTGGGGCACCCATCATAGGACAAAAAATACTGATATTTTAATTTTTGGCTCTCCACAAACCTACTGTCCATAGGAGCATCCACCTCTCTCTCTCTCTCTCTCTGCTCCAAGGGCACTCCATTATTCCATTTCCAAACCCATTTAATCATTCACTCAACCTTTGAATGTCTTTTACAAGCTACTGTCATTCCATTAATCATTCACACAACCCTTGAACACCTGAATACCTTTCACAAGCTATATTGTCATTCCTGCATTAATCATTCACTCAACCCCTGAATGTCTTTTACAGGGCAACTTGATTCTTGATTTTATTTTCCAATCAGCCATTTCCATAGTCCATTTGATTTGAGAATTCAACCATCTATCGTTCTCTTTTGTTTTTGTGATTTAAAAGCATGGCAGCCACTGTACATGATTAGGCAAAATAGCAGTGAGGTCTAATCACAATCAATGTCTTGCTCATTGTCTCGTTCTCTTGAGGGGAAGAACCACCATCGCTAGGGGAACTGATGTAATTTTTACCTTTGCTTTTATGCTTTTGGTGCCCGGTGGAATTCTTAAACAAGTTATTCTGAGTTAGGTGCCCATGCAAAACACCATTTCTTACCATGGGTGCCCAAGAAGGAAATAAAGATCTAATTTCTTTTGAAAACTTGCCTAAAGAAGTGGAGAAGTTAGGGGCCCCCACAAATTAGATGGGTGGCAGGATAGGCGGCCTTTTTTTGTCACTTCATAAAATAAAAAATTTTCTTTTGTTAGAAAAAGTCACCAGGAATTAATAAAGAGGCACATTAAATTTTTTTTGTTTGTAAGGTAAGGTGGATGAGAAATAGACTCCATGACACCGTGTGGGGTTAGGCCCACTAGGACAAGGCCAATCAATGCAGCCTCAAAAGAGTATTGGCCCAACTTCTAACCAGCTATCCCTGTCATGGCCCGTATTTTTAAAACCATTTTTAAATCAGAGATAGTGAAAAATCAGAGGATTATTCCTCTATGCAGTAAATCACTAGTTAAAATTTGTCGACTAAGCATCAAAGGTGTTAGCATCCTAAAAGGTTGCGTTCTCCCGACCCACATCAAGTCAAGGAGCTGATGTGGAGCCAGATCCTTCTAATGGTCATACCTTCTAAGGTAAGAAATAGGCGAGGCAGTCACCCTTGAGGGATTCACAACGTGTTGTGATTATCGGCAGTAACCGGAGTAACGGACACGGTGTTTTCGTGTTGTCTGTCATATAGGAATGACATTCAATGAGTCTGTCTATATGGGACAAAGACTTAATTATTGAACATGGGGAGCAATAAAAGACTTTGCATGGAAGATTAATAAAAGAATTAAGTGGAATTCTATAATAAGTTGCATAAAATGTTAATGCAAATCTTGTTTCGTTGATGATTGTGTTATGGTATCTCACTGAGTATTTTTATACTCAACGTCCTTTTTTATGTAGGTGCTCCTGTGGAAGACTGACTTCACGTGGCACTTGGGGATTTGACTGCTTGGTTGTGAGGACGTTCAGAATGTTTCTTAGTATAACTTCACTTTCTAGTTTATTCAAAATCCTGTAATAAGGGGTGAGCGCCAACTACTTTCTAGTGTATTTTGAGTTGGATTACAGACTTGCACAAAGAGGACTTGCGATGGTTTAATCGACTTTGCATTTTGTAATATTATATATATATATATGTATGGTTTTGTATTCATAATTGTCAACCCCAGTTATCACAGCCTAGATGCTTAGTCGACAAATTTCAACTAGTGATTTATTGCATAGAGGAATAATCCTCTGATTTTCCGCTATTTTTTATTTAAAAATGATTTTTAAAATACGGGCCGTGATAGTTGGTATTATAGCATAACCTTTATCTGCAAGTGTGAAAGTCCTCTTATGATATGTCTAGTTGTAGTTGTGGTTGTGGGTAAAAGTTAGTGATAAGTGGTCTTACTCAGTAGGTTGAGATGGCACCTCGTAAAAGAAACATCTGGACAGTCAGAATTTCGGATATTGCCAAAGGTAGAGGTGAAGAATTCTACACAGAAGGAACTTCACCTCATCAGATGTCTCGCAAGAAGTCTACGGAGAGCAGTGAGGGGCAACGGAGAACCTTCCATGGTGCATCGTCATCTAACTTGGGAGGTCAAGGTGATGATGATGTAATGGAGATGATTAGGGGTTCGGCACAAACGGTGTGAACTCAGGTTGAACAACGACCCGATTCCAGAAAGAAAGTAGAGGAAGAAAAGATAGTTCATCTAAAATTGTTCCAGTCAATGGCTTTACCTTTCACGCGGAAAAAAAATCCAGAAAAAGCTAGGAGTTGGGTAAAAGCTATTGAGAAAATTTTTGAAGCCTTCTCAGCGGAAAATGATAGCAAAGTTAGGATAACAACTTTTGTATTGTCAAATAATGCTGATGACTGGTGGAGTTCTGCCAGGCGAACCTTCTTTGAAAACAAAAAAGTTGAAGAGATTACATTGGAAGAATTCCTAGAAGTTTTTAATAGAAAATATTTTTCGAGCCATATTAGGACAAAGAAGATGCGCGAGTTCTTGGCTCTTAAGCAAGGTGATATGACTGTACAGGACTATGATAATAAATTTATAGAATTGGAGTGTTTCTCTACCAAGATAGGGGATGATGGTGAAAAAATGGAGAAGTTCATTTATGGACTTAAAACCAGGCTGAGAGAAAAAGTTAAGGGAGCCAGAACTACATCTTTTGTTGATGTCGTGGAGCATGCATATATCTTTGAGAAGAACCATAATAGAAAAAAAGAGGAGCAAAAGGCTAATGCAGGAGTGGCCAAGAATGACTACGGATCTAAGGCTAAAAAGCTGAGGATTGATGCAGGGAGTAGCAAGTTTGGTCAGAGACATAACCCCCAAGGTAAACAGCAGGAGAGTTTGAGCCAAGACGGAAAGGCTCAGGACAGTTTGGTGCTGGTCAACAAAGGCCATTTTTTCAGAGACCACAACCCCAACCTCAGAGGGCAAGTGGTCAGTCTGAGTGCTACTCTTGTGGAAAAATTCACCAATGGCAGATTTGTCAGCCTAAGGATCTCATCTACTTTTTCTCCCAAAAGAAGGGGCAGGTTGCTAGGTTATGCCCTAAAAAGCAAAGGAATACACAGCAGGGTGAAAGCAGCAAGCATGCACAGCCTCGTGTTTACTCTTTTACTTTTGAGGATGCTCAAAAGAATGCAGTGGTGGAAGGTACGGTTTATATTTACAACTTATATGTGAGTTTTAATTGACCATGGTGCGACTCATTCTTTTGTACCGTGTGTGTTTGCATTAAGTTTAAACCACCCTTACAGCATGATAGATTCATCTTTACTTGTAGTGACCCCTGTTGGTGACACTATCAGGGTGAGTGAGTGTCTTATAGGAGTGCCTATATGTTTTGGGAATAAGTATCTTCCAATCAATCTTGTCTTGTTAGACATGATTGACTTTGATGTAATCCTAGGGTTGACCTGGCTTTCTGTATATACCGCATTATTGGATTGCAAAAAGAAAAGATTAACCCTTTCTATTCATGGGGAGGAATCTTTTATTTTTCAAGGGGTGAAGTCAGAAGATAATACATGTATAATTTCATCCTTGAAGGCCCATAAGCTTCTGATGAAGGGATGTGCAACCTATCTATCAAGTGAGATCACCCTTGAACCAGTGCAACCAAAGTTGGAGGATATACCAGTAGTGTCTCAGCTTTCTAATGTGTTTCCTGAAGAACTACCTAGCCTACCTGCTAGAAGAGAAGTTGACTTCATAATAGAGTTATGTCTTGGAACAACACCAGTGTCCAAGGCACCGTACAGGATGGCTCTAGCGGAGTTAAATGAGTTGAAGAAGCAATTACATGAGTTGCTCGATAAAGGATTTATTCGTCAAAGTGTCTCGCCTTGGGAGCACCAGTTCTATTTGTCAAGAAGAAAGATGGTTCCCTCAGATTATGCATAAATTACAGGATGTTGAACAAGGTGACTGTTAAAAATAAATACCTCTTGCCTCGAATAGATGATCTATTTGACCAATTACATTCAGCCAAAGTTTTCTCTCGAATTGACCTTCGCTCGGGCTATCATCAGTTAAGGATTCGAGATGAAGACATCCCTGAGACTTCCTTTAGGACCAGGAATAGTCATTATGAATTCCTAGTAATGCCCTTTGGATTAACCAATGCACCTGCAGCTTTTATGGATTTGATGGATAGGATCTATCAACCTTGGTTAGACCAGTTGTCATTGTCTTCGTTGATGACATTCTTATTTATTCGCCATCCTTCGAGGACCATGCTAAACATTTAGAACATGTATTAGGGGTGTTGAGGAGGCAACATTTGTATGTCAAATTTAGCAAGTGTAACTTTTGGATAGAGAACATTAATTTCCTGGGGCATATTACTTCAAAGGTGGCATATCTATTGATCCATCTAAGGTTGAGGATATAGTCAATTGGGAGAGGCCAAAGGGAGTCATCGAGATTAGGAGTTTTTTGGGTTTGGCAGGGTATTATAGAAGATTCATCGAAGGTTTTTCCACTCTTGCCCTACCTTTGACCAAATTGACAAGGAAGGATGTAAAGTTTATTTGGGATGAAAAATGTGAAAGTAGTTTCTTGGAGTTAAAGAATAGATTGATTAGTGCACCAATTCTTACTCTTCCTTCAGGAGAAGGGGGTTTGGTGGTGTACAGCGATGCTTCTGGAAAAGGGTTAGGTTGTGTACTCATGCAGCATGGCAAATTTGTAGCTTATGGCTCAAGACAACTAAAGCTACATAAGAGGAATTATCCAACAGATGACTTAGAGCTAGCTGGAGTGGTGTTTACATTGAAGATGTGGAGGCACTGTCTTTATGGTGTGCAGTATGAAGTTTTTCACTTAGTAGAAAGTCAGAAACCCTTACCGCCTTTATGATGATCAAAGAGTGGGAATTGTTAGAATCTATGGTAAGCCTGCACATAGAACCTTCATCAAAAGGAGGGAAGTCATTTATGGCCAACTTTGTAGTTCAATCGGGGATTGTTGAAAAGATTATTTTCTCTCAAACATCTGACTCAGAAGTTCAGAACTTGGTCAAGAAGATAGGTTTTGTTAGAGGAGCCGATGGGGGAATTTGATTCAAAGGTCGACTAGTAGTCCCAACTGTCTCATAACTGCGTGAAGAGTTATTGAGTGAGGCTCTTCATTCCAAGTACACAATTCATCCGGGTGGAACCAAGATGTTCAAATATTTGAGGCGTAACTTCTGGTGGGATGGAATGAAGAAGGATGTTGGTCAGTTTGTAGCCAGATGTCTCACCTGTCAACAAGTTAACGCAGAACACTAAAGACCTGGGGGACTTTTACAGCAACTAGAGATTCCTCAATGGAAGTGGGAGCACATCACTATGGATTTTATGGTGGGCTTGCCTCCTACTCAAAAGAAACATAATGCTACGTGGGTGATAGTAGATCAGTTGACCAAGTTTACACACTTCTTACCAAGTATGATAGGGATCCTAGATTCACTTCACTCTATTGGAGGAGTATACAAGATACTTTGAGCACTACTCTCAATTTCAATACTACGTATCACCCTTAGTCTGATGGCCAATCAAAAAGGATGATTTAGACTCTGGAAGACATGCTTCGAACATGTGTGTTGGATAGGAAAGGTAATTGGGATGACCATTTACCCTTGATTGAATTTGCCTACAACAACACCTACCATTCTAGTATTGACATGGCGCCATATGAAGCTCTCTATGGACGTCCATGTAGATCTCCAACTTGTTGGAATGAAGTCAGTGAGAAAGTTATGATCAAGTCAAAGATGCTTCAGTTGTGTGCTGATAAGGTGAAGTTCATGCAAATAGAAGGCGTACAGACCTGGAGTTTGAGATTAGTGACCATGTTTTCTTGAAAGTCTCACCCACGCGTGGGGTTTTGCGATTTGTAAAGAAAGGGAAATTAAGTCCTCGGTTTGTAGGTCCTTTTCAGATCCTTGAGCGGATTGGTAACTCAGTATATCGACTTGCGTTACCTCCTAACCTGGACCAGGTGCCTAACGTGTTTCATGTCTCGCAGTTGAGGAAGTACTGTTGTGATTATGCGCATGTGGTTGACTATTCCATGTTAGAACTAAAACCTAACTTGACTTATGAAGTGAATCCAATCAGAATTAAGGATCGAAGAAATCAGGTGCTCAGGAATAGGGTAATTCCATTAGTCCTAGTTCAGTGGTGCAATGATAAGTTTGAAGAACTCACTTGCGAGACAAAAGAAGAGATGCAGCGTGCTTACCCAAAGTTGTTCGAGGAAGAATCTACCTAAATTTTGGGGACAAAATTCCATTCAAGGAGGGAAAAATGTAATACCTGGCAGTTGATATAGCCAGGTGTGGCTGTGGTCTGCCAGGTAACTTTGAAGAACCCAAGTGGAGGCCACACTGACCCTTATGCCAAACTAGAAGTTCTCCTTCCTGCTTCATGTCAGCCTAAACTTCAGGCCAGCAGGAGCAGACGCGACCTCTGACGACTTCCGTTGAACGATGGATCAACACCAACGCGTGCACACAAGGTAGGATTTCGTATCAGATTATCAACATGTGTTTGTTTAATATTGTGTTTGTAAAGCTCAGAACTGACATTAATGGTGGATTTTGAAAAGGGAGAGTTGGCGGCGCTGACGCAGTGCTGGGTGCGCGTCGCTAGTCCAACAGAGGATGAAGGCCCATGGGGCTGCCAGAATGCAAAGGGATATCTACATAATCTCACTACCATTGGACGACCAAGACGGCAACTGCGGTGACCGAAAGGTACCGCCTTTGCTGCCGCCTGGGTTGTGAAGGTGGAGGACAGGGAAAAAGAAAAAGTGAAAGGAGGGGAAGAGGGTGCCTGCCGGGCAACAGCACCACGACGACAGCCATATATCGCGGCAGCTGGCCACCCATGGTGCAAGCAAAGGACGACCAGAACTGGCCGTCTCCTTGTTAGACCGGACGGGTGTGCTTCCCAGACCGGACCAGTTCTAGCTGAACCATCTTTAAAAAAAAAATTGTCCATGAATAGTGACTGGATGTGTTCATGAACAGTGACAGACATGAACTGTGTCTGTGAACAATAAACAGACAACCAATGGTGAACATCATTTTGCTCATGAACCGGATGCAGTTGTGAGCTGGATGCAAACAGAATCCGGACATGCACAGCAAACAAGACCCGGTTCACAAACCCGGTTCGGGTTAGAACTATTGGTAGACATCCACCGACTGTAATAACTGTTTGTAACTGACGGTTGATCCTGACCATCTGTAATGTGGAGCAACTGGGTATATGCATAGCCAACATAGTACATAGGCTCATTTTTATAATTTTGAATTTTTTGATAAATTATTTCAAGCTCAAATTGTTGTAGTGACTATATAAGCTTTGTATTGCTGCATTTACGAGTATTTGCCTGTAAATTTATGTTGAGTAATAGTCGAGGATTTTGATAATAAAGAAAACTTGACTAATAAACCTAGATGGTTTAGAGACTTCATCATTTTACGAAAGATAATATGTCACGCCCCAAATTTCCAAAACCCCAATATGCGCGGAAACGATAATACAATTAAGGTTATAAGGGTTGGAATCTGGGACGGACCGAATACTCGAATCACCACATACCCATTTACATGCCTGGGTCTTACTGGATCGATAAGACTTAAACAATATCCACGTACATGAGATAGAATAGCAAAATAAAATTCTAATTAATTATTACATTATTCGATAAGTCTCCACAATTAAAATAAAATGGGCACACAGGCTGCAAGTTCAACAACAAAATCAAACATTAAATTAAAAGTAACTTGTCTTCTAACTCCAGCGTCCATTATCACCAAAAGTAATAGCCAATCACTTCTGTTCCATCTTAATCCCTGCATCAAAGGATGCATGAGTATTCCGTAAGAAATACCCAGTAGGATACAAGAAAACCCACAATGAAATAATAATTCAAATGTCAAAAGACTTGAAGATTGAAGACAAGTACAATAGACTCAGGATCAGCAAATACGCAGTTCGCTTACCTGGAAACCAATCACCATCCGAGACTCTCAAAACTCAAGGAAGAAAACATCAACATTACAAACTCCAAACTTACAGAGAGTAAGGAGATGACATAGGAGTATCTGTTCCAAACATCCAAAGTGTTGGAGATAAAAACTTCTACTCTCAGCTCTGTCCATTTCCCCTATGGACATCAATACCAGAACATCCTAGAGGAGGTTCTACAGAGGAACCCGGCCATGCGTCTAGGGATGCTAGCCCCATCGGTGATTACGGGCACAATGGGCGGAGATTGCAGACCTTTAGTAATGTCATACAATCTAAAATGCACGTGTTGCCGCCATCGGCTGAACTACAAAGGTTCAATAAATCTGAGACCACCATGGGTCTAGCTATGGCTCGTGAGCATACTATGATTCCAACTAAGAGTTCTCATAAATGACTCTTAGTGGATAAACAATCACTACAAACGAAATGACACTGAAATCATTTGGGCCTTCTCACTATGAGGCCTGAATCACAACGTTCTGAATCTGACTCTTTCCAAGAGTGAAATTACCAGAATTCGGACATAACCCGATACGACTCACAAGAGAGTGTTCAATATCTTAGAATGATCACATTAGGGGACTCGAAAGAGACCCGACCAAATGACTCATCAGAAGTCAACACTCTGACGTCTTTGCCGTATCTATCCCTAGAATTGACAATCCCCATAACCAAATGCTTGAATGACATGTCCAGAAATGGATCATATCAATGTCATTGAATATCGGACAAGTAATGAGGCTTCTTGAACAAGAATTGTTCACAGCTCTAAGACCCGTAAGTAAACTTTTATTATTACTATTTCCAAGGCCCTAGAGGTCTTATCATCTTTTAATTAGGGTTTTAAGTTTTGTATTAATCCTTAGTTTGTGGTGGTATTAGGGTTTTAGGGTTTTAATTCCATAAACAGTGTTCTACCCCCAAATAGAATAGTCCACTTCATTCAATCGTCTCTTCTTGTACAGAGCGAATTAACCTATAAAATTTTTATTATAAGTAGTCCTATGAGTCTAGTTTACAACCTGATAGACGGCATAATTTTTAGACTTTTGTACAATTAGTTATCATTTTCTGATTAGGGTTCATCGGTGCAGGACTAGTCCTGGCCGAGAACAATTAACTTAAGTTATATTACTTAATTGATAGAATCCACTTTATTAACTTTTCATTAACATTTATGACATTATTTTGTCATTATTTACAACTTTTACAGAACTCAAATGGTTCTGAAATTCTTTGATTTATTTCATTTTCTGTTATAATTTCACAACCCGATTAGTGATTCTCTCTACTTAATCCATTGTTCACATCATACCAAATGTGCCATGTATTCCCGAACACTACTGTGAATAAGGACGTACTGACATAATGTCAGACCCCATTTGGTACGACAGAAAAAGAATCTTATTAATTTTTAATGATTAATCCTTTGATTAGCATAGTGTATACTTAAATCACATACCCAATTAATGATTATACTACTAACATCATTGGACACATCATACTCACTAAGCCATGTATTTCTAGACCATATATGCACCAAAGTGCTCTGACATACTCCCAAGCTTCTACCTTTATTCGGCAGAAAATCGAATCCCGAGCATCTCATGCATGGAATATGCGATTAGGATACCGATTTACCAAACAAGATCTATCAACACATGAATTGACTCAAGAACTCATAAAGCCGCCAACTTTCGTTGGACAGCACAAGAATATGACTCTAAAGTGAAACACGAACAAAGCATAGAGCTGAATTCATATGGGGATGTTATCTAATGATTGGTATGAGAAGATTAAAGGTATACGATTACTCAAACATGTATAACATACAACTCGAAGCATGTATTAGTCATTGCATGAAACAAAAATTCTTAACATATAACTCGAACGTGAAGTAACCCATATGGTCAACAACAACACAATTCATGATCGTAAAAATCAGAGAAAAAAATTGTGGTAAAAGATTATCTTACTTGCTTTGAAGAACCGGACTTCGACGTGCAAGTTATCCACCGATCGTACTACACCAAGGCCTCGCCGATTCTCCACACCATGACCACCACAAGGGTACGTCTGCTGCTGGTTGGGAAGGAAGAGGAGGGAACGAAATAGAGGGATTCTCACAACACTCGAATGGTGGCTAATGGACTAAAGGAGTGCCGGTCCTCCATTACAACAAATATATATAGAGAGAGGATTCAAGTCAACCACCACCATTGATCCTTCCCTCGATCAAGGGTCAAGACTTGGTCACCAAAATGGTATGCTCCCCCATCAGAGACGATCCCAATCTTTGCTCCAACTCAGTTAGGATTTCAAAAAGGTAAGGTTTTTAAATTGATAGAATTAATTACCAATAATTGATTGGATAACCTCACAATCAAGCCCCAAATCCCATGGTTCGATCCACTTGCCTCAAGGCACAACTGATTGGATGGAATATGCCATCAGCATCCCCCATCAGCTCTAATCACCAACCTCTTAATTAATCTCATTCCCAAATTAACTCCCAAAATTAAATTGAGATCAAACCAATTGAAATTAGGGTTTTCAAATTTGAATTACTTACCAAGATTTAGTCAGTTGATTGAGGCCACTCTAGAAGGCCACATCTTCCACAAATCTTGAGCAATAAAAATTCCTTTTTATTAATATAAAATTTCAGGTCCTTACATAATAAAATGAGGATATGAAGGTTGAGCTTGATGGTTGGAAAAAACTTAATCAAGATAAAGATTAAAATGCCCTTATAATAAAAAATAGTTCATATTGGATACTAACAGAGAGAATGTGGGATGGAAGGAGTATACATTAATAAGAATATAATGATCAACATAAGCTTTCATCAACATGTATTCATTCTTGACATCCTATCATTACATGTTAAGAACATGAGTTGTTTGACAATAATAACTTCCATTGTTTAAGGTGGATGTGTTGAATAACTAAGAGGGATAAGATTATGAGCGAGTATATATTAATGAGAACTTAGGGGTAGCACTTTTAGAGGAGAAGCTTAGAAAGTGTAGGTTTCGTTGGAATGGGCATATGCAAAGAAGACTAATAGATGCTCTGATGTGAAGATTAAAAGGGATGCACGTAAATGATGCCAAGAGAGGGAGAGGGAGACCTAAGAGAATTTACATGGAATAAATAAGAAAGGATATCTCTTTGCTTTGTCTTACCAAAGAGATGACACAAAACAGGCTAGAATGAAGGCATAAGATCCATGTAGCCGACCCCAAACTATTGGAAAACGCGCTACTTAATTATGATTATGATTAAAATTGTTTCGGGTGAATTTCACTCCAGAAGCCCTATAGTCCCCAATAACAAAATATTGCATTAAGTCGAATTTAACATGTCTTGGTCATAATTATTTTTGACGTTTTCTTGTAATTACTCTTGCGATGACTCAACAAATGAATGTAATGAATTTTCTAGCAATTGTGTTATACGCTAAGGCCCCTTTCTCTCATTTCTTGTTTGTGTAGCTATTAAAGCTGTCACAAAAAATTTTGACCTCAATCAGAGCGCGGAAGCAACCAATCAAATACAGTCAATTGGTCAAAAACTTAGGGAGTGACCGAATACTCAATCGATCTCCTCACAATCACCAGAAGAGCAGATGCGGAATCGATATGACTGAACAATATCCAAGTATTCAATCATAACTTAACAGTACCAATAATGAAAACTACTTAGTCTATTACAGCAATTCAGATTATTCAATAATCCAACAGAATCAAGTTCTAGGCACACAGGCCAACCAAATAAAAGTCAATCATAAATAAAATTTAAAAGTTCTAATCCAAGCTTCAACCATCCATAGCAGCTCCAGCAATCTGTACCTGCTCAGCTTCACTCTCTTTTAATTCCTGCATTATAGAATGCAAGAGTATTCCGAAAGAAATACCCAGTATGATGCTAAAAACCTACTGATGATCGGAATAAGAAAAATATACAAACATAAAGCTCTTGTGAAGAATTTTAACAGAAATCAGGAATTGGAAATACATAGTTTACTTTACCTGAATATCGACTATACTCAGAGACAATACCAGTTTGAAGTATGGATAGAACGAAATACAAGACTCCAAACGTTCAGTGCGTAAGGAGAAAATAATCAATATGTTCAGACTCCAGACAACCATAGTGTAAGGAGACATCAACTTCTGCTCTCAGATCGGTCCACTTCCCATATGGATTACTATACTAGAACATCCTAGAGGTTCTTCAGAGGAACCCGGCCATGCGTCTAGGGATGCTGGCCCCATCGGTGCTCACGGGCACAATGGGCGGAGATTGTAGACCTTCCGTAATATCATACAGTCTAAAAACGTACGTGTGCCTTCATCAACTGAACTACAGAGGTTCATAATAAATCAGAGATCACTATAGATCTAGCTATGGCTCATGAGCATACTATGATTCCACCTCGGAGTATTTCTACCAATAACTCTCAGTGGAAGAAAATAGTTTTCAGAGAATTGAGGATTAATTCACAACAACAGAGGTTGTATCAAAATAACTCAAGGTTCTCATCTTTCAAGGGTTGACACTCATAGGAGTACCAAGGAGATTTCAATATCTCAATCAGCAATCGACTCATTTGAGGAGTGATGAATAGAAATTCTCGATTAACGATTGACTCACCAACGAAGTAATATGAAGACAGTTCCTTATTGAACATCAACCAACTCGTATGAGATATAACAACAGATTTAACTTATCCAATATATTCTCTGTGCATGCCCTAGATAGGAATTCCTAACACTGACTGTAGACTTCAATGGTCATCAAGTAGACGGAAAACTAGGGTCCGAGAGTGCAAACCCTAGTTGGAACTCTATTGACTAATTCAGTATACAGAAACTGCAACGCGCAAGACACTGACTCAGTTAAGAATGACCTGACCAAGGTCACCTTTTTAGTAAATTATTATTAGTGTAATAATCATTACCCAAGTCTTTCCATCTTCATTAAATATTATCTTAACCATTAACTCTCATATAACCACGTTGTACTAAGTATTAGTGTGTTGAACCTTATTTATGTGTACTGTTATTTGCATAACAGCCCAATTCTGATGATTACTAAAAATTTTACATTTTGAATTAAGTTCTGATATTTTTACAATAGATTTCTCAATGAATCTATTTTCTAACCCAATAGATGGCATATTTTTCTGAATTTTTTATAATTAATTATGACTTTTTCTTTACAGCTCATCGGCGCAGGAACCGTCGATGCCGAGAGAGTTAATCTTACTCTAATGTGCTCTAATCATATTGAATACATTTTATGCCACATAAGTTGTGATATTAATCATCATTACCCATTTCCAAGGTGTGTTAGAGAACCTTTATGGCTTCAGTAGTATGTAGTATTTCTCGTATTATGATACCTTTAACTTATATAAAACTGTTTATGCTATTAGTATCATATTATATTAGTATACTTTTTTACCCAAAGGGAACAGCCAATCCCGGACACAAATCTGAAGGCTAATCAAACTGATAGAATTATAAAAGAGTCGGCTTTCTTGTGAATCAAGAGTCGAGACACAAGATAGATCATCAAAGATGAAGATTGATCATGATACACAACTAGGAGTATTTACTTACTATTCGTAGGTGATACCTGATTTAGTACTCGTAGAAACATCACAACAAGAAGATGACAAATATAGGACAGACCGTCCCTAGATCAACCAAAACTTTTACTTAATTACTTAAGGAAGTAAACAACATGGGAATCATCTAGGCGCTAGCACATGGAATATCAATCATAGATTTATCAACATGATTCATACATGTACTGACATTCAAATCGTTATCTTGGTATAAAATAAGCATCTCTATTATAACATGAATAAGGAGTCATCAAATCTTTCATGCACTACTCTTAGAATCATTTGGCAAGGATCATAATAATTCATATGAGAAATAGGAAAAAACTCATCCTACCACCGTATGCGACGAATTCCTCAAGTCTTCTCGTAAAACATTGTTTTCTCCTCGCGAAACAGCCTCGCTCCATGGACATGATCAAGCAAGGAAAAGAGAAAAACTCAAAACTTTAAGAGATTGGATGTTCATGCAATTAGAACAGTCCCTCTTAATAGGTTTTTATCACTAACACAACTAGGCAATCTCTCCCCAAATCAGTTACACTTACTTATGATCTCCACTGTTGGTTCAAAACCATGTTCAAGCCATCACACAATCTTCTAATTTCACAGTGCTCTAGGGTGCTCTCTCAATATCCCTCCTTGGTTTGATAGGATTCCCAACTTAAAAAGGTCTCAAAAACACAAAATTCAAAAACTGCACTTACCGATGCGATCGATCGCCACACAAAATCCGCAAATCACACAATCTTCTAATTTCACAGTGAAAGGTCTTTTGCTGCAAAAGGGACATCTCAAAAAATACTTTGGCACAAAACATAGTTCGCTACAAATTCGAGATTATACAATTGCAATGAAATTGTACATCACTGTTATGACCAATACTAATTAGGATTAGGATTAGGACTAGACTCCTATGTCAAGTAGGACTATAGTTTAGAGTTTATCCTATGTCAATTAGGATTATGGTTTAGAGTCTATAAATATATAAAGGGGGTCTTCCCTAATAGATTAACCAAAGAATCAATGAAGTTTATTTTTTAGTTTAGTTTAATGTTAGTCTTTCTTAGCCCTAATCCTACTCTTTATCCTCTTTCTCCTATGATGGATTCTCATGTAGATTACGGTCTACATCATTGGTATCAGCGCATTCGACCCTCGGCTCCCACCCAACCCACCCCTATTGTCGCATTCACACCGGAGATTTTCTGGATTACTAAATGGGAAGCGAAATTCAAACGAGAACTTACCGATTTGAAGAATTTGATCGCCGCCAACTTTGCGGAGTCCAACCGTCACTTTCAGGAGCTTTTGCTTTCCTTGCATCACCAGTTGGTGTCAGCTACTCCTCTGACCTATGGCACCTCTACGACCCTATTGCCGCTGTCTGGCATGTCGCCTTGGTGAGGCATAGCGCTCTTGGGAACCTTCGTGGCAGACTCAACCCTCTATGGGCTTGTCTTGTCGCCCACTTTCTGCTCGCTGGTGCCACCAATCCACGCCGAGTCCATTATCCCAACCATCGGCGTAGTGTCCGCAGCCTCCTTGTCGACGCCTTCTCCGCCAGATCTGTTGGAGCCCATGGATGCAGCCGTCTGACCCATGCTGCTGGCAACTTGTCTCTTCCACCGGCGGCTGTGACTGTACCTCCGCCCAACAGTCACCTCCCTCGATCGGCATCAGCCGTGCGACAAAGGTGCCACCTTTCTTTTCCCAGTTGTGCCGCCGCAACCTCCTATGTACACCGACGGTCAAATCGTCGCCGGCTTGGCCATCACGAGCCACCTTCTGGGGAGCTCCTGTGGCCAACGCCGCACCAACTGCCTCTGTTGCAACCGCCATCAACATCGCCTCCTCGACCTCTGTCTTGGCCGTTGAATCCGCCGCCACCTAACTCACCACCAAAGTCGCCATCTATGCCTCTATTCACACCACCAGCTTCGCCGCCGCATCACCAACGTTGCCAAGATCGCAAAGGTGGCACCTTTTTTACTCCTCCACCCTCCATCCGGCCGGATCTGCCTCCACTGCCACAAAAGTCTCCGCCTTTTGGACGCCTAGCTTGTCTCCGCCGGCGGGCTTCAACTCCCCATCGCCACTGCCGAATGGCCAAAACTATCACTTTCCTCCGCCTTTCACCGCCACTATCACTGTCATATTCCCATTCGCCTCTTCTGCCCACATGCATCTGGTTTGAGGAAGACGACCGATCAAGTGTTTATTCCTGTTGGTTTGGTCCACAAGTGGATCAGACCAGGATTGTCTACCAATGGGCTGGTTTAAAACTTGTTGGTTCAACCTCCTCTCAGGTTGGTTCAATAGTTTAAAAAAAAATTGCAGAGGGTCTTGTGTGGCCCATTGCTAGTTCAAAGTTTTTTAGAAGGCATACTTTCAGCGAAACCAGGTCCACTCAGTTATGAATCCGGATCTAGCCAACAATTCGTCTACAGGAGCCTTCGTGGGTCTAATGAATTTTGATGAAGTTGAACCTTTTGTATTCTCGCCTTCGATGCCAAAAGACAAGCACCTCGAGGATGAGGTGATGCAGAAGCGTTGGTAGAATATTATGACCTATTCTAATTAGGATTAAGATTAGGACTAGACTCATGTGTCAAGTAGGACTATAGTTTAGAGTTTATCCTTTTGTCAATTAGGATTATAGTTTAGAGTCTATAAATATATAAAAGGGGTCTTCCCTAATAGATTAACCAAAGAATCAATGAAGTTTATTTACTAGTTTAGTTTAATGTTAGTCTTTCTTAGCCTTAGGGGGCCCTTTGGGGCGTGATTTTAAGCAAATATCCACAGTGGATTTTCCAAATCCACTATAGCATCCATGTTTTTTTCCCTATCCAGTCGTGTTTCAACTGGATAGGAAAAAAACATGGTTACTATAGTGTAAGCAAAACATCCACAGTGGATGTTTTGCCTTTAACCACGCCCCAAACGGCTTCTTAATGCTACTCTTTCTCCCATTTCTTCTATGATGGATTCTCATATAGATTACGGTCTACATTAATCACAAAGACTAATACTCCCTCGGTTTGGTTTTACTGTGTAGATTTGGAGAAAATGATTGTTCCGATTTACTCCTGCCATTTTAATATGTGGATCATGGAGTGAAACTTTTTATTCATCTAATTTTATGTTGGGTTCCATTTGTAAACTTTATTAAAGTATTATATTGCCAAAATATAATTTTACATGAATAAAAAATTGAGAAAATATTTTTGCAACGAAAGCAACACTGTTGTGACCGCTGGGTCACAATGGCTCAAGAGAGAAGGGAATTGGGAAGAAGAAGGAAGAAAGGAGAATAACTTTCAATGCATGCCTTCCATTAGGGGAGGACGACCTCCATTTAAAAGAGAAGATGGCGCTCAGGCTAGGGGCCAGCGCCATCTGTCAATCTGATGGGCCACTAATTGGCCACTAACTACGTGCTTACAGCCCATTACAACGTCAGTTGCCCAATTGGGCCTAATTACAATCAAGACTCTTATTTATCAAAGCAAATCTACTCCTAATAGATAACCCAGTTGCCACTGCTGCTGGCGTATGGGTTGTGACGTCCTGGGCTGGCGTCACAACATTCCACCAGGCTCCGCTGCCACCTTGTCCTCAAGGCGTCCATGCTGGATAACGATCCAGAAACTCATCCTCCACAACCCAGGTGGCTTCATCCAACGGCTGCCCTTTCCAAGCCACCAAGACCTCGGTAATGAGACGTCCAGACCGACGGACACGCCGTTTGTCAATAATAGAAGCCGGACATCGCTCGTGGGAATCTGTTGGTTCCACAGCCGGAAGAGGAGCTATAGGACCGATCTGAGTAGGGTCCCCAACAAAACGCCGTAATCGGGATACATGGAAAACAGGATGCACCAAGGAATCAGGTGGTAACGCCAACCGATATGCAACTGGGCCAATGCGATCGAGTACCTTATAAGGCCCATGGTAGCGCGGAGCCAGCTTGTTGGAACCGGTACGAAATAAGGACTTCTGACGGTGGGGCATGAGTGACACATAGACCATATCACCCACCTCATAGGTGCGATCACTGTGAGTACGATCATATATTTGTTTCATACGATTCTGGGCGGAGTGGATGTTGAGCTTAAGCTGTCGCAGTACTTCGTCCCGAGTCTGGAGCATGTAATCAATCTCGGCGATAGCAGAGCGCTGCGGCACATAGGAAAGAACCGTCGGAGGGGGCCGGTGATCTACACATGAAATATGCATTATATTATCTCCTAAACTTATATTTATGCTAGTGTTTGATTAGAATTACTGCTACTTTAATATAGTTTTTTATTTTTGTAGGAAACAAGAGTAATATACAAAAATGAGGTGAAAACGGACTTCAATGGTCAAATTATCATAACTCTGTGTACAAATATTGGATTGGACTGATTCAAGTCTCATGTTAAATTTCAAGATGTCAGCTTTCCAACGCCACCAACCACGCGTAATTCAGAGTTCGGAGAAAAAAGTTATAGCCATTTGAAGATTCCGGACAGTAAAAACGATCGATCGCATCCTTACGCGATCGATCGCGTCTTCCGCTAAAAAACACTACATTGGAGAAAACGATCGATCGGACACCAAAACGATCGATCGTATCTACTGGAATTTTTGGCCTAGCACGAAGTTTTGAAGACAGTAAAAACGATCGATCGACTTCGTCCGGCGTCGTTCACCATACGATCGATCGGAAGCAATTAACAAAGGAAAACGGCTTCGTTCGGCTGCGTTCGCAAGCCGATCGATCGTGCTATACGGGCGATCGATCGGTGCATACGGAAAACGCAATTTAACCCTATTTTGACTCAGATTTGGAAGGGGATTTGAGGGCTTTCCTTCATCCTTATATATATGCCTTAAAGGAGAACGTATTAGGCATTCAACCTTGGAGAACCAGAGCTTTATTGGAGGCTAGAAAGGAGCAAGAGAAGGAGTCTGGAGCAAAGAAGAAGAAGAAGGATTCATGACGATGGATCTACTTAAACAGACTTTTCTTTTCTCCCTTTCTATGTTTAACTAAACTTTTATTCAAGGCTTGATGAAGCCCTAGATGTGTATTGCTACTCTTGATAGTTTAATTCTATAAAGTTGATTATGATTCATGCTTAATGCGATTTCATGAGTTCTTTTGAGTGCTTGACCATAGACTTGATTGATATGAATGAAATTAGATCTTTTTAATTCCTGCGCTTAGCTAAAAGTAGGCTGGTGTTAATTCTATGCCCGACCAAGGATAGGATCATTAGCCCAAATGATAATTCTATGCCCGACCAAGGATAGAATTATCTACATTAATTTTTAGTGGATGAACTCTCGTGTCCGACCAAGAACGTGAGTGAATTCATTGTGATTTGTGTGTCTGACCATGAACACAAATTACCATATCATGTCAATGTATGCTTAATAATAATTGAGAGTAGTAATTGCATGTCTAGTGGTGGATTCTCTGCCTTGATATTTCTCCATATTGATTAAATCTCAGTTAGATTCGATAAAGTCCATTGCTTTCTTTAGAATTAATTAAACTACATCTTTTTCTCCTCTTGAATTTGGTAAAAGATTAATCCGTCCCTGAGGTTCGACAACCCTTTAATACTCATCGTAGTACAATTGCCTTGTGCACTTGCAATGGTTTATATTTAAAGATCAAGTTTTTGGCGCCGTTGTCGGGGACGGCACAATAGTTTACCAGATTCATAGCATAATTAGTGTTAGAGTAGTTTAGTGAGTCTTAGCTTAGATTATTTGTCAGTAGCTTAATTTGTGTTTTTCTTTCTTTTTGCAAGGTTAAGAGAAGACGTGGAATTCTCGCCAACGTGGAAGGGCCATCCCTTCCCCTAGTTTGCATTCTCTTATCCTTCCCTTTTTAGATTAATTTGTGTGTTTGGTGTTTTTTTTTTCTTTCTGTGACTGCATGTTGTGCTAGTTGTGGCTATTAGGACTGCTAGTTGTTGATATCTAGGACTGATGATTGCTAGTTGTGGATATCTAGGGTTAATTTTCTGATTTGTGGATGTGTGATATTTTGGTTCGGTTGATGAATGCATGGTGAAGAAATGTCTTCACCTTTCTATGGATTTAGCCATGAGAACCCATATAGGAGCTTTAATGATTATTGTTCTTCACACACACCTAATCCCCCACCCTATGAAGTACCTTACCACCCACGACCCTTATATGCTGATACTTACAACCATGGGTGGGATAATCACTCTAATTTTGGGAGAGGCACATCTTCCCTACAATACACAATTCCTTATATGTCGGAACCATGTGCCCTCTGGTTAAGTCCCATTCACACCCCAGTGGAGTGCCCTTTGGCCCATGAGTACCCTGATTTTATAAGAAAATATGTGAATGAGGCCCAAGGTCTTCATAGGTGGGAGGATCATCCTAACAACCCTTGGGAGCAACCCAACCCTGGGCCCACTCTTCATCAGGCCCCTAGACAAGATTTCCTAAGCCCACAACTGCCTTATCAACTAGCCTCTAACCCTCAGTTTGGCCAAACTAATAAGAAACCATCCTTAGAAGATCAAATGAGCCAAATGCTAGCCACCCAATCTACTCTCCTCTCAGCTTTCAGTGCGATGGAAGCCAAGGTGGACACTATGATAGACACCAAATATAGAGAGCTGACAGGTGAGTTGAGTACCCATGCCCAGGTTATCCATTCTCATACACAGGCTCTTGCCAACATTAAAATACAGTTAGAACAACTGGCCCAGGTCATGGATATGAACGAAGAATGCATTTTACCTGTCGAGCCACAATATCCGAAGGGCAAATTTTCTAATGAAGGGATCGGTTTTTCCCCTGACTATGATGTTACATCCCTTCAGAATGCCCAAAGGTTTGACAATGAGCTTGAGTGGGTTTTACATAATGATCAAGAGGGTGTCGAAATTAAAGAAGAAGTGAGTGCATTAATAGAACCCAGCTTTAAACCTTCTTCTATATTTGAAGAGTCACATTCTATGGCACTATCAACAGAACCTTCTATGCCTAGAACACCATTCATACCTTGTCTAGATCAATCTAACTCTTTATTTATTGAAAGTAACTTAGATTGTTTCATAGATTGTTTAGTTGAGTCACTAATTGAGGAAGCTTTCGCAATTAGGTTACTAGAAGAGGTCCATAAGGCCAAAATGGTTGATGTGGGGGAGGAGGTTCCCTTTATATTAAAATTTTCTGATGACCTTCTTCCATGGACAATGCAGGGACCCCTCTTTCCAAAGCTTCCCTACCCACCACTTCATCCTTTTATTCCACGATGTGCTCCATACTTAGGCAACAAGGATAGGAGTGTGTGGTGCAATCATTTAATTGATCCAGGTTGATGACTTGATAACCTGGCCCCTACAGAGGATTATGGCTCCGTCTGGCTGAAGACGTTAAACTTAGCGCTTGGTGGGAGGCAACCCACGTATTCAGGTGTATTCTCTCCTTTATCTGATTTTCTTTATTATATGCTCATTGTCATGCTATATTTTATTCACATTGAGGGCAATGTTCATAATAGGTTTGGGGGAGGGAATATTACTTGTATATAAAAAAAAAAGAAACGAAGAACAGTAGATACGATCGATCGCGGTCTTCCTCGCGCATAAAGCCCAAACGGCCGCGGCGAGAGAAATCTATTTCCGCTCGCCGCCGCCGTTTCCGACCCCTGTTTGAGTTGAAACTCCGGCCCCCGAAGGATTTTTCACGTAGAATCCAGATCCGGTGTCTGTTTCCTTGATTTCCCACTCATTTCATCGCAATCACTCATTTTTCTTCTGGTAAGCCGAAACTTAAAAACTCGATTTTTCTTAGTTTCCGGTGGATATTGTTGTGATTAATCTTATGCATCCTCTTCTAATGACTATTGCGATGCTTATGCGTGACTTTCAGCTTTTGATTCTTCGATTTTAGGTGTTTTTAGGAATTTTGTTCTTGCGGTGAACAGTGTTTTCGATTTTTTTAAAAAAAAAAAATATTTTCGAATCTGATTTTGAATCCCTTTCATGCATACTTTTATATTGATGATTGTGATTTATGTTATGCATGATGCTTCCTTTTGATTTCCTAAGTTTTCATAAAAAATTTTTTTTCTTATTTTTATTTTTTTTATTATTAGGAAATTTATTATTATTTTCAAAAAAAAAAAAGTTCCGAAAATTTTGAAGTGGATCTGTTATTACATGCTTGCTGTGATATTTAAAGTCTTGGAATTACCTGCTGCATATTCTTGTACCTTGATTGAATTTTCACTATTATCTTTGGTTTTCAGGAACGATGCCTCAGAAATCCTCTGCTCACAAACGCCCAAGGAGTGAAGCTTCCACTTCACGACATGTTGCTTCCACCCCTGCATCTCCACCTACGGCTACTCCACCACCACGGCCAATTCAATATGAGCGCCAGGTTCTCTTAAATCCATATATTCCTGATCTACCAACCCAAGGCTGGATAAAGGCTCGGCCGGATTGGGTGAATTACTTCACCCATATTGCTTCTATGACGAGGAATGTGCATCACTTGGTGCACGAGGATGCCATCCGAGAGTTCTATTTGAATGGCACTATAGAAGACCACGAGGATCAGGAACAAGTTGCCATTCGCAGTTTGGTGTGTGGCACTCCTTTACGCATCCGGGCTGCTGACATAGCTCGAGCTATGGGCTGCGAGCGAGGTACTATTTGGCATCCAGATTTCAGTGGTTATACACTTTCCATGCATCACATTGTTACAGGTCGCTTGACAGGGTCGCCCATAGGACCTTGCCTGACCACATATCTCCAGGCCATCAGCATGCTACCGGAGTTCCGATTTGCCTTTCTCATTTTCCAGCAGGATGTATGGTCCGCCAGGAAGGAGAAAGTTGACCGCACGATGACTGAGCTACTTTATGTATTCGGCGACGAGACTAGGCGGGGCGACCTTGATTTACCTTCATTCATCTTTGGGCGGATGAAGCAGATGATGGTGGGGAGAAAGGATGAACGGTTACCGTATCCTTTCATTCATGAGCGCATATTTCAGACCAGCGGGGTCCGTTTTCCAGAACATGCACGTTTATCTCGTGGACTCGGTCCGATTGGAGTTGACGCCTTTAACCGTATGATCGCCCACACACGTATACATACTTGGCCACAGGCTCGCCGTGCTGAGGAGCAGGCCGAGCCACCTATGAGTCAGCCTACTCAGCAGCCCCCTTGGGAATCTATTCAGCAGCAGATCACTGATCTCACCAGCCATGTGCAGGAGATTCGGGCTACACAGCAACATATTCTTGCAACCCAGCAGGCATATCAAGAGTCCCAAAATGCTATCACGTTACGCCTTGACTCTATTGTTGACTTTTTCCATGATTGGAGTTTCCCTCCTACGGACGATGGCGATGGCGACGACCAGGACTCTTAGTCCTTTCTTTTCTGGTGGTTTTCCTTCCTCTTTTCTCCTTTACTTATATCAGATCATTGCATTTTTATCTTTTGCTGTGCATTGAGGACAATGCTTGTATTAGGTTTGGAGGAGAGGATGTGCTTCATTGTAAAATCAGAAAAGGAAATTAAAAATAAAATTGAGTAGTTTTTAAAGTTGCTTGTTAGTAGTTTTTCATAGGTTTTGATAGCTTATCCCGTGATGATGCATATTACAATTCTTAGGAGATTAATTTGCATTGGAAGTGTGAGTAAGTATACTGGAGGATAGATACACTTAACTGAGCATACCTTTCTATTACAGTCCTCTTGGAACAGGTGCTTAAACTAAGAAAATTCACTTACACACACTAGTACATAAAGTAATACCATCTAGAGATTTGTTGAATGCTAATTTACAGTGGGATGTCTTTAGTCATAGTCATTGGATGATGTGTAGTTGTCTGTTGAGCTTAAAAGATCATGATAGACCATTTACTTGGCTATGGCAAGGGATTGGAATCGAAAATAGGTTGAGAGTATAATACAGCCTGGACAAATTAAAGATGTGCTGAAAATATGAATGATGAAAATGAAAATGAAAACAAAATGAAAGAAAGGGGCTGCTTGACTTTATAGGATTAACTTAGGCTGATGCTCGGGCCCGAAGCGGTCTCTTAAAACCTAATGCCCTAAGCTAAATTGGCTGGGAGTCATTGGCCTGAGTCATTGCTAAACCCAAGCATCTTGAAGTCAGGCCTTACACAGTCCTAGCGAAAAAAAAAGAAAAAAAAAAGTCTGTGGTGTATTATCCTCTCAAATCTAGAATGTTGGACCCGAAGGAGGCGCGCAGATCTGTGCTATCATGAACCTAAAGATTACGATGACTATGTAGAATCTGATGTTCTTTGGTTAATGGGTAACACTGGATCTGTATAAACAGAAATTTAGAATGTATTGCTACAATGTTCTACACTTCTACTATTTATGTTATCATGCTATATAATATTTGAGCAGAAATTTCCAAGATGAAAGTGTGGAATAAAACCACTTACTTGAGGGCTTCTATATTCCTGTTGATTATGAACCAAGTACATGTGGTTAATTCTCTTAAGCATTGTAGTTTGTATTTGTCGGGATAATAGGTTGTGTGTTTTGCAATGTTTTAATTTTTGCTTTGTTTTTGCACTTAGGTTAATTAGATTAATAAATACATGTTTGTGGGTAGCATGGCTGCAAACCCTCACGAGACAACACTCGTCCTACTAGGGACACCTAGAGGTTTAACGGCTTGTTGCATATGCTCAATGCAATCGTGTTCCCTACGAAAGTGGTGTTTACTTTTCTGTATTAGTTTCTTTAGTTGTTTGTTTGATTTTGTTTTTGTTTTGTTTTGCTAGGGACTAGCAAAATGTAGGTTTGGGGGTGTGATCTACACATGAAATATGCATTATATTATCTCCTAAACTTATATTTATGCTAGTGTTTGATTAGAATTACTACTACTTTAATATAGTTTTTGATTTTTGTAGGAAACAAGAGTAATATACAAAAATGAGGTGAAAACGGACTTTAATAGTCAAATTATCATAACTCCGTGTACAAATATCGTATTGGACTGATTCAAGTCTCATGTTAAAGTTCAAGATGTCAGCTTTCCAACGCCACCAACCACGCACAATTCGGAGTTCGGAGAAAAAAGTTATAGCCATTTGAAGATTCCGGACAGTAAAAACGATCGATCGCATCCTTACGCGATCGATCGCGTCTTCCGCTAAAAAACACTACATTGGAGAAAACGATCGATCGGACACCAAAACGATCGATCGTATCTACTGGAATTTTTGGCCTAGCACGAAGTTTTGAAGACAGTAAAAACGATCGATCGACTTCGTCCGGCGTCGTTCGCCATACGATCGATCGGAAGCAATTAACAAAGGAAAACGGCTTCGTTCGGCTGCGTTCGCAAGCCGATCGATCGTGCTATACGGGCGATCGATCGGTGCATACGGAAAACGCAATTTAACCCTATTTTGACTCGGATTTGGAAGGGGATTTGAGGGCTTTCCTTCATCTTTATATCTATGCCTTAAGGGAGAACGTATTAGGCATTCAACCTTGGAGAACCAGAGCTTTATTGGAGGCTAGAGAGGAGCAAGAGAAGGAGTCTTGAGCAAAGAAGAAGAAGAAGGATTCATGACGATGGATCTACTTAAACAGGCTTTTCTTTTCTCCCTTTCTATGTTTAACTAAACTTTTATTCAAGGCTTGATGAAGCCCTAGATATGTATTGCTACTCTTGATAGTTTAATTCTATAAAATTGATTATGATTCATGCTTAATGCGATTTCATGAGTTCTTTTGAGTGCTTGACCATAGACTTGATTGATATGAATGAAATTAGATCTTTTTAATTCCTGCGCTTAGCTAAAAGTAGGTTGGTGTTAATTCTATGCCCGACCAAGGATAGGATCATTAGCCCAAATGATAATTCTATGCCCGACCAAGGATAGAATTATCTACATTAATTTTTAGTGGATGAACTCTCGTGTCCGACCAAGAACGTGAGTGAATTCATTGTGATTTGTGTGTCTGACCATGAACACAAATTACCATATCATGTCAATGTATGCTTAATAATAATTGAGAGTAGTAATTGCATGTCTAGTGGTGGATTCTCTGCCTTGATATTTCTCCATATTGATTAAATCTCAGTTAGATTCGATAAAGTCCATTGCTTTCTTTAGAATTAATTAAACTACATCTTTTTCTCCTCTTGAATTTGGTAAAAGATTAATCCGTCCCTGAGGTTTGACAACCCTTTAATACTCACCGTAGTACAATTGCCTTGTGCACTTGCAAGGGTTTATATTTAAACGATCAGCCGGCCATAAACCACCTCAAATGGGGTAAAGCCAGCACGAGTATGAAAAGCAGTGTTGTATGACCACTCGGTCCATGGTAGAAGCTGAAGCCAACGCCGTGGCTGGTCCCCTACGAAGCAGCGTAAGTACTGTTCCAAGCATCTGTTAACAACCTCCGTTTGGCCATCCGTCTGAGGATGATAAGCTGTGCTCATGTGTAACTCCATGCCTTGGAGGGCGAAGAATTCCTTCTAGAATTGCGAAATGAAAACACGATCCCGATCAGACACAATAGTACGGGGCATACCATGCAGTTTGGCAATCTCTTTGACATATGTGTCGGCCACTGTTCGCGCCGTAAAGGGATGGCTGAGAGCACAAAAGTGAGCATATTTGGATAGTCTGTCAACCACCACTAAGATAATTGATTTGCCTTGAACGACAGGCAAGGCTTCGATGAAATCCATAGAAACATCATCCCAAACTTGCGCCGGAATGTGAAGGGGCTGTAACAAGCCCGCAGGGGATGTAGCAGCAGCCTTAGCACGCTAGCAAATATCACAGGACGCCACATAAGAATGCACTGTGCGCCGAATGCCAGGCCATAAAAAACTCTGGCTCACCCTCTTATAAGTACGAAATTGACCTTCATGACCGGCAAGGGGGGTGTTGTGGAAGTGGGAGATAATCCTGGAACGCAAGTCGATGGCGTCTGGCACCCATAAACGATCCTTATAAAATAGCAGATCATTTCTCCAACTATACAATGGCAGAGAAAGGGGGTCGGCCTGTACCCGATGGACTAAGTCCTTAGCTGTCGGTACTGTTAAATAGGCTTGACGCAGCTCCGGAAGGAAGGGGCAGGCGGGTCCAGATAGCGTCATGCAAGTGCTCTCCATGGGCCTCCGAGACAGAGCATCCGCGACCGTGTTGTCGGAACCTTTCTTGTACATAATTTCATAGTCATAACCCAGCAATTTACTGACCCACCTTTGCTGTGCCGGAGTAGCTACCCGTTGTTCCAAGAAGTACTTCAATGGCTGATGATCAGTACGGATAATGAATTTGCGGCCCAATAGATAGGGTCGCCATTTGGTGATGGCATGGATAATGGCTAGCATCTCCCGTTCATAGGCCGATAGAGCAAGTGTATGTTCAGACAAGGATTTGCTGTAAAAGGCAATCGGTTTGTTCTGCTGCAGAAGAACGGCCCCAAGGCCTGTGTCTGAGGCGTCGGTCTCAACTATAAATGGAAGGCTAAAGTCAGGTAGTCTCAACACGGGGGCACTAGCCATGGCCTGCTTCAGTTGAGCAAATGAAGCCTGCGCTGCCTCGGTCCATATAAAAGCCCCCTTTTTTAACAGGGCGGTGAGAGGGCTGGCGATGATACCGTAGTGGCTGATGAAGCGGCGGTAATATCCAGTTAAACCCAAAAAACCACGTAAGGCCTTGACGCTGGTAGGTGGTGGCCACGATAACATAGCCGTGACTTTGGAAGGGTCGGTGGCCACCCCTTCGCTTGAGATAATATGGCCCAAGTATTCAACCTGTGAACTGCCAAAGGAACATTTCGACCGTTTGAAAAATAGGGAATTATCACGTAGGATAGTGAAAACCGACCTGAGGTGATCCAAATGGTCTGCCCACGAAGCACTGTAAATGAGTATATCATCAAAGAAGACCAAGACGAACCGACGGAGGAAAGGTCGAAATAAATCGTTCATGAGGCTCTGGAATGTAGCAAGTGCATTTGTGAGTCCAAATGGCATGACCAAAAACTCAAAATGGCCATCATGAGTCCGAAATGCAGTTTTGGCCGTGTCAGATGCTCGCATCCGGATTTGATGGTACCCGGAACGCAAGTCTAATTTGCTAAAAACTGTAGCGCCTGCTAATTCATCCAGTAGTTCTTCGATGACAGGGATGGGATACTTATCTTTGATCGTTATGGCATTAAGGGCGCGATAGTCCACACAGAAACGCCACGTGCCATCCTTCTTACGAACAAGTAGCACAGGTGAGGAAAAAGAGCTGTGACTTGGTTGAATAATACCTGTGCGTAGCATGTCGCCCACCAGTCTCTCAATTTCAGCCTTCTGTATGTGCGGGTACCTATATGGCCGTATATTAGTGGGCTGGGCCCCCGGAAGAAGTGAAATGTGGTGATCATGGAGCCGCTGTGGGGGAAGGCCAGTGGGTTCAGCAAAGATGGCTGTATGCTCGTCTAGGAGGAGACGCATATCCGGAGGCAAATCCCCCTGGTCCACGTCCATAATGGCACGTTGCTGTAGAAAGACCCCCTGTGGTGTATACCGCGATAAAGATTCCACGGCCTGTGCTGAATGTAATGTGCCTGGCCGAAATCCCTGGATGCGCACTCGCTCTCCTTGGACCTCAAAGTCCATGATGAGGTCGCAAAAATTCCATGTGACATCGCCCAGCTCCTGTAGCCATTGTACACCCAAAACCACATCCGCTCCTTTGGTAGGCAAGAGAAACAGATCGGTAGTAAACGTGTGTCCTTGAATGGTCAAAGAGGCCTGAGCACACACCCCCGAACTACGCAGATGCTTGCCATCTCCAATCAACACGTCAAAGGGTTGAGCATCTGTCACATAACACCCAAGACGCTGAGCCACGCGGTCGTTGATGAAGTTGTGAGTCGACCCACTGTCGATCAAGATGGCAACCTGTTGGCGTTTCAATAGGCCTTGGACCCTCATAGTCCGTGGTGTGAAGGAGCCAGTATAGGCATGCACCGAAATTTCGGGCTGCACAGAATCATAGGGAGGAGTTACCTCGTCAGACTGGTAAGATTCTTCCTCTTCTGCCTCCTCAATGAGTAGACTGCCCCGAACTGAACAACGATGGCCTTGGACGAATTTCTCGTCGCAGTTGAAGCACAGACCCTTAGCGCGTCTCTCAGCCACGGATAGGAAGCGGTGTTGCCCCTGGTATATTGGAACGATTGGTAGGGGCTGACCCCGGTGCTGGCGCCGTTGCAGGGGGGGGCGGAAGTATAAGGCCGCTGGTTGAAGGTGCTCCTGGCCCCCCTTCGCTGACGGGCAAGCTTCTCTTCTTCAATACGGGCATGCCGCACCACATCCCTCATCGTGTGGCAGGGAAAATGGCGCATTTCATCCGCAATTTCTGGCTTCAAGCTCCGCTTGAAGGTGCCGACGAGAGCCGCTATCGGCCACTCCGGTAGCCTGTTTGCAATTTTCATAAATTCGGAGTAATAAGCCCTCGCCGAATTTGTCTGTCTCAGTGTAGACAACATCTCATTGAAGTCCTGAAACTCATTAGGCCCGAACTGCACGCATAGTTCGTCAGAGAAGGACGCCCATGTAGGAAATCTGATTTCTTTTTCGTATGCCTGGAACCAAATGGATGCATCCCTGTCCAAGTGAAAGGCTGCCACTCGGAGACGTTCTGCATCAGAGTAGGTCCCCTGATAGGCAAAAAACTTGTCCGCTTTATACAACCATTCCACCGGGTCATCCTCGCCATTGTATCGCGGAAACTGTAGCCTGGCCAGACGGGGCTCAGCGCTGCCCCTCAGGCTCCCGTGAGACCTCCAAGGATCCTCCAACTCTTCTTCGAACTCCGCTTGCATGTTTCGTTGAGGTGTGGTCATTGTGACATTTCGTCGAACACCTTGTGTGCCTGGGTTGTGAGCGCCCAGGGAGCCACCCTCTACGTTTGCGTTTAAGGAACCCAATTGTATGCCATGAGTGGGTGGTTGGCCAGCGCCAGGACCGAGCAAGGAGCTGCCCAGCGCTTGATGGCCTCCTGCTCGACTGGAGCTTCCCACGTTCATCATTGGCTGCGGGGGAGACACCATCGTTGCTTGTTGTGGAGACTGTCGTTGAGTCCGCTCCAAACGCAGTTCACGGAGTTCTTCATGAATGGCCGTCATAATAGACAGCATGTTGGTTTGTGTCGAATCAGTATCCGCCTGTGGGTTTGCTGTCTCTCTCGTCGCCTCCGTCTCCGATGGGACGTCGGAGGGCATTGCCGGTTGCTTACGAGGAGGCATTGCAGATCGCAACGGCTCTTATACCAATGTTGTGACCGCTGGGTCACAATGGCTCGAGAGAGAAGGGAATTGGGAAGAAGAAGGAAGAAAGGAGAATAACTTTCAATGCATGCCTTCCATTAGGGGAGGACGACCTCCATTTAAAAGAGAAGATGGCGCTCAGGCTAGGGGCCAACGCCATCTGTCAATCTGATGGGCCACTAATTGGCCACTAACTACGTGCTTACAGCCCATTACAACGTCAGTTGCCCAATTGGGCCTAATTACAATCAAGACTCTTATTTATCAAAACAAATCTACTCCTAATAGATAACCCAGTTGCCACTGCTGCTGGCGTATGGGTTGTGACGTCCTGGGCTGGCGTCACAACTAACACCCTTGTAAAAAGGTTGTGTTGAGTCAGTTTCCAATAAGTTCCCTTAGAGAAACCTATACCACCTAAGGGGCCACTTGAGGCGTGAAAAAGCCAAAATATCTAGAGTGGATTTTGGACATCCACTGTAGCATGCATGTTTTTTCCATGTCCAGCCTGAAACACGTTCGGAGGTGTTTCAGCTACATATAGAAAAAACCTGGATGCTACAGTGAAGCAAAACATGCATGCCCCAAACGGCCCCAAGTAGTAACACCCTCAACGTACGTAGTATCTATAATCCAAACCGTGAAATTTCTTACACTAGACAACCATTCCAGAATCAATACTCCAGTCTATTACATGTATATGCTTGAATTATGCAACTAAAACAAACTATAAGTGCTAATTCCGGTAATACACCAAATAATAACGAGGTTTACTTCCACTAGGAACCTTTTCATATAAGTAGGTTTCTTTCACTTCCGGAGATAATACTCCCTAGCTCCAACCAAAAAAAAACTGATTGTATTTGAAAGTAAGTGAAATTTATTGCCCTATAGGGCCCACAACATTTTAAGCGTCCGCTTACTCCTACACATGTACATTCATGAGGATCTATTAGCCTGCTTGGCAAATTGAGCCACTTAATGGTGGATTCAAACTTTTTCAAATGGAGCCAAGTTGTTTTGGACGGAGGGAGTACTTTCAATGATTTAACAATAGGTACGAGATTCTACTCTTTTCTTACATTTGTTCGAGCATGTGCCAGAAAAGGCAAAGATAAATTAAGAATATATCGAAAAAAAAAAAGAAATTAAATTAAGCCTATAGGTATAAGCCATGTGTATCAATCCATAAGTAGGGGCCATTCGGCGACTTCTTTAAGCAATAAACGATTTGCTTTTAGAGTTTTTTTTTTTATGAAGTCAATATGTCCCACCAGCCCTTTCCTATTATCTAAGGGCCAACTTTCCTGGTGAAGAGGTTAACATAGAAAGGGAAGGATAGCCAAAGAGCGACGTAATTGCTTCTCCATAGGTGACGTTCCAGCTTCAATTTTTGTTCCAGCTTTTCCTTCTAGAAAGTGCAGAAAACAGTTCATATACGTGGTCACAGGCAGCCGTCAGATGTGGTCCAGGTGAAGGATGTGTTTCAAACTCGTGGATAAAATTCCAAACGTCCCAATATAATGAATGCCATATGTGGTTCTCCAACGTCCTTGTATCTTCACTTTTCAAACAGATCCAGCAAAAGCATCACCCTTCCCTTTTTTCTATCCTTTTCAAGAGAATTTAGCTATAGACTGGCTTCATCACCAGTTCACATCTGTCATGAGATCGCGCAGGAAACCGCATATAAGCTTTCAATGGGGCCTTTGTAACTCCACATCTGTATTATAGGCCGTCGTCATAGGTTTCAAAGATAATTTTGTGACTCTCAGATAAAGAAATGCCCAACCCGGTAAAAAAATGTACTGTACTTTGCGAGTTGAGCTGCCATAGCTTTCCCTCAACATATTTTTGGTCCTCCTCCTAATACAAAAGCAAGCATGGAAACAGTTAATATGCACCCGGATCAATGCGCTTGGCATTGAGAGTCCTCTGATGAGATCTAATAGTCTGCATTAGTGGGAAATGAAACATGCCTACCACTGGCCGATCGACATTTGACGGCCCACATGCCCCCCTTGCATGCCAAAGTTTGTGAGCAAGGCGCATATAATCAGGAATGGCGAGCCCGCGAATAATACTCCGTCATTTTGTAGCCGGCCAGCAGTATTCTTGGCTGGCTTGCCAATGAATACTCGTGACTGCCGAGGTGATATGCAGGAAGTATTATCGTATATTTGCGTTCGTGGTTTTTGTAATAAAAAATCAGTGATTTAGCTGATACTCTATACTACAATTAAAAGCGTTGAATGGACAATTTATTTCGTCTTGCAAAACTATTCTTGATATAAAACTTACAATGATTTCAAACATTCCAAAACATTTTCAATTATATATGTAAAATCTGATTTCATAAATTCTTTTGTGGCACTTGCAGTTTTGCTAGTGAAAAAATAAAGTACTCTTATGTTGTATTTTTGGCTTATGTTGAACAAATAGAATTTCCTAGTTTATATAGGGCCGCAGGGAGAGGCCCGAATTTAGTACCTTTTTGGGTTAAATAGTTGAATGTGACCTCGTACTTACATCAGCCCATAAAAAGTGAAGTTTGACCTTAACATATGAAACCCCACTCATTATGTGGATGTGTGCTTTGGAGGGGCAATGTATACCGCCATCTTTGATCCTCAGTAACGGTAGCTGGCAAGTAGGCTTCTATTTCTTTTTTACGTCCAATTATGCTAATAGAAATTGTTACCAAAATGTTGGAATCGACTTCTTTTCCCAATGTTGAAATGGAGTAGCTAGTGACTTTGAATCTCAATCACTAGTGTTTTCCAAAGATTTGCTCCACTTATTCCCCTATTAAGTCCTATATAAGGAGAACGAATCATACTCCAAAGAGACAGTAGGAATGGGATCAGAGGGAAAGAGCATTAACGGAAAGCACTTTGTGCTTGTTCATGGCGCATGCCATGGTGCCTGGTGCTGGTTCAAGGTAACTACTCTCCTTGAACAGGCAGGGCACAGAGTTACAGCTCTTGATCTTGGAGCATGTGGTCGCCGGTCCGAAAAGAGATCCGACATAAAATGCTTCGAGGACTATGCAAAGCCTTTGATGGAAGTAATGAAGGCTCTTCCCACATCAGAGAAGGTGATCCTCGTGGGTCACAGCCTTGGAGGCATTTCTTTGGCTTGGGCAATGGAGACTTTCCCAGAGAAGGTATCAGTGGCGGTGTTTGCCACCTCGTTTATGCCAGACTGTTCCCACCCACCTTCTTATCCTTTGGAGCTTTTACTAGTATTAGCTAATCATAAACATCAGAAATGTTTTTGCATACAGGTTAGAAGCATTACACACTACAATTTTTGAACTTTAGGAAATACTCTTCCTTAGCAAGTATGTCACGATCTATTAAGCTTCCAACAATCATGATTCTTGTTACAATGGCTAGTGAGGCAAATTTCCACTTGATATAGAAGATTACTCCCTCCATCTCTATTCAATACATCAATACATTTTGTTTTTGGAAATGGACTAGTTCTACTTCATTTTCAAAGAATAAACATATCAATTAATTATGTACGGAAAATATAAAACATCACCAAGTTATATAAAAATAAATTGCTCATTCATTCAAGCTAGTCTGTTTCTTGCCCACTCTTTTGTAAGAGATAGTGTAGCCAGATATCAAGATGCCAAGTTAAGGATATTAATATGTTAGACATGAATCTGCCCCTATTTGATTATTTTTAGCAATTACTAAAATATTTGGTGATCGTCGTTGCATACGATGTAGACTCGGCTAACCGACCCATATCTTTAATTCCCTCAGTGAACTTTGGCCAAGTTGAGAGATTTGTTATAAACAGTGACAGAGGCCTCATCAGTGACTTCCCAAGGGAAAATTATTGGCTGCGCGCCCCGCAGGTGGAACAGTGTGTTCATCACCACAAGCAGGGGAGACGTGCCCATCACCCATTGGTGATGAGCACACTGTTCCCATGCGCGGCGCACAGCTAATAACTTCTCTGAAGGGTCAGATACTATTTCAAAAACGTAAACAAAATAAATCATAATCAGATATTGAAAACAAGGTAAGGAGAAAACATAGAGAGGTGGTGCCAAAAGACTTACCTCTGGGGAACAATTTTGATAGAATCTGGTTTTCAGGCCGATGGGGATAAACAGCTGAGAGTTAACACCCTCTTCCACTTCACATTGACATCCAATTCGGGATCAATGCCAGGAAGCTTTGAGAACTATCCCACAAAGGAGATTGCTACTGCAGATCACATGGTCATGTTTTCAACACCGCAAGAGATGTCAAATTGTCTCTTGGAAGTTGCCAATGGCATCGACTCCTAAACCATTATTGGTTTACGTTATACTTTTTTTATACAAACTTATGTTATACTTTTGGGCGTAGAGAGCTAGCATATATATTTCTTGCATTCACAAATTTAGGTCTTCCCTAAAGTTCTTCGTACCAAGTACCAAATATATTTAGTAATAGAATGGTAGGGTTCGTTGAGGAATTGTCAATCATAAGAGCCGTCTTTTTCCAAAAAAAAAGTGCTAAACATGAACATTTTCAATACCCTAACAGATCTCATTTTGCGCCTCATCTTATGTTAAAGGGTGATACTTTTCAACACCGTTATTTTTCTCATTAACACTACATGCTCACTAAAACCCAATTTTTTTTACAGTTGGTGAGTAAAACCGCACCATTCCCATTCACAATTTCGCTGGTAGAACTCCAGTCTGATACTAAAGATTGTGACAGTCAAACCCTACCATCAAACATATAACGGTGGATCCTTACTGCGAGATTGAATTAAATAAAATTGTTAACATTAACTGTTATTTCTATCGGTGAAATGCCACTATTAAATAGTGAAACTTTTGTTGGTCCATATCTGCCGTCAAAATATAACATTAGGGTGTTACGGATCATTCTTGGAAAAATGATTTTTTTTTCCGACCCTACTTATGAAAGTGAGTGTTAGTGAGAAATTTTGTTGTGCTAAAAAGTATCACCCTATAGTAATTGTGCTGCAACCCCACATGATAAAGCTAGTGATAAGGTAATAAGGAAATCAATGAGTCTATACTCTAATGGTTGGCATGTAACTTTGCCTGAGTTCTATCTACTTATCTTCATTTAACGACATCATATAGGGATTTGTGAGGAACGATAAAAACTGACAAATACCAACAAAGATGCCCTTATACTGCTGGTAGTGCATACCACTAAGCCCTCACATGGAGCCAGCATGCCATGATAACTCGCACGAGCTTTCAAGGCCTCAGGTGATGCACCAGCAGCGGATCAAAATCTAAGAAAGCAGAGTTGCTTTTCATTTTTTGGTGCATGGTATATGTATGCATTGAACATTTTCTATAACAGATGATTCCTACATAGCGTAAAATACCCTAAAAACCAAAAGGACTATTGGTAGGGAGTACAAATCCATAGTGATCAGGTTATGGTGCCTAGGATTCGTCAAGAAGTTCACCAGAAGTTGTCACACTGTACAAACCAGTTTCTAATGTGATCCTTCTAAGGGGCTGTTTCAGCTGGTTAGTGGATAATCCCAAAAATCCGCCTGGTTGGTGGATTTTTGAAAGTGGATGTTTAGGATTTTTCACGAACCAAATGGCCCCTTATATATGCGCAATTAGTTCGACTACTATTATCTAGAAATGGGCCTAGCAATGACTCCCATTTAAATGGGCCTAGCATGTAACTACTCTGGCAAAGAAGTGCTGGATTTCCTATAACAAGCCTACTTTTAATTTGTGCAATGATTCCTTTGGCTGGATTTCTAATCAAGGGCGTTTCAGCTACAAGGCCTCGTGGAATTTTCTGAGAGCCCACTCTCAAAAAGTCTCACGGTCTAAACTCATTTATCATAAATACAGGGCTCCGCCTTATACATTCCTTGCTTAGTTAGCCATTAATGACCGATTGTTAAAAATTGAAGACCTTCAAAAAAGGGGTTTTCAAATACCAAGCATATATGTCATGTGCAATTCTAATGAAGAATCCTGCAATCACCTATTCTTTGGTTGCCAAGACTCCAAGATGGTGTGGAAAAAAGTCCTAGACAAATGCCACATCCGAGATTTATCTATGATTTTGAAGGTGAGATCAACTAGTTTCTTTGCTTCATTTCAACTAACAAGCATGCTGCCATTAAGATACTATTTATTGTTTATATTGCCACTATATATCTGGGGGGAAATGAAGTGGAGGAGTGTTGGAGGAAAGCAACTCCTTACAACCCATTGCCAAATTGATTATCATTAAAGAACGCTTCATTTCAGAGACATTAGGGATTAAAGAAAAGATCTAGGAGAAATGTTCTTTTATGCAACATTTCTGGTCTGACTAAACTTCTAGCATTGTCTTTCTTGTTTTTTTGTTGTTTTTAAAAATTGATTTGCTCTCTCCTCCTTAGGAGAGTCTTCTTCTGTACTCCCTAAATTGGGGTTGGGGCTCCCCCCTTGCTGGTTCTTGTTACCCTCGTTTTGTTTATTTAATTTTTAATTACCTAAAAAAACAATAGCCACCTATCCTGACACATCAAATTTGCAGGGCCCCCTAAATTGTCACCTTGATTTGGTAAGTTTTAAAATTAAAACTATAATCAAGTAGCATATTTTTCTAATAATTTGAAAACAACAAAATGGTTCTTATACCTCCATTTTAGCTTGTTTTGTGCCAACTCTTTTGTAAGAGAATGCAAAGTTGTCTCCTTTCTTACTAACTATATCGAGGTTCTCTTTGGTCTCCATCTCTCTCTTTTGACATTATTTATAACTATTTGTCGGCTTCAAGAATGTAGCAAAAAAATAGAAAAAGTTGGTTTAGAAAAGAATATTTGATTTGGCACCCCTTGGAGACAAAGGGAATGATATCCTCGGAGACTGTGGAGGAATTAGCACATCCTGGAGGGGAATATCTATATAAGCTTGAATTTTTTAACATGACAGATTCTAATAATTATAAACTTTTTGTATATACTTTTTTGTTATCCCAGTCTAATCTCGATCATTTCTTTCCATTAACTTCTACATTATTTTTTAAGAATGATGGATTGTTTTGCAATTGTGCTTCTGTTCATTATTACGCAAGGTGGATTTTTTCTCTCACCATTTAGTTGCCATAGAAAAAGGATGCATTGTGTTTTTATGTAGTTGTTTGAATCGTGATATAAATATATATATATATATATATATATATATATATATATATTAAATAAGATCACTCTCATATAGCATATATGAGGCCAGCTCATGTTGTATCTATTTGATCTTGATCTGATGGCTATAAGGACAAATGATGCCTCACCCTCACCAATCCACTGATTTGATACCTACTGTCGGATTGGAATCTAATCACCCATAAGGTTGGCCTCATACTCCTTATACGAGAATAATCTCATATAACCCGATCTCTAGCTTGAGAATAGTCTCATATAAACCGATCCGATGGTGGGTATCAAACAGTGGCTAAGTGAGTGTGAACTATCACTCACCCTTGTAGCTGTCATGTCAAGATCCAACGGCTACGAGTTAAATTGGCTTCATATAATCCGAATGAGTGCCATCTTATTTAAACCTTTCCTCTCTCTCTCTCTCTCTCTCTCTCTCTCTCTATATATATATATATATATATATATACATATATATAAGACAGGTTTACATGGGCATGAGAACAACCTTTTCGGTCGTTGGATTCCAATCCGACAGTGGGCATCAAATCAGTGGGTAACTAAGTGTGACCCATCACTCACCCATTTAGCCGTCAAATCAAGATCCATCAGCTACAACTTGAATTGGCCTCATATTAGCCAAATGAGAGCAATCTTATCTAAATATAATTAAAAAAAAAATAACTTTCCCGTTTGTTTCCCATCCTAGGCCAAGTTATATACGCATTTTTATGCATATTTTAAATTTTACGCTTGTCTAAATTAGTGTCACTCATTTTAGAAGTTATATTGTGAAAATACATAGTGAAAATTAGTTTTAGACCACCGATATTTTTGTACACAATATCTCCGATATTTTATCTCTTTGGTTGGCCGATACTTTTCTAATATCTGATGCGACATTCCTTGTGGTGGAATGTCACTATCAAATAGTGAGATTTTTATCGATCCATATCTACTGTCAAAATATAACATTAAGGTGTTATGGAGCATGCTAGGAAAAAAGACTTTTTCCATCCCTACTTATGATCGAGAGAGATAGATCACAATTTCATGTTTTAACCGTTGTATGTGTTACGTTCGAGAGGAGAGCATTATATTTTCAGTTGACAAGTATATGTCCGAGAGGAATATGCTAGCCAATTGAAAATCTTTATTCAAAAGAGAGAGAGATGATATTATTAATTTATTGTGGTGGATTCGAAGCCTTGGTCTTCTCCATATTGATTAATTTCACATTAGTTAGTTAAAATTCACTGCTTTCGTTAGAGTAACTAAAAATAAAACAATCACTGCAACCCCACATAATAAAGCTAGTTAGTGATAAGGTAATAAGGAAATCAATGACTATACCAAGTTTTTCAAAACCGGACCGGTCATCGACTTGGATTGATGGGCGGTCCGGTTGAATGGCAGGTCGAACCGGATTGACCCGATATATGACAAATATATATTTTATACATTATTAACGTCAAAATCTGTGAAGTTCAATTGCTTAATAACTTAGGTAACTTGTATACAAGTCCTCATTTCGAATCCTGCTGTATGCATTTTTTTTTCGCCATAAAAATACTATGACCCAATTAGATAGCAGACGGACCAGTTCAGTTCGGTGGTTTGACAGGACAACCGGCCGATTCAAAAGAAGATTGGCTGGCTCAATTGACCGGGGTGAACCATCCTAACCGAATCAGTTCTTCGGCCAGTTCCAATTTTTCGTAGTCAGACCAGCCGATCCTGTCCAGTTTTGAAAACCATGATTTATACTCCTGGCATGTAACTTTGTTTGAGCTCTATCAACGTATCTTCATTAACGATATCACATAGGGATTTGTGAGGAGCGATAAAAACTGACCAAGACCAACAAAGATGGCCTTATACTGCTGGTAGTGCATACCACTAAGTAGTAGCCTCACATGGAGCCAGCGTGCCATGATAACTCGCACGAGTTTTCAAGGCCCCAGGTGATGCACCAGTACTGCTGCTAGTGCACCAGCAGCGGATCTAAGAAAGATAGCAGCGTTGCTTTTCAGTTTTTGGTGCATGGTATATGTATGCATTGAATATTTTCTATAACAGATGATTCCCGCATAGCGTAAAATACCCAAAAAACAAAAAGGACTATTGGTAGGGAGTACAAATCTATAGTGCTTAGGTTATGGTGCCTAGGATTCGTCAAGAAGTTCACCAGAAATTATCACACTGTACAAATCAGTTTCTAATGTGATCCTTCAAAATATATATACGCAATTAGTTCGTGTAATATTATCTAGAAATGGGCCTAGCATGTAACTACTCTGGCCAAGAAGTGCTGAGTTTCCTAGCCTCCGTAGTAACAAGCCTATTTTTCATTTGTGCAATGATTCCTTTGGCTGAATTTATAATCAAGGGCGTTTCAGCTACAAGGCCTCGTGGAATTTTCTAAGAGCCCGCTCTCAAAAAGTCTCATGGTCTAAACTCATTTATCATAAATACAGGGCTCAGCGTTATACATTCCTTGCTTAGTTAGCCATTAATGACCGATTGTTAAAAATTGAAGACCTTCAAAAAAGGGGTTTTCAAATACCAAGCATATATGTCATGTGCAATTCTAATTAAGAATCCTGCAATTACCTATTCTTTGGTTGCCATGACTCCAAGATGGTTAGAAAAAAGTCCTAGACAAATGCCACATCCAGAGATTTATCTATGATTTTGAAGGTGAGATCAACTAGCTTCTTTGCTTCATTTCAACCAACAAGCATGCTGCCATTCTCCTTAAGATACTATTTATTGTTTATATTGCCACTATTGGGGGGGGGGATGATGAAGTGGAGGAGTTTTGGAGGAAAGCAAGTCCTTACAACCCATTGCCAAATTGATTCATTTCAGAGACTTTAGGGATTAAAGCAAAATCCAGGAGAAATGTTCTTTTATGCAACATTTCTGGTCTGACTAAGCTTCTACCATTGTCTTTCTTATTTTTTTTGTTATCAAAAATTGATTTGTTCTCTCCTCCTTGGGGGGGGAGGGAATGAAGTGGAGGAGTTTTGGAGGAAAGCAAGTCCTGACAACCCATTGCCAAATTGATTCATTTCAGAGACTTTAGGGATTAAAGCGAAATCCAGGATAAATGTTTTTTTATGCAACATTTCTGGTCTGACTAAGCTTCTAGCATTGTCTTTCTTATTTTTTTTGTTTTTAAAAATTGATTTGTTCTCTCCTCCTTAGGAGGGTCTTCTTCTGTACTCCCTACATTGCGGTTGGGGCTCCCCCCTTGTTGGTCCTTCTTGTTGCGGTCATTTTATTTATTTAATTTTTAATTACCTAAAAAAATTTGCAGGGGCCCTAAACTGTCACCTTGATTTGGCAAGTTTTAAAAAATTCATCCCAACACATTAATTATTTTTTAAATGCTTAAGGAGTCATAAGACGAAATAGTAAGAACTAGCAAATCCAATTAAATTGCCAAATCACTTTAGGGTGCGGTGCGTTTGGCAAACGTGATTTTGATTTAGAGGTGAGATTCTAGGAATCACATCATTTTGAATGACAGGCTCATAGAATTTGTGTTTTAAAAATCTAATGTTTGGCAACACTGTGATTTCAGTAGTGGGATTCACATAATCACACCCTCGTTTGGAAACCTGGAATTCAATTATGATTTGATTCTTCATATAATGCAAAAAAAGAGTATTTTCACATATTCTGTACCTTCTAATTAATAATGAAGAAATAAGTTCTTCCAACCACATAGTTTCATTATTATGCACGAAGAAAAATAAGTTCAACCCTCAAAGATCTAAAATAAAAAAAGGTCAACAAAGAATTAAACATACAAACTAAGATTGGGGAAGTGGGCGATTGAGGAGATCCTCAATCCAAGCTAACTTTGCTTCGTTGGTGAAATTAGAGAGTATTTCAATTAATGAAGGATCATTTTCCAATCATAACCTTTAGTGTACCTCCATTATTTGATGCGAAGCGACCCCGGGGATCTTTGAAAGTAATTCATATACACCTGAAGATGATGGTTTTGAACTCTGTTTCTCCGGTTTCTCCAAATACAATTTCAGTGCTTTAGCAACCTCAAAAGCTGTGTTGTTCAAATTCTCATTCCTACCCATTTTCCTCGATCCTGTAGGTATTTCAGTGGTAACCCACCTAGTAGTTACTAACCGAGCCCTGCTCCGCAACAATGAACATAAACGTGTGAATCCAGTTTTTGTCACACATAATTATTCATAACATGTAGATTCATTCGCATTGCATAATATATCCAACCACCATCTTCTTCCAACATCATCACTAACAGTTACTTGTCTAATCCTAAGCTTCCGAAGATGTAATAGAAACATTAAGAAAAAAAGTGGTTAGAATCAAAATGAAGTCTACTTCCTCTTTGTCATGCTCTTGACGTGAAGACCCACGGAGGGGGCCATGTACCATTCTAAATGTGTGCTCCTGGATGTGCATTTGGAATAGAGCAATTAATATGGGACAGATGGAGTAGTCAATTTCACTAGCATCAAAAAAATAAAAAAAAATTGAAAATGTGAATCTTTACATATATTTTTCGTGCATGCAATCAGTCTTATTATGTTTGTATATATTACTATTAGACTATGAATTACATGATGTTTTTTTGCTAATTGGCATGACAGGATGTTTACCAGCGTAATAAAATAATCATTAAAAAAATATTTATCATTAAAATGATCTGATCGCCAATATTATGAACAAAATTGAACATTAAACAGATCATTTAAATTGTCCATCAGCAAATATTAAACTCATCATGTTGGAAGGAAACTATGCCTGAGTCAACCCTCCAGGAAGAAAAAGTACTGAAGTGTTGAATCTATAAAAAACTTGGGGACTTAGACCTGAAAGACAACTATCTCTAATCAACCCCCCCATAAATAAAAATGAAGAGACGACAGTCTGTAAGAAACTAAAAGATGGAGTATTTAATGAAACACTCAATTGTAAAGTAAAGATGAGAAGCAGAACGTCAAAGCGTTGATATGAGTGCAAGCTCCTTTATCTCCTAAAACCCCTTGGTTACCTAGCCCTTAACTTAATTATTGGAAAGAAGAACACAAGTGCGCCATATAGGAATAACAACTGCAAAATAAAACTAATAGTAGCAACATAATGATAAGAGGGAAGCCAATCATGTTGTGTGGACTCAAGAACGAGCAAACAAAATGAGCCACATGGATGGGAGAGCATAGTAGAAATACAAAAAAACTTATACGCACTCAGTTGAGTGTGGAAGTGGCCCAAAGTACAGTAGGATAGCTTCAAATTTCTGCAAGGAATAATTGGGCAAGATTAACTATGCCAATCACTTTTGGCCTGTGATTCGCATCATATGCTTGCCTGATCACTGTATCAACATATTTTATTTTGTTAAGCCATGCACGCAAGTCTAGATCATATTTGAAGAATCCTCATATAGATTTTCCCCCTCCAGCTAAAACATTGGCAATAGAATTGAGATCTGTCATTCCCACTCATTTGGGTACTTAACAATATGCATATCAAAAGGATCTCGCATAAGATCCAAAAACTAAAAAAAGGAACTTAATATCTTGTATGCACCTGATGATAAAAATAAGAAACTGGTTGAAGAGAGAGAGAGAGAGAGAGAGATCTGTTGAAGAATCTATTGAAGAATCTGTTTGCAGCTGAAGGAGATCAGCAACCTTCTGAGCAATGGAGAGAGTGCTTGAAAGAGGACGATGAGGAGTAAGGAAAAACAACAACCCATTAACAACCTAATCAAAGCATGATTCTAAGAATAACAGGCTCGACCCTGTGATTTGGTATGATCCAATTTCCCGATTATAAAAACAATCAATGGATTTTGGGTGTGATTTGGGGCAAAATAAAATTCCGTCCAAAAAAAGTGTTGCCAAACGTGGGATTTCCAGAAATCCCGTGACTGTTTAAATCACATGGGGCAAATCACGTTTGCCAAACACACCATTAAGCAATTCCCTACATCATCTTCTCCAACAATATAAACATAAATTTGAGCACATTTTGGGCAAAACCCGGAGATAAAAAATTGTCCATTGTAGAAAAATACAATAGAAGTCCCCACTGTGCAAATCCATTACAGATTTTATGGTTAAGAAAATGCTCATGGTTTTCTTCCGAAAGATCAATATGCATAAACATATGCTCATCTCGTTTGAGTAGATGGTCATGCATCAAGTCTCAATGACTAGCCGGGAATGGAAAGATGAGATCCATTTAGCTTCGTGATCAGCCAGAGGTGAAAAGATGAGATCTTCGCTTCAGCCTTCTATGTCTGGGCCTGCCTACAAACTTGTCGGAACTTGCACCACTATATGGTACTCCCTCCGATTACTTTAATTGATACAGTTTTTCACAAATACAATAAAAGTTAAGTTCATTTGAAAGAAATTGTATCTATAAAAAGTGAAGTAGGAAACAAGAATAATGATAAGGAAATGGTGGGATAACTGGCGCCGATAGTTTTTTTCCTAATATTACGGTGTCCCTGCCCATGCGACTTGGGGCCCATGCAATTTTGCCGGGTGTCAGGATATGGGGCAAAAAATAATTCGCATTTAATATACATCTTGAAATCGCCCTAGCAATGACTTATTTGGGAAATTAATCTACCTACCGAAGTAAAGAGTTTCATTGATGAATCAACCTGAGCCCGTCCGATTGGTATCTGCCCAAAACGGCAGCAACATTTGCAAGCGGCCACGCAATAGTGTACGATTTTGACACCTTGCACACTGTCCAAGTTCAATGCACCTTCGTATCCTTCCGACATTATAAGCAAGCACTAGTGGCTCAGCTCTACAACATGAGCAGATTTCTCACCAACTATGACACCATCAATTGACCAGGCCTTCATACAAGCTGATGAACACAGGCCTAAAACCTCCATTGCTGTAGCAGGAGGGATCCCTCTGATTGATCTGTCTCTATTGAACAATCTTGACACATTGGAGCGCACACCATCAACTGAACTGGCCAGCCTTGTCAAGGAAGTTGAGGCTGCGTGCAGAGATTGGGGCTTCTTCCAAGTGATCAATCATGGGGTACTTCCAGAGCTGCAACAAGGGCTGGAGTCGGCCGCGAGGAGATTTTTCGGGCAGCCGACGGAGGAGAAGAGGAAGGTGCGAAGAGACGAGGAGAATCCGTTGGGGTACTATGACACGGAGCACACCAAGAATGTTAGGGACTGGAAGGAGGTATTTGACTTTACTGTGGAGGATCCAACGTTAATTCCTTCGTCGGATGAGCTTGGGAGTGAAGAATTGCAGATGCTCAGGAATCAGTGGCCGGATTATCCTCCTGAATTGAGGTAAGTTGTAGCGAAAATAATGTTCTAGTGCTCATGGTAATCAGAATTTTCACAGTAGTTTTGGAACTAAAAGGTGCTACTCCCTCCATCCACTGAAGTTCTTCTGCATTGCAACATATCCCATATTATTTGTCAAATTTCATATATCATTCTCATAGTAATTACTCTCTTTGTTCCATATCAATGGTTCGATTTGGTTTTTAAAATGAACTAAAACTAGTTCCTTTTGAAAAAGCATATTGGGCTACTAATGTGGAAAGGAGGGAGTATTAGATAGTACAAAAAAAAGAATTAGTGGATGGAGTAAACAGGTTAATAAATTGTCTACCGCAAATATCACATATTTAAAATGTTGAATAGTGTCAATATGTAGAATTAATTGAAATGAGGGCAAGATGTTAACACGAGTGATGCGGAATGTACGGTATTCCGTTGATAGGGCCTTCTCATTTAACCTTGCTCTTTTTGAATGAACGAACATTTAACCTTGTTTTTAGAGTATAAATTTTGTGACATGAAACACAACAGGGAAGCTGGAATGCAATATGCCAGAGCTATGGGGAAACTAGCATATCAGTTGATGGAGCTAATTTCCTTGAGCTTGGGGCTACCAGCAAAAAGGTTGAACCACTTCTTCAAGGATCAAACCAGCTTCATTCGCCTTAATCACTACCCACCTTGCCCATCTCCAGAGCTGGCTCTTGGTGTGGGCCGCCACAAGGATGCCGGAGCGCTCACCATTCTTGCACAAGATGATGTTGGAGGGCTCGATGTGAAGCGCAAGTCGGATGGCGAATGGGTGCGCGTCAAGCCAATCCCTAACTCCTACATCATCAATGTTGGAGACATTATTCAGGTATAAATTTGGAATGTGTGCCGATGATTTCTGTCCATTCTCTGTTATTTGCGATCCTAATTTAGGCAAAATATATAAATGTAATAGTACTATTTGTAGGACTATATAAGTGGTGATATGTGTAAGATACCCAAGTTTCCAAAAGCTCAAGCCGTTGTGAAACGGAAAAATTATTTATTTATTTTATATTGCAAACCCCGGCCTTCACGTGCAAGTGTCCACCAAGTGCAACATACGTGAAAAACAATTTTGGCAGGCTTCCAATAAGACTTATTCCAAAACCTAGAGCTCTGATGCCATGTAAGATAAACAGGTTTCCCAAAACTTGGAACTGTTAGGAAAAATTAAGGTATTTATTTATTGTATATTCCAACAATATTGGAGTGCAATTAGATCGGTGTAGTCGTGTCTTCCTTTTTCACTTCCAACTTCTTTAAACCTCTTTCTTTGAGTGGAAAAGGCTGCTCACAGCCACTTTTTGTCTCTTGAAATAAAAAATATTTACTTCAAAATTTTTCTACAGGTTTGGAGTAATGAAAAGTATGAAAGTGCTGAGCACAGAGTAATGGTGAACTCCACAAGAGAGAGATTTTCCATCCCTTTCTTCTTGAACCCTGCACACTATGTCATGGTTAAGCCATTAGATGAATTGGTGTCTTCCGATAACCCAGCTAAATACAAGGAGTACAACTGGGGGAACTTCTTCAAGACAAGGAAGAATAGCAACTTCAAGAAGTTGGAGGTAGAAAACATTCAGATCTATCATTTTAAGCTGGTTGAGTAATGAATCTTCCCGAAATAAGGAACAAGTAGATTTATTTGGTATGTGTTAAATAGTAGTGTGCTTTTGAGCATACTAATATGACTTCATCAAAAGTATATTCTAGTTGGTAATAAAACTGCTCCGTAATTATATTCCTCATTTCTTGTCTCATTCAACTCTGTTCTTGTGTCACACAATACCAGTCCTAAGCCCAGACTGAGGAGGAGGGGTTGCGTCAACTGACCATAAAAAGTTCATCAATTTCTATGGATCTCACACCACATGTTCTAGCTAGAGGAAGTGCATTTCTGAAAACATTAATGTTTTATCCCAAAATCTAGGTGCATTGGTAAGTGAGCAAGGGTTGCCTAGGGCATCCCCTGGAACTGTGTTGCGTTTGCAATGAGAAAATAGTAAGGATTTTTCTGTTGGAGTGGATAGGGAATCGTCCAACATAGGATTAGAATGACAACATGGAACTTTATGACCTTGAAAAGTAAAGGTATGGAATTAGAGACACTTAAGAGGAGGGTTAACATTGCTTGGACAGGATTAATAGTGAGCTGCGTGAGGGGCTTTGAAGTATTTAAATGGTAAAAGTTAATACGAATAAGGTAGGTATAGTGATTAACAAAAACTTAAGAGAAGTCCGTGCAGGTGTTATGAGATTTCATAATATGTTGGGGAAACTAGTGATATTCAAATGATGTTATTAGTCTTTGTGCACCTGTGCACCTCTAAGTACTAGGAGAATACTTTACGAAACAATGAGAGAAAATGGACCTAATTGTGCGGTGCAAGGTATACCTAACGGGGAAAAGTTTATAACAAAGGAGATTAAATGGGCATAAGAGTATTGGATATGAAAGGGTGCATGTGGGGCATGGATTTGAGCAAAGAAAAGAGATGAGAGAAACTATTCTTTAATTTTCTAAAGATGAATGACCTAAATATTGTAAATTTTTATTTTATGAAGAGGAAGAAGTATATATATCATTCAAGATTGGATCCCAATAGATTTTTTCTTAGTTAAAACTGAAAACAAAATTACTTGTAAAGATTGCGATGTTATACCCGGAGAACCATTAACACTATCATATAGATTAGTTGTTTTATATGTCTACATAAAGGGAAGGAGTAAGCAAAGGAATCATAATTGAGCCTAGGATCACGTGGTAGAAATTGAACTATGAAATAGTCAACACATTTATTGAGTGCTTAGGGTGGAAGGAAAGTTGGACGTTAAACACCCCTCATCCCAACCCCCCAACCGCATGTTCGCTATGAAGTCCATTACATAAGAAGATAGACATGCAATTGACAACATCAACACTACCTTGCAAATTATAAAGGGAGAGCTTTGAAGAAATTTATTAATTTGAAATCTTCAAAGCGTTATATCAAAGAAACTATCAAGAGTAAACCCTTGCAATATCCAAGAGATGGTTGAACAACTCTTGGGGCTTTGAGAGCATCAGCATGTGATCTGAAGTAATCATCTCTTTGACCTCTGTTGCTGGATAGTTTTCAAGCATCCAATGCTGGTGAAACTCAGGAATTGCTAGATCATCTTTGCTTAGGATGTACACTCGACTTACCGACCCATACCCCTCTTCCGAGAACTTGGGCATCCTTGCGAGATTCTTCATGAACAATGAGCTAATTCTCACCATGGATTTGCCAAGGACAAGATCCTGCTTTGTACCAATCACATGATAAAAGTACTTTAGCAATTGAACAGCATACATATTTATTCATATAGCTAATTTTGACACAAACATTTGGTCACCACATGCGTGCCATGATGGAAGGCCTCACGCCCACATATTAGGTCTTATGGCATCATTATGGCCTGAGTTTTAACGGCATTCAAGGCCGCATAGCATTATCGACAGACTCCCGAAGATGAGCATCTTTTTTTCTTTTGCGAAGTAAAATTAGTAAGCAAGTAGCTTGATCAGGACTAGAGTCCATGACTACCGTCAGAACATAGGTTCCTAGCATGACACATAGATGCCTAATATGTTCCATAGCTACTGCATAGCATGGTCGGGAGTAACTATGTACCATGATCGGCTCCTATGCACCACGCTAGGAATGTGCGCTGGTCAGGGAGTCAGGTTAGGAAATCATTTTCAAACATGAGGTACATACACCAAGATACTTCTCCTTAAGTACATCAGGTAGAAGGCTTGAGGAAATTCAAAAATAGAGTTGGACCATAGTGAATAGAAGGGTGGTAAGATAGAGTACCTCTGGAGGACTGTTTTGGTAGAGCTTATATGTTAGAGCGGCTGGTCCAAACAACAGTGTGGGAACCAAATCCTCCACTTCATTATCGAAGTCCACTTGAGTATCAAGCAAGAATCCAGGGGGCAATTTTGCAAAGTACTTTTAGTCAAAACAAGACAATCATTCATCAGTTTTGTTTAAAATAACACCTTAGTTTAAGTAAAGAAAATAGATATTCGCGACAGAAAATGCAAAAAAGTTATTCAAGCATAGCATTTCAATTAGGTGGTGTAGTAGAACCTCCAGTATCTTCCACATGCCGTCGATTGATTAAAGACTGTTTAACCGTCAGGAGCTCCTTATTTTCATCTAATAATTAAGGATTTGTAGAGATGTTAAAGGGGACTAAAAAAGTAGACTAACAGCTTTTCCTTTCTCATTTCATTGGCTATCTTTTGTTCACAGTGTAGAAAATATTGTGCAAAGAGACCTCTATTTTATAAGGCGGACAGGGGAACAAGGAAGGAGGACATGGGCTCCAAGGTCCATGACCAATCAGGGCATTTTAAGATAACCTTTTCTTTAAAACTTGTATTCCCCAGGTTTAGTGAAATGACAGAGTATTTCCGATATTATTTCGATGCAATTATCAATAAATTTTGCTGCCCAGTTTAAATGAATGTGTGAATTATCTAGAAACCAGTCAGTCAACCTAGTGATGTTTAACTAGGGATTTCAGGTTCAACTTTAATGTTTTCAAGAAACTGTGTTCAGATGTCAGTTACATGCTTTGTTTTTCTCCTCTGCTGTTGTCTTTTTTTTTTCTGTCGCATTTCATAATGTTCTGATCTGGTACTAGCTTGATGCTTAATTTCTAATCCGGTATCCTCAATAGTTTTGCTTCTTTCCTGAATTGTGGAGCCCATCTCCTGCTGCTTTTCTGCCTACTCCCCTGTCCAACATTTCGTGATCACATACATCATACGTAGGGTGCTAAATTAGACATGGTCTACTATAGCACCCTATTCTACTACTCTCTCCTGCCACTTTTAATGGATTCAGTTGATTTTCATATGAACTAAAAACTGTATTTATTAAAAGTGCTCAGAGGGAGTATGATCTCTAGGGCTTGGTCACACCGTCACAGACTCTGGTCACAAAAACATTTTTCTTTTTCTTGTGGAAATAGGAGAAAGATGGTAGATGACATAGGCGGATTATGTAGTCAAGATTTAAATAACTTCCCTCATACATCTAATTTCCATCATCTGGATTTGCATCGACAGTCTATATCTATTGTTTGTGTTAATGGGGTGGACTGGCTAAAACAGGGGGGTGGCAGGCTATTTCCAACAAAAGTGAGCTTGAAACAACTAATGTCTAGATAAATGTCAAGCCAGTTTGGAAATATAAAGTGGTATTTATTTTAGTTTTTAGGTCATTGTGCTTTGGGGAGAAGGTTGAGCCTTTGAATCCTTAAGCCCGTGATTCCTCTATTATAGTGATCATTTCCTAAGCATTAGGGTTTATCAAGCACAAAAAATAGGCAAATTTGTGTTATGTACATTTGGTAACTCTTTTTTTAAAATGAAAACAGCAGAGGAACATGTTAAACCATAAAAATATCATCATAAACATCATTCCAATTCCTTAAACAAAACTACCCCTAGCTCTTATATGTCTGTTCTTCCCTCTCTTTCTGCCTCTTACCTATTCTGTCGTTGTACTTCTTGTTGTGAACACCCCATGTTGGCCATGCCAAGATTTAGAGAAAATACTGCCCCGGCCTATAACTGAACGGAACTAGAAAAGACTTCTGTCTCATCCACAAATCTACTAGACTTCTGAGGTAGCCATTTATGGAGAAACTATTCGGTGGACAGTGGTTCTATAGGATTATGAAAGGACTCACCGCATCCAAAAAAAAAAAAGAAGACAGACTCAACTCATCCAAGGGATAAGAAGGTGGGTGAGAACTGTCCGGCATGAATGCTGCGGCAAACACCCCGGCAGACACCTTCTCTGGGAACCTCTCCATTGCCCAAGCTGTAGGAAGGCCTCCAAAGCTATGACCAACAATGATCACTCTCTCCGATGTCGGCAAGGCTTCCATCACTTCGATCAATGGCTGTGCATAGTCTGCAAAGCCTTTCAGCTCAGACAACTTCTCCGGCCGGCGGCTGGATGCTCCAAGATCAACGGCTGTAACTCGGTGCCCTGCTTGCTCAAGGAGGGCTGTAATCTTGTACCAGGTCCAGGCGCCATGGCACGCGCCATGAACTAGCACAAAGTGCTTTCCCGCTTCCATTCTTACGTTATTATAATGGGGAGTGTTTCTCTACTGGCACTATTTTACAGAGGAACCAAAGGGAGAAGGGAAGAAGAGCTTTATAAGAGAGTGGGCTATTTTATAACATTGCTTGACAAGTCTATTCAATTATTGCGGTGGAAATATTTTATAGAGGAAGTCATGCTGACCACAGTAGGTGGTAATTGGCACGTTTCCAATTTATGGGTCTTTGTGGGCCCTCATGACAGAGGGGGAGTCGTGTCAATCACGTACGAGCGATGAGCATGATTTTCCCCTCCACGGCGTACGTACCTAATAATCTCTCGAGTTTTACGAGTGGTTATAGAGTTTCAAAGGCTAGTATGCATTGCTGGACAAGTCTATTCAATTATTGCGGTGGTCAAAAACAATAATATATTCTGGCTTCCTCGATAACAATGTTTAGAGGTACTTCATAATAATAAGATAGATAAAAATAAAATTAGAAGTGTTTTTTTTTCTACATTCACTTAAGTTCTCTAATCTCCACCACAAATTAGCATTAAAACGAAGTTATATTCAATCAAGAAAATTTGGCAGTTTCTAACTAATTATAAAAATATTATCTATTTTTTTATCATAAGAAAAAAATATTAGCTGTGGATAGAAAATAAAAACTTTTTATGAATGGCGTCCAAATTTTTCTTGAGTTGTACGGTTTTTACTTCATGCACAATGAGAAGTCAGCCATCTTAAACAAAGGCTAGCAATTCATGTGGTTATAATGGATTAGTTAGCAGGAGGGTAGGCCATATGCAGCCTTCTTTCATACCAAAATTATGTAAGACTAGAGGAGAACAAAGGTTTCTTTAGGCTTCGCATAAATGTTCGTATAAGCATATAAGCATCAATGCTTTCCAACACTCCTCATCTTCTTCTCTCTACACTCTTTAATTTCTTCTGTCAACCATTCTTGTTTTAAAATGCGTGCTAAGTGGAGAAGAAGCTAGACTCCCAAGCAAGGAATTCCATATCGGCGATATATTGATATGGCTAAATATTGATTTCCAGGTTTTTTTAGAATATTGCCTATATTTTGGCGATATATCGGTTTGATATATCGCTATTTCAAAAAAAAATTAAGGGAAAAAAAGTAATTTTTCCATTTGTTTTCCATCCTAATATACATATTTTAAAATCTATTCTTTGTCTAAATTATTATAACTCATTTTAGAAGTTAGACTGTGAAAATATATAATAAAAATTAATTTTTGACCACCGATATTTTTTTATAAATATCTCTGATATTTTGTCTCTTAGGCCGACCAATACGATACCGATATCCGATAAGGAATTCCTTACTCCCAAGAGGGGGAGTCTGTTGGAAAGAAACTTGCTAAAATTCTTCAATTATCATATAATAGACATTGATTATAGTAATAATTTACATACAAGGTATCACAATTAGCATCAATTAAAGATTGATTGCATTTAAAGAGTTATAAATAGCCAAGCTTTAATGTTAAATAAGTGTTAGAACTCCGTGGAGTCAACCGAGTTGGCAGTTAGACCACACTCAGGGAGTCCGCTAGGCGAATCAATCGAGTCTACGACTGAATCATACAAAATGGAGTTTGTACGCAAGTTTGACTCGGTTTGTCAATTAACCGAATTGACTCAGGCGAGTCACTGGAGTCAAAATCGAGTTTTTGTTCTACGGAAAGGACGACTGTATTTTAGAACAGCTAGACCGGAGAATCAATGATGGCGGCCTACTTCTCACAACCTCATCCTTCTGTTTTGGCTAGGCTGAAAGCTCATCCGACGAAGGAATTAGTGTTGGATCCTCCACAGTAAAGTCAAATACCTCCTTCCAGTCCCTAACATTCTTGGTGTGCTCCGTGTCGTAGTACCCCAACGGATTCTCCTCGTCTCTTCGCACCTTCCTCTTCTCCTCCGTCGGCTGCCCGAAAAATCTCCTCGCGGCCGACTCCAGCCCTTGTTGCAGCTCCGGAAGTACCCCATGATTGATCACTTGGAAGAAGCCCCAATCTCTGCATGCAGCCTCGACTTCCTTAACAAGGTTGGCCAGTTCAGTTGATGGTGTGCGCTCCAATGTGTCAAGATTGTTCAATAGAGACAGATCAATCAGAGGGATCCCTCCTGCTACAGCAATGGAGGTTTTAGGCCTGTGTTCATCAGCTTGTATGAAGGCCTGGTCAATTGATGGTGTCATAGTTGGTGAGAAATCTGCTCATGTTGTAGAGCTGAGCCACTAGTGCTCTACAAGAAGTACAAAAACTTTATAAAAATTAAAATTTGTTTGGATAATTTAAAATAAATGCACCCTAAAAGTATGTTTCAAGCCTGAAAAATTTTCAAATTAAAAATTTTTATACTTCTTTCACCTTGACGATTTTTCATTTTTCAGCAAACAAACACACCCAATGTCGAAGGATACGAAGGTGCATTGAACTTGGACAGTGTGCATGGTGTCAAAATCGTACACTATTGCGTGGCCTATGTTGTTTGTATGTGGTCTGGATTTGTGGTTGTTATGGTTAGTCATAGAAAGGGCTGATTGAAAGCAACGCTTTGGAAACCGCTTGCAAATGTTGCTGCCGTTTTGGGAAGATACCAATCGGACGGGCTCAGGTTGATTCATCGATGAAACTCTTTACTTCGGTAGGTAGATTAATTTCCCAAATAAGTCATTGCTAGGGCAATTTCAAGATGTATATTAAATGGGAATTATTTTTTGCCGCATATCCTGACACCCGGCAAAATTGCATGGGCCCCAAGTCGCATGGGGAGGGGCACCGTAATATTTGGAAAAAAACTATGGGCGCCAGTTATCCCACCATTTCCTTATCATTATTCTTGTTTCCTACTTCACTTTTTATTGATACAATTTCTTTCAAATGAACTTATCTTTTATTGTATTTGTGAAAAACTGTATCAATTAAAGTAATCGGAGGGAGTACCATATAGTGGTGCAAGTTCCGACAAGTTTGTAGGCAGGCCCAGACATAGAAGGCTGAAGCGAAGTAGATCTCATCTTTTCACCTCTGGCTAATCACGAAGCTAAATGGATCTCATCTTTCCATTTCCGGCTAGTCATTGAGACTTGATGCATGACCATCTACTCCAACGAGATGATCAGCAGTGGTGGCAGCCAATGAAACTGCAATATTTCTATGTTTATGCATATTGATCTTTCGGAAGAAAACCATGAGCATTTTCTTAACCATAAAATCTGTAATGGATTTGCACAGTGGGGACTTCTATTGTATTTTTCTACAATGGACAATTTTTTATCTCCGAGTTTTGCCCAAAATGTGCTCAAATTTATGTTTATATTGTTGGAGAAGATGATGTAGGGAATTGCTTAATGGTGTGTTTGGCAAACGTGATTTGCCCCATGTGATTTAAACAGTCACGGGATTTCTGGAAATCCCACGTTTGGCAACACTTTTTTTGGACGGAATTTTATTTTGCCCCAAATCACACCCAAAATCCATTGATTGTTTTTATAATCGGGAAATTGGATCATACCAAATCACAGGGTCGAGCCTGTTATTCTTAGAATCATGCTTTGATTAGGTTGTTAATGGGTTGTTGTTTTTCCTTACTCCTCATCGTCCTCTTTCAAGCACTCTCTCCATTGCTCAGAAGGTTGCTGATCTCCTTCAGCTGCAAACAGATTCTTCAATAGATTCTTCAACAGATCTCTCTCTCTCTCTCTCTCTCTCTCTCTCTCTCTTCAACCAGTTTCTTATTTTTATCATCAGGTGCATACAAGATATTAAGTTCCTTTTTTTAGTTTTTGGATCTTATGCGAGATCCTTTTGATATGCATATTGTTAAGTACCCAAATGAGTGGGAATGACAGATCTCAATTCTATTGCCAATGTTTTAGCTGGAGGGGGAAAATCTATATGAGGATTCTTCAAATATGATCTAGACTTGCGTGCATGGCTTAACAAAATAAAATATGTTGATACAGTGATCAGGCAAGCATATGATGCGAATCACAGGCCAAAAGTGATTGGCATAGTTAATCTTGCCCAATTATTCCTTGCAGAAATTTGAAGCTATCCTACTGTACTTTGGGCCACTTCCACACTCAACTGAGTGCGTATAAGTTTTTTTGTATTTCTACTATGCTCTCCCATCCATGTGGCTCATTTTGTTTGCTCGTTCTTGAGTCCACACAACATGATTGGTTTCCCTCTTATCATTATGTTGCTACTATTAGTTTTATTTTGCAGTTGTTATTCCTATATGGCGCACTTGTGTTCTTCTTTCCAATAATTAAGTTAAGGGCTAGGTAACCAAGGGGTTTTAGGAGATAAAGGAGCTTGCACTCATATCAACGCTTTGACATTCTGCTTCTCATCTTTACTTTACAATTGAGTGTTCCATTAAATACTCCATCTTTTAGTTTCTTACAGACTGTCGTCTCTTCATTTTTATTTATGGGGGGGCTGATTAGAGATAGTTGTCTTTCAGGTCTAAGTCCCCAAGTTTTTTATAGATTCAACACTTCAGTACTTTTTCTTCCTGGAGGGTTGACTCAGGCATAGTTTCCTTCCAACCATGGAATGTCGTATCGGATATCGGAAAAATATCGGTCGGCCTAAGAGACGAAATATCGGAGATATATCGGAGATATTGTGTAAAAAAAATATCGGTAGTTAAAAACTAGTTTTTACCGTATATTTTCACAATCTAGCTTCTAAAATGAGTTATACTAATTTAAACAAAGAATAAATTTCAAAATATGCATATTAGCATAGAAAACAAACATGAAAGGTTTTTTTTTCAAAAAAAAAAAAAATTGTTGAATTTTTTATTAAAAAAATATTTTTTAATTCAAAAAATACCGATATATCGGTCCGAAACCGATATATCGGCGATATTTGGAATTTTTCGAAAAAACGATACGGGTTGGTATCGATGTATCGGTTTAGTGCCGATACCGATATATCGGCGATATATCGGCGAGACGATTTTCCATGCTTCCAACATGATGAGTTTAATATTTGCTGATGGACAATTTAAATGGTCTGTTTAATGTTCAATTTTGTTCATAATATTGGCGATCAGATCATTTTAATGATAAATATTTTTTTAATGATTATTTTATTACGCTGGTAAACATCCTGTAATGCCAATTAGCAAAAAAACATCATGTAATTCATAGTCTAATAGTAATATATACAAACATAATAAGACTGATTGCATGCACGAAAAATATATGTAAAGATTCACATTTTCAATTTTTTTTATTTTTTTGATGCTAGTGAAATTGACTACTCCATCTATCCCATATTAATTGCTCTATTCCAAATGCACATCCAGGAGCACACATTTAGAATGGTACATGGCCCCCTCCGTGGGTCTTCACGTCAAGAGCATGACAAAGAGGAAGTAGACTTCATTTTGATTCTAACCACTTTTTTTCTTAATGTTTCTATTACATCTTCGGAAGCCTAGGATTAGACAAGTAACTGTTAGTGATGATGTTGGAAGAAGATGGTGGTTGGATATATTATGCAATGCGAATGAATCTACATGTTATGAATAATTATGTGTGACAAAAACTGGATTCACACGTTTATGTTCATTGTTGCGGAGCAGGGCTCGGTTAGTAACTACTAGGTGGGTTACCACTGAAATACCTACAGGATCGAGGAAAATGGGTAGGAATGAGAATTTGAACAACACAGCTTTTGAGGTTGCTAAAGCACTGAAATTGTATTTGGAGAAACCGGAGAAACAGAGTTCAAAACCATCATCTTCAGGTGTATATGAATTACTTTCAAAGATCCCCGGGGTCGCTTCGCATCAAATAATGGAGGTACACTAAAGGTTATGATTGGAAAATGATCCTTCATTAATTGAAATACTCTCTAATTTCACCAACGAAGCAAAGTTAGCTTGGATTGAGGATCTCCTCAATCGCCCACTTCCCCAATCTTAGTTTGTATGTTTAATTCTTTGTTGACCTTTTTTTATTTTAGATCTTTGAGGGTTGAACTTATTTTTCTTCGTGCATAATAATGAAACTATGTGGTTGGAAGAACTTATTTCTTCATTATTAATTAGAAGGTACAGAATATGTGAAAATACTCTTTTTTTGCATTATATGAAGAATCAAATCATAATTGAATTCCAGGTTTCCAAACGAGGGTGTGATTATGTGAATCCCACTACTGAAATCACAGTGTTGCCAAACATTAGATTTTTAAAACACAAATTCTATGAGCCTGTCATTCAAAATGATGTGATTCCTAGAATCTCACCTCTAAATCAAAATCACGTTTGCCAAACGCACCGCACCCTAAAGTGATTTGGCAATTTAATTGGATTTGCTAGTTCTTACTATTTTGTCTTATGACTCCTTAAGCATTTAAAAAATAATTAATGTGTTGGGATGAATTTTTTAAAACTTGCCAAATCAAGGTGACAGTTTAGGGCCCCTGCAAATTTTTTTAGGTAATTAAAAATTAAATAAATAAAATGACCGCAACAAGAAGGACCAACAAGGGGGGAGCCCCAACCGCAATGTAGGGAGTACAGAAGAAGACCCTCCTAAGGAGGAGAGAACAAATCAATTTTTAAAAACAAGAAAAATAAGAAAGACAATGCTAGAAGCTTAGTGAGACCAGAAATGTTGCATAAAAAAATATTTCTCCTGGATTTTGCTTTAATCCCTAAAGTCTCTGAAATGAATCAATTTGGCAATGGGTTGTCAGGACTTGCTTTCCTCCAAAACTCCTCCACTTCATTCCCTCCCCCCCCCCCCCCCCCCCCCCCCCAAGGAGGAGAGAACAAATCAATTTTTGATAACAAAAAAAATAAGAAAGACAATGGTAGAAGCTTAGTCAGACCAGAAATGTTGCATAAAAGAACATTTCTCCTGGATTTTGCTTTAATCCCTAAAGTCTCTGAAATGAATCAATTTGGCAATGGGTTGTAAGGACTTGCTTTCCTCCAAAACTCCTCCACTTCATCATCCCCCCCCCCCCCCCCCCCCCCAATAGTGGCAATATAAACAATAAATAGTATCTTAAGGAGAATGGCAGCATGCTTGTTGGTTGAAATGAAGCAAAGAAGCTAGTTGATCTCACCTTCAAAATCATAGATAAATCTCTGGATGTGGCATTTGTCTAGGACTTTTTTCTAACCATCTTGGAGTCATGGCAACCAAAGAATAGGTAATTGCAGGATTCTTAATTAGAATTGCACATGACATATATGCTTGGTATTTGAAAACCCCTTTTTTGAAGGTCTTCAATTTTTAACAATCGGTCATTAATGGCTAACTAAGCAAGGAATGTATAACGCGGAGCCCTGTATTTATGATAAATGAGTTTAGACCATGAGACTTTTTGAGAGCGGGCTCTTAGAAAATTCCACGAGGCCTTGTAGCTGAAACGCCTTTGATTATAAATCCAGCCAAAGGAATCATTGCACAAATGAAAAATAGGCTTGTTACTACGGAGGCTAGGAAACTCAGCACTTCTTGGCCAGAGTAGTTACATGCTAGGCCCATTTCTAGATAATATTACACGAACTAATTGCGTATATATATTTTGAAGGATCACATTAGAAACTGGTTTGTACAGTGTGATAACTTCTGGTGAACTTCTTGACGAATCCTAGGCACCATAACCTAAGCACTATAGATTTGTACTCCCTACCAATAGTCCTTTTTGTTTTTTGGGTATTTTACGCTATGCGGGAATCATCTGTTATAGAAAATATTCAATGCATACATATACCATGCACCAAAAACTGAGCCTTGTAGCTGAAACGCCCTTGATTATAAATCCAGCCAAAGGAATCATTGCACAAATGAAAAATAGGCTTGTTACTACGGAGGCTAGGAAACTCAGCACTTCTTGGCCAGAGTAGTTACATGCTAGGCCCATTTCTAGATAATATTACACGAACTAATTGCGTATATATATTTTGAAGGATCACATTAGAAACTGGTTTGTACAGTGTGATAATTTCTGGTGAACTTCTTGACGAATCCTAGGCACTATAACCTAAGCACTATAGATTTGTACTCCCTACCAATAGTCCTTTTTGTTTTTTTGGGTATTTTACGCTGTGCGGGAATCATCTGTTATAGAAAATATTCAATGCATACATATACCATGCACCAAAAACTGAAAAGCAACGCTGCTATCTTTCTTAGATCCGCTGCTGGTGCACTAGCAGCAGTACTGGTGCATCACCTGGGGCCTTGAAAACTCGTGCGAGTTATCATGGCACGCTGGCTCCATGTGAGGCTACTACTTAGTGGTATGCACTACCAGCAGTATAAGGCCATCTTTGTTGGACTTGGTCAGTTTTTATCGCTCCTCACAAATCCCTATGTGATATCGTTAATGAAGATACGTTGATAGAGCTCAAACAAAGTTACATGCCAGGAGTATAAATCATGGTTTTCAAAACTGGACAGGATCGGCCGGTCTGACCACGGAAAATTGGAACTGGCCGAAGAACTGATTCGGTTAGGATGGTTCACCCCGGTCATTTGAGCCGACCAATTTTCTTTTGAATCGGCCGGTTGACCTGTCAAACCACCGAACTGAACTGGTCCGTCTGCTATCTAATTGGGTCATAGTATTTTTATGGCGAAAAAAAAATGCATACAGCAGGATTCGAAATGAGGACTTGTATACAAGTTACCTAAGTTATTAAGCAATTGAACTTCACAGATTTTGACGTTAATAATGTATAAAATATATATTTGTCATATATCGGGTCAATCCGGTTCGACCTGCCGTCCAACCGAACCGCCCATCAATCCAAGTCGATGACCGGTCCGGTTTTGAAAAACTTGGTATAGTCATTGATTTCCTTATTACCTTATCACTAACTAGCTTTATTATGTGGGGTTGCAGTGATTGTTTTGTTTTTAGTTACTCTAACGAAAGCAGTGAATTTTAACTAAACTAATGTGAAATTAATCAATATGGAGAAGACCAAGGCTTCGAATCTACCACAATAAATTAATGTATCATCTCTCTCTCTTTTGAATAAAGATTTTCAATTGGCTAGCATATTCCTCTCGGACATATACTTGTCAACTCAAAATATAATGCTCTCCTCTCGAACGTAACACATAAAACGGTTAAAACATGAAATTGTGATCTATCTCTCTCGAGTATAAACAAAAGAAACTTTATTGATATATAACACCTCAGTCTACTCACGTTTCTCTTGGATACACAAGTATTCTTCAGATTGAAACTCACAAGAATTCATTATTGTCTCTCTCGAGTACAAAGAATAAACCTTTAATGAATTAATAGTGATTATACAATAAAATCCATACACCAACTAGAGTAAAAACATAATATGAAAGAAAGAAACTACACAACCGGATTATTGGGCTTCATCTACGCCTTTAAAAAGTGTTTAGCCTCGCATTGGAAGAGAAATCACCATTGTGTTCTTCATCTTCTTTTTCTCTCTTTTGCTCTAGCCTCCAATTCTGCTCAAGATGATCCCCAAGATAGCAGCCCAAAACGTTCTCCTTTAAGACCTATTTATAAGTTTGAAGAGAAACCACGAAGTCCCCTTCTAAATATGAGTCGAAATAGGGCTTATTTCAGTTTACCACACATGGCGATCGATCGCTTACTAATCGATCACAATTCCTTCGTTATTTTTCTCCGATCGATCGTTGTGGCGATCAATGCCGTATGACTCCGATCGATCGCTGTTACTATCTTGCGTAACTCAAAAACTCCAGTAGATACGATTGATCGTTTTGAGTTCTGATCGATTGTTGCCTTCAATAGCACTGTTTTGCGACTCAGGCGATCGATCGCGTTGAATGGCCGATCGATTGTCGTTACTGTTCATGAATTTCAAATGGCTATAACTTTCTGCTCCGAACTCCGAATTACGCGTGGTTGGTGGTGTTGGAAAGCTGACTTCTTGATTTTAATATAAAGCTTGAATCAGTCCAATCAGATATTTGCACACAAAGTTATGATGATTTAGCCATTGAAGTCAATTTTCACATTATTTCTGTGTATTACTCTTGTTTCCTACAAAAATCAAAAACTATATTAAAGTAGTAGTAATTCTAATCAAACACTAGCATAAATATAAATTTAGGAGATAATAAAATTCATATTTCATATGTAGATCATGCAGCCCCAAATTTCTCAGTACCACCACTTTCATAAGTAGGGATGGAAAAAGTCTTTTTTCCTAGCATGTTCCGTAACACCTTAATGTTATATTTTGACAGTAGATATGGATCGATAAAAATCTCACTATTTGATAGTGACATTCCACCACAAGGAATGTCACATCAGATATTAGAAAAGTATCGGCCAACCAAAGAGATAAAATATCGGAGATATTGTGTACAAAAATATCGGTGGTCTAAAACTAATTTTCACCATGTATTTTCACAATATAACTTCTAAAATGAGTGACACTAATTTAGACAAGCATAAATTTTAAAATATGCATAAAAATGCGTATATAACTTGGCCTAGGATGGGAAACAAACGGGAAAGTTATTTTTTTCTTTTTTTAATTATATTTAGATAAGATTGCTCTCATTTGGGTAATATGAGGCCAATTCAAGTTGTAGCTGATGGATCTTGATTTGACGGCTAAATGGGTGAGTGATAGGTCACACTTAGTTACCCACTGATTTGATGCCCACTGTCGGATTGGAATCCAACGACCGAAAAGGTTGTTCTCATGCCCATGTAAACCCGTCTTATATATATATATATATATATATAGAGAGAGAGAGAGAGAGAGAGAGAGAGAGAGGAAAGGTTTAAATAAGATGGCACTCATTCGGATTATATGAAGCCAATTTAATTCGTAGCCGTTGGATCTTGACATGACAGCTACAAGGGTGAGTGATAGTTCACACTCACTTACCCATTGTTTGATACCCACCGTCGGATCGGTTTATATGAGACTATTCTCAAGCTAGAGATCGGGTTATATGAGATTGTTTTCGTATAAGGAGTATGAGGCCAACCTTATAGGTGATTAGATTCCAATCCGACAGTAGGTATCAAATCAGTGGATTGGTGAGGGTGAGGCATCATTTGTCCTTATAGCCATCAGATCAAGATCAAATAGATACAACATGAGCTGGCCTCATATATGCTATATGAGAGTGATCTCATTTAATATATATATATATATATATATATATATATATATATATATATATATATATATATCACGATTCAAACAACTACATAAAAACACAATGCATCCTTTTTCTATGGCAACTAAATGGTGAGAGAAAAAATCCACCTTGCGTAATAATGAACAGAAGCACAATTGCAAAACAATCCATCATTCTTAAAAAATAATGTAGAAGTTAATGGAAAGAAATGATCGAGATTGGACTGGGATAACAAAAAAGTATATACAAAAAGTTTATAATTATTAGAATCTGTCATGTTAAAAAATTCAAGCTTATATAGATATTCCCCTCCAGGATGTGCTAATTCCTCCACAGTCTCCGAGGATATCATTCCCTTTGTCTCCAAGGGGTGCCAAATCAAATATTATTTTCTAAACCAACTTTTTCTATTTTTTTGCAACATTCTTGAAGCCGACAAATAGTTATAAATAATGTCAAAAGAGAGAGATGGAGACCAAAGAGAACCTCGATATAGTTAGTAAGAAAGGAGACAACTTTGCATTCTCTTACAAAAGAGTTGGCACAAAACAAGCTAAAATGGAGGTATAAGAACCATTTTGTTGTTTTCAAATTATTAGAAAAATATGCTACTTGATTATAGTTTTAATTTTAAAACTTACCAAATCAAGGTGACAATTTAGGGGGCCCTGCAAATTTGATGTGTCAGGATAGGTGGCTATTGTTTTTTTAGGTAATTAAAAATTAAATAAACAAAACGAGGGCAACAAGGACCAGCAAGGGGGGAGCCCCAACCCCAATTTAGGGAGTACAGAAGAAGACTCTCCTAAGGAGGAGAGAGCAAATCAATTTTTAAAAACAACAAAAAAACACGAAAGACAATGCTAGAAGTTTAGTCAGACCAGAAATGTTGCATAAAAGAACATTTCTCCTAGATCTTTTCTTTAATCCCTAATGTCTCTGAAATGAAGCGTTCTTTAATGATAATCAATTTGGCAATGGGTTGTAAGGAGTTGCTTTCCTCCAACACTCCTCCACTTCATTTTCCCCCAGATATATCGTGGCAATATAAACAATAAATAGTATCTTAATGGCAGCATGCTTGTTAGTTGAAATGAAGCAAAGAAACTAGTTGATATCACCTTCAAAATCATAGATAAATCTCGGATGTGGCATTTGTCTAGGACTTTTTTCCACACCATCTTGGAGTCTTGGCAACCAAAGAATAGGTGATTGCAGGATTCTTCATTAGAATTGCACATGACATATATGCTTGGTATTTGAAAACCCCTTTTTTGAAGGTCTTCAATTTTTAACAATCGGTCATTAATGGCTAACTAAGCAAGGAATGTATAAGGCGGAGCCCTGTATTTATGATAAATGAGTTTAGACCGTGAGACTTTTTGAGAGTGGGCTCTTAGAAAATTCCACGAGGCCTTGTAGCTGAAACGCCCTTGATTAGAAATCCAGCCAAAGGAATCATTGCACAAATTAAAAGTAGGCTTGTTATAGGAAATCCAGCACTTCTTTGCCAGAGTAGTTACATGCTATGCCCATTTAAATGGGAGTCATTGCTAGGCCCATTTCTAGATAATAGTAGTCGAACTAATTGCGCATATATAAGGGGCCATTTGGTTCGTGAAAAATCCTAAACATCCACTTTCAAAAATCCACTAACCAGGCGGATTTTTGGGATTATCCACTAACCAGCTGAAACAGCCCCTTAGAAGGATCACATTAGAAACTGGTTTGTACAGTGTGACAACTTCTGGTGAACTTCTTGACGAATCCTAGGCACCATAACCTGATCACTATGGATTTGTACTCCCTACCAATAGTCCTTTTGGTTTTTAGGGTATTTTACGCTATGTAGGAATCATCTGTTATAGAAAATGTTCAATGCATACATATACCATGCACCAAAAAATGAAAAGCAACGCTGCTTTCTTAGATTTTGATCCGCTGCTGGTGCATCACCTGAGGCCTTGAAAGCTCGTGCGAGTTATCATGGCATGCTGGCTCCATGTGAGGGCTTAGTGGTATGCACTACCAGCAGTATAAGGGCATCTTTGTTGGTATTTGTCAGTTTTTATCGTTCCTCACAAATCCCTATGTGATGTCGTTAAATGAAGATAAGTAGATAGAACTCAGGCAAAGTTACATGCCAACCATTAGAGTATAGACTCATTGATTTCCTTATTACCTTATCACTAGCTTTATCATGTGGGGTTGCAGCACAATTACTATAGGGTGATACTTTTTAGCACAACAAAATTTCTCACTAACACTCACTTTCATAAGTAGGGTCGGAAAAAAAAATCATTTTTCCAAGCATGATCCGTAACATCCTAATGTTATATTTTGACGGCAGATATGGACCAACAAAAGTTTCACTATTTAATAGTGGCATTTCACCGATAGAAATAACAGTTAATGTTAACAATTTTATTTAATTCAATCTCGCAGTAAGGATCCACCGTTATATGTTTGATGGTAGGGTTTGACTGTCACAATCTTTAGTATCAGACTGGAGTTCTACCAGCGAAATTGTGAATGGGAATGGTGCGGTTTTACTCACCAACTGTAAAAAAAATTGGGTTTTAGTGAGCATGTAGTGTTAATGAGAAAAATAACGGTGTTGAAAAGTATCACCCTTTAACATAAGATGAGGCGCAAAATGAGATCTGTTAGGGTATTGAAAATGTTCATGTTTAGCACTTTTTTTTTGGAAAAAGACGGCTCTTATGATTGACAATTCCTCAACGAACCCTACCATTCTATTACTAAATATATTTGGTACTTGGTACGAAGAACTTTAGGGAAGACCTAAATTTGTGAATGCAAGAAATATATATGCTAGCTCTCTACGCCCAAAAGTATAACATAAGTTTGTATAAAAAAAGTATAACGTAAACCAATAATGGTTTAGGAGTCGATGCCATTGGCAACTTCCAAGAGACAATTTGACATCTCTTGCGGTGTTGAAAACATGACCATGTGATCTGCAGTAGCAATCTCCTTCCTTTGTGGGATAGTTCTCAAAGCTTCCTGGCATTGATCCCGAATTGGATGTCAATGTGAAGTGGAAGAGGGTGTTAACTCTCAGCTGTTTATCCCCATCGGCCTGAAAACCAGATTCTATCAAAATTGTTCCCCAGAGGTAAGTCTTTTGGCACCACCTCTCTATGTTTTCTCCTTACCTTGTTTCAATATCTGATTATGATTTATTTTGTTTTCGTTTTTGAAATAGTATCTGACCCTTCAGAGAAGTTATTAGCTGTGCGCCGCGCATGGGAACAGTGTGCTCATCACCAATGGGTGATGGGCACGTCTCCCCTGCTTGTGGTGATGAACACACTGTTCCACCTGCGGGGCGCGCAGCCAATAATTTTCCCTTGGGAAGTCACTGATGAGGCCTCTGTCACTGTTTATAACAAATCTCTCAACTTGGCCAAAGTTCACTGAGGGAATTAAAGATATGGGTCGGTTAGCCGAGTCTACATCGTATGCAACGACGATCACCAAATATTTTAGTAATTGCTAAAAATAATCAAATAGGAGCAGATTCATGTCTAACATATTAATATCCTTAACTTGGCTAAACAGCTGAGAGTTAACACCCTCTTCCACTTCACAGTTGACATCCAATTCGGGATCAATGCCAGGAAGCTTTGCAAAATACTTTTACAGAATACCAAATATTTTAGTAATTGCTAAAACTAATCAAATAGGAGAAGATTCATGTCTAACATATTAATATCCTTAACTTGGCATCTTGATATCTGACTACACTATCTCTTACAAAAGAGTGGGCAAGAAACAGACTAGCTTGAATGAATGAGCAATTTATTTTTATATAACTTGGTGATGTTTTATATTTTCCGTACATAATTAATTGATATGTTTATTCTTTGAAAATGAAGTAGAACTAGTCCATTTCCAAAAACAAAATGTATTGATGTATTGAATAGAGATGGAGGGAGTAATCTTCTATATCAAGTGGAAATTTGCCTCACTAGCCATTGTAACAAGAATCATGATTGTTGGAAGCTTAATAGATCGTGGCATACTTGCTAAGGAAGAGTATTTCCTGAAGTTCAAAAATTGCAGTGTGGAATGCTTCTAACCTGTATGCAAAAACATTTCTGATGTTTATGATTAGCTAATACTAGTAAAAGCTCCAAAGGATAAGAAGGTGGGTGGGAACAGTCTGGCATAAACGAGGTGGCAAACACCGCCACTGATACCTTCTCTGGGAAAGTCTCCATTGCCCAAGCCAAAGAAATGCCTCCAAGGCTGTGACCCACGAGGATCACCTTCTCTGATGTGGGAAGAGCCTTCATTACTTCCATCAAAGGCTTTGCATAGTCCTCGAAGCATTTTATGTCGGATCTCTTTTCGGACCGGCGACCACATGCTCCAAGATCAAGAGCTGTAACTCTGTGCCCTGCCTGTTCAAGGAGAGTAGTTACCTTGAACCAGCACCAGGCACCATGGCATGCGCCATGAACAAGCACAAAGTGCTTTCCGTTAATGCTCTTTCCCTCTGATCCCATTCCTACTGTCTCTTTGGAGTATGATTCGTTCTCCTTATATAGGACTTAATAGGGGAATAAGTGGGAAGCAAATCTTTGGAAAACACTAGTGATTTAGATTCAAAGTCACTAGCTACTCCATTTCAACATTGGGAAAAGAAGTCGATTCCAACATTTTGGTAACAATTTCTATTAGCATAATTGGACGTAAAAAAGAAATAGAAGCCTACTTGCCAGCTACCGTTACTGAGGATCAAAGATGGCGGTATACATTGCCCCTCCAAAGCACACATCCACCTAATGAGTGGGGTTTCATATGTTAAGGTCAAACTTCACTTTTTATGGGCTGATGTAAGTACGAGGTCACATTCAACTATTTAACCCAAAAAGGTACTAAATTCGGGCCTCTCCCTGCGGCCCTATATAAACTAGGAAATTCTATTTGTTCAACATAAGCCAAAAATACAACATAAGAGTACTTTATTTTTTCACTAGCAAAACTGCAAGTGCCACAAAAGAATTTATGAAATCAGATTTTACATATATAATTGAAAATGTTTTGGAATGTTTGAAATCATTGTAAGTTTTATATCAAGAATAGTTTTGTAAGACGAAATAAATTGTCCATTCAACGCTTTTAATTGTAGTATAGATTATCAGCTAAATCACTGATTTTTTATTACAAAAACCACGAACGCAAATATACGATAATACTTCCTGCATATCACCTCGGCAGTCACGAGTATTCATTGGCAAGCCAGCCAAGAATACTGCTGGCCGGCTACAAAATGACGGAGTATTATTCGCGGGCTCGCCATTCCTGATTATATGCGCCTTGCTCACAAACTTTGGTATGCAAGGGGGGCATGTGGGCAGTCAAATGTCGATCGGCCAGTGGTAGGCATGTTTCATTTCCCACTAATGCAGACTATTAGATCTCATCAGAGGACTCTCAATGCCAAGCGCATTGATCCGGGTGCATATTAACTGTTTCCATGCTTGCTTTTGTATTAGGAGGAGGACCAAAAATATGTTGAGGGAAAGCTATGGCAGCTCAACTCGCAAAGTACAGTACATTTTTTACCGGGTTGGGCATTTCTTTATCTGAGAGTCACAAAATTATCTTTGAAACCTATGACGACGGCCTATAATACAGATGTGGAGTTACAAAGGCCCCATTGAAAGCTTATATGCGGTTTCCTGCGCGATCTCATGACAGATGTGAACTGGTGATGAAGCCAGTCTATAGCTAAATTCTCTTGAAAAGGATAGAAAAAAGGGAAGGGTGATGCTTTTGCTGGATCTGTTTGAAAAGTGAAGATACAAGGACGTTGGAGAACCACATATGGCATTCATTATATTGGGACGTTTGGAATTTTATCCACGAGTTTGAAACACATCCTTCACCTGGACCACATCTGACGGCTGCCTGTGACCACGTATATGAACTGTTTTCTGCACTTTCTAGAAGGAAAAGCTGGAACAAAAATTGAAGCTGGAACGTCACCTATGGAGAAGCAATTACGTCGCTCTTTGGCTATCCTTCCCTTTCTATGTTAACCTCTTCACCAGGAAAGTTGGCCCTTAGATAATGGGAAAGGGCTGGTGGGACATATTGACTTCATAAAAAAAAAAACTCTAAAAGCAAATCGTTTATTGCTTAAAGAAGTCGCCGAATGGCCCCTACTTATGGATTGATACACATGGCTTATACCTATAGGCTTAATTTAATTTCTTTTTTTTTTTCGATATATTCTTAATTTATCTTTGCCTTTTCTTGCACATGCTCGAACAAATGTAAGAAAAGAGTAGAATCTCGTACCTATTGTTAAATCATTGAAAGTACTCCCTCCGTCCAAAACAACTTGGCTCCATTTGAAAAAGTTTGAATCCACCATTAAGTGGCTCAATTTGCCAAGCAGGCTAATAGATCCTCATGAATGTACATGTGTAGGAGTAAGCGGACGCTTAAAATGTTGTGGGCCCTATAGGGCAATAAATTTCACTTACTTTCAAATACAATCAGTTTTTTTTTGGTTGGAGCTAGGGAGTATTATCTCCGGAAGTGAAAGAAACCTACTTATATGAAAAGGTTCCTAGTGGAAGTAAACCTCGTTATTATTTGGTGTATTACCGGAATTAGCACTTATAGTTTGTTTTAGTTGCATAATTCAAGCATATACATGTAATAGACTGGAGTATTGATTCTGGAATGGTTGTCTAGTGTAAGAAATTTCACGGTTTGGATTATAGATACTACGTACGTTGAGGGTGTTATTACTTGGGGCCGTTTGGGGCATGCATGTTTTGCTTCACTGTAGCATCCAGGTTTTTTCTATATGTAGCTGAAACACCTCCGAACGTGTTTCAGGCTGGACATGGAAAAAACATGCATGCTACAGTGGATGTCCAAAATCCACTCTAGATATTTTGGCTTTTTCACGCCTCAAGTGGCCCCTTAGGTGGTATAGGTTTCTCTAAGGGAACTTATTGGAAACTGACTCAACACAACCTTTTTACAAGGGTGTTAGTTGTGACGCCAGCCAGGACGTCACAACCCATACGCCAGCAGCAGTGGCAACTGGGTTATCTATTAGGAGTAGATTTGCTTTGATAAATAAGAGTCTTGATTGTAATTAGGCCCAATTGGGCAACTGACGTTGTAATGGGCTGTAAGCACGTAGTTAGTGGCCAATTAGTGGCCCATCAGATTGACAGATGGCGCTGGCCCCTAGCCTGAGCGCCATCTTCTCTTTTAAATGGAGGTCGTCCTCCCCTAATGGAAGGCATGCATTGAAAGTTATTCTCCTTTCTTCCTTCTTCTTCCCAATTCCCTTCTCTCTCGAGCCATTGTGACCCAGCGGTCACAACATTGGTATCAGAGCCGTTGCGATCTGCAATGCCTCCTCGTAAGCAACCGGCAATGCCCTCCGACGTCCCATCGGAGACGGAGGCGACGAGAGAGACAGCAAACCCACAGGCGGATACTGATTCGACACAAACCAACATGCTGTCTATCATGACGGCCATTCATGAAGAACTCCGTGAACTGCGTTTGGAGCGGACTCAACGGCAGTCTCCACAACAAGCAACGATGGTGTCTCCCCCGCAGCCAATGATGAACGTGGGAAGCTCCAGTCGAGCAGGAGGCCATCAAGCGCTGGGCAGCTCCTTGCTCGGTCCTGGCGCTGGCCAACCACCCACTCATGGCATACAATTGGGTTCCTTAAACGCAAACGTAGAGGGTGGCTCCCTGGGCGCTCACAACCCAGGCACACAAGGTGTTCGACGAAATGTCACAATGACCACACCTCAACGAAACCTGCAAGCGGAGTTCGAAGAAGAGTTGGAGGATCCTTGGAGGTCTCACGGGAGCCTGAGGGGCAGCGCTGAGCCCCGTCTGGCCAGGCTACAGTTTCCGCGATACAATGGCGAAGATGACCCGGTGGAATGGTTGTATAAAGCGGACAAGTTTTTTGCCTATCAGGGGACCTACTCTGATGCAGAACGTCTCCGAGTGGCAGCCTTTCACTTGGACAGGGATGCATCCATTTGGTTCCAGGCATACGAAAAAGAAATCAGATTTCCTACATGGGCGTCCTTCTCTGACGAACTATGCGTGCAGTTCGGGCCTAATGAGTTTCAGGACTTCAATGAGATGTTGTCTACACTGAGACAGACAAATTCGGTGAGGGCTTATTACTCCGAATTTATGAAAATTGCAAACAGGCTACCGGAGTGGCCGATAGCGGCTCTCGTCGGCACCTTCAAGCGGGGCTTGAAGCCAGAAATTGCGGATGAAATGCGCCATTTTCCCTGCCACACGATGAGGGATGTGGTGTGGCATGCCCGTATTGAAGAAGAGAAGCTTGCCCGTCAGCGAAGGGGGGCCAGGAGCACCTTCAACCAGCGGCCTTATACTTCCGCCCCCCCTGCAACGGCGCCAGCACCGGGGTCAGCCCCTACCAATCGTTCCAATATACCAGGGGCAACACCGCTTCCTATCCGTCGCCTGACACCAGCCTAGGTGGCTGAGAGACGCGCTAAGGGTCTGTGCTTCAACTGCGACGAGAAATTCGTCCAAGGCCATCGTTGTTCAGTTCGGGGCAGTCTACTCATTGAGGAGGCAGAAGAGGAAGAATCTTACCAGTCTGACGAGGTAACTCCTCCCTATGATTCTGTGCAGCCCGAAATTTCGGTGCATGCCTATACTGGCTCCTTCACACCATGGACTATGAGGGTCCAAGGCCTATTGAAACGCCAACAGGTTGCCATCTTGATCGACAGTGGGTCGACTCACAACTTCATCAACGACCGCGTGGCTCAGCGCCTTGGGTGTTATGTGACAGATGCTCAACCCTTTGACGTGTTGATTGGAGATGGCAAGCATCTGCGTAGTTCGGGGGTGTGTGCTCAGGCCTCTTTGACCATTCAAGGACACACGTTTACTACCGATCTGTTTCTCTTGCCTACCAAAGGAGCGGATGTGGTTTTGGGTGTACAATGGCTACAGGAGCTGGGCGATGTCACATGGAATTTTCGCGACCTCATCATGGACTTTGAGGTCCAAGGAGAGCGAGTGCGCATCCAGGGATTTCGGCCAGGCACATTACATTCAGCACAGGCCGTGGAATCTTTATCGCGGTATACACCACAGGGGGTCTTTCTACAGCAACGTGCCATTATGGACGTGGACCAGGGGGATTTGCCTCCGGATATGCGTCTCCTCCTAGACGAGCATACAGCCATCTTTGCTGAACCCACTGGCCTTCCCCCACAGCGGCTCCATGATCACCACATTCCACTTCTTCCGGGGGCCCAGCCCACTAATATACGGCCATATAGGTACCCGCACATACAGAAGGCTGAAATTGAGAGACTGGTGGGCGACATGCTACGCACAGGTATTATTCAACCAAGTCACAGCTCTTTTTCCTCACCTGTGCTACTTGTTCGTAAGAAGGATGGCACGTGGCGTTTCTGTGTGGACTATCGCGCCCTTAATGCCATAACGATCAAAGATAAGTATCCCATCCCTGTCATCGAAGAACTACTGGATGAATTAGCAGGCGCTACAGTTTTTAGCAAATTAGACTTGCGTTCCGGGTACCATCAAATCCGGATGCGAGCATCTGACACGGCCAAAACTGCATTTCGGACTCATGATGGCCATTTTGAGTTTTTGGTCATGCCATTTGGACTCACAAATGCACCTGCTACATTCCAGAGCCTCATGAACGATTTATTTCGACCTTTCCTCCGTCGGTTCGTCTTGGTCTTCTTTGATGATATACTCATTTACAGTGCTTCGTGGGCAGACCATTTGGATCACCTCAGGTCGGTTTTCACTATCCTACGTGATAATTCCCTATTTTTCAAACGGTCGAAATGTTCCTTTGGCAGTTCACAGGTTGAATACTTGGGCCATATTATCTCAAGCGAAGGGGTGGCCACCGACCCTTCCAAAGTCACGGCTATGTTATCGTGGCCACCACCTACCAGCGTCAAGGCCTTACGTGGTTTTTTGGGTTTAACTGGATATTACCGCCACTTCATCAGCCACTACGGTATCATCGCCAGCCCTCTCACCGCCCTGTTAAAAAAGGGGGCTTTTATATGGACCGAGGCAGCGCAGGCTTCATTTGCTCAACTGAAGCAGGCCATGGCTAGTGCCCCCGTGTTGAGACTACCTGACTTTAGCCTTCCATTTATAGTTGAGACCGACGCCTCAGACACAGGCCTTGGGGCCGTTCTTCTGCAGCAGAACAAACCGATTGCCTTTTACAGCAAATCCTTGTCTGAACATACACTTGCTCTATCGGCCTATGAACGGGAGATGCTAGCCATTATCCATGCCATCACCAAATGGCGACCCTATCTATTGGGCCGCAAATTCATTATCCGTACTGATCATCAGCCATTGAAGTACTTCTTGGAACAACGGGTAGCTACTCCGGCACAGCAAAGGTGGGTCAGTAAATTGCTGGGTTATGACTATGAAATTATGTACAAGAAAGGTTCCGACAACACGGTCGCGGATGCTCTGTCTCGGAGGCCCATGGAGAGCACTTGCATGACGCTATCTGGACCCGCCTGCCCCTTCCTTCCGGAGCTGCGTCAAGCCTATTTAACAGTACCGACAGCTAAGGACTTAGTCCATCGGGTACAGGCCGACCCCCTTTCTCTGCCATTGTATAGTTGGAGAAATGATCTGCTGTTTTATAAGGATCGTTTATGGGTGCCAGACGCCATCGACTTGCGTTCCAGGATTATCTCCCACTTCCACAACACCCCCCTCGCCGGTCATGAAGGTCAATTTCGTACTTATAAGAGGGTGAGCCAGAGTTTTTTATGGCCTGGCATTCGGCGCACAGTGCATTCTTATGTGGCGTCCTGTGATATTTGCCAGCGTGCTAAGGCTGCTGCTACATCCCCTGCGGGCTTGTTACAGCCCCTTCCCATTCCGGCGCAAGTTTGGGATGATGTTTCTATGGATTTCATCGAAGCCTTGCCTGTCGTTCAAGGCAAATCAATTATCTTAGTGGTGGTTGACAGACTATCCAAATATGCTCACTTTTGTGCTCTCAGCCATCCCTTTACGGCGCGAACAGTGGCCGACACATATGTCAAAGAGATTGCCAAACTGCATGGTATGCCCCGTACTATTGTGTCTGATCGGGATCGTGTTTTCATTTCGCAATTCTGGAAGGAATTCTTCGCCCTCCAAGGCACGGAGTTACACATGAGCACAGCTTATCATCCTCAGACGGATGGCCAAACGGAGGTTGTTAACAGATGCTTGGAACAGTACTTACGCTGCTTCGTAGGGGACCAGCCATGGCGTTGGCTTCAGCTTCTACCATGGGCCGAGTGGTCATACAACACTGCTTTTCATACTCGTGCTGGCTTTACCCCATTTGAGGTGGTTTATGGCCGGCTGATCGTTTAAATATAAACCCTTGCAAGTGCACAAGGCAATTGTACTACGGTGAGTATTAAAGGGTTGTCGAACCTCAGGGACGGATTAATCTTTTACCAAATTCAAGAGGAGAAAAAGATGTAGTTTAATTAATTCTAAAGAAAGCAATGGACTTTATCGAATCTAACTGAGATTTAATCAATATGGAGAAATATCAAGGCAGAGAATCCACCACTAGACATGCAATTACTACTCTCAATTATTATTAAGCATACATTGACATGATATGGTAATTTGTGTTCATGGTCAGACACACAAATCACAATGAATTCACTCACGTTCTTGGTCGGACACGAGAGTTCATCCACTAAAAATTAATGTAGATAATTCTATCCTTGGTCGGGCATAGAATTATCATTTGGGCTAATGATCCTATCCTTGGTCGGGCATAGAATTAACACCAGCCTACTTTTAGCTAAGCGCAGGAATTAAAAAGATCTAATTTCATTCATATCAATCAAGTCTATGGTCAAGCACTCAAAAGAACTCATGAAATCGCATTAAGCATGAATCATAATCAATTTTATAGAATTAAACTATCAAGAGTAGCAATACACATCTAGGGCTTCATCAAGCCTTGAATAAAAGTTTAGTTAAACATAGAAAGGGAGAAAAGAAAAGCCTGTTTAAGTAGATCCATCGTCATGAATCCTTCTTCTTCTTCTTTGCTCAAGACTCCTTCTCTTGCTCCTCTCTAGCCTCCAATAAAGCTCTGGTTCTCCAAGGTTGAATGCCTAATACGTTCTCCCTTAAGGCATAGATATAAAGATGAAGGAAAGCCCTCAAATCCCCTTCCAAATCCGAGTCAAAATAGGGTTAAATTGCGTTTTCCGTATGCACCGATCGATCGCCCGTATAGCACGATCGATCGGCTTGCGAACGCAGCCGAACGAAGCCGTTTTCCTTTGTTAATTGCTTCCGATCGATCGTATGACGAACGACGCCGGACGAAGTCGATCGATCGTTTTTACTGTCTTCAAAACTTCGTGCTAGGCCAAAAATTCCAGTAGATACGATCGATCGTTTTGGTATCCGATCGATCGTTTTCTCCAATGTAGTGTTTTTTAGCGGAAGACGCGATCGATCGCGTAAGGATGCGATCGATCGTTTTTACTGTCCGGAATCTTCAAATGGCTATAACTTTTTTCTCCGAACTCCGAATTGTGCGTGGTTGGTGGCGTTGGAAAGCTGACATCTTGAACTTTAACATGAGACTTGAATCAGTCCAATACAATATTTGTACACGGAGTTATGATAATTTGACTATTAAAGTCCGTTTTCACCTCATTTTTGTGCATACATAATGGATCTCTTGTGGATCGTAACCGCAAAGACAACCAATCTCAGTTTAGGGATTATGCCTTCCAGCTGACACATTTGCTCTTGTGGCACGTGCTATTCATCATTCTTTCCGGCTTCCTTCTTTGATATTCTTTCTCAATTCTTCTTCCCGTGGTTCAGGTATTGAACTTAATTGGTTCACACTACTAGTCATTCTCATATGTTACTACATGTTTTTACTTCTTCTTCCTACAAAAATCAAAAACTATATTAAAGTAGTAGTAATTCTAATCAAACACTAGCATAAATATAAGTTTAGGAGATAATATAATGCATATTTCATATGTAGATCACACCCCCAAACCTACATTTTGCTAGTCCCTAGCAAAACAAAACAAAATCAAAATCAAACAAACAACTAAAGAAACTAATACAGAAAAGTAAACACCACTTTCGTAGGGAACACGATTGCATTGAGCATATGCAACAAGCCGTTAAACCTCTTGGTGTCCCTAGTAGGACGAGTGTTGTCTCGTGAGGGTTTGCAGCCATGCTACCCACAAACATGTATTTATTAATCTAATTAACCTAAGTGCAAAAACAAAGCAAAAATTAAAACATTGCAAAACACACAACCTATTATCCCGACAAATACAAACTACAATGCTTAAGAGAATTAACCACATGTACTTGGTTCATAATTAACAGGAATATAGAAGCCCTCAAGTAAGTGGTTTTATTCCACACTTTCATCTTGGAAATTTCTGCTCAAATATTATATAGCATGATAACATAAATAGTAGAAGTATAGAACATTGTAGCAATACATTCTAAATTTCTGTTTATACAGATCCAGTGTTACCCATTAACCAAAGAACATCAGATTCTACATAGTCATCGTAATCTTTAGGTTCATGATAGCACAGATCTGCGCGCCTCCTTCGGGTCCAACATTCTAGATTTGAGAGGATAATACACCACAGACTTTTTTTTTTTTTTTTTTTTTTTCGCTAGGACTGTGTAAGGCCTGACTTCAAGATGCTTAGGTTTAGCAATGACTCAGGCCAATGACTCCCAGCCAATTTAGCTTAGGGCATTAGGTTTTAAGAGACCGCTTCGGGCCCGAGCATCAGCCTAAGTTAATCCTATAAAGTCAAGCAGCCCCTTTCTTTCATTTTGTTTTCATTTTCATTTTCATCATTCATATTTTCAGCACATCTTTAATTTGTCCAGGCTGTATTATACTCTCAACCTATTTTCGATTCCAATCCCTTGCCATAGCCAAGTAAATGGTCTATCATGATCTTTTAAGCTCAACAGACAACTACACATCATCCAATGACTATGACTAAAGACATCCCACTGTAAATTAGCATTCAACAAATCTCTAGATGGTATTACTTTATGTACTAGTGTGTGTAAGTGAATTTTCTTAGTTTAAGCACCTGTTCCAAGAGGACTGTAACAGAAAGGTATGCTCAGTTAAGTGTATCTATCCTCCAGTATACTTACTCACACTTCCAATGCAAATTAATCTCCTAAGAATTGTAATATGCATCATCACGGGATAAGCTATCAAAACCTATGAAAAACTACTAACAAGCAACTTTAAAAACTACTCAATTTTATTTTTAATTTCCTTTTCTGATTTTACAATGAAGCACATCCTCTCCCCCAAACCTAATACAAGCATTGTCCTCAATGCACAGCAAAAGATAAAAATGCAATGATCTGATATAAGTAAAGGAGAAAAGAGGAAGGAAAACCACCAGAAAAGAAAGGACTAAGAGTCCTGGTCGTCGCCATCGCCATCGTCCGTAGGAGGGAAACGCCAATCATGGAGAAAGTCAACAATAGAGTCGATGAGATCCATTTAGCTTCGTGATCAGCCAGAGGTGAAAAGATGAGATCTTCGCTTCAGCCTTCTATGTCTAGGCCTGCCTACAAACTTGTCGGAACTTGCACCCATGGTTTTCAAAACCGGACCGGACCGGCCGGTCCGACCGCGGAGAACCGGAACCGGGCTGGAAACCGGTTCGGTTCACCCGGTTTACCCCGGTCTGGTAAACCGGCCGGTTTTTTTCAAACCGGACCGGTCCGGACCGGTCACGGATTTTATTTTTTTTTTTTTTTTTTTTTTTTGAAAAAAGTTGTTGTTTGAGGGGGGATAACTGGCGCCGATAGTTTTTTTCCTAATATTACGGTGTCCCTGCCCATGCGACTTGGGGCCCATGCAATTTTGCCGGGTGTCAGGATATGGGGCAAAAAATAATTCGCATTTAATATACATCTTGAAATCGCCCTAGCAATGACTTATTTGGGAAATTAATCTACCTACCGAAGTAAAGAGTTTAATTGATGAATCAACCTGAGCCCGTCCGATTGGTATCTGCCCAAAACGGCAGCAACATTTGCAAGCGGCCACGCAATAGTGTACGATTTTGACACCTTGCACACTGTCCAAGTTCAATGCACCTTCGTATCCTTCGACATCATAAGCAAGCACTAGTGGCTCAGCTCTACAACATGAGCAGATTTCTCACCAACTATGACACCATCAATTGACCAGGCCTTCATACAAGCTGATGAACACAGGCCTAAAACCTCCATTGCTGTAGCAGGAGGGATCCCTCTGATTGATCTGTCTCTATTGAACAATCTTGACACATTGGAGCGCACACCATCAACTGAACTGGCCAGCCTTGTTAAGGAAGTCGAGGCTGCATGCAGAGATTGGGGCTTCTTCCAAGTGATCAATCATGGGGTACTTCCAGAGCTGCAACAAGGGCTGGAGTCGGCCGCGAGGAGATTTTTCGGGCAGCCGACGGAGGAGAAGAGGAAGGTGCGAAGAGACGAGGAGAATCCGTTGGGGTATTACGACACGGAGCACACCAAGAATGTTAGGGACTGGAAGGAGGTATTTGACTTTACTGTGGAGGATCCAACGCTAATTCCTTCGTCGGATGAGCTTGGGAGTGAAGAATTGCAGATGCTCAGGAATCAGTGGCCGGATTATCCTCCTGAATTGAGGTAAGTTGTAGCGAAAATAATGTTCTAGTGCTTATGGTAATCAGAATTTTCACAGTTGTTTTGGAACTAAAAGGTGCTACTCCCTCCATCCACTGAAGTTCTTCTTCATTGCAACATATCCCATATTATTAATTTCATATATCATTCTCATAGTAATTACTCTCTTTGTTCCATATCAATGGTTCGATTTGGTTTTTAAAATGAACTAAAACTAGTTCCTTTTGAAAAAGCATATTGGGCTACTAATGTGGAAAGGAGGGAGTATTAGATAGTACAAAAAAAAAAAAAAGAATTAGTGGATGGAGTAAACAGGTTAATAAATTGTCTTCCGCAAATATCACATATTTAAAATGTGGAATAGTGTCAATATGTAGAATTAATTGAAATGAGGGCAAGATGTTAACACGAGTGATGCGGAATGTACGGTATTCCGTTGATAGGGCCTTCTCATTTAACCTTGCTCTTTTTGAATGAACGAACATTTAACCTTGTTTTTAGAGTATAAATTTTGTGACATGAAACACAACAGGGAAGCTGGAATGCAATATGCCAGAGCTATGGGGAAACTAGCATATCAGTTGATGGAGCTAATTTCCTTGAGCTTGGGGCTACCAGCAAAAAGGTTGAACCACTTCTTCAAGGATCAAACCAGCTTCATTCGCCTTAATCACTACCCACCTTGCCCATCTCCAGAGCTGGCTCTTGGTGTGGGCCGCCACAAGGATGCCGGAGCGCTCACCATTCTTGCACAAGATGATGTTGGAGGGCTCGATGTGAAGCGCAAGTCGGATGGCGAATGGGTGCGCGTCAAGCCAATCCCTAACTCCTACATCATCAATGTTGGAGACATTATTCAGGTATAAATTTGGAATGTGTGCCGATGATTTCTGTCCATTCTCTGTTATTTGCGATCCTAATTTAGGCAAAATATATAAATGTAATAGTACTATTTGTAGGACTATATAAGTGGTGATATGTGTAAGATACCCAAGTTTCCAAAAGCTCAAGCCGTTGTGAAACGGAAAAATTATTTATTTATTTTATATTGCAAACCCCGGCCTTCACGTGCAAGTGTCCACCAAGTGCAACATACGTGAAAAACAATTTTGGCAGGCTTCCAATAAGACTTATTCCAAAACCTAGAGCTCTGATGCCATGTAAGATAAACAGGTTTCCCAAAACTTGGAACTGTTAGGAAAAATTAAGGTATTTATTTATTGTATATTCCAACAATATTGGAGTGCAATTAGATCGGTGTAGTCGTGTCTTCCTTTTTCACTTCCAACTTCTTTAAACCTCTTTCTTTGAGTGGAAAAGGCTGCTCACAGCCACTTTTTGTCTCTTGAAATAAAAAATATTTACTTCAAAATTTTTCTACAGGTTTGGAGTAATGAAAAGTATGAAAGTGCTGAGCACAGAGTAATGGTGAACTCCACAAGAGAGAGATTTTCCATCCCTTTCTTCTTGAACCCTGCACACTATGTCATGGTGAAGCCATTAGATGAATTGGTGTCTTCCGATAACCCAGCTAAATACAAGGAGTACAACTGGGGGAACTTCTTCAAGACAAGGAAGAATAGCAACTTCAAGAAGTTGGAGGTAGAAAACATTCAGATCTATCATTTTAAGCTGGTTGAGTAATGAATCTTCCCGAAATAAGGAACAAGTAGATTTATTTGGTATGTGTTAAATAGTAGTGTGCTTTTGAGCATACTAATATGACTTCATCAAAAGTATATTCTAGTTGGTAATAAAACTGCTCCGTAATTATATTCCTCATTTCTTGTCTCATTCAACTCTGTTCTTGTGTCACACAATACCAGTCCTAAGCCCAGACTGAGGAGGAGGGGTTGCGTCAACTGACCATAAAAAGTTCATCAATTTCTATGGATCTCACACCACATGTTCTAGCTAGAGGAAGTGCATTTCTGAAAACATTAATGTTTTATCCCAAAATCTAGGTGCATTGGTAAGTGAGCAAGGGTTCGCTAGGGCATCCCCTGGAACTGTGTTGCGTTTCCAATGAGAAAATAGTAAGGATTTTTCTGTTGGAGTGGATAGGGAATCGTCCAACATAGGATTAGAATGACAACATGGAACTTTATGACCTTGAAAAGTAAAGGTATGGAATTAGAGACACTTAAGAGGAGGGTTAACATTGCTTGGACGGGATTAATAGTGAGCTGCGTGAGGGGCTTTGAAGTATTTAAATGGTAAAAGTTAATACGAATAAGGTAGGTATAGTGATTAACAAAAACTTAAGAGAAGTCCGTGCAGGTGTTACGAGATTTCATAATATGTTGGGGAAACTAGTGATATTCAAATGATGTTATTAGTGTTTGTGCACCTGTGCACCTCTAAGTACTAGGAGAATACTTTACGAAACAATGAGAGAAAATGGACCTAATTGTGCGGTGCAAGGTATACCTAACGGGGAAAAGTTTATAACAAAGGAGATTAAATGGGCATAAGAGTATTGGATATGAAAGGGTGCATGTGGGGCATGGATTTGAGCAAAGAAAAGAGATGAGAGAAACTATTCTTTAATTTTTTAAAGATGAATGACCTAAATATTGTAAATTTTTATTTTATGAAGAGGAAGAAGTATATATATCATTCAAGATTGGATCCCAATAGATTTTTTCTTAGTTAAAACTGAAAACAAAATTACTTGTAAAGATTGCGATGTTATACCCGGAGAACCATTAACACTATCATATAGATTAGTTGTTTTATATGTCTACATAAAGGGAAGGAGTAAGCAAAGGAATCATAATTGAGCCTAGGATCACGTGGTAGAAATTGAACTATGAAATAGTCAACACATTTATTGAGTGCTTAGGGTGGAAGGAAAGTTGGACGTTAAACACCCCTCATCCCAACCCCCCAACCGCATGTTCGCTATGAAGTCCATTACATAAGAAGATAGACATGCAATTGACAACATCAACACTACCTTGCAAATTATAAAGGGAGAGCTTTGAAGAAATTTATTAATTTGAAATCTTCAAAGTGTTATATCAAAGAAACTATCAAGAGTAAACCCTTGCAATATCCAAGAGATGGTTGAACAACTCTTGGGGCTTTGAGAGCATCATCATGTGATCTGAAGTAATCATCTCTTTGACCTCTGTTGCTAGATAGTTTTCAAGCATCCAATGCTGGTGAAACTCAGGAATTGCTAGATCATCTTTGCTTAGGATGTACACTCGACTTACCGACCCATACCCCTCTTCCGAGAACTTGGGCATCCTTGCGAGATTCTTCATGAACAATGAGCTAATTCTCACCATGGATTTGCCAAGGACAAGATCCTGCTTTGTACCAATTACATGATAAAAGTACTTTAGCAATTGAACAGCATACATATTTATTCATATAGCTAATTTTGACACAAACATTTGGTCACCACATGCGTGCCATGATGGAAGGCCTCACGCCCACATATTAGGTCTTATGGCTTCATTATGGCCTGAGTTTTAACGGCGTTCAAGGCCGCATAGCATTATCGACAGACTCCCGAAGATGAGCATCTTTTTTCTTTTGCGAAGTAAAATTAGTAAGCAAGTAGCTTGATCAGGACTAGAGTCCATGACTACCGTCAGAACATAGGTTCCTAGCATGACACATAGATGCCTAATATGTTCCATAGCTACTGCATAGCATGGTCGGGAGTAACTATGTACCATGATCGGCTCCTATGCACCTAAGGGTGTTCACGAGCCGAACCAGCTCGCGAGCTTTTTCAGCTCGACTCGGTTCGGCTCGATTTTTGGCTCGATTCGAGCCCAGCTCGATTCGAGCTCGACTCGAGCTCGACTTTTTCGGCTCGGCTCGACTCGAAAAAATCGAGCTCGAAGAAGCTCAAGCTCAGCGTTAGATACGGGATGTCGTTTCAGCATGTGGCAGGCCATAAAGCCAGATGGTGATTGGTTTCAGCATGTGGCAGGCCATAAAGCCAGATGGTGATTGGTTTGAATAAAGAAGCGACACTTGGCAGATTTTAATGCAAAAGAAAAGAAAAGGTTTTTTTGGTTCATTGCCCATTCAGGTGGGACGTACAAGCTGACTGCTGACTGCTGAGACTTTCGAAAATTCAGGTCTCCATCGAATCACCAAATCCAGCCAGTTGCCCCCGCCCATGGTTTTCGAATACCACTTCCCCGGCTACAAAGACAAACAGTCGACGGAGACATGCGAGCTCTTTCTTCTCCGACCACAAGCCCATACAGCTCCCGAACATGCGAGCTGCTTTCTTCTCCGACCACATGCCCATACAGCTCCCGAACATGCGAGCTGCTTTCTTCTCCGACCACATGCCCATACAGCTCCCGAACATGCGCGTAGACTTTTCAACAAACAGTCGGCGGCCTTAGCGTCATCAACGCCATCGCCGACGCCTACAGCGAGAACCTCCCCGTCATCTGTATCGTCGGCGGTCCCAACTCCAACGACTATGGCACCAATCAGATCTTCCATCGCCATAGGCCTTCCTGACTTCACCCAGGAGCTCCGCTACTTCCAGATGGTCACCCCGTCTAGGTGGGCATAACACATTTTGATTTTTAGTTCAAATTTACAATCCCTATCCAAATTTCATTTGTTTGTGGTTTGGATTGGAGTATATGCATGCGTAGATTGACATGACGATCTCAACGGCTTTGAAGGAGTGCAAGCTCGGGCTCGGGCTCGGGCTCGGGCTCGGGCTCGGGCTCGGGCTCGGGCTCGGGCTCGAGTTCGAGCTCGAGCTCAGGCTCGCGAGCCCGAGCCGAGCCAGCTCGCGAGCTGTAAAATTATATAACGAGCCGAGCTCGAGTTGCTAAATCTTAGGCTCGATTCGAGCCGAGCTCGAGCTCGAGCCAAATTTTTAAAAGTCGAGTTCGAGTCGAGCTGAGTCAAAACTCGACTCGACTCGGCTCGTGAGCAGCCCTATATGCACCACGCTAGGAATGTGCGCTGGTCAGGGAGTCAGGTTAGGAAATCATTTTCAAACATGAAGTACATACACCAAGATACTTCTCCTTAAGTACATCAGGTAGAAGGCTTGAGGAAATTCAAAAATAGAGTTGGACCATAGTGAATAGAAGGGTGGTAAGATAGAGTACCTCTGGAGGACTGTTTTGGTAGAGCTTATATGTTAGAGCGGCTGGTCCAAACAACAGTGTGGGAACCAAATCCTCCACTTCATTATCGAAGTCCACTTGAGTATCAAGCAAGAATCCAGGGGGCAATTTTGCAAAGTACTTTTAGTCAAAACAAGACAATCATTCATCAGTTTCGTTTAAAATAACACCTTAGTTTAAGTAAAGAAAATAGATATTCGCGACAGAAAATGCAAAAAAGTTATTCAAACATAGCATTTCAATTAGGTGGTGTAGTAGAACCTCCAGTATCTTCCACATGCCGTCGATTGATTAAAGACTGTTTAACCATCAGGAGCTCCTTATTTTCATCTAATAATTAAGGATTTGTAGAGATGTTAAAGGGGACTAAAAAAGTAGATTAACAGCTTTCCCTTTCTCATTTCATTGGCTATCTTTTGTTCACAGTGTAGAAAATATTGTGCAAAGAGACCTCTATTTTATAAGGCGGACAGGGGAACAAGGAAGGAGGACATGGGCTCCAAGGTCCATGACCAATCAGGGCATTTTAAGATAACCTTTTCTTTAAAACTTGTATTCCCCAGGTTTAGTGAAATGACAGAGTATTTCCGATATTATTTCGATGCAATTATCAATAAATTTTGCTGCCCAGTTTAAATGAATGTGTGAATTATCTAGAAACCAGTCAGTCAACCTAGTGATGTTTAACTAGGGATTTCAGGTTCAACTTTAATGTTTTCAAGAAACTGTGTTCAGATGTCAGTTACATGCTTTGTTTTTCTCCTCTGCTGTTGTCTTTTTTTTTCTGTCGCATTTCATAATGTTCTGATCTGGTACTAGCTTGATGCTTAATTTCTAATCCGGTATCCTCAATAGTTTTGCTTCTTTCCTGAATTGTGGAGCCCATCTCCTGCTGCTTTTCTGCCTACTCCCCTGTCCAACATTTCGTGATCACATACATCATACGTAGGGTGCTAAATTAGACATGGTCTACTATAGCACCCTATTCTACTACTCTCTCCTGCCACTTTTAATGGATTCAGTTGATTTTCATATGAACTAAAAACTGTATTTATTAAAAGTGCTCAGAGGGAGTATGATCTCTAGGGCTTGGTCACACCGTCACATTCTGGTCACAAAAACATTTTTCTTTTCCTTGTGGAAATAGGAGAAAGATGGTAGATGACATAGGCGGATTATGTAGTCAAGATTTAAATAACTTCCCTCATACATCTAATTTCCATCATCTGGATTTGCATCGACAGTCTATATCTATTGTTTGTGTTAATGGGGTGGACTGGCTAAAACAGGGGGGTGGCAGGCTATTTCCAACAAAAGTGAGCTTGAAACAACTAATGTCTAGATAAATGTCAAGCCAGTTTGGAAATATAAAGTGGTATTTATTTTAGTTTTTAGGTCATTGTGCTTTGGGGAGAAGGTTGAGCCTTTGAATCCTTAAGCCCGTGATTCCTCTATTATAGTGATCATTTCCTAAGCATTAGGGTTTATCAAGCACAAAAAATAGGCAAATTTGTGTTATGTACATTTGGTAACTCTTTTTTTAAAATGAAAACAGCAGAGGAACCTGTTAAACCATAAAAATATCATCATAAACATCATTCCAATTCCTTAAACAAAACTACCCCTAGCTCTTATATGTCTGTTCTTCCCTCTCTTTCTGCCTCTTACCTATTCTGTCGTTGTACTTCTTGTTGTGAACACCCCATGTTGGCCATGCCAAGATTTAGAGAAAATACTGCCCCGGCCTATAACTGGACGGAACTAGAAAAGACTTCTGTCTCATCCACAAATCTACTAGACTTCTGAGGTAGCCATTTATGGAGAAACTATTCGGTGGACAGTGGTTCTATAGGATTATGAAAGGACTCACCGCATCCAAAAAAAAAAAAAAAAGAAGACAGACTCACCTCATCCAAGGGATAAGAAGGTGGGTGAGAACTGTCCGGCATGAATGCTGCGGCAAACACCCCGGCAGACACCTTCTCTGGGAACCTCTCCATTGCCCAAGCTGTAGGAAGGCCTCCAAAGCTATGACCAACAATGATCACTCTCTCCGATGTCGGCAAGGCTTCCATCACTTCGATCAATGGCTGTGCATAGTCTGCAAAGCCTTTCAGCTCAGACAACTTCTCCGGCCGGCGGCTGGATGCTCCAAGATCAACGGCTGTAACTCGGTGCCCTGCTTGCTCAAGGAGGGCTGTAATCTTGTACCAGGTCCAGGCGCCATGGCACGCGCCATGAACTAGCACAAAGTGCTTTCCCGCTTCCATTCTTACGTTATTATAATGGGGAGTGTTTCTCTACTGGCACTATTTTACAGAGGAACCAAAGGGAGAAGGGAAGAAGAGCTTTATAAGAGAGTGGGCTATTTTATAACATTGCTTGACAAGTCTATTCAATTATTGCGGTGGAAATATTTTATAGAGGAAGTCATGCTGACCACAGTTATTATTACGTAGGTGGTAATTGGCACGTTTCCAATTTATGGGTCTTTGTGGGCCCTCATGACAGAGGGGGAGTCGTGTCAATCACGTACGAGCGATGAGCATGATTTTCCCCTCCACGGCGTACGTACCTAATAATCTCTCGAGTTTTACGAGTGGTTATAGAGTTTCAAAGGCTAGTATGCATCGCTGGACAAGTCTATTCAATTATTGCGGTGGTCAAAAACATTAATATCTTCTGGCTTCCTCGAGAACAATGTTGAGAGGTACTTTCAAGCTAAGTGACAAAGTACGAGTACGGCAATAAAACGGCGAGGTAAGCGTACGGAACAAAACGGCAAAAAACAGAATATACGGGAAAATAACGTAAAAAAACAGAAAAATAATAAAAATAAAAATTTAATATAATAGGTATAAATATTAAATAATAATATATTGCAAATTTGCACATTTAAAAAAGGAGTTGCACTTTAAATAAAAAACGTGTTTTACGTGTTTAAACGCGTTTATCGGGATAAAATGCGTTTATTTCGGAAAAAACACGTTTTCCCGTTTTAAACGGGGAGTTTTACGGCTGAGTGGCTGAAACGCGTAAAACGCATTTTATACGCGTTTTAAACGCGTTTCTGGTCACAGAGCTTTCAAGATAGATAAAAATAAAATTAGAGTTGTTTTTTTTTACTGCATTCACTTAAGTTCTTTAATCTCCACTACAAATTAGCATTAAAACTGAGTTATATTCAAGCAAGAAAATTTGGTAGTTTCTAACTAACTATAAAAATATTATCTAATTTTTTATCACAAGAAAAAAATATTAACTGTGGATGGAAAATAAAAACTTTTTATGAATGGCGTCCAAAATTTTCTTGAGTTGTACGGTTTTTACTTCATGCACAATGAGGAGTCAGCCATCTTAAACAAAGGCTAGCAATTCATGTGGTTATAATGGATTAGTTAGAAGGAGGGCAGGCCATATGCGGCCTTCTTTCATACCAAAATTATGTAAGACTAGAGGAGAACAAAGGTTTCTTTACGCTTCGTATAAATGTTCGTATAAGCATATAAGCATCAATGCTTTCCAACACTCCTCATCTTCTTCTCTCTACACTCTTTAATTTCTTCTGTCAACCATTCTTGTTTTAAAATGCGTGCTAAGTGGAGAAGAAGCTAGACTCCCAAGCAAGGAATTCCATATCGGCGATATATTGATATGGCTAAATATTGATTTCCAGGTTTTTTTAGAATATTGCCTATATTTCGGCGATATATCGGTTTGATATATCGCTATTTAAAAAAAAATAAGGGAAAAAAAGTAACTTTTCCATTTGTTTTCCATCCTAATATACATATTTTAAAATCTATTCTTTGTCTAAATTATTATAACTCATTTTAGAAGTTAGACTGTGAAAATATATAATAAAAATTAATTTTTGACCACCGATATTTTTTTACAAATATCTCTGATATTTTGTCTCTTAGGCCGACCAATACGATACCGATATCCGATAAGGAATTCCTTACTCCCAAGAGGGGGAGTCTGTTGGAAAGAAACTAGCTAAAATTCCTCAATTATCATATAATAGACATTGATTATAGTAATAATTTACATACAAGGTATCGCAATTAGCATCAATTAAAGATTGATTGCATTTAAAGAGTTATAAATAGCCAAGCTTTAATGTTAAATAAGTGTTAGAACTCCGTGGAGTCAACCGAGTTGGCAGTTAGACCACACTCAGGGAGTCGGCTAGGCGAATCAATCGAGTCTACGACTGAATCATACAAAATGGAGTTTGTACGCAAGTTTGACTCGGTTTGTCAATTAACCGAATTGACTCAGGCGAGTCACTGGAGTCAAAATCGAGTTTTTGTTCTACGGAAAGGACGACTGTATTTTAGAACAGCTAGACCGGAGAATCAATGATGGCGGCCTACTTCTCACAACCTCATCCTTCTGTTTTGGCTAGGCTGACAAATAGAGCATTTTGGATGATTCTTTGTCTTCTTTTATTTTTTGGTCAGACTAAAACTCTCATGTGCATCATCCACGTGTTTTTTATTTTTGCTCTGGCTGCATTTAAAAATGAGGTAAATTTATTTACCATATAGGTCCAAACCATTTCAAGCCTTATGAGCATGGAAAATCGTCTCGCCGATATATCGGCGAGATATCAGTATCGGACGTAAACCGATACATCGATACCCATCAATATCATTTTTTTAAAAAATTCCAAATATCGTCGATATATCGGTTTCGGACCGATATATTGGTATTTTTTTAATTAAAAAATTATTTTTTAAAAAAAATTAATTTTTTTTTTTTTGAAAAAAAAACCTTTTCATGTTTGTTTTCTATCCTAATAGGCATATTTTGAAATTTATTCTTTGTTTAAATTAGTATAACTCATTTTAAAAGTTAGATTGTGAAAATATACGGTAAAAACTAGTTTTTGACTATCAATATTTTTTTACACAATATCTCTGATATTTCGTCTCTTTGGCCGACTGATATTTTACCGATATTCGATACGACATTCCATGCTTATGAGTTGTCTTATGTCGTTGGACGGTTTTTCATAACAGCGTCCAACTTGAATGCAAATTCGACAGATTGATCAATTGACGTATGAAAATGTTTTAAATTTTTAAATCATTAAAAATTTTGATTTAATATTAGAAAAACTGTTTGTTCCATCCCTTTAATTTTTCTTTAAGTGGTAAAATATATTCTTTGTGCCCAGAGATCAAGTTGCTGCCTCAGCAACTTGATGGGCTTCAAGAGACTGCCCCGTGTTGGAGAGTGGAGATAAGTACATTGCATTCACAGTTTTGTGTTGAATTAATGTATGCCTATCTGTGTATATAAAAAAAATTATGTATATCTGTCAATTCTGTGTAGAAAAATGCCATCTGATACTGATTCTCAATTCAAGTGATTTTTTCATAATTTTTTATTAAAAAAAAACAAAGGTCTTCAAGTTCAAACCTCGACTCTATTGACCATGGCATCTATGGACTGGAGTAGGGTTTAGCTTTGACATGGCGGCAAAGCTCATTTGACAAGAGATTCCAGGTTCGATTAAGGATCAGAGCATCTATGGGCCGGAGTAGGGTTTAGCTTCCTAGGCTAGAGTGGTGATTATCAAAATAAAATAAAAAAATAAAGAAACATAATCATAATTATAATCAAATAGCGTATTTTTCCAACTATTCGGGGTCGGCGACACGGATCTTACTCTTCCATTCAGGCCTGTTTTGGGCTATCCCTTTTGTAAGAGATAGTAAATCTTTTTTTATTAAATCCATCCAAATTCTCTTAGGTCTCCCTTTCCCTCTGTTAGTATCGTTTGCATGTATCCCTTCTAATATTCTCACAGGGACATCTAAAAAAAAGTAAAGAAACATCCACTTATTATCACTAGTCAATAGATACAGTGGAGACCAAAATGCCTCAATTATTTGTGTTTTGGTCATAAGGCCCATTTTTCTGTCTTTTTTATTGCCCTACGGGATCCTCCATTTTTTGCCTTCTTGTTTTCTCCTTCTGCTCCCCACGCACATAGGTTTTATTTGTCACAACATGGTGGCATAACACATGGTTTGACAAGAGAGTTCCAGGTTCAATCCATGACCAAGGCATCTATAGGCCGGAATAAGGTTTAGCTTCCTAGGCTAGGGTTGTGAATTGTGATTGTCAAAATAAAAAAAGGAAAGAAATATCCACCCAAAGAATGTTGTATTGGATATTAGTAAAATATCAGTCGGTGAGACAGATAAAATATCATATATATATATATATATATATATATATATATATATATATATATATATATCGGAGGTATCATGTAAAAAATATCAGTGGTGTAAACAAGTTTTTACCATATATATTCACAACGTGACTTTTCAAAGGAGTGATATTTATCTTATACAAGTAAAATAAGCATTCTTATATGAATACATTTCTTTGAAAATTTTGGCAATCTCTTCTGTATTGTCAATCATATGTGCAAAGTGCATAACATATAAAAATTTAATTTAATAGTCAACAATGGGACAATCAACAAGTAAATATAATATATATTTATAAGATATCAAAGTTTCACTAAGTAATGATACAATCTAGATCATTAAAATATAAATTTATGCACTACTTAACATAAGAAAAAAATATTATAAGCATTACAATATAACCATTTGTCCATCAAATCTTTAACAATCAACAACATAAGTATTATCATTATAACATAACCATTTATTTTTTTATCTTATTTTTTAAGTGTATCACCGATATATCACTAAAAACCAATATATCAGCGAAATTTGGAAAAAGGTTCGGACCAAGACTGTTAGATCTCATTGTATCGGTGGGGCCCAATATCGATATATCGGCGCGACTGCATTCGTTACATCCACCAATTATCAATAGTCAATGGACACGAGTAGAGACCAAAAAGAGGGACAGGGTGTGCCCTGATTACACTGTTTTCGGACCCGGTTCGGCCCGGCCGGTTGAACCGGACCCGGTGCATTTTTCGGGACGGAACAGCCGGGCTGAATCGGGTTGAAGACCCGGCCAGGTCCGTAGCGAGCCGGGCGCATTGACCCACGATCCGGCTGGCACGGGCCAACCGGGTTTTAACAAAATCCTGGGTCTGGCTGGCGTCTTCCTCGAAAAGCCTGAAGCCTGTCTGTACTCTGTCGGTTGAAGATTTCAGCCCGTCGAATAGTCGATCGCTCCGGTCACCTATTGCCGCCACCGAGCATCGGAGACGGAGACGGAGCACCGGCAGTAACGAATCCCTTGTCGCTAGCCAAACCCGCCAACTTTTCAGCCCGTCGATCGAAAATTTCAGCTCGTCGATCACTTAGGTCGCCCGTCACTGCCACCAGTTCCCTTGGTCGCCCGTCACCGCCATCGAGCACAGGAGACGGAGACGGAGCACCGGCGGCAACGAAGCCCTCTTCGCCGGCCAAACCTGCCCCGCCTCCGGTCCCTCAGAAAGGTGAAAGATTGGTTCTTTTAATTTTTTTTGCATTTCTTGTATATGCTTATTAGAAAGGTGAAAGATTGGATCATTTTATCTAATCATGACTCCATGGATTCTCTTGGGTGTACATGATTTTCCAATTACATGATTTTTCGATATGTTATTTAACTTTTGATTACATGATTTTTCGATCTGTGCTCTGCTAGATTTGATAAATCTTTGGACCTGAGCAACTACCCATACATATTTATGGTAATCAGTTTTCTAAAACTAGAATACACGAATCAGTTGGCCTAGGATTTCTTACTAGTTTGTTGTTAAGGATCACAGAAACTTGAACAATAATTCAAAAGCATCTCTCTGGGTTGAGTACTTTTTTATTTGTTTGGATTAAGCCCACTATTGCTGTCAGATGGCCTGAGAAAGCAATGATCATCAGTAGTTGGCTTGTTTATGCAACATATCAGTGATTTTGTCCAAAAAGCAGGGATTGGATTTATTCTGCTGATATGTTGTGCCATCTTGGTATTTGAGCTTGCACAGGTTGAGCCATGGGTTAAGGACTGACTGGTATGCACTTGCATTTTTTCCACAATCTCAGAAATTGGATCAGATATATTTCTAGCTGTAGATGCTGTTATACTTGGTGTGGAGGTTGGTAACTCTTTTGCATTTATCTCTTATTTCCTTATTTCTTTGATATCTTGCAAGCATTGTCAACTCTGAGTAGTAGTTGAATTGTCCCTCTTATCTATCTGCTAATTTGTAAATTCGTGATCTTATTCTCCTGGAGTTGATATTGAACCTGTTTAACGACACTGAAGTAGCTCTGCTTATCTATTGTATAAAGAGTAAAGACTGAATTTAACAGTGAAAATTATTGTCATCTGTGATCTTAATTTGGATATGGCTATGGGCCTTGTTATTCTCAGTTGTGTTCTGCTATTGAATCTGGTATATGTGTAACTGTGTTGGAGAACTTTTCTATGAGCTCAAATTTTGTTTCAATGGTGAAAAGTCAGTGTTGATTACATTCGGTTGTGTAGGTTTGTATTGCATGATTGAGATCTTGATTGTTTAATTATCAAAATATTTTGTACTTCATTTGCTTGTTGCCTTGAACAGATTCTGTACAATTTTTTGTGTTTGTTGCATATTAATAGTCTATGAACCTGTATCCATGCTGCTCTGCTTACCATAGCAAAGAACTGCCCTAATTTCATCAGATTCAGGTTGTCATAATAATACTCTCTCCATTATACATTAATAGTCTTCGTTTAAAAATATTACGATTATTATCTCATATTGTAGCCCCATTCTTGTTATCCTTCTCATACAATTAGTAAATGGAGTAAAAAGGTTAATTAAAGAGTTTCCTTAAATATCACTTTTTTCCACATGGAACTATTGGTATGAGGCAGAGAGAGAAACTGGTAGAAGGTTTTGCCCCCTGGAGATCTTACATAGGGGTGCATGTAAAGTCTTGGTTCTTTAGTTCATTTTTGAAGGTTTGAAAAGATTCTGTTTTGCCACTATTTTGGGTATTCTCCATGCAGGTATACCCCTCTACAGGCGTGCATGCATAAGGTTCCTGTTGATGCTTCTGAACAAGGGGCTGAATGGCCTGTGGAATGGCCTCGTAGACTACGGGTTCCTCCTTAGTGGTTAAATAATTCTCAAACAGGGGTTTATGGAAAATCTGCTCCTGCTGATTTCAATTCAGATTATGAGCACTGGAAACAAATAGTAGGCAAGTCATATCTAAGTGGACTTGGCATCGATTGGTCAAGTCATATGAGAGCTGTGTATGGACGGTAAGTTATGCTGCTTTTATTTTCCATCATTTGGAAGCTGATTTTTAGTATAATCCAGAGTGATCAGATTCTCGTATTTAGAAATTTATGTTGATGACTTACTGAAATTTTGATTGATTTGATTGTGGATTCATTCCAAATGGCCTTTGTTGGGCTTGAAACACATTGGAAGTAGTACTTCCACTTTTTTTTTACGATTAGTACTTCCATTTGTTGGTTTGATACTTTGATTGCATGTGGCACCATGAGTTCTTTTTTATTTGAATCTTATTATATTCCAACACATGATCTTAATTTCTATATATTTCTACAGAGGAATGATACTTTTCGAGCTCAATCCATTGACAAAAAGAAATGACATAAATTTTACTATTAAAAAAATAAAATTTATAATGTCATCCGGGTCGACTCGGGTCGACCCACCGTCCATACCAGTTGGCCCGACCTGGTCACCAAACCGGGTCAACGACTGAACCAGGTTTTAAAACATTGCCTAATTATTTAGGTTTTGGTCATAGGACCCATTTTTCTGTCCATACCATGGGATCGTCCATTTTCTGCTTTCTCGTTTTCTCCTTTTGCTCCCCACGCACATATAGTTTTCATTTGTCACCCACAGTATCTGAGAGGATTGGCCGTGACCTGCCTTTTTTTTACTCTGACACCCCAGCTAACTTAAATAAAAGGATTTATGTTAAACCCCGTGCCCTATAAAACGTATTTTTTTCCATGCTCAGGGTCAGTGGCCATCGTCTCACTTTGATCTGATGGCTACCACTCTGGCCATGGGAAAAGCATGGGTTATAGGGCAAGGGGTTTTTTTTCAAATAAATGAGATAAAAAAATATACATCGCCCAGCCTCACATGCACACAATCAGAATAAGCTGACTTGCGAAAATCAAAATATACTCATTTCAGAAAACCGCATTTATCTTTTAGACTCTCCTTATGCTTCTTAGAAGTATATTAGAAGCATATTATAAAAAAAAGAATATTAGAAGCTCCCTGATTGGTGGGAGTAGGAAATGGGACAATCCATGGAAAATCGTCTCGCTGATATATCAGTATTGGGCCTAAACCGATACATACAGATTAGTATCGTTTTTTCAAAAAATTTCAAATAGATATATCGGTATTTTTTGAATTAAAAATTATTTTTTAAAAAAAAATTAAATTTTTTTTTTGAAAAAAAAATCTTTCATGTTTGTTTTCTATTTTAATATGCATATTTTAAAATTTATTCTTTGTTTAAATTAGTATAACTCATTTTAGAAGTTAGATTGTGAAAATATACGATAAAAACTAGTTTTTGACTACCTATATTTTTTTACACAATATCTTCGATATATCTCCGATATTTCGTCTCTTTAGCCTACCGATATTTGATACGACATTCTATCGGACAATCAATATGGTATAAGAGTTTTTAGATGAGTGGAGGTTTTTCGTGTAACGACTTTTCTTTACAGGTAAGGTACACCACCGTCACATCATTATATGAGCCAATGGGATAGCATTGCGGGACATCATCCATATCTAGGAGAAATCCCACCAGCCCACCAAAGGCTAGATTGGCAATCATAAGACTTTATGTAGGTGGCAAGTTACCATCTAATTATGCCTTCTTGTGCATTTGAAAAAAGATTTCTTACAAGATTTGATTTGAGGGGATACCTTTAAATATGATACCCTTTAAGGGCCGTTTGGGGCGTGATTATTGTAAAAATATCCACACCGGATATTGGATATATACTGTAGCATCCATGTGGATTTTTACATCCAGCTGAAACACCTCAGGAGGAGTTTCAGCTGGATATATAAAATATCCAGTTGCTACAGTGTAGCAAAACATCCCATCTGGATGTTTTGCTTTTAATCACGCCCCAAACGGCCCCTAAGTCTACGTGATTTCTAGTAAATTTTCTTGTGAGAATATTTTTCTCCTTAATCTAAATGAAGAGTTTTTACCGTCACAGATTTCAAGGCGATCAGTGGAAAAGCATTGGGCAAAAAGCAAGGATTACCACCAAATGTTGCACTTGGCAACCGGGAAAGCAATAAATTTGATAGAGCTAAAAACTCATGTGATCCTAAAAGTACGCAAAATTAAATAATGCGAGCATATCTGGCCTTTTATTCCAGACACAAACCTTCATCCCCAGCAGTAAAATCCACTGTACCAAACTGCTAAACTAGTTTTGATCAATTGTCTATTTTTTCATGCTCTTGTTTGATCTTCAGTTGAAGTGGAATGTTAAAAAAAACAGCCTTTCTGTCGAGCAACAATCATATTCCATAGCACAGTACCAATTCAGAAGACCTGAGATGAACTTCAGAACATCTGGTCTTCAGAACTTGACTAGTTCCCACTTTAGCAAGAGAATTTAACTAGTCAAGTTCTGAAGACCTGAGGTGAAGGCCTTGCAGATATTTGCATTCAAAGCTATATGATAGATATTTGCATTCAAAGACATGATGGAAAAAATATTCTCCCTCAGTCCACATTAATAGTCCAATTTGATTTTTCAAATGAACTAAACTATTAGTGTGGGGCAGAGGGATTATAAAGAAGAGTTAACAAAAACTCAGTCATTGCATGGACGCAAAGACTGATCATTTAGTAGAATCTTCATTCTTGTATCGTCCATGAAGCCAGGCAATATTTGTTACAAAACCTAAGTAGGTTTAAAAAAGAAACTTAAGTAGCCTCTTAGTGCAAACAAAAAACACAAATCAGGAAAAGATGAAGATAAACCAATTCATTTTGTTGTTCCATCCATACCGATGTAGGAGCAAAGTGGCCCTAAACAACACATTGAAAAACTCAGAGAGTTTGAACCAATTTCCTTCCTAATGCATGTCAGAACAAGACGTGTGCTATATTGCAGATGAGTGTTGGGACTAGGGTTTATTACATCAGTTTTAATGGATTCGCTACTTCCTGTCCTTATGCTCCCCTCTCATGCTTAGCTGTTTGCTTCATCCAAGCCGAATAGTTATTTGTGTTTCTGTTCTTTATTTGATGCACATATCATTTATGAAAAGGGTCCATAACAAAAGTTTTGGAAGGTCCCACAAAATTCTTAACTTGAAGTTAGATCTTGCCCCCCAGTTGAACCAATTAACCAAGAATTCTACTTCCTCTGTCCGACATTAATCCCACATTTTAGTCCATTTTGAAAAACTAAATGGGACTACTTCCAAACCAGCCTTTGGTGGGCTGGTGGGATATCTCCCTGTTATGTATGAGTGATGTCCCAGGTCAAACCCCATTGGCAAAATATATTGTGGGTGCATGTCTTACCTATCAAAAAAGTAAATGGGACTTTAATTTGGGACGGATGGAGTACCATTCCAATCCCATATTTATAAGGATATTACAAGCCTTTGAGTCAATCTCAACTCACATTGGTCTTCCGGGCCAGGGCAGACTTCGGGCATTTGGGTCTTCCCAGCCCTACACTCCAGCTTGGTTATCCTCCTTCCTTAGGCAATGCCAGCAGTACCTGCAATATTAGCCAAGAAAAAAAAGTAAAAAGCATTAGCAGCAGAAAAGTTAATTGATGTTGCAACAGCATGTAAATCCTAATTTATTGACATTGTGTCAGTAAATCACCTATATTATATACAAACTCATACAATACGTGATAGTTTGACAACAATAAATTAGATGTTAAGGACAAAATAAACAAGAAGCTACATGAAGGCAAACGGCAAATGCCCAAATGAAATGACTAGATCCTACTGACACAAGAGAAAATATATCCACTGCAAGGTGTAATAAGCCATTCAAAAATTGATTACATGGCTTTCTGCAAAACTATGTCAAAACAATGGACAAATTCTTCATTTTGACACCGGATAGAGATTAATTTAAGATAATTATTGCTCTTAAGTTTCTGCCTTTCCAATATAAGTCTTTAATGTAATCTCACAATCATGATTTTCCCTAAAGTTAGGCAACATGGGTAAAGGAGGCCACTACATATTAGAAAAAAATAAAAGCATCAACATTACTGCTGTTGCAATCATCATCAACAACAGGAATATCATCCAAAATTTCACAATGGATCACAAGCATCTACGGAGCCAATAAGGAATTAAAATTCACCAACATTTTCCCCCATAACACTCGTTGACAAACGAGAACAAAAAGGAATCACCACAATCTAGAGTAGCAAAAAGGGAAACTCGATCATAGAGATAATTTACCATCTAACAATAAAAACCAGGCAATGTGTTTTTTTATTAAAAAGCATACACCTTAACAACTGGGAATACTACTCAAAGCCTCCCGAAAAAACATCAACAGTATAGTTCATTCTATGCAATATGTGCAGTTATGAACAAATATTACACAAAAAAATTGATTAGTATTTCTAACTTCAAAAGCTGAGTAATTACCCAACTTTTAGATAGTTAGAACAAGACACCGCCATAAGCATCAGACTGCAACCAGAATTGAATGAGTTTATACCTCCACAGTAATTGGGATCAGAAAGAGGCCGCACACCTCAAATACCACTTCTCTGTGTAAACAAGCAAAAATGGTATCATCAGATTTTTATCAACCTGACTGTAATATTATCCAAATAGACTGACCCTTTACACTTCTTTGCAGCATTAAAAACAAGGAAGGTACCAACTTTTCTCCCAACAACTGCTATCCTTCCTTCATCTTCCTTTTTTTTATAATGGTTTGTCCCTCTACCTTACTGGGCACGGGTCACCATCTATGACAAGAAGAGAAGAGCAATCGCATTGCCCATTGCAAAACTGGCATGAAAGCTAAATGCATCTGTATATAGCTTCAACATCTTCTGGACAGAAAGACTACCAATATGTAATAAAATCTGCTGGATCACATCAATCTCAGCAGTGTTCTCCTTTTCTTTCTTCCAACATATCTCTTGAAACTGTGCAAAACTGCACAAAAAGGATGTGAGTCAAACAATTAACAACATATAACTCATTCTAAATAAATACAAAAGTTCTCCCATCCTACTGAACTAAGCCTCTTACAAAAGCCACATGATTAACACAGATACATCAGAGAAATTTTCAAAAGTGCATGGAAGGAATTCCAGGCAGACAACACACCTTCTCAAAAGAGCAGCTGGGTTGTATGGAAACAAACTCTTCTCGTGAAGGTTTTGTATAGATGTTTTCAACGAAAACAAACACTCCCTGGCGTTTTCAAATTCCTGCTGTCTAAAGTTGTTGGGTACACTTAAAAAAGAATGTTTGCTCACAGTAGCTGATGAGAAAGCTTGCAATTTCTCACAAGAATCAACGCCATATATGTCAGAACAAGGCCTTCTTTTCTTGCAGAAGCGCTGAAACTTATGCCCAGTAAATTTGAATCCTATAAACATTCCCTCTTATTGGCAGAATAAACGCAAGCACCTTGTGTAGAATAATGCAAAACATAAGATTGTGATAGTAAATATAATGGACAAAAAGGAGTAAAATCAAGAGATCTATCTTTTTGAGAGTGGGGGTTCACTAAAAAGATACACACCGATGGGGTCATTTAGGTCAGCCCCTGGCGGGAGCCCAAGTACAAGATCGGGCTTTCTGAAATGTTATAACACAATTCAGAACACAGCTTGATAAGACCCAGATGCTCAAATCGAATAAAAACATATCCATGGCCTGTATTCTACGATACTAAAGGTGGTTTTTCCAGAAGAAACGGAAATGCATTGTCTTTATGAAGGGAAAAGAAGATACCAGATTTAGGCCTGTTTGGTTGCCATTAAAAGAAGCTGGATCCTTAGAATCCAGCTTTGAATATTATAGTTAGTAATAGTATAATTTTTTGGATCGTTAGTAAGATTATAAAGAGAAGAATCTAATTTATATGAGCCCAGGCTTAGGCGTGTCTGCGTGAGCCAAGACAATCTCGGACGTCAGATTATGGCGGAGGCCGTTAATACAGGGGGTAGGTGATGCAGAATGATAAGCTAATAAGTATTATTTAAATATTTTATTTATAATAAGCATATTAAGGTCATAAGAAGCCTCAAAACAAACTAATAATATAAAAAACAGTAAAGGATATAGCATGATTAAAGATAAATATGATTGAACATGCTGGAAACATGACTAAAAGAGTGATGGAACAAACTAGGAAACAACCTTTTTAATTAGACAAAAACACTAACCTGCTTGAGAAATATATGGAAAATCTGTATAGGATAAAAAATGCATGAAAGATAGCACAGCTGATCCACTTTGTTCTCATCAAATGGTAACCCATTCTCATTGTCCTCTCTGTCAATATTCAAGTTGTGTTAGTGTACTGGAGAGCGAGACATCAGTCATTTTTTTATATGCTAAGATAAGATAAGATGATATAGGATTCTATTAAAATTCTATAAATAATAGTTCCAATTAAAATATGGAGAAAGGTAACCTGACATACATGCAAGAGCAAACGGATCTGATACAAGGGCTAACCCCAAAGGGGAAACCTAGTCCCATGATTAATGATGGGGCGGAGTCAGGGCAGCCAGGCCGGGGTGAAGAGGTGCAGATCTAGGAACGATAATCCGTTGATTTTTCTTAAAGGATGAGTGTCATTTCATCATGGAAGACCGGCATGAGGAACAGGACACCAACTCCCTTGTTTCAACCGACTAGTGTATTGACTTGAAGAGGAACAATTAAAAGGGAAGCATCTGGGTGAGGACAGGTGAAAGGAAAATATTCAAGGATGGTGCAGATGGTTGGGATGGTGTGCAGCAGGTAAAGATCAACGTGTCTGGCCAAGGAAAAGGATGAAGGGACAAAACATGAGCCATCCAATTAGATCCTACAGCTCGCTACATTACCAGAGGCTACTACTTCTCTAATAACAATATTATAATACTACAAAATAATAAAAATGACAATGATAACAATATGCAATAAGGGAAAAGTTTAAATGAGATCGCTCTCATATTGCTTATATGAGGCCACTTTGAATCGTAGCCGTTAGATCTTGATCTGACGGCTACAAATATCCATAATGATCTCACCCACTCCTTGATGTGACACACTCACCTACCCATTGATTTGATATCCACCCTCCGATCGGAATCTAACGGCAATAAAGATTGGCCTCATGCTCCTTATATGAGAACGATCTCATGTAAACTCATCTCATGCAATAAACAATGATATTGCACACGAGATTGGTGACTACAGAAATTTATTATATAGGTCCTGGGGGGGGGGGGGGGGTTGAATAGGACAACTACTTAAAAATTTTAAGCAAGTCTATCATAAAGCCTATACCCCGATGGACAAATATGGCATTGACTATAGAAATACAGAGTGTGAGACAGAAACTTAGTGTGTGTAAGTGTGTAAACAAGGCAAAGAAAAACACAATCAAACACACAGAATTTATAGTAGTTCGCCGCCAAACAAATCGCTTCAACGGATATGTCCACTCTCGGAGCACCTAATCCAATGACCTCCGACTTTCCACTAAGTGAGGGTTTTTAGTTCACCCACAACTTCTTACAAAAGTTTTATTGGCTCACCTCTAACTAGAGATTTTCATGGTTAATCTCAAACCAAAGGTTTTACTCATAGGCTCACCCCAAACCAAGGACTTAAAGATATGTCCCTACCAAGGGTTTTACGCGGAGGCTAATCCCAAACCAAGGACTTAATGGTATGTCCCAACCAAGGATTTTACATAGAGGCTAACCCCAAACCAAGGACTTAATGGTATGTCCCAACTAAGGGTTTTACGCGGAGGCTAACCCCAAATCATCGGATTTTATGGTTTATCCTGAACTAAGGGTTTTACACAAAGGCTAACCCCAAACCACTCAGAGTGAGTGTACTCCCACTCACTACGGGCTATAAGAACCCGTCTTTCTCACAAGCATGTCTAAACCCTACAGTTGTAGGGTTTACTACACTCAACCGAGCACAAAGTGAGGATAAAAATATTACTCTAATTTAAGAGGATAAGTTAGAGTACGTACTCTTGTCGAAGGATGTAGGAAATCCTACTCGAAGCTTGAACGCAGTATCAAGCTAATGGCCACTCTATGTCCACCCTTGGATATTCGAATGGTACTCCGAAGTTGGTGAGGCTAGAGATAGGTCTTCTATACGATGGGTCCTAGTAGTCTAAACCTATGGCCAAAGATGGAATCACTAACATAGTTTCCTCAAGGAGGATTATGTCCCTCTCTTGTTGTATAATGACAGTCAAGAGATTAGTGGTATTGTCATTCAAGGATACACACACATATCTCTAAGGATAGAGAATATGCTCTCTTGTTACTTGACTTCGCAAGAGACTAAGTATTGATCTTTGAAGGCACCATATGTATGCTCTAGGAGTATCGAGTTATACGCTCCTTTGGGTGCTTAAGCTTTAGAAAGAAAAGAAGCAAGCTTAAAGCCAAAGGATTGAGTGGATTCCATCGATGGATTTACCAACATATACTCTAGACTATAGATATATGCACCCTCGTTCCTTGAAGCAGGGTTTGAGGGACTAAGTGGAATCCATGCCTTGAAGGGAGAGGAGATGTCCCAATTTATAGGCAACAAGGCTCTAGGATTGGGCTATCCCATGGCATTAGAATTTTCCTACAATGCCCTTTCCTAGATTGCCATCTCCCAACAGATTTGGATTTTACTAAAAGCCCTTGGTCCTTAAAGGAGTTGGATATTACCAACAAGGGCCTTCTCTTCTTAGGTTGGGTAATTCCATTGAAGGACCAAGGTCAAGAATGTCCTTTTCCTAGAAGTATTGGTTTTTACCCATGAGTCCTTGCTCAATCTTTGATGTTTTAAATTTTACCAAATGCCATTCCTAAGATTATGGTATTTGCCAATTGTCATTCTTAGGATTTTGGTAATTCTATATTTTATCCTACCTCAATCCTAAGATTTTGTCATTCTAGGATTTATCCAATCTCAATCCTAGGATTTTTGTTATTCACCAAAAATGGCATTCCTAGGATTGTGTCCTTCCTCAAGGATATGTGTAATTACCAATGTATCTTAGCCTAAAGAAAGGTGAGCTTGGATGGTTGGGCCAATTGTGGGCTTTATGGGCTTCTAGGGGATATAGCTAGGGATCAATTCCTACTTGTGGGCTCCTTTTTGACATGAGCCCAACTTGTGTGATCCCATAGCTATGTAATGTGGGCTCTAGTCCTAAGTATTTTGTATGAGCCTAAGAGAGTCTCTATGGGCTTTATGATGTGCTCCCACATTGTCTTAGGCTTTTGCAATCTTTATTTTCTTTGAGATGCCTTGAGCTTCACGTTGGAGTGTCTTCCTCACCTTGGTGGCTTCATCCCAAATTATACTACTATCAATAATAAACCCTATAATAACTATAGTTATAAGAATAACAATAGTTTTTCATTTCAAATAGCAAATCATCCTCTATAAAAGACATACTGAGTGATGAACAATCAAAATATGAAACAACAAATGTCAGAAACTACCTGCTGATAATAAAAATATGAAGAAAAAAAAACATACCTCATGGAAACTAGTTGCAAGAAAGAAGCTCCAAATTTTCTGGATTGCACCATTAATCTCTCCAATTTGTCAAATTTTTCCTGGGGAAAATGCCTCTGGATCCAGTGGCATAAGATAAATATACCAAAATTGTAATTTTGTCCACTCGGATGTATATGACATAATGGAGAAGGACTTGCAGTTGTGCAGGAGCATTTCACACAATGTTTATTGATCAAATTGATAAGTTTTGACGAGAACTTAAAAAGGAGAAACATAACCCGCCTCCATATATGCCAGCTACATATATTAGAAGCTTTAACACCATCAGCTTATCTAGAGAATCATCTAGACAAGAATCACTTTGAGGCAAGGGCAGATGTAGCACATCCACAAAATACATCTGAAGCAGGTCTAGCCATAAAATAAGTGTAGAATATTCCTTAATAATGCAATAACTAAGCCTTGCCATTAGTACCTATAAAATACAAGTAATGGTTCAGCTGGAGAGCGCACACTTGGGGAATCATAACAACCTATTCTAAATAATGCAAGAACAGGTGTAGCACATCCATAAAATACATCTGAAGCAGCTCTAGCCATAAAATAAGTGTAGAATATTCCTGATTAAGGCTTCGTTCATTAGTACCTAAATAATAAGTAATGGTTCAGTTGGAGAGCACACACTTAGGGAATTATAACAAGAGATTCTAAATATTAGATCTAGCAAACCATGAAACAACAAATTTAATAATACTAACGAACAAGTTTAGCAGTTCATGAAAGCAGCAAAAATATTGAGGAAACCGGATTAGAAATTCAAGCATCAAGCTAGTACCAGATCAGAACATATGAAATGCGACAGAAAAAAAAAAGAGAACAGCAGAGGAGAAAAACAAAGCATGTAACTGACATCTGAACACAGTTTCTTGAAAACATTAAAGTTGAACCTGAAACCCCCAGTTAAGCATCACTAGGTTGACTGACTGGTTTCTAGATAATTCACACATTCATTTAAACTGGGCAGCAAAATTTATTGATAATTGCATCGAAATAATATCGGAAATACTCTGTCATTTCACTAAAACCTGGGGAATACAAGTTTTAAAGAAATAACAATTATAAAAATAAAAATAAAAAACTTCCTTTTGAGATCTGACTAGATAGCAAGCTACCTATAATGTGAAAGAATTGAAAAAATACAGCAAATATGGGCGTCCAACACCCATTAAACGTTTTGTATGACAGTAAATTTTAATAAGAAGCATCACACTCAAAAATATAGAAGAGGATATAATACATACCAAAATTTTCTGTCACATATACAGCGCTTTTCGTCGGAAAATACCTGGCCGCATTGATGATCCTCGTGAATGTCTTTTTTAGGGATCCACTATTACGTGGCAAGATTTCCCTACAGGGCAATAGATCGTGAATGTATTTTTTAGGGGAACCTAAGAGACCTTAAGGAATGCATGTCCCAAGAGGTCCACAAGAAGGATGGGATGATCTCATGAACGTGGAAGCGTTTATGCTTTATGCCAGGATTTCCTCCATATTTAATGGGAATTGTCAATCATCGTAATCGACGGTGCACTGGTATTAAATGTGCGCTTGGCCTAAAAATTACTTTCTGCAGCAGAATGCACAATTAGTGCATTCTAATGATCGACGGCGCCAATTTGCTGGTAGATTTCCAGGCGGATAATCAATGCTTTTCACGAATGTGCAAACGTGCATGAAACGGGTAAGTAGAGTCTTGAAATCTGTGGCCCCTATAGGCCAATAAAATAACTCATTTTTAAATACTTTGATATTGTGGTGAGTACTACAATGGGCATGTACTTGAAGAATGAGAAAATGGGCAACGCCCAAAGGCTTTTCGACAACATGACACAGAAGGATACCATTCCGTTCACCGAAATGATTTCAGGTCACTCCAAGCTTCAGGAGGGAGAATAGGCAATTATGTACTTCAACCAAATGCAAGAAGGCCACAGAGCTTACAGCTTTGTTCTTAGCAGTGTTCTTAATGCAGTTGCTGATCTTGCTGCCCTGAGACAGGGACAAGTGATGCACTCCCTGGTGCTAAAAAACAGGATATGAAGCAGATAACGTGCGTTTGTGGGAGCCTGGTGAATATGTATGCCAAGAATTGAAGGGTAATTGAGCCGCAACGGAAGCGAATTTAGGATTTTAATCCGTTTGATGTGGGTTCTCAAATTTGGGTGTTTTCCTTAAATCAACAAATAAGACTCAAAGATTATGAAATTAGAAACACCAACCTTCGGCCTTTGTGCCTACGAATCACTCCACGGATTAGAATATGTCCGAGAACACCAAATCCTTCACCGATCGAATGTAGAACCTTGTGAAAAGCTATATTCCCCGAATTAGCTTTTTCACCCAACGAAATCAAGGTCACCAAATCAATGTGATTGCAACCAAAAGTCGCCCTTTTCAATTGGCATTGAGGGCGTCCCCTCTATTACCCTTAATAAGGCATAAATCCGTTACAAATCATGCCAATTTCGGTTTCCCGAAATTGCTCAACAGAATTTCCAAGATGGTGACTCATATTTGACAATTCCATTTTGGTCGTACCAAAACGGCTAATTCTAAATAAGTGATTTCCGGATCGGTGATGATTACAGTGTCTCTTCCAATTTAGTGTGGACCGGGCCCACGGAAGCCTAACTACTCCACATGCCTACACACGCACGAGAGAGCCGACTCCTCTCAATCAAGACAAGTAAAATGGGACAAGAACCCATATTTACTTACATCCCCCACTATGGGTTCTTTGTTCATATTTGCGATCCACAGTGACTCGTGCACTAGTCCTGTCGTAATCCAAAACTATGAACATGTTTTACAAATAGATCCGTCGTTAAGGCCTTCGTTAACGGATCAGCTAACATCTCAACCGTAGGAAGATGACTCACTGTCAACTTTCCCCGTTGTAGCATGTCAAACACATAAAAGTAATGCACCTCTATGTGCTTAGCTCTTGAACTGATCTCCCCATTAAGGAGTGTCGACACAGTTGCCAAATTATCACAATAAATTTGGACAGGAGCATCAGTCCACTGTTCTAGCTGTAACCCAGCTAGAAACTCTTTAATCCAAACTGCCTCGGAAGCTGCTAAACTGCATGCAACAAACTCAGCTTCCATCGTGGACTTAGTAACACATTTCTGCTTCTTACTAGCCCATGCCACGGCGCCGCCACCAAGCATAAAAACATAACCGGCAGTGGATTTTCTGTCATCCTTACACCCGGCATAGTCCGAATCACTATAGCCTTCCAATGACAGGTTCTCAGCCTGATATGTGAGTTTCATATCCTTGGTACCCAGCAAGTATCTGAACACCCGCTTTATAGCTTGCCAGTGTTGCATACCTGGGTTAGCCTGATATCGACTCACAAGGCTTACTACAAAAGCCAAATCAGGTCGAGTGCAGTTCATGGCATACATCAAGCTGCCAATAGCCTGCGCATATGGCACAGATTGCATCTTCAGACGTTCCTCGTCTGATGCAGGTGCCATTCTTTCAGACAAAACTGTCCCTTTATAAATGGGTGAATCTATGGTCTTCCAACCAATCACGTCAAAGCGTTTCAATACACTCTCAATGTACGATTCTTGAGATATACTTAGCCTCCTCGCTTTTCTATCTCTCTCAATCTTCATCCCGAGGATGTAAGATGCTTCACCCATATCTTTCATTTCAAATTGGGTCTTGAGCCATTCTTTAAGACTGAGAATCATACTAGTGTCATTCCCCATTAATAATATGTCATCTACATATAGTGACAATATCATAAATCTACTCCCATCTCTAAAGGAGTATACACAATGGTCATAGTCATTGGCCACAAAGCCATATTCACTTATCACCTTGTGAAAAGTGAAATACCATTGTCTTGGCGATTGTTTCAGTCCATACAATGATTTAATAAGCTTGCACACTTTAGTTTCCTCTCCGGAAACAACAAACCCCTCGGGTTGTTCCATGTAAATCTCCTCCTCTAAATCACCATTTAGGAAGGCAGTCTTTACATCCATCTGGTGCAACTCTAAATCTAAGTATGACACAATTGCCAACAAACATCGGATCGAGATGAACCTGGACACTGGAGAATAAGTCTCCTTGAAGTCACTGGAGAATATGCCCTCTACTTGTGTGAAACCTTTCGCCACAAGTCTAGCTTTGTACTTCTCTATTGATCCATCAGCTTTGAGCTTCTTCTTGAAGATCCATTTACACCCAATGGGTTTCCGTTCATCTGGTAAGTCAACAATCTCCCAGACTTTGTTCTTCAAGATTGAATCCATTTCCTCTTGAACAGCCTTCTGCCATTCCTTGGAATCTGGACTACACATCGCTTGCTCAAATGTGACTGGATCACTAAGTACAGGTTCATCTATCGATATCTCATCTTCACCAAGCATGGCATAGTAATCCTTCAACAAAATTGAAGGTCTACGCTCTCTTGATGCTCGAGTTTCAACATCCTCATTAGATGTGTTACCTATCACTTGTTCATTACTAGTGACAGTAACTTTCTCTTTCTCAATTTCAAAGAGTTCCACTTTCTGACTAGGAGTTTGTAGGTCTATATCTTCCTCAAGAAAATAAGCATCTCTAGACTCTATAACCCCCACTGTCCCATTATCATGGTGTACTACAAATCGATACCCTTTCGACTGGTCACAATAACCTATAAAATTACATTTTATGGTCTTGGGATCCAACTTAGTTCTTAGTTGATCAGGCACCCTCACATGGGCCTTTGACCCCCACACTCTCAAGTTCGAAAAGTTTGGACGTCTTCCCGTCCATAACTCATATGGGGTCAATTTGATCGACTTAGAAGGTATCCGATTTAGTACATAGACAGCGGTGTCTAGTGCTTCACCCCAAAACTGCGTTCCTAGTTCAGAGTGGTTTAACATGGACCTTACCATGTCCAACAATGTCCTATTACGTCTTTCAGCGACTCCATTCTGCTGAGGGGTATACGGTAAAGTATACTGATGTACTATTCCTTGGTTTGTACAATAGTCCTTGAACAAATCAGATGTGTACTCACCACCTCTGTCTGTTCTCAGAACTTTAATCTTCCGTCCTAATTGGTTCTCAACCTCAGCCTTAAATTCCTTGAATTTTTCTAAGGCATCGGACTTTCTCGATAACAAGTACACATAACCATATCTTGAATAGTCATCTATAAATGTAATAAAATACATCATACCCCTTTGAGTCTTGACGTTTATAGGCCCACAAATATCTGAGTGAATGACCTCTAAAAGGTCAATTGCTCGTTGTCCTTTCGGAAAGGGTAGCCTAGTCATTTTGCCAGATAGGCAATCCTCACACGTGCGCAAATTATCACTTATTCTAGGTAGTAACCCACTACCCGACATTCGGTGTAATTTTGTCGCATTCACATGACAAAGGCGTAAATGCCACAACAATGCATTATCAACAGCAACACAAGCAACATACTCAGAATCAATCATTTCATTATTATCAAAATCATTGGATACATCAAGTTTGAATAAACCATCAACTAAAGAAGCAGTAAATAAAATATTATTTTTCTGCCCCACAGTTCCCTTGCCACCCTTGAACCTGACTTCAAATCCCTTTTGAGTCAGAAGAGGGATTGAAATCAGATTCCTACGAATAGTAGGTGCATACAAGACATCTGTGAGGACCAGGGTGTTTCCTCCTAAGAGAGGAACACGAACAGAGCCAATCCCCAGCACGTCACAATAGGTGTTATTCCCCATGTAGATCTTGTGCTCTCCGGGACTAATCTCTTTCATCTCAGCAAAAGACTCCTTTGTCATTGCCACATGACGGGTTGCAGCCGAGTCAAGCCACCAACCTCTAGTGTTAGTGTTCACAATCAGTGCCTCAGAAATCATACAAACAATGTCCTTTCCTCCACCCTGCTGTTTCTTTTTCTCGTTGCCCTGGGAGCTATTAGGACAGTTCCTGCTAAAGTGACCCATCTGGCCACAAGTAAAGCAGGCTCCCTTCTTCTTGTTCTTCGCCTTGTCTCCACCCTGGAATTGAGGCTTCTTCCCTTTCCTCTTGAAGTTCTTCTTTGAAGTGCCAGCATAGGACCCACCTTTCTTAGAGCCAACATGGTGAGCAAGGTTGGCAGATGCATTAGAGGCCCTCATATGCTCTCTCCTTTCCTGCTCCAAGCCCAGCTTGGCAGTAAGGTCATCGAGAGTGAGTTTCTTGTCACTCAGGTTCAACGCCACCACAACTGCTTCCCATGATGGAGGGAGGCTAGTGAGTATCGTAGACACTTGGACCCCCAATGAAATTGGATCTCCAAGCATCTCCAACTCACTAGCAATAATAGTCATGGCATTTATGTGCTCAAGCACATTCTTGCCCTCCTCCATCCTCATGTTGGTATAGCGAGTGTGGAGCAACCTGATATGTGCCTCAGTATGCTCTCCATACCTCCTCTCAATGGCCTGATACATTTCTTTGGCCGATTTGTGCTTCTCAAAAAGCAACTCCATAGAAGGCTCCATAAAGGTAAGCATCGTGGTCCTTGCACGTGCATCCTCCATCCTGAACTTCTCGTACTCTCTCTTTTGAGCAGTAGTACTCTGTTCACCCGTAGGTTCAACAACTTGGTCTAGCACATGACCCAAGTCATCAAGGAACAGAATGTGACGGATGCGCCTCTTCCAGGTAACAAAATTGGTGGCATTCAACTTCTCAGTCTTTGCCAACTCACTAGAGACCATTCGGGAAGCCATTGCAACTTTTATGAAATCAAGCAAGTATTCCAATCAAATTGAAGATAATAATCTTCAATCAATGGAACAGGACAATCAGTGTAAAAAACAGCACAGTTTGAATCACTAATTAACTATCAGCAATTATATTATCAAGTGGCACAAATACTGCTTCAATATTAATTAGTTTTTCAAATTTTATCCCGCCGATCGATCGTGTCAAATACCCGATCGATCGCAGCTTTCCGCTGTCAATTTTGTTCAACTTCCAGTAGATACGATCGATCGCAATTCGTGCCGATCGATCGTTTCCCTTTTTCAAAGCAAATCAATGATCGACGCCGATCGATGCCGAACGATGGCGATCGATGCAGATCGAAGCCGAACGATGGCGATCGATGCCGATCGAAGCCGAACGATGGCGATCGATGCCGATCGATCGTTTTCCCTTTTCAAGAGACTTAACGATCGATGCCGAACGATGCCTGTCGATCGTGACCAGTCGTCTTCTCCGATTTTACCTTAGCGCGATCGATCGCTCTTGACGCCGATCGATCGCGACTGTAAAAAACGAGATTTTCAGTCGGCAAAAACCGCGAGGAAAATTCCCACAAATTTCTTGGAACCCTCACACCACCACGGAATCAAGGCTCCGATACCACTGAAGGGTAATTGAGCCGCAACGGAAGCGAATTTAGGATTTGAATCCGTTTGATGTGGGTTCTCAAATTTGGGTGTTTTCCTTAAATCAACAAATAAAACTCAAAGATTATGAAATTAGAAACACCAACCTTCGGCCTTTGTGCCTACGAATCACTCCACGGATTAGAATATGTCCAAGAACACCAAATCCTTCACCGATCGAGTGTAGAACCTTGTGAAAAGCTATATTCCCCGAATTAGCTTTTTCACCCAACGAAATCAAGGTCACCAAATCAATGTGATTGCAACCAAAAGTCGCCCTTTTCAATTGGCATTGAAGGCGTCCCCTCTATTACCCTTAATAAGGCATAAATCCGTTACAAATTATGCCAATTTCGGTTTCCCGAAATTGCTCAACAGAATTTCCAAGATGGTGACTCATATTTGACAATTCTATTTTGGTCGTACCAAAACGGCTAATTCCAAATAAGTGATTTCCGGATCGGTGATGATTACAGCGTCTCTTCCAATTTAGTGTGGACCGGGCCCACGGAAGCCTAACTACTCCACATGCCTACACACGCACGAGAGAGCCGACTCCTCTCAATCAAGACAAGTAAAATGGGACAAGAACCCATATTTACTTACAAGAATGGGGATCTTCAAGCGCTCATTCTGTATTTTCCATAGGTTTGAACCCAGACCTGAAATGCTGGAATCTGCTGCTCGGAGAATTAAGCCACTGTGGAGAGGCCGAACAAACTTTCCGACTTTTTGATGATATGCTGAAAAATGGACACCAACCTGATAGGGTTACATTCGTTTCGCTTCTCTGCCTGCAGCCACCGCGGCTTGGCTGAGAGAGGTCGTTTCCACTGGCATTACATGACAGAATTTGGGTTTTCTTCAGGAATTAAACATTACTCTTCAATGGTATGCTTGCTTGGCCGAGTTGGGCTACTGGAAGGAGTCGAAGACTTGATCATACAGTCACCTTTTAGTGACAGGTCCTCGGCGTTGTGGAGAATTGTAGGAGTTCCTGTGTCAATTATAAGGACTTTTTTTTTGACACATCAATTATAAGGATTTGAATATGGGTGTACATGTTGCTAAAAGAGCCTTCGGCATCAGTCCGGAGGATAGTGCCACGCATATCTTGCTGACAAATTTATATGCAGCTGCTGGGAGATGGGATGTGGTATCCCACATGAGAAGAAAGATGAGAGGATTGAGTACGCCCAAGGATCCTGGACTAAGCTAAACAGTAATTGGGCAAGATGTGACTTGTCTTTTCCGCTGGTGATGAAACACATCAGGAAATCCATTTAGTCCAAGCTGAAATACAAAGATTGCAAGGGAGCATGACTAGTGAATGGGAATCAGAAATATGTAATACATTGCGAAATGATGTCCATATACCAAATTTCTTTGAAAAAAACACATCCGAATGTTCATTCTGTCCAACCTGAATTACAAAGATCGCAAGGAAATATGAATGGAGGACATGACTCTAAATAGGAACTTATACATATTCTAGACGATGAACACCTCCATATATCAGATTCTTTTAAGAAGTTCAAGTGAGGTATTTGACACAACTGACTGATAAAACAACATTCCTTCGTTTTTTTCCAGTTGAGATAAAACAAAATTCTACATTGACACATTTGGCCCATCGGTGGCTCATAAAACGTGAAGACCCAAAGACAGGAGAAGCACCTCTGAAGGATGTTCTGAGAACAAACATAAAAAATCAGGTCAAGTATTTACAAATAACTTCGAAGTTTTTTTTTGGGAGGGGTACAAAATCACTTCAAAGTTATAAATATGGTAACCATATTTAAATTCAATAAATACTTGAAGGCACCGTCAGTATCCTCCAGAGAAAGAAAAAGACTACAATAGGTCATGAAAGAGCCAAAGTGTTTTGCTCATATGTTGCTTCATAAATTGTGCTCGATATTTTAGGCCAATAACGAAGCACAGATCTGCTAAGAATGTTCTTTACTGGAAGTGGACCCCTGAAAAGATGTCAAGAACAGATATCAAACAAAGCCATTTCAACAAGGAAAGCATAAAAGCAAAACCCAAGACAACAATAACAGCATTAATTACCAAGCAAAAGAAAATAAACATCAACTGCAAAGTTTGGACTTAATTCGCCAGGCACAGTAAGATACCAATCCATTGACCATCTAGAAAAATTTCAAATTATCTGCAAGTAAACTTGTTTCAAAATTATAAGGACATACCAATCATGTGAATCGAAGCTGTTGTTGCGATTATCTCCCATAACAAATACATAACCTTTTGGCACAAGCTGTAGAAAAGTATAGATTAATAACATCCTAAGGTTGCAAAAGGGGAAAAATTCAAAAAGTCTTAAGTACATTAAGTGTCAAAAGACCCATACCACAGGATCCATTTCATAGTCAAGCGGCTCTAAAATAAAATCTTCGTCTCGAACAACACCATTTACTAACAATTTTCCATTACGGACCTACAACACATAAGGCATGAGCATACGAGGAATTTAGTGCCCGCTATTGCTTCCCAAAGAAAACAAGAAAAAACAAAATATAAACATGTGAAAAAAAAATAAAAAACATGTGCATTAGAATGCAAGTAAAGAAATATCTGAGTGGTAAAACTCACTTCAACAAAGTCCCCAGCCGTGGCTACGACTCTCTTAATAAATACATCACCAGAACTGTAACCGTTTGCCTACAAAAGAAATTAAGTGACTCAGCATAAATTGTTTCCAAATTTACAGAATTGTCATTCCCACCTTGTGTATCGTGAAATAAATTAATGTTTTCTGTAGGTGTGCAACAGAATAATGTCATACCTGGAGGACAGGAGGAGCCCTGAATATCACTATATCTGTCACATCAGGATTTCTGAAGACGTAGGATACCTGCAGTATTACACGAGGAGCACAAAGATGAATTGCAATTCCACAAGCAGATTACAAACAGAAAACAAATTTACTCTGTAAAATCACACATATTCTTACACCCAGTACAAGATTACAAACAGAAAACAAATATTCCTCTGTTGAGCATAAAGCAAATTAGTGTCCATTAGTCACCTAAATACTCATGAAGCCTGCTTCATGTACCTTATGGATCGATTAACATGTTATTCTTGCAAAAGAAACACATATGTAACCCTCAGTTTAAATTTAAGCTACTATGAAAAAGTAAAGTACTTCATTAACATATAGAACTCTCCACATAAATGCCCACAGGAGCAAAAAGTTCATCCAAGCAAATCATTATAAACGAATACAAATTGCGTACTAAACATTATTCAGTAAATCACAAAGCAAATTAGTGCCCATAAATTACCTAAATCGATATAAAGACTATTTCATACATTGTTACTCTATCTAGCAAATGTGTAACTCTCAGGTCAAATTAAAACTACGAACATATAGATATTCACCTAACTGGACACAATCAACGAGAAAAAGAAAACATATAAGCGTATTAATGTTCAACAACTTTCAATAAAATAGTATTGACAAAGGGATGTAAATTGTGTCAGAAGTTGGATCATCATGAAACCGTTACCAACCATCAGAGACAGTAGTTGAACTTAACATAAGCATCAGACACCAGATAAAGAGTGCAAAAACAAGTACCTCACATATACACTATGTCAAAAACATAATTTTTCAATGGAAAGCGATTTTTGCTCCTTAAATGAACAAAATGTATATCAATTAGCATTATAGAAGTGGTAAATCCATGTCTCCACTTTTATATATTCGATTCGATTAAGAAATTAAAAATTATACCTTCTCTGCTAGTATCTTATCGCCCACGTCCAAGGTCGGATACATAGAGAGCGAGGGTATGGACCTAGTCTCAGCCAAGGACGACTTGAAGAGCAACGCCACAGTTGCAGCGGTAAAGATTGTCTTCACCTCCTCCGAACCGATATTCATCCACCTCATAAGCCAATTACTCTTCTCGCGAGTCCCACCAATGCGCCTCTCGCAAGACACTGCACGCAAAGTCACATCCGGAGGCGGATCGGGCTCCTTGTCAACAGCATAATTATGTTCCGTCGTCTCCTGGAAGAACTCGTTGCAGGGAAACCACTTCGCCCCCTGCATAAACGGAAGCAGAAACGAGGGCTTCAACCGGAGCATCGACGAAGACGACACGCCGAAAACCCCCATGCCTAAAGACCCTGTCGAAAACCCAGACAAATTCACCATGGACATCAACCCCACGAGCAGAGGCGACCGCAAATTATCGCCAAGATCGCCGCAGGCCGTACCGAACGTCCTCGACGCAGGCGCTCTCGGCCAAAAACAACTCCCCGCTCTCGGCCGCAGATTACACGGCTTCTGCTGGCGGGTCTTGGAGTCGTCGTACTGGGGCTTGGCAGCGGAGAAGAAGAATCTTGGCCCGCATCCGCCGGCGCCGCTGCAGCATTCGTGGAGGGACTTGAATTTGGCTACGCGGACGCCGGCGGAGGCGGCGAGGTTCTGGACGAGGTAGCCGGAGTAGGAAACGGTGACGCGGATGGCCATGTTTGCGAATCGGATGGCGTGGGGAAAGAGGGTAGAGAAGGGGGCGGCCAAGGAAGAGGGGCAGCTTACAACTGAGACATTTCCGGCGGCGGGAGAGGGTCGGATGCGGCGGAACGACCGGTAAATTGCGAGGGCTCGGAAGCCGAGGTGGAGGAGGAAGCGATGATCCGTCGGCAATGCGAATTTGAAAGCAAAGTAAACCAAATTTAGGATTTTGGGATGGCTTCTCTTCTCCTCTTCCGCTCTTCGGCTTCGGAGAAGAGAGGAGAGGGGCGTCGGATGGGATGGGGGACGTTGACGTTTAGGATTTAGGAAGGGAAGTGGAAAGAGATGAGGTCTTGTTTTGAGAGTTTTTGCGGGAATGGCACTTTCTGTCTGCGCCTGAGGGGTATTGGTCAATGGAGTTTTTTGTAGCTTTATGAGAAATGACGGTGTTACCTTTGCTTTCTGTTGTTAAAGTTCACCACCCCCCTGGCTTAGCTTGCCCACCCCCCTTATACTATTATTAATTATTAGGCCGCTTATCCTGCCACCCACCAAAGTTGCAGGCGTTCCCAAATTCTTGTACTTTTGGCAAGTTCCAAAAAAAAATATAGGCATTCTTGTATTTTTAGCAGCATCCATGATCTCCAATAGGATTTTGCATAGCCCCGGCCCCCGTCTAGGAAAATTAAATCATGCCACGTTAGTTTTCTCTACCCTTTCCTTTAGCTTACCTTTTGGCCTCCGCCTGCATCAACACTCCAGCCACCACCTTGAGCTCTTGCCTGCACGGGAGCGCTCCCAAACGGATACTACGGCCCTGTTTGGCAACCCAATAAGGAGCTAGATTCTCTTAAGAATCTGAATTTACTTCTTGTAATGGCATATGTTGTAATTATCACAAGAAAAGTGGTCATTATAAAAAAAAATTGCATTTTTTTATAATTGCTCCTGTCCTTTTGTGACAATTACAAATCCTACCACCGATATCAAAATTCTTTCCAAGAATCGGATTCTTCTAAACCAAACAGCTTATTTTGAAAACCTAACTTCATAAAAAGAATCTAGATTTCCTACTTCTAGAAGCTCTAACCAAACATGGCCTACAACTTATCTATGTCCCGCGTTAGGCCATCAACTGGCCGGCCTCCCCGACATACGTGAAGAAATTGAAAGGCCATCAGCTGACTCGGCCCTCTCTTCCTCTATGCCCCATCCCCTACAAAGGAGAGGACTTTCCCTTTCACCTCTTCTATTTCGCAAGGTCAGAGCCAGAGCTGCCCTACTCCACAGTGCCCACTACGGTCTGCAAAGGCCTTTGCTCCTTGCTCCACTTGGTTTAGAGAACCAAAATTGGGGTTGCAGATCTATCGCTCGCTTTGTATCATGGGCTGAAGAAAGGTTGGGGTTGGCTGGCGGGAGTTGAAGCTCATATGTCAAGCCGGAGGTTAGACGTCGGAAGGATGGTTGGAGGGAGGGTGGCGAGGGCGGTGGCTGGTTGCTAGTTCATATATAGAAGGTGTAGAAAAGGCAGGACTGGCTAGTATTGTTATGCAAAAGATGGGTGCCCATGCAATTAACGAATACAACTTCCGAGGGGCCCTATAACATGGGGGCAGCCTAATTATTATATATAAACTAGTGGACCATTGGAAAAAACATAGACGGTTGATATCCATTGACCATTTTAAGAGGTGGTCTGGCTTTAATATGGGGTGGTTCTGAACCACTCATCTTGTAAAAGGGGTGTTAAAGCAATCTTGAAAGTTGACTAAACTCGCGTTCAACATCGAACTTGAAGTTGGTCGAGCCAAGCTTAATCACACTTGTGTTCGACTCACATCACCCCAAAATTCAAGAAAAGTTTATACTCAAAGTATATGTAATATTTTTTTTCCAAAGACACTTGTTTACATGCTCCCTGGCTCATATGCGTCGGTTTGCATCGATCATGGAATGTCATATTGGATATCAGTAAAATATCGGTCGACCAAAGAGATGAAATATCGGAGATATTTTGTAAAAAAATATAAGTGGTCGAAAACTAGTTTTTATCATATATTTTCACAATCGAACTTCTAAAATGAGTTATACTAATTTAGACAAAGTATAGATTTCAAAATATGCATAAAAATGCATATTAGGATGGGAAACAAACGAAAAAAGTTATTTTTTAAATTTTTTTTAAATGGCGAATCGATATATCGGCGATATATCGCCGATATTTGAAATTTTTCAAAAAATTGATACTGGCTCATATCAGTGTATTGGGTGGGGCCCGATACCGATACATTGGGAAGCCGGCATTCCATAGCATCGATGCATCCTGTGTCATGGGATTAGAATCTTGTTGTGTGTATCTATACATGGGCAAGCAGGTTTTAATCGCATGCCTACCCCCTATATTAATGGGCATCGTGCAATTAGTCAGCTCAAGACGCTTCTTAATTTTTTTTTCCATTTTTCAAATATATACATGCTATATATATCTTGAGGATGAAAATATTTCAAAAAAGAAAATGATGCCAAATGGGGGTATTACAAAGTCAAATATATCATTTTTCAGGTACACCTTTGTATTTTGTGAGAGGTAATGTATATTTTGCATCGATCATGGAATGTCATATTGGATATCGGTAAAATATCGGTCGACCAAAGAGATGAAATATTGGAGATATTTTGTAAAAAAATATCAGTAGTCGAAAACTAGTTTTTATCATATATTTTCACAATCTAACTTCTAAAATGAGTTATACTAATTTAGACAAAGTATATATTTCAAAATATGCATAAAAATTTATATTAGGATGGGAAACAAACGGGAAAAGTTATTTTTTTTTAAATGGCGAACCGATATATCGGCGATATATCGTCGATATTTGAACTTTTTCAAAAAATCGATACTGGCTCATATCAGTGTATTGGGTGGGGCCCGATACCGATATATCGACGAGCCGGCATTCCATGGCATCGATGCATCCTGGGTCGTGGGATTAGAATCTTGTTGTGTGTATCTATACATGGGCAAGCAGGTTTTAATCGCATGCCTACCCCCTATATTAATGGGCATCGTCGAGCCTCAATTCAATGGCTCGCAATTAGTCAGCTCAAGACACTTCTTAATTTTTTTCCATTTTTCAAATATATACATGCTATATATATCTTGAGGATGAAAATATTTCAAAAAAGAAAATGCTGCCAAATGGGGTATTACAAAGTCAAATATATCATTTTTCAGGTACACCTTTGTATTTTGTGAGAGGTAATGTCTTGTGAGAACTAGGACGGAATTAGAAAATCAAAACTGAAACTAGATAAGTAGTCTTTCTAATCCTGATACATTGGCCTGCTTTCTAATTGTGTTCATACTAATTATTATAAGCAACTACTTACAAAACGAAGGTGGCTCACAAGGTGACTCAGATTTATTTTTAGATGAGCAGTCTCCCACCCGTATAGCCAGCCGGTCCAACTGCACACGGATGGTGGATATCTACAGTCCGTGTATAATGGGGTAGGTGAGTGAACTACTTATCCTTTCTTTTTTCTTTTTCTAGGTGGACTCGGCTCTCGTCGTTGGCACCCATGAAGGGAACCGTAAAACAAGGGTACTACGGTCAAAACCAGTCTATGTGTCTAGAGCTCAAAGGTATTTATGTAAATATCTGAATGACCAAGGGCTTCTATGGATGCAGTCGAGAGCTGACTGAGAACTCTCAAGTCAGAAGGTTCTCGTATCCTTCAAATCTTGCCACCGTGGATGGAAGTGAATTTACTATCAAGTCCTGAACATTTCACAACCCTTGGGTATAACCAAGGGCAATTCGAGTCCAATGGTGAAACTTGACAGCAACCGGAAGTGACGTCACCGCTTACGTGTTCAACGAATGTGTGTAAAATGTTGGTCAGAGGTGGATGACGTTGGTGTCCGACTCGACCCGGAGTCGAGTTGAACCACGAGATCGAGTCGACCCAACCCGAACGGACAACCGATCATATATTAGAGGATTTGGGGAGTTTCAATTTCCTGTCTCTATTTCCTTATTGTGGGATCCTCTTTTATTTTTTCAAACGGGAATGCCACGTACAATCACAAAAAAGATTCATTTACTTAAAATTAGAGCCCAAAAATATTTGTTCAAATACCTCTCATAATAAGTTCCAAAATTTCACTTAGCGTCATCCTACAAATCTAGGATTCTATTATTTTTTTAAATTCTAAACTTAATTACTATCGCCCCCTCTTTTGATTGGAAGAAATTATTCTGAAATAACATAATTATACTATTATATGATACATGATTTTTTATATAAATGACTATCACTCATGGCAAACCATATTAGCAACCAAGCGATGTTAAGATGCTGCGCTAGGTGATGAGGCAATTCAGAGAGACCATTGCACAGTGGCACAAATGGCCTCACTCTTGCTCCTCCCCTCCCAGCCGTCTTCTTTGCTTTTATCTTTGTAAGTATATATCTCGTTGACAACATCACCTACCTGCATGATCCACGACCACCGCAAGCTCCTCATCTCTACCTTCATTCACTACCCATGAAACATCCTTGCCATGCAGCAATGGTCAGGTTATGAAACGCAAGGACCCTTCCTAGAATAACATAATTATATTATTTTTAAAAAATATAATTATGTTATTTCTTGCTCAATATGCATTTTAGTCTTTTTATACAAGTATGACACATGATGACATTATTTGCTTGCAAAAATTGACACTGTAGTATGCGTAAATAAAAAGTTTTGTTTAATTGTATGTGAAATTGTTTTTTTTTAAACTACTAAATTAAGAATATGACACAGTTACTCACTCTGTCTAATGAAACTTGTCTGCATTGTAAAACGAGTGAATATTATTGGATTCCAAGGCTGTACGAAAAACAAAGTTTTTTTGTTCCTCTTATTTTTTGCCTTGAAAAGGAGCAAACACAGCCTATGTAATGTTGGACCAATATATTTGTTCATATGAGTTAAAAGAACACAAGAGTATACACATACAAGCATGATTATGTGCCACGTTGGGCCGGCTCGAGCCATCTTTCTTGGGTAGCCAACCCAAGAAGAAAGCCTCGTAGTCTGTCTCATGGATCTCTAAGAGGATATATAAGTCAATGAAGTTTTTTTTCCTTTTGCACACCCCTAAGAAGCACGGATATGAATACGATGACACGATACGGACATGGGGACACGCCATTTTCCTAAAAAATAGATACTACATGGCTAATAAAAAATATTTATACAAATTTTAAATATATTTTTAGTATTGTATTACTAGGGGTGCAACTTTTGCGGACCGGCCCGCAAGCCCGATCCTACCCGGCCCATAAAACTGTGGGTATGGGCCAGAATTTTAGGCATAGGGTCGGGCCAGGCCACAAAATTTTAAGTCCGCTAAACTTAGGGTCGGGTAAGGGCCCAGATAAAAAAAACTGCTTAAGCCCGCAAGCCCATAGGCCCAGCACTAGTGCCTCACATAGTCACAGCAAGCCCGTAGGCCCAGTGCTTAAGTTTATATTGAATTATTGTTGTAGGTTGTTCTTGTACAACTTTCAGTCAAAATAGACTTCAGAAGTGGAGTCCAGTACTGGAAATGGATGAGGTGGTCTTGCAAATTTTACATCATTATTTTTTGACAATGGACAGAGCAAATATCTTTTTCGGAAAAAGGTACTTCCTCATTTGAAAAAACGTTGGGACATAGCATTTCCAATAGTGCATTGGTAATTTGTAGTCAAACTATTGTACAAACTGTACATTTTCTAGTAGAATAGGGAACGAAGGGTTGTTCAACTATGATCGGTTGTGGGCATCCGTATGAAATTCTTTTTGCTTGTTGTAGATGTAAAAGAATTGGAAGCAATCCATTTCAGTTTGTAGCTATGTATATCTATAAAAAGTTGGTACTTGCGTATGTAGCTGGTGTTTTTTCTACTTTCTTTTGATTGGTGAAATCATTTGCTGTCAGAGATGGAACATCAATGTTCTCATTTAACAATATTCTCATTTAACAATGAATTAAATTAAAATTTCAAACATGCTCTTGAAAGATGCTAGGGATTTTGTCCTTTTTTCAAATTAAAAGGTTTCTTGATATGCTAATTGAAAGGCCCGAAAGCCCGCTTAGGGATAGGGCCGGACCGGATTTTTGGAATTGTTTTAGGGCTAGGGCCAAGGTTCTAACTATTAGGGCTTGGGTAGGGCCAACCTCCGGCCCGCAATAGCCCGACCCGCTTGCACCCCTATGTATTACCATATTTTTTTCTCCTAAACCTTATAAAAATTACAACTACAAACTTAAAATTATTTTTTATTCATTATTATGGCACAAAAAATAATGATGTATTTGTCAGGATTCGAACCCACTACCCATTTCTTAAAAATAATAACCCTTACCATTAAACTACAAACAAATTCACATTCATTTAAGTGCAAGAAAAAATATATATTATAATTCAGATACGGCAGGACAACCATGAGGCAAACCCCTGAAAAAATGTGGCTGGTATAGCTCGAAGTCGCCACTTCAGCCTTAGTCAGGCTGCTTCGGTCTCTACCAAGTTGTGGGAGAGGAAGAAGGATTGAATCCCATTAGAACACAATGTGTAAACGGGTGTGTGTGTGTGACCTATACAAAAAAGACTATTGGCAAAATAGTTACTGAGCTTAACCCCAAAAATGAAAAGAAAATTGGGCTTTGGGCTTGAAATGAGAATAATGCTACTGGCCTATATAGGTTTTTGAAGTTTAAAACTCAGTCGATTCTACACCTGCTTTTTGAACTTTCATCGATTGGAAACAACCTTTCCTTGCTTAGAAAATTGATTCAAGGAATTGGGATTTGCATATGAAATTTAGCTTTAAATTTAGGTTATTGATGTTCCTTTCTCTTTTCAATGATGAGATTTTTGTTCACTCATTATAGGATTTTACATAGTTAAACGTCTATGCGATGAGAAATTTCCAATTACGGGCTTCCTACTCTAGTAGTAAAAGGTTGGTTGCTCTGTGCTTGTAGAACAGTTTTGAAGTTGACTAAAACCCTCCTATGCTTTTCTTTTACTTTAACTTGGTTCGTGGATGTTTGTCACTCCTCATCGAGGTGCAGTGTAGGACAGCCAAGTTGAGCTTAGTAAACGAAATATCTTATTTGTTAAAGTTATGTTCGAACACCCCCTCACCCCCCCCCCCCCCCCCCCCCCCCCACTCCTTACGTGCAAGTGTCTACCAAGCGGGATGTTTTGTGCAACGAGCTTCGGTCATATATGCCTGGAGTGAGACTAGAACTTAGGACCTCCGAGAACATTGAGTTTTATACATGTAAGATAGCCAAGTTTCCCCAAAGCATGAGATGTTAGGAAACGAAAATCTTATTTTTTAAAATTTAAGTTGCAAAGGGACAGACAAAAAATGTTGTGGGTTTATATTGTTCATATATCTATGTTTCAGTTCCTCAGGGTCAGGAAGAAAAGCTAAATGTTAGCTATTTGTTGCTTTCAGCTCAGCATAAAGTTATCGTTCGCATAAATCATGCAAGTGATCACTGCATCTTTATCTCAGGCCAGTTAACTCTGTCCCTATTTCAAATGCATGTGGACTCCATCATTTCTCTATGGTTTATCTATAGTAGTGCTTGTGAGGCTTAATATTTGTAGAGATAGGATCTGCTGGTGAAGCTTCACCAGTCATCGATTGCCGTCGATCGTACGGAATCAACGGCACACACGGAAAATATGTGCGCTTGGTCAAACGATGCGGTTTTGACCGAGTGCGCCATCGATTCTGAGATGGGATCGACTAGCGGCCTCGCTGGTGAAGCTTCACTAGCATATCCGGACTTATATTTGTACAGGTGATAACTAGTTACTTCCTTTTGTCCTACAGTATTCTTGTACGCAGATTAGGTATAATATTTCTTACATTCAGCTCTATTGGTGTTATGGTTTTACATTTCGTGCAACCAGTTTTTGTTGCCGGCCTTGCATTGTCATAGTATCGGGTTTTATAGAGGTTCTGGGTCAGGCTAGATGAGCTACTCCTGAACCAATCAATGCACCTCTTACATAAAATCTCAAGTTAAGGAGAGGTGGGAGTTTTTTCCATATTACCTGGCACTATTACTCAATTTTCAATATTACCTACTTTTTCCAGCGAAATCCCATATACTGACACCTAGACTACTGAAAATGCCCTTATTTTGCCTAAGGGTCATGTGTTTATACACACGACCCTTCGGCTCGTACATTTGACTCCCTCGGCGGCGATTTTTCGGCGAATCGGAGTCTCGCACGTCCCCCCACGGCTCCCTGCAACCTGCGTACTGAGCTATTACACACTAGTGAACATTTTAAATGACGGAATTCTTCACTTTTATCAGCGCGAGAGCATTCAAGTAGCATTCTACTCGGAGGATGAAGCTTTCCGGCGAAGCTCTGAAAGTCGCAGTGATCTAGACCAAAACCGACGGCCGCCCACACCCAGAAAAAAGATCTCATCAAGAGATTTTGATGTAAGAGTAACGGGGAAAGCCGCCCTACTACAAAAAATGAGATCTATATATAAAGAAACACATGTAACGGTCACCCATTGGTACTCGAACCGCTCGTGGACATCAAATAAGAGGATAAAAATGAGTAAAAGCGTGAAATACTTGTCGGCGAGAGGCAACTACTATTTGTATATATTTTTATGATCCTAATGAAATGGAAGAGGAAGAAAAATAAGGAAGAGCACAAAAAATGGGCAAAAACAGATAAAAAATGAACAAGTTATAATATTTTGAAGTTTGTCGTAAAAGCGTTCGTTCGTATGCATGATCCCATTTGAGGTCGTGTGTTGATACGCACAACCCCATTTGAGACCTCAATGGAGTCATATCTAGCAAAACAAGACTCCATTCAGGGTTAACAAATAAGGTCCAGTTCAAGACCCATAGTTAAAACCTTTTTTTTAATGTTAAGCTTTAATTTAACATGGCAAAATAGATTTTGGAATGTTCATCACAAGTCCCCTTATGTTTACTACAAAACTTGGATTATTATTAATTTTAGTTTGATTGATAAGAGACATTATATCTATCATAATCATAATAATCATAATCAAGTAGCGTATTTTTCCAACTATTAGGGGTCAGCAATATGGATCTTACTCCTCCATTCAAGCCTATTTTGGGCTACCTCTTTTGTAAGAGAATAAAGTCAAATTTTTTTTTATTAATTTTATCTAAGTTCTCTTAGGTCTCCTTCTCCCTCTTTTAACATCGTTTACATGCATCACTTATAATCTTTTTACAGGGACATCTATTGGTCTTCTTTGCATATGCCCATAACAATGCAACCTACATTCCTTCAGCTTCTCCCCTAAAGGAGTACCCTAAATTCTCACGAATATATTCATTTTTAATCCTATCTCTCCTAGTTATCTCACTCATCTATATTAACATTCTCATTCCGGCTACATTCAACTTATCTATATAACTTCTCTTTCGTGCTCAACACTCTGCTCCATAGAGTATTGTAGGCCTAATGGTTGTCCTATAGAACTTATATTTAAACATTTTTTGAACATGTTTATTACACAACACTCCCGAGGCTGCCCTCTACTTTACCCACCCCACATTTATCCTATGCAACCACATCACTATCAATATCTCATTCTTTGTAGATAATTAATTATAAATAACGAAATTGATCACACATTAGCACTTCTGACCCATCTATTTCAAGTAAGGCTCCACCTATAGTTTTACCATCCTTAAAATTAAAATCCATGCACTCTATTTTAGTCTTACTTATTTTAAAATCTTTTGATTCTAAAACATCCCTCTATAATTCCAGTTTCATATTCAAACCTACTTTTACTCTCATCAATTAAAACTACTTCGTCTAAAAAAAGCATACACTAAGGTACATGTCACGCCCCGAAATCCCATACCTCGATCAGAGTGTGGAAGCCAATCAATGGAATACATTTCGAGGTAGAGATCCCGGGCGCGCGACCGAACAGTCGATTTTCCAACCGATTACAATCATCTCAAAAGGACGTGTAACCGATTATACCCGCAATCAGTGTAATACAATAACAGACATCAATAAATAATATGAAATGAATTTACTTAATAATAATCCATTTAAAAAGGTCAAATGAAATAAACCTATAAGTCTATGGCACACAATTGCCAATAATGTCATAAACATCAATAAAAAATAAAGCAAATAGCTAAATAGTCTTTGAACTCTTCTCGGCGCCTGCAATCCCCCTTTCCATTACTGCACTTCCTGATCGTACTTTTCATTTGCGCCTGCATTAGAGGATGCATGAGTATTTCATAGAAACACTCAGTAGGATGTAAAAATCCACTGAATTAAAACAAACAGTATGATGAGAATAAGAATAACAAAGGTTATAGACATTCCACAACATCTGAACTTAACCGAGGTCTATACACCTGCAAGGTTAGTCAATAACAACAATCCTAACTCACAAGTATAGGAAAACAGCAATAAGACTCCGAACAAACATATGTGTAAGGAGATAATAATAATCATATCAAAGGCTCTAGACATCTAAAGTGAAAGGAGTTACAATTTTTGCTCGCTAACCTGGTCGCTCGCAAGTGACTAATATAATATACCAGAACCACCCTAGGGGTCCTCTCTTTGGAACCCTGCCATGCGTCTAGGATGCTGGCCCCACCAGTGCTTACGGACACGATGGCCGGAGACTGAGGACCTTCCGTAATGTCCACAATCTAACGTACGTATAGTGCCTCCCTTCGGACAGTATGGAATCGTAATTTCATAAATATAAGTGACCACGCAAAATCTAGCAATGGCTTATTTGAGCATACTATGAATCCACCATGGGGAGAGTCTCACGAGATCTCCCGTGGAAGAACAATCATGTAATCAATATGAGCAATATCTCAAGGAATAGAGGTCACGACACTCTAAGATCATAAGGTATCTTTTACCAGAATAGACTCTCTCATGGAGTATGGATAGAAGTATAAAAGTCTTTGGTCAACACATAACTCACTCATTGGAGTAGCATAGAATAACAAGATAACCCAAACACTTCGAATAATAACAACTCACCCAAGGAGTAACATACAATCAATACATACCTTTCATGCTCAACCCTAGATATGAATTCCTTATACACATTGGAATTTTATAATATAAATATCAGAGATAAGAAATCAAAGAATCTTAGATGATTTAAATTCCAAGTAGAATATCAAACCGACATCAACGCTTTTAAAATAGATAGTTATGAATCACTTGTTCAAAAGATTATCCCTCCTAATTAGATTACTTCTAACCCAATTCTTACTGTGATAACCCATAAGTATATAGTCCACTTACTGATGTTGACACGTTAGATATTATCATATCATATTACATGATGTTATTTGTATACTTAGTATTTTCTCTCAGATTCAGCTCACTGCCTCCTGCACAACAATCCTCTTCCGACGGCTACTGTGATCTGTGCAGTAAGACTTAAGCTCTGAAATTTTAACTGATAATACCCTCGTGAGTCTAGTTTCTAACCCCACTGATTTTATATTTTTCCAATTTTATTTGAATTATTTATGAATTATTTACTACCGACTGTCAGCACAGAAACAGTTCTGGCCGAGATTAAGACTCTTAATTAAACTTGATTATCTCACTTAATATCACATTATAGATGATTATATATCAATAACAGACCATATACTCCCCTCCTAGACTAATTACAGAACCTAGGATTATCTGGAATTACTAAAGTTCACTCCTTTCTTATGTTCTTTTATATATCACACAGTTTTTTTAAACATTAATACATCCCAACAAGACAATTAATGTAAGACATACCTTAAAGGCACAAACTCAACGTGGATCATGATCAACCAAGCTATATCAGAACTTCTAGTTTCTGTAAAATTAATAAAGCATTAGACTTTAGGTGCGAATTCCCATCTAGAAATAAAACATGAATGCACATATGATTTATGATGCACTACGCATAGAAATAATGACACCATTCATTCATCTCACAAGAATCCACACAATACACTAAGGTGTTGAATCAAAACACTTGTCAAAGCATATAATAAGAAGAGAGAAGAGGGGAAAAACCATCCTACTTAATTCACCAAAGATTCCACCTTTCTACGCGTTGCTCATCTTCTCCGCTTCCTCCAAAGCTCCCGCTCCAAACTCTTGCAAACTCCCACAAGAAGAAGCCTTAAGGGAGGTGGATGAACGTGAGAAGGAGAAGGGGAAAAATCTCTGAACGTTCTAGGGTTAACACAAACCAATTCTCTAGTGTTTATATAGAGTTGGGGAAAAATCCCTTCTTAAACTAATCTTCCAAATCATGGATACTTTTAACCAATGGGAAGGCTTCAAGATCCCTTTAGAGACGTGCAAACCAAGTCCCATTGGGATTTGGTATCTTTTCCAAGCAAATCCACCCTAAAAATACGCTAGAAATCCCAAAACCGCAACCGACGATCGATCGTCGTATGCGTTATTTTACACTACCGCGTTATAGCCGATCGATCGCCATTATAGCCGATTGATCACTTTACGCGAAACAAAACATTCAAAAATCACAGTAACTACGATCGATCGTTTTAATAAGGCATTGATCGGTTCAACTTGTCGATCGATCGTTTCTTATGGCGATCGATCGCAGTCATGTTCAATCAAAATTCAATTTCCCATATCTTTTCACTTCGAACTCCAAATCGCACATAATTGGTGACATTAGAAAGCTCTTCTCACCAACTTTAATTTCTATAAGGCAAAACACGACTAAATCAAACACTAAGAGGGTCAAATTTCAGTTTTAAAATACTTACTAATTTTTCGGGTGTTACAATACATTATCTTGTAAATGTCTAATAAATTCATCTATAATTAAAACAAAAAGATAAAGACTTAAGGCTGACCCTTGATGAAGATCTACCGTAACCAGAAACTCCTTGGTTACCTCCTCAATAGTTCATACACTAGTCACAACTCCCTCGTACGTATCTTTTATTATATCTATTTAACCTCTTATGACACCCTTCTTCTTTAAAACACTTTAAATGAATTCTTCGACACTCTGTCGTAAACTTTTTCTAAATCTATAAAAGTCATATTCAGGTCTTATTTTCTATCCTTGTACCTCTCTACTAACTGCTATAATAAAAAATTAACTTCCACTATTAACCTCTCCGACATAAAACCAAATTAATTTTTTCTTACTTTAATTACTGTTCGCAAATGTCCTTCTATTACTCTCTCCCATAATTTCATTGTGTCCCATAATTTTTATACATACAACTTTGGATGTCCTCTTTATTTTTTATACAAGGGTGTGAAATAACTTCTCCTTCACTCCTCAAACATCCTTTTAGACTTCCAAACCTTGTTAAACAAATTAGTCAACCAAGTTAAACCAAGACCTCGTAGTGCCTTCTATATTAAGATCTTGATAGACGTTATATCTATCATTTTGTTAAAATTAAAAAGAACAGCAAAGGCTTGTGTTAGGATATCCATCCCATATGTTTAATACAAATTCGGAGTAAGCGTGTTGCTGTTTTCAGTCAGACTCCCTTGATTTGCTGGAGCTCTGGAGCTCGATGGTAAGGTCATGTTAAGAGCAAAACGTCTCATTGATTGATTGCTTTGCAGTATCATTGAGGCATTGTTGTCCCTCTGTTGAATCTCAAGCACCCATTTAGTCGTCCCTAAATTAGTATCTCCACCAAAGGGCCGAGCCACAGCTGCTTCCAAATTCCACGACAACATGGGACATGACTAGCGACGAGTACTGCGGGATTTAGGCTTTGCCGATTTCTGTAATCAGTATGGAAAAAGTAAGCAACAAGATAAGCAGATCAAAGAGACCAGAGGGTAGCGTAACCTCTCTGTTATATGAAAACATGCTTTAATGAAATTTTCATATACAAGGTAGATGGCTGCTGGCCAAGCTGCCAAGTTTTTTCAAAGTTCTCCCTCAGCCATTGCCTTGCAATAGCAATAGAAAAAACCATATAGGAGGCTAGAGTGTGGTAGCCACTGTGCATCATGGAGATTGGCAAGGAAGCAACCATCACACCAATCCAAACAATAAACGAAAATTAATGGCTGACTAACTATTAGAGTTCCAACAACTCCACTTACAGATGCAATCCCAAAACTTGCCCCTGATCCAGTGGCAGCACCTAAGAAACAGAAACAAAGTATGTGAATTTATTACACAGCATACTGAAGGAACATGTAATGAGCGACTCCACTCTACACGTAGAGTTCATATTTGTTGTGGCATTCAATGTTATAAGTTTCAGGATTGGCAGATTGTAAACAGAAGCTAGATCAACTTCTTTGGGCTTTTCATTTTAGTAGCAATAGCTATTGGCTGAACTTTTTATCATATTTACTCAATCAAATAGTGTGGATGCTAGCCTAACTTGTTATGCCTTGATTATTGCCTGAATTAATGTGTTTTTGGAAGCTTTTAACGCCTTGGTGATATCAGCAGACTATCAACACAGACTAGGTGCAATGTCATCCTGACCCATCATAGTGCGCTAATATCGAGAATAAGAAGAGCGGAAGAGAAATATACCTGAAGCAAAAGGTGTTGAAAATTGAGAGCTTCCAAAGGCAGAGGTAGAGAAAGACGTTGTACTACCAAATAAAGAGGGAGTCTGCGGGGTACCAAATAAAGATGGAGTGGAGCCCAAAAGTGATGGCTGAGGTGAAAAGCTTGAGGTCCCAAAAAGGGAAGATGTGGGAGCAGATGTTGACGGGGTCGAGAAGAATGAAGATGAGGAAGCAGCAGGAGGAGCAGAGGATGATGGGGTGAAAATTGAAAACCCACTTCCGGATGAAGGAGCAGATGGTCCAACTGAAGGCTGCGGGGCACCCAAAGCCCCAGCAGTCGCAGAGCTGGAAAATAAACCAGCAACTTGAGTAGATGGTTGAGCAGGCATGTGCAAGGTTGGATGGACTCTTCTTGCTGCAGCTTCTAATTTGGCAGTTTCCCGCCTATCTGCTTCTAGAAATGGGTCACTTCCATCACCTCGGCGCCTCTGGTCAGCGAGATAGGCAGCTTTCATTGATTCAATATACTGGTGAAGGCCCTCCACCTGGAAAAAGAAGACGTTAAAATTTAATACATAAAGGAACTTACAAGGCTAAAACTCATGCTTTTACAGCATGTAAAATAACCCAACAAATGATAAATAGTCCATCATTATACATCAGAAAAAAACTCCACCGAGCACTGGGGATAACAATTACAGTTCAGATAATGGTTAATATACATGCTTCAAACATACACCGGTTTGGCATATAGCACAATGAGAATACAGATCCAACCTTCCATAAGTTAGTTAGCCACGGAATCTCCAAGTGTTTAGTTCATCTATATATATAATTGCCTGGCACAAAAATAACAAAGAGAAATAGTGTGCAACCATGATATCACAGAACTTAACCTTTGCAGCAACATGAACAAAAAAATCATGCACATTGGCCATCACTTTTGGAAGAGACTGCAACAGTGACAAATCTAAACCAGATGATCTCCCATCTGTATATGAAAGGAGAAGCTGCTCCAACACTTCAACTCGCTTTTGACATTCACTTAGGAATTTCTCAAATCTTGCAACCGTCTGTTGTAAGAAGGGAGATGGTCTCTTAGGAATCCCACTGTAAAAATCAACAACAGATGCAGCAGAGCTAGACATAGGATGACTGCTGGAGCTGGGAATTATAGCTCCAGCAGGAGTTTGAGTGGAGGTCGTAGCAGTTGATGGACTTGGGGTACTTGGATGAATAAATCTCGGCCGCAAAATCATAAATGAGCAAACTGCAACTTCTGTGTTTCTCATCATGTTCTTGATAACAGCCATAAGCTCTTGTAGTAATAATTTTTCTCTCTCCATAGCTGTATTATTTCCACCAAGTTCCTGTTATTGAAGAAAAAACAAAGTGATTAAGAAGACCCTCGGCGCCGAATCTAAGCCAACTAAATGAAATTTAATAAAGCACAATATCTTGGAAAAGAATGAAAACGATGAAGTTTGTTGGTCAAATATGATCAATAATTGAAGAAGTTTCTGGATCAAAAGTGCATTTTTTTTCTTCTTAAAGATTCATCCCAAAATATTTGCGGACAGGATTCAGGGCAATTTTGCAGTTTCACATGGAAACTGTCACCGAATCTCAGGAGACATCTAACTAACATTTCCATCATTATGTGCAGCAACTCTAGGAGTCATATAGCAGCTGAATGACCATCAATATTATGCAATGGAAGGCATTGACATGCAGCAGTGAGCTGGACAGCTTGGATTAAAGCATCATTTCTGTGTGAGCTCCAAGAGTAGCATCACATTGCAGCAAACTTAAATTCCATGATATGACCCCAAATTAATAAAGTAAAGGTTAATTGCTCTATCTTTCACAAAGCCAAACTGAAACAACTGAGACAAACTTGGTCATTGACAGAGTCGGAGCTCAGAACACCAGAAAAGGCCCTAATGTTCCTCACTTTTTTTCTTATTAAAATGTTCCTCACTCATAAAGGAGGTAAAGGTGCAGAAACAGCCAAAACGTTTGCTCAATATAAGCAGAAATAGAAGATAATGTACAAGTGAAAGCAAAGGTAAGAGATCTCTATAATCAACTTGCAGCTCAATATTGTGCAAATTAGACAGCAACCAATTTATCATTGGGTTCGGAACTGCCTTTAAGACTTCTTTTTTCTTTTATAGGTAAGACTCACTAGCCTATACAGACAGTATGCCAATGGGATTTGATCCTCGGATCTCCCCCACAAGTGGGATAGATCCAAACAAGAAAAAATAACTAAAACAAGTTTGATGGATAAAAAAGCAATTAAAATAATGTTAAAAGATCAAATGGCCAAGTCAATCTGACAAGACAACCTTAAACTACATAGTTCTCTAGAATTTTTTTTAACAGCTAAGATGGAACAGTTGATGGATATTCACACGCCTCTGGGCCTATCCCAACTGGTTAGGTCACTGTGACATGGGAAGGAGGTTGAGCCATCAAACCCGCCCAACCACCTTCACCTCTCCAGCTTGATCATTCCTTGGACAATTCCTTGGGTACAACGTAGCAAAAAAGAGTGATGAATATCCCTCTTTAGATTAGTACTTACTTTATCAACCTAAGCTGCCTAAAGCCAATCAATGCCTCTATTAAGATATATAACAATTGATTCCATCATGCATTTTAATGGGACTTACAAGATCTTTCTCCTACTAAGACCCATGAAAATCTGCACAATTTGAATGTCTTCTAAAGCATGTTAATGATCGTGTAGAAGCATGGGACACAATTTCACTTTTTCCTACATGAACTAAACAGTCCTCTATTCACCTTTCTCTAAATAGATAACTAACTACCAACGCGATAGAACCTCTAAAGTGACCCCATACTAGAACCTAGTTGTGCAATGTGATTATGACTTCAGCTTTGCAGTTTCTACCTTTAACAATAACCTTAAATAGACCACAGTAACCTCCTTATATGACCAATATATAACCAAGCCACATTGAAACAACTTTTTTGTCTAACTTACCTTAATTAAGAATATCCTCTGCTTCGACAGTAACAAAAAGTATCTGTTTATCATGACCCAATTTACATTTCATTGAGGGTTTAAAAACTTTTGATCTCACCTTTCCATGAGTGAGAACAGGGATGTAGTATCAAACATCACATAGTGTTACAATAAGCATTTAACCAAAATAAAAAACGTCACCATGGCTCGTACAAAGGATTTTACAACATGCAAAACAACTTGCCCATCTTGCCAACACATGAAAAAAACTGAAACATCACATTGCAAATAAATAATCAAGGAGTACTGCTGGCCGGCAGTTTCGGATTGCCAGCACTAGCCAGCTGTCTTTAATTGCCGATGCCCTCTCCAGCACAGGCGACCTAAATGGAGGCCGGGGTTGAGTCCCCCGGCCCGAGGCAACACTCCAGGCCTCAGGATCTGAAAACTCCATGTTTTCAGGGCGTTCACAACTGCAGCACCGTAAGGGGAGAGGAAGGGGAAAAACAACCCCTTTATAGTGCTACAGTCGTGAACACCCTGAAAGCATGGGCATTTGGGACCTGGGTTGAGTCACCCCGAACTGGGGGACTCCTCCAGCCTCCGTTTGGATCGATAGTCATGGATCTGAGACAGCTGGCGCTTAATATCAGTACTCAATTATTTAGATCTCTTTCATCACAAGAAAATTATCACCAAAACATATGTGTCTTGTTTTTCATAACAAAAATACATATGTCACACAAATCCTCAAGCATTGGTTCAGTTTGAAACCATGTTAATGTAAGTTTGATTAGACATAAGCGAGCTGATGATAGAAAAAACGGAAATTTTCATTATTGAGCTACATCTGGGAGTTAAGAACTGCAACTGTAACAACAACCATAACATTTCGCATATGCAACTTGAAAATAAACAAACAACGCCTGGATCAATGGCTTATAGAGGCTACTAGAAGAAAATTAGAATGCCCCAGGATGACTTGGAAGGAACTGGTGAAGAAAGTCTTGGTGATGTATGACTTGCATGCGGAGATTATCAATGATAAGGCTTGAAGGCAGAGAAAAATCCATGTAGCTGATCACTAAAAAGTAATAAGCTAAATGATAGGCATCATTAGCTACCACATCAACCATATATTACCTCTCAGTAAAAGTAAAATAGTGCAATGCACACCTTACATGAATATAGTTAACAATGTGACTGAGAGTTGGTTTGTGGATTAGTCTGGCAGCCCAGTGCCCAACTACTATACATGTTATCCTGTTCTCTATTTTTGCAAATAAATATGTTCTGTGTATATGGATGAGGTAACTAAAAGAAGTTTTCTTAAGAAAAGAAAAAGTAATTCATTTCTTTCAACACTAAACACCTATAGTCAGGATAATGATGAATTAGTGTTCCACCAAAAGAGCATCGTTATTGACTGGGAAAAATACCCATGAACTCACAAAAAATCAAGTAATTCAGCTTTATTTTTAAATTCTAGAACTACCACAATAAATTGTTTACCCATCAAATATCGATAAATCTGCTAGTTGCTAATCAGACAGGGTTTTCCAAATAAGAGTACAAGACAATAAGAAAAATTATACATCCCATTCATTGCCTCTTTCTGTCTACTATGCACATAAATTTGCCTCCACTTCTAGAAATAAAAATTCCAGCTGATACTTGCAATAAGAAAGGCCTTTCATACTAAACCTGCACAATGCGACTAGCATCAAGCTCAAACCCATCATTGGAGACAGATGAATCATAGAGACGGCTACACTGATCAAGCCTTTGGCTTTCATCCCTATACTCCAAGATACGTTCCCTAAGCATCATCCAAAATGGTTAATGCATTAGAACCAGTATAAACTGCTCAACATTAAACTCATTCTAATATTTATTCATAACCCACGTACAAAAAAATATTAAAGCAATGACTCCAACCAATATAAATAACCATAAAATTGCAACCTGGATACAAAACATTTGTCTAAATCCTTTCACCTAACCAGAAAAATTTTACTTTCACATTCTTTTCAAGCAACATACGTGAGGAATGAGTCAGGAAAACATAAATATTTTTTTGATGCTACTGTATCACACATAGATTAAGCTAATAATCCCACCGTCCAATGAAGCTGGTCTGAATTTGGAAAAAGGTGGGTCCAACATTACATGGCTGGGTTTGCTTTCTCAAGACCAAAAACACGGGAGAGGGAGACAAACTCAGTTTTCTTATACGCACCTTAGTGTCCAATAAATTTCAGTCATTTTGTAATTCGAGCGAGCTTCATTTGACGGAGGGTGCAATATACAACGTAGAATGAGTCAGGAAAACAAAAAGATTTTCTTGATGTCACTGTATGACCCATGGAGTGAAAGATTCATTTGTAGCCAAAAGAAAAAAGACTTTATCTTTCATGATGAGAACTACGAAACTTAATGAACCCTGCTCCATCATTCCTTCTCAGGTTCCCCAAACCCCAGCTGCTTCCCCCTCCCTATTAGGGTTTCGATAAGAACTTGTTCTATCATGATCTTTCAGTTGTGGTCTTGATTGTTTCACATCTAAACGATTTTCCAAAACGCGTTCCGCAAGTAGATTTCATAAACCTCGAGATACATTTCCAATCGACTTATACAATTCCAATTCAATTATCATCTACTCCCTCCTCCAATGAAGCTCGTCTGATTTTGAGAAAAAGAGGGTCCATCATTAAATGGCTGACTTCGCTCCCTCCCGACCACAAACACGGAAGAAGAAGGGGGAAAACTCTGCTTTTTTTGTAAGGGCAGTCCAATAAATTTCACTCATTTTCAAATGCAGACAGGCTTCATTACATGGAGAAAGTATGTAATTTTGCACAAATTCTACAAGAAACAGAAGAACCCATATTCAATTCGAAGCAAAATTGAAGAACACAACAAGGATCAAAGGAGCCCTTACTCAATTTGAAGCAGAACTTTCTGTGAATCCGGGTGGAGATCCGCCCACTTGGTGTTGTAACTCACCGGCACCTTCTCATTTGTGAACGCGTACATCGGCTGCTGCTGTTGTGGCTGCGGCTGTTGAAACAGCTGTTGCTGCTGCTGAAATGGCTGTTGCTGCGGAAACAGCTGCAGCTGCTGCTGAAAGGGCGACGGCTGGGCGGGGGTTTGGAAGAGGGAGAGCGGCTGCGGGGAAGGAGACGTGAACGAGAACGCCATTGTCGTTCTCTCGTCTTGCTCAGATTTGGGAAATCCCTCCAAAATGCAAATTTCAATTCCAAATCCTGGCTTGCATATAACCCGCCCTTAAACCCTAAAGAAGCCTCAGACAAACGACCAAAGTTGCCAGCAAACGTCTACGTGAGAAAAATGTAAATTGCACTAGGGGCCGTTTGGGGCGTGATTAATGCAAAACATCTAGCATCCATATTTTTTCCATATCCCTGAAATACGTCTTGATGTATTTCAGCTGGATACGAAAAAAACCTCGATGCTACAGTGTAAGCAAAACGGCCCCTTACTAGCTCACATCTTGTTTTTAATCACGTCCCAAACGGCCCCTTACTAGCTCACATCTGGGGGCCTCTGACAAATCTACCTCCGTCCGGATTTATTATCACCCTAAACTTTTTCAAAAGGGAAGTGATGCCCCTACATCATTTCCCCCAATCACCCAATCAGTGGCATAGATATGTCTGTACGGGACGTGATGTAGAAATATCATTTTCCCTTTCAAAATGAACATTTGGTGACAATAAAAAGCTTAGGTGATAAATCCGGATTGAGGGAGTCTCATGGGGCACGTTTGGGTTTTACCCAAACGGCTTTTTTTAAAGCGGCTTTCCCATTCATAAATGTCCAATCATGGTGCAAGAGAAACACTTTTTCTCATCCTTCTCAATAGGAGATGTTATAGAAAAGCGGGTTCTGAAGAAACACTTAGGCCTAGATATTAAAAATGTATAAGTTTTTCTATTAGGTTTTAGGTAAATGTGTATAAAAAATAAGAATCACCCACATAAAGAAGAGAAATTATTAAATGAGAAGAATCTAAAAGTTCGATGAGAAGCCCAAAACCCCATTGGCGTGGTGGTAAGACTTTTGCTTTGACAAGAGAGGTCTAGGTTGTATCCGCATCCATAGCATCTATGGGCTGGAGTGGGGTTTAGTTTCTTATTTCCTGGAACACACTACCTATGGGTAGTTGTTGTTGTCAAACCAATAACAACAAAAAATGAGAAGCATTAAATTGACCGCCTGTCCTACCACCCATGAATTTTGCAAGCGCCCCCAATTTCTAAGCCCCATCGCCTTTCCTAGCATTAAATTGATATAACTTGAAAGTGCTTTAAGTCTTAGAGGGAGGGTTTGAATAGAACAATTACTTAAAATTAAGCATTCAAATTATATTTCTTAAACCCTAATGGACAATGATTTGATTAAGATATGAGACAATCAAATCATCATTATAAATGGCAAGAGATAGTGTGCGAGATAGACTTAATGGTGATGTGTATGTGTGTGTGTGTGTTGGAGCAAAACACAAGAAGACATGCATAGATTTATAGTGGTTAGCAGCAAACAACTTGCTTTGACGGGTATGTCCACTCTCGGAGCACTAATCTAATGAATCTTTGACTTTCCACTAAGTGAGGGTTTTTAGTTCACCAACCATGTCATACAGACGGTTTTCAATGGCTTACCATTAATCAAAAGTTTTCTTGGGTTATTTTTAACCAAAGGTTTTATAGGCTTACCTATAACTAAAGGTTTTTTAGGCTAACCCAAACCCTATGAGTAAATCCACACTCGCTGTGAGAGACCTATCTCTCACCTACGGTTTTATTCTTAGGTCCACTGACAACCTAAGTTTTCATTACTAACCTTAAAACAAGAAGTTTTACGTGGCTTTCCTCTAACCAAAGGTTTTTTTTAGGTAACCTCTAACCTAAGGTTTTCTATGTTGACCCGCAACCTAAGGTTTTTCTTAGCTAACGTCATACCTAAGTGAGTAAACACTCACTTGTGGGTTACTAGAACCCATCTCTTTTAGCTGGTTCAACTCAAGGGTTTACTCCATGAACTAGAAAGAAGTAAGAAAGAGATAACAAGTAATTACTGTAAATAGGAGAAGTTTATAATACTTACTCTTGCCAGTAGGATGCGAAAAATCCTACTCAAAGGGAAGGCTTGCACGTAGTGTCAAAGCAAGATGCTTATCCAAGTGTCCACCTTCGATCAACTATAGATGCTCCGAAGTTGGTGACACTTTTGGACTACCAAGGATAAATCATATATCTAGAAACCTTGGCTTAGGAACATTACTCACTTCTTAATAATCAAATGGTTCCACAAGAATATACTAAGGAAGATGAATAGTCCACACACATAATTTAGTCTTATAGCTCCTTGATTACTATCAATAGACACTATTGGCTCCTTGGTTACTACCAAGAAACACCGCAAGACTAGATTCATGCTCCCTTCTATTCCCTATGGTAGTTTACTTGGCAGGAACAACTTAAGAGTGAAGTGGAGTTCTTAGGATGGAACCACAACATATAGTTTCTTTAAGAAGAAAAGAAGCGAGAGATATATACTCTCTTGAGACTGATGTTGTGACCGGCAATGGTCACAAGGTATCTCGACGGCAAAAGTGAAAGAAGAAGAAAAATAATAACTGAAATAGTTTTCTATTGCATAACCTCCCACTGAGGAAGGCGTCCAACATATAAAGGAAGGAGATGGTGCTCCTGCCTAGGGGGCGCCATCTGGCCAAGCTGATGGGCCGCTGATGGGCCACTAATTAGCCTAATTATTCTCACTCAGCCCGTTACCTAACAATTAGCCTAAACGGGCCACTAATTAGCCTAATTATTCTCACTCAGCCCGCTACCTAACAATTAGCCTAAACGGGCTGATTACAATAAGATACATAATCAATCAAAGATCCTAATGACTTAATGCTGACGTGATGGCCTATTGGTTGGCTGCTGACGGGCCCACACTGGGCCTGGCGTTCACAACAATCCACCACGCTCCGCTTATTGCCTTGACCTCAAGGCGACCAGTCTGGAAAACGAGCCAAAATGTCGTCCTCCACTTCCCACGTAGCATCGTCAAGTGCATGGCCTTTCCACGCCACCAATAGTTCTGTAATAATGCGACCCGCCTTACGAACGCATTGTTTGTCAATGATAGACGCTGGCACTGGAGTATCCGTATCCACTAAAGGCATAAAAGATAAGGGCCCGCCTGGAGTGACCGAAGAAGCATCGCCCACAAAACGACGGAGGCGTGAAATATGGAAAACTGGATGCACCAATGACCCCGGAGGTAGAGCCAGACGATATGCAACGGGCCCGATACGTTCGAGCACAAAATATGGCCCATGATAACGAGGTGCTAACTTGGCCTGATCCATTCTGAACAAAGAGGTCTGGCGCTGTGGTAGGACGGACACGTAAACCAAGTCCCCCACCTGGAAGGTCCGATCGGTCCTCTTCTTATCAGCAATTTGTTTCATACGGTTCTGAGCGGCGGCGAAATTGGTTTTCAGCTGGAGGAGTACCTCATCCCTTGTTTGAAGCAAATAGTCGACCTCAGCAACGGACGATCTGTGGGGCACATAAGAGAGAACGGAAGGAGGTAGACGGCCATAGACAACTTCAAATGGCGTAAACCCCGTTCGTGTGTGATAAGCCGTATTATAAGACCACTCAGCCCAGGGAAGAAGTTGTAACCATTTACGGGGCTGGTCCCCCACAAAGCAGCGTAAATATTGCTCTACACACCTGTTGACGACCTCCGTCTGGCCATCTGTCTGGGGATGGTAAGCTGTGCTCATGGTGAGTTTCGTACCCTGGAGAGCAAAGAACTCGCGCCAAAATGCAGAAATGAAAACCTTGTCTCGATCTGAGACGATAGTCTTAGGCATGCCGTGTAACCGTGCGATCTCTTTGACAAAGGTTTCAGCAACTGTCCGGGCTGTAAAAGGATGACTCAAAGCACATAAATGAGCATATTTGGAGAGCCGGTCCACCACCACAAGAATGACTGACTTGCCTTGGACCACGGGCAAGGCTTCAATAAAGTCCATAGAGATATCCTCCCATATCTGATCTGGAATGGGGAGGGACTGAAGGAGCCCCTGTGGAGAGGTCGTGGCAGCCTTAGCGCGCTGGCACGTGTCACAGGCAGCCACATAATTTTGGACGTCCTTTCGTAATCTCGGCCACAGAAAACTTTGGCTTACTCGTTTGTAGGTTCGGAAGGCACCCTCATGTCCCGCCATCAGCATATCATGAAAATGTGAAAGCACTCGGCGACGCAAGTCCCCACTGTTAGGCACCCATAGCTTCCCTTTCCAAAATAAAGTGTCACCGTGCCAAGTGAAGGAAGGATCATCCAACTGATGCTTGTGGAGACGTTCGATCATCTGACGAGTATCTGGATCCTCCGTATAAGCGCAATGCAGATCAAGAAGGAAGGGACAAGTCGGGCCAGTCATAGTCATACAGGCATCCTCCGACGAGCGTCTTGACAGGGCGTCGGCGACAGTGTTCTTGGACCCCTTCTTGTATATGATCTCATAGTCATATCCCAGCAATTTGCTCACCCAGCGCTGTTGGGCTGGAGTAGACACCCTTTGTTCAAGAAAGTACTTCAATGGCTGATGGTCGGAGCGGATGATGAAACGTCGACCCAACAAGTAAGGTCGCCACTTGGTGACTGCATGGACAATTGCCAACATCTCTCTCTCGTAGGCCGAGAGTGTCAAGGAGTGGCCTGTCAGAGATTTACTGAAGAAAGCCACTGGCCGTTCCTTCTGCAAGAGGATCTGTGTCTGATGCATCCGTTTCGACCACAAATGGAAGTGTGAAATCTGGCAAAACCAAAATGGGTGCAGTAACCATAGCCTGTTTCAGACGATCAAAAGCCTCTTGCGCTTCTCCTGTCCATGCAAAGGCCCCCTTTTTAAGTAATGCGGTCAGTGGGCTGGCAATAATCCCATACTGGCTGATGAATCTTCGGTAATATCCCGTCAATCCCAGGAAACCTCGGAGGCTTTTGACACACGTAGGGGCCGGCCACGACAGCATGGCGGAGACCTTCGCGGGATCAGTGGAAACTCCCTCGTGCGCAATGATATGGCCCAAGTACTCCACCTGCCTACTACCAAAGGAACACTTCGACCGTTTAAGAAATAAGGAATGAGTCCGTAAAATGGAGAAAACTGACCGCAAATGTTCCAAGTGTGCATCCCACGACTGGCTGTATATGAGGATGTCATCGAAGAAAACCAGGACGAACTTTCTGAGAAAGGGCCGGAACAAGTCATTCATGAGACTTTGGAAAGTAGCAGGAGCATTCGTCAGACCGAAAGGCATGACTAAGAACTCGAAGTGACCATCATGTGTCCTGAATGTAGTTTTGTAGACATCTGACGGCCGCATGCGGATCTGATGATATCCTGCGCGCAAGTCAAGTTTGCTAAACACCCTGGCGCCGGCCAGTTCATCCAACAACTCCTCTATAACTGGAATTGGGTACTTGTCCTTGACGGTAATAGCATTCAAGGCACGGTAGTCGACACAAAATCGCCACGACCCATCCTTCTTGCGGACCAATAGAACCGGTGAGGAGAAGGAACTGTTGCTGGGTTGGATAATACCGGACTGTAGCATGTCGCGCACCAGGCGCTCAATCTCCGCCTTCTGCACATGAGAGTAGCGGTATGGGCGCACATTGGCCGGTGCGGCATCTGGTAGAATAGGAATGGCATGGTCATGCGATCGGGCAGGTGGTAGGCCGGTTGGCTCTGAGAATATGTCGGCATGATCATCTAGTAAGGAACGCACGTCCTCCGGTATGTCGGTCTGTTCCACATCCACCACTGCCATTTGTTGCAACAAGAGCCCTTGAGGCGCAAACTTGAAGAACGACCCCACAGCCTGGGCCGCATGTAAGGCACCTGGTCGGGCTCCTTGGAGGCGAACCCGCTGTCCATGCACCTCAAAATCCATAATAAGGTCCTTAAAGTTCCAGACCACATCCCCGAGGTCCTGCAGCCATTGGACCCCTAGGACCACATCCGCCCCCTTCGGGGGTAGTAGAAACAAATCTGTGATGAAGGTGTGCCCTTGGATAGTAAGGGCAGCTTGGGCGCAGACCCCTGAACTCCTGAGGTGTTTGCCATCCCCAATAAGCACGTCAAAAAGCTTGGCATCGGATACATAGCAACCCAATCGTTGTGCAACCTTGTCGTTGATAAAATTGTGTGTCGACCCACTGTCTATCAATACCGCCACCTCCTGTCGCTTGAGGAGTCCCTGTACCCGCATGGTGCATGGGGTAAAGGTCCCTGAGTAAGCGTGCACGGAGATCTCAGGTTGCACGTCAGGGTACTCTGGGGTCATTTCCTCGTGCTGGGAAAAAACATCCTCATCGACTTCTTCTATGAGTAAACTTCCCCGTACTGTGCACCGGTGCCCGGGAACAAACTTTTCATCGCACCGGTAACATAGCCCCTTGGCTCGGCGCTCCTCCATCTGCGCGATTGTGAGTCTCCGAACAGGAGGAACAACAGAGCTAGCCGTCATAGGTCGACTGGAATTTGGAGCAGGCGACGGCAGTGGCCCCAGCGCTGGGCTGGCAGGGGCCCTTGGTGGAAAATTCCCACGTCCCCCTCTTCTTTGTCTGGTCAATTTCTCCTCTTCGATGCGTGCATGGCGCACCACATCCCTCATCGTGTGATAAGGGAAATGCCGCATTTCGTCCGCTATCTTCGGTTTCAAGCCGCGCTTGAAAGTGCCAACCAGTGCTGCGACCGACCAGTTTGGCAAACGGTTCGCAATCTTCATAAACTCCGAATAGTACGCCCTCACTGTTGTTGTTTGCCGGATGGTGGAAAGTATCTCGTTGAAATCCTGAAACTCATTCGGCCCAAACTGGATGCACAATTCATCTGAGAACGACGCCCAAGTAGGAAATCGCACCTCCTTCTCAAAGGCCTAGTACCAGACCGAAGCATCCCCATCTAAATGAAAAGCGGCCACTCGCAGTCGCTCGACATCTGAGAAGGTCCCTTGATAAGTGAAGAACTTGTCCACCTTGTATAGCCACTCCACGGGGTCCTCTTCACCATTGAATTGTGGAAATTGGAGCCGCGCCAACCTGGGTTCTGCGCTGCCCCTCTGGCCTCCACGATAGCCCAAAGACTCTTCCCAATCCGCGTCCAATTCACGCTGGACATTTCGCAGGTGCAGATTCATTGTGTCATTTCCTTGAACACCTTGAGTGCCTCGCCCCTCAAGGCCAGTTCTGCCCTCGTCAGCGCCTGGGTTAAAGGAACCCAGTTGAATCCCTTGTGCGATGGAAGACCCAGCGTGCAAGGCCTGTGGAGAGCCGCCAAACACACCAGACCCCCCTTGTCGAATTGGACCACCAAAAACTCCCGGTGGTGGCGGTGGAGGAGTGATTGTGGCTGTCTGGCTGGCCGGATTCTGTGCCTGGTTTTGGGACTGGATCGTTTCCAAATTCTGCAGGCGAACCCCAAGCGCACTGATCATAGCGATCAGCACCTCCTGGTTGGATTCCGTCGTCGGACGTGGGCTGGTCACCTCTTTCGCCGCCTCAGGTTCCTCCCGGATTTCTGGCATACCCAAGGGTTGTTTGCGAGGAGCCATGGTTGCTCTGTGATCGGCACCGCTCTGATACCAATGTTGTGACCGGCAATGGTCACAAGGTATCTCGACGGCAAAAGTGAAAGAAGAAGAAAAAGAATAACTGAAATGGTTTTCTATTGCATAACCTCCCACTGAGGAAGGCGTCCAACATATAAAGGAAGGAGATGGCGCTCCTGCCTAGGGGGCGCCATCTGGCCAAGCTGATGGGCCGCTGATGGGCCACTAATTAGCCTAATTATTCTCACTCAGCCCGTTACCTAACAATTAGCCTAAACGGGCCACTAATTAGCCTAATTATTCTCACTAAGCCCGTTACCTAACAATTAGCCTAAACGGGCTGATTACAATAAGATACATAATCAATCAAAGATCCTAATGACTTAATGCTGACGTGATGGCCTGTTGGTTGGCTGCTGACGGGCCCACACTGGGCCTGGCGTTCACAACAACTGACTAGCTATAGGGAGAAGAAAAGACACAAGCTAGCTCAAGAGAAGAAGTGAAACTCCATACCCAACAACAAGGTGGATAGGGTTGCTTATTTATAGGCAACATTGGTGGTGTGGGTAAATTGGTCTTTTGACCACCTCCCTATTGATCAATCCAACCATAAGATCATGGATCTATGGTTATGGGCATTTAAGTTTTTTGCCTATTTTCCCAATTGATTAATCTAACCATAAGATAGAGCATATATGGTTAGGGATATTTAAGTCTTTTGGCCATTTTTTATTGACTTATTCAACCATTAAGTTGTATGGCTGAGGGCTTTTAGGTCTTTTTGAACGAATTTCCCAATGGATATTTTTAACCATCAAGGTATATGGTTGAGGATTTTAGGTCTTTTTGGCAAATCTTACCTTTAGATAGATGATCTAAGGTAGATTTTTCACCAATCTCTCAATTCCTCTATCTAAGAGTGATATTATCTTTCAATGGTTGATTTTGAGGCTCTCATTAGAAGCCCTTTTTAGCTATAATTCTATGGGCCTTTTTAGGTGGAATTTTTCTAATGGGCCTAGGTGGGCTTTGGGACATCATCCAATGACCTAAACTTGGATGCTCAATTAGCTAAGGGTTTTATGGCATTAAGGTAATCTAAGACTATTATCCATTTCTTAGAGTGAGCCCTCATTTGCCTTCATGTTTTATTAAGATGGTCTTCTACCTTTAAGGTGAGTTTTGTATCTTAAACTTGATCTTCCATCTTAAAGTATCTTGTCATGAATTACTCCTTAGGATTTCTTCTAGCCTTTAGTTGGGAGCCATATCTTGAGGTTTTCTCTCATATACCCTAATTTTCTCTCAACATACCTAGTGTGTAGAATTTTCTTGTACAACTTGAAAGTGCTCTTTAGTCCTAGAGGAGGGGGTGAACATGACAACCACTTAAAAACTCTCACTCTATTTTACTAACAGATAATATTAATTTAAACAATTATTCAATGCAACATTATCTTATTAGCAAGTAATTGGAAGAGCATTAGAGAGAGATACTTAAGAGGTGTGGAATGTGTGTGTGTAACAATATACAAGACGGGCAAATACAAGCAATCACACAAATATTTATAGTGGTTCACCGGTAAGCAACTCGCTTCAACGGGTACATCCACTAAGTGAAGGTTTTTAGCTCATCCACAACATCATACACTTACCGATTTTGCTTGGATCACCGGGAACCATACAAGAGTGAATTCACACTCACTATGGGTCACACCGACCCAACTCTCTAAAGAATGATTCGACCCTATGGTCTACACCATAATCTAACATAAGTAAATAAGAGATTTAAGAGTACTTACTCTAAAATGGAGAAGTGACTAGAGTACATATCCTTGAATGGAGGATGTGAGATATCCTACCCTTTTTGCTCAAACTAGTTTTGAGCTAATGGCCTTCCATTGTCCATCCTTCGATTCAACTAATGAAGCTCTGAAATTGTAGAGGCTTTTTGGACAAAGGATTAGTTTCTCTAAGAATTTTCCTATGGGATTAAGTGAAACCATGACCAAAGATATTTTGAAATACTCTCAAGGATCAAGAGTATGAACTCATCGAATCACTAACGAGGGACCAGAGAGTAGATCAAAGCAACAAAGACCTTTGAGAAGATTTGCAAGTATTTGGTTCAAGGTCAAGTAGGGGTTTTGGTTTCTAAAGGGTGATTCTAGATGCTCCAAGAAACTATGATCTAAGATGACTTGAATCCCTTCCTAAGATCTCATAACAAGATCTTGAACCTCTTTCAAAGAAAGGAGAGGAAGAATAATCAAGAACACCCAATGCTCTCTCATGATTTATAAATAGAAGAATAAGGCCAAGAGGTTTTTGGGGAGATGACTTCTACCCATTTCTCCTAAGACATGAGTATTTATAGAGGGAGTGGGAGGTGTGTATCAACCTATCAACGGGTGATTCCTCATATCCACCTACCTACGGGTGGATACCTCATATCCACCAACCCATGAGTGGTTCCCTCATGTGGGTTGGGTCATATTAACCCATTTGTGGGTGGTTCTTTTGTGGGTTAGGTCATATTAACTCATTTGTGGGTGATTCCTCTACATATACACACACACTCATGAGTGTATTCTTTATATGCACCCATTCACAAGTGGGTTCTCCCTATATTCAATCATCTATAGTTTGATTTATTTATGAGGGTTCAAGTAATAGATCTTGCTAACCAATGGGAGAGGGCTTGATCACGCGTCGCCATAAGTCCTGAACCTTTGAGCTTGATCCTTGTTATCTTCATTCCAAGTGTTTTGCCTTGAACACCTATATTTGAGTCTTGTCCATTGATATATGCCTTCTTCATTCTTGTAGTGAGCTTTTCTTCTTGTAGTGGGTTTTTTGAAGTAGCTCTTATCATTCCAAGTGATTTGCCTTAAGCACACATCTTTGAGTCTTATCCATTGATATATATCTTCTTCATTCTTGTAATGGGTTTTGCTTCTTTTAGTGGGCTTTTTGAAGTAGCTCTTATCTTGAGTAGACTTCTTCATCTTTTGGAGTGAGCTCTCCTTAAACTAGCCTACCACTCTAAGACACTTACAAATGGGTCATCAAATTGACAAACACATTTAGAGAAAATAACTATGATATTAACACAACCCATTTTATAAGATATTAAAAGGTAATCAAATTGACATAATTATTAGGGAATTACATGTGACCCTAACAGAACTAACCCACCCCAAACTTACATGTAGTGTATATTTACACACTTTCAACTTAAACCTCCTTGCTAAGGGGAATGGATTGAAGCAAAATTATCGGGTGCTAAGGGGACATTACTTCGTCTATATAGGCCTTTCATACTGTAGAGCACTACCTATTTGAACTAGATCTTGAAATTCAAGATGCCATTGATTTGGGGTCTGTTTGGATAATAAAATAACCAAAATTCTCTATCAATTTAGTGTCCATTCAGTTGAAGGTGGTTTAGATAGAGAAGTTGAAAATCCGCCTTAAATGCATTCACTAGAAGGAGGTTTGGATAGAGAAATTGAAAATTCACTTGAAGAGGCAGTATGACTCAATTTTCACCAAATTCACCCCAGATTTACCTTAAAATAGTGAATTAAGTCTGGAGGGTTTCACCAAATTCACCACCTTCATAGTCACTATCATGTGGCAGATTCATGGAGAATGGTCACGTCAAATTCAGCAAGTGAATTCAATTCTCCCCTTCTTCCGCAGCCCCTTGACGACAAGATTTCAATCCTACTCCTTCGATTGGATTCGTTGGGATGACAAAGAAGTAGCGCAAAGCCTTGCGAGACATTCAAAAACTTATGGTTGTAATTCTCAGATTGGCTCTTTCCCTCCTTTATGGAGGTGCCAATCTAGGTTGATATTGTGTTAAGGCCTTCCTTATGTGCAAGTTAATTACTTAAAAAAAATGAGATGTACCCTATTGACTATGCCTTGCTTACAAGAAAAGAAATTCAACTGCATTCTTTAACCATCCTTTTCATTTTTCAATAACTTTAATCATCAATTTGGGACTCTTGGATACATAAATTCGAAGAATTGGAATTAAAATTATCTTAATTAGGGGCATTTGTGTAGAGAAACACCCGAAAAACCGGTATGTTTACAAAAAATTGATATTTTAGGAAGTTGAACTAAAATAGAAGTTTTTATATTTTTTTAATTTTGTTTCACAAACTGGTGATAAAGTACACGAGGAGAGCTTTCCAACACCACCGACGGTTTGTGATTTGGAGCTCGGAGCAAAGAGATACGACCTTTTGAAAATTTGAGCGCAATCGATCTCCAGGGATACACAATCGATCGGGACAGTTTCATAACCGAGAATAAGGCGGACGCAATTGATCACCTTAGGTGACGATCGATCATTTTTACTGTAAGTTGCAGTTTTGTACTGCGATCGATTGTCAATCAGGAACGATCGATCATAAGTACTGTAATTTTGCGTAATGCGTACAACGATCGATCGTTGCAATGAACGATCGATCACCTAGCGCCGCGATCGATCTCACTGGCAAGTTTCAAAGATGGAAGTTGCTTATTTTGCAAGGATTTTCTTGGGAAAATGATACCAAATCCTAACCAAACTTGGAGTGGATGCCCATATTGAGATTTTGGAGAATTCCTATTGGTAGAATGAGATCATGATTAGGAAGGTTGCATTAGAGAAGAAATCTTAGCAATTCTATATAAACACATGAGCGGGGATGGTTTGTGTTATTCATGCCAAAACCCTAGTTTGAGAAAACTAATGTTTTTTCTCTTCTCCTACCCACATGCACCGTCACTTTAAGCCTCTTCTTAACGTGAGTCTTATTCAAAAGCTTGGAGCGGAGGCATTGTTGCGAAGCGAAGGAGGTGAACTACGCGTTAAAGGGTGAGACTTTCGTGAAAATAGGAGTATAGGATGGTTTTTCCCTTCTCTCTTATTTTTTCTTGTCATATATGAGTGTTGTTCATTCATATTATTGGTACATATATTGCTTTGATTGAATAGAACTTGATGATACGTGATTCCATGTGTTATCCATATTGTTTATGTGACTCTTAATGCTTTCATGCTAAAGTCCTTAGATGGGAACATATCCATGTATGATATTGTATTGACCATATTGATGTCAAAAGTTCTAAACTTGTTTTGTTATTCCTTAATCACGTTGGTTCAGGCGGTCAAAACTGTTGTCTTGAATTAAAAGTCCTTATTACAAAGGGTTAGTTACCTAAGACGGTTATGTATGATATGAAACATGATAAAAATATATAATTAGGTAATTTCAGAGCTTTCTAGGATTTGTAATGAACCTAGGAGGGGAGTAATTAAGTCTAATAATACTTTATTAATACTAATGAGGTGTGGTTATACGAAATACTTAAGTATGATTAAGAATTATCTTCGCGGCTAAAACTATTTCTGTGCTGACAGTCAGTATTAATTAAATCATAACTAATTATAGAGAAATAAAAAAATATACCATATATGGGGGTTAGAAACTATACTCATATGGCTAATATCAGTAAAAATTTTAGGGTATAAGGCCTACTGTACAAACTACGGGAAGAGTCGGAATGGGACTGTTATGTATGAGATAGTGTTTTGTAATTAGGGTCTAAACACTATTACCTAACTAACACTATGAGATATTGTATAAAAATAATTAAAGTGTCATTACTATTAATTACACTACTGAATATGGATTATCACAGTAAGTTTTGTTAACTAAAAGGACTAATAATATGGGGTAATCCTAAGTGATGGAGTAAACCATAATTTCTATTTTCAGACAAAAGTTTAGTGTCGGTTTGAAGTTCCACTTGGAAATCAAATCATTGAGAACCTATTCTCATTCTTGACTTTGGATACGTATATTATAAGTCCAAATATTTCTGGGAAGGTTCCTATCTAGGGCTATGCATGAAAGTATGTATCAAAGGTATTGGGTAATTGATCTATACTCTTATGCTGAGTCCTTTGTTATTCAAGATAAGTGAATCTCCATGTTACTCCTGAAGTGAGTCATATTCTAATGAGAGACTTTGAAGTTCTATTCATACTCCTTGAGTGAGTCAACTAGTGGTAAAAGTTACCCTGATTCTTAGAAAGTTGAGACTTCTGTTGTTGACTAAATCATTGTCCAGTTTGACATTGACCTATTTCTCCATTAAAGACCTTGCAAGAATCTCTCCGAGGTGGAATCATAGTATGCTCACGAGCCATTGCTAGATCCATGGTGATCTCCGGTGATTATGGAACATGGTTTCCTTGCACGAAGGGAGGCATATACGTACGTTTAGACTGTATGATATTATGAAAGGTCTGCAGTCTCCGCTCATTGTGTCCATAAGTACTGATGGGGCCAACATCTTAGTCGCATGGCCGGGTTCCAAAATGAGAACCTCTAGGGTGATTCTGGTAAGTAGCCACATAATTGGTATATTCAACGAGCAGAAATTGAATCTCTTTGCACAATAGATGCCTTGAGGTATTATACTTTGATTATCTTCTCCTTATACGAGTGATTATGTTCTCCTTACACTGATTGTTTGGAGTCTTATTATTTCTTATTCCCTCCCTATTCTTGCGAGGGAACCGTTGTTCACTGACCTTCTCTTTTAGGTAAGTAAACCTTAGGTTTAGTCCAGATATCATTGAGTATCAAAGCTTATTCATTTGTTATATATATTTCTCTTCATCATGTTGTCTTATTTTCAGTGGGTTTTTACATCCTATGGAGTATTTCTATGAAGTACTCATGCATCCTTTGATGCTGGCGTGAAAGATAACTGAGTCAGGAGATTTGCAGTAGCAGGAAAGTGGCTGATGACGGCGTGAAGAGCTTAGAGATTTTTCTATTATCAATTTATTTGATTTGAACCTTTTGAGTTATTGGTTGATGTGTGCCATAAACTCAGAACTTTATTTGATTAACTTTGTTAAACTAATTGCTGTAATTAAACTAAGTAGGTTCATTTCATATTTGTTAATGGTGTTTTGAATACTGTATAACACTGAATTTTGGGATGATTGATTACACATCCTTTCATGATGGCGTAATTGGTTGTGTTTTCGACTGTTCGGTCGTGTGTCTGGGGTCTCGACCTCAAGATGTTAATATCTTTGAAGGTTTTTGTACTCCGATCGAGGTTAGAAATCCTGGGGTGTGACAGAAAGAGGGGCGAATGTGAATGTAAATTCAGGTGAAAAAATTCATAAAAAAAGTCAATCTTTTCGGTTGAATTCATCTGACAGTGAAAGTCGGGAAGAATTTTGTGAATTAAGGGGCTGTTGTTGAATTTAAAGTGACTAGTCTACATGAATCTGCGACATGACAATGACTACAAATGTGGTGAAAGTACTCTCGACTAAACTCATTTTTTAGGTGACTTTAGGTGAAGTTGGGTGATACTCCCTTTTTCAGGTGAATTTTCAATTTTTTATCCAAACCTACTTTTGGCGAATGCATTTTAGGTTAATCTTTCTACTTTTCTATCGAAACTAGCTTCAAGTGAGTTGACAATAAATTGATAGAGAATTTTGGTTAATTTCACTCTCCAAAGAGGCCCTAACTCTTGAGCAAAGTTAGTAATTCAATTAAAGTGGGGAAGAATTAAAATTTCAAGTGAATTTTTAATTCCTCCCTACTTCACCATCCAAAATGGCAATGAATTGAACTTTTAGGTGAATTGGCAACGCTTCCATTACTTCGCTATCCAAACAAGATTAAGGTGATTTGACAGTAAAATGATTCTAAATTTAAGTTGAATTTAGGGGCCGTTTGGGGTTGTGATTAAAAGCAAAATATCTTGCTATACTGTAGCATTCATGTTTTTTCCACTTTCAGCTAAAATACCTCAGGTCGTGTTTCACGCTGGATGTGAAAAATCCATTGTGGATATTTTGGTTTTTTTACGCCCCAAACGGCCCCTTACTATCCAAATAACCCTTAGTTTAGCGGAATATAAGCACAATATGAATTATGTTTGGATACGAAATATCAAATTTCACATCCCACATAAAATATGTTTATAGTTATGGGATGCGAAGAAGAAACAGAATAATCAATTTTTTTCCACAAAGAGGTAATTATACCCACCCGGATAAATGAATGAGAAGAGAAGGAAGAAAGGGACACAAAACAGGGTAAATTTGTCCTTTCTGCCTCTGGCATCCATGCACAAGAAGGCCAAATTAGAGAACAGAATCTCCTCCTCAATTCTAATGAATTAAGGGCATAATTGGTCCTTTGCGTGATTTTGTCATTCTTCTCCTATTCGATATCTCTCAAATCATGGCGGAATTGATAGGGAATGAGACGAATCACATCCCACAGTCGGCAACCAAACGTCTTCTCTCCTACTCTCCTATTGGTCTGGCCACATACCCGAATTCAAATTGTAAACATGTCGTCCGGGTCTAGTTGACTGACCAGGTGGGACTGGCTTATTTGAAAGGAAAATAAATTATCTCACAGCCTGCTTACCATCATGTCAAAAAACCATGCTAACAATCATTTGGTCAAAAAACAACAGAATGTTTAGTATTATAATCTCACAACTTCCTTGGAAAAAAAATCACAACATGCTAAAAATCATTCATTAAAAAAAGCCATGCTAACTATCATTTGGTCAAATAAACAAGAGTTTTTAAAATTAAATTAAAATCTCAGAACTTGCTTTTCCACTATGGAACATCAGCATCCATTCTTCCTCTCAAACATTTCATGCTCTAGGCTCCACACCCATGTGCTTTTCTGCCCAACCCCACCCCACCACCTGCACATAAACTATACTCAAGCTATCCATTCTCACTTTCACACACAAACCAGATGTTGACTGATGGCAACTGGCAAGACACCCAAAGAAGATGAGAAGAAGGTCTCTCTCCCATGTGGGACTCACCCATGCATGCTGTCTCCTCGCTCACTCCCACTCCCACTCCCCTTTGCACACTTCGAACTCTGCGCTTCCTACAAAACCCACTCCAACAAGCAATGGCAGAGGCAGTGAAGTGGAGCTGAGCCTGAGAGGGCAATGGAGCAGATGATGGAGAGGGGGGAGGCGGAGCTGGTGTCGATACCGGCGACGCCGAGGGCAGCGACCACGCCGGAGGTGGGAACGCCGAGAGGGGTTGGAGGGGGGGAGCAAGTCGTCGTCGGTGGCGGTGGGCACGCCGAGGTTCTTGAGCCCAATAGGGACGCCGATGAAGAGGGCGCTGGTGAACATGAAGGGTTATTTGGAGGAGATGGGTCACCTGACCAAGCTGAATCCGCAGGACGCATGGCTCCCCATCACCGAGTCCCCGCAATGGCAACGCCCATTACGCCGCCTTCCACAACCTCAACGCCGGCATCGGCTTCCAGGCCCTTCTCCTCCCGTCGCCCTTCTCATTCCTCGGCTGGTAACTTTGTCTAAGAATCGTTTCTTTTCTTGTTCCTTTTTTTGTATATTGTTGCTTGTTGTTTGTAATATTGTTGCTTGTTGCTTGTTGTTTGCAGTATAATGTACTTCTGAGCTTTCTTGTAACAAAAATAAAAATAACAAAATTTGTGGGCTTTCAATGAACTTGTTGGATGTCATTCTATTTGTCTAAAAATCCTTTCTTTCCTCCTTTTGTCTCTATTGATGCTTGCTATTTGCTATTTTAAGTTTGCTTGTTTTTTTCCCCAGTTTTCTGTTTACAGTATAATGGTAAATTTCTGGGCTTTCAATAGGGTTGATAAGCGGCATTACTTTGGTTGAAGTACTCTAAAAATCGTTTATTTCCTCCTTTTTCTCTTTAATGATTGCTTTTTATTGCTGTTTTGCTTTTCTTGTTTTCCCCATAGCTGTGTTGGTAGCACAGTAAATTTCTGGCCTTTCAATGGAGTTGATGGATGCCATTCTTTTTTTGGTATATGCATTATCAAAATGGGGTTTTGGTGCCTCATACCAATCTTACATTTTTCCTTGTCTTCATCAGTGTTTGCACTTCTCCATTACTCTGTTGTTGTAAGAAATGTGTGAAATTTCAGTATATATGGATGCTGTGTTTTGTTGGTCTATGACTTGTGCAAGTGGCTTTCCTTCATTGGCTTTTTGTTACAGGTTTTGAAATTTGTGGCGGATTAGGTTTTGTGATGGTAAGGAATGAGGACTTCTTTCTCTTCTCCTAACCTTTTCTTTCACAGAGTTGTTTCTTTTTATTGTCACACGTTGCATCTTCTTCTCCTTGTGGCACTCTCGAATACAGAAGTGAGTTCGTAGGCTTGGTAAGCATGGCAGGAGTTATGGTAGTCTTCCTTGTCAATAAGTTTAGCTATTTCTGAAATAGGGTTTTTTCTTCCTTTTCCTGGAATCTTCTAATATATTTTATCATCTTGTTTCTCATATGCTTTCTTCCCTTAAGCAATTTATATACTCCTTACATTAATTTTGTTATAGATTTTTTAAAGCAATTTTCTTCTTCGTTTCTCCTGTTTTCTTTCTTTTACTTTTTTTGGGGGGGGGGGGGGGGAGGGGAGGCTAAATCTTTCATCGCTGCTGAAGAAATTTTTCTTATTGCTTTTGGTTTAAGAACTTTCATTTTTTGTATATATAAGAATATTGGACACCCTACTTCATTGTGCCTTTGGCTTGTTATATCTCTTATGCCTGTATTGGTGTTTTATGAAATTTATATTCTCGGTCCTTAATTGTTCAATTATCACTCTCACTGTTCATGGATGCGTGTCTTTTTGCTTTTATGCTGATAATTGATTTGTTCTTCCTCTTTTCTCTTTTGGCGACTTCTGATTTTACTTGGGTCTTCTCGTTGTTAATGTTGGTAATATGTCATTGTCAATTTGTCCCTTTCTTCCCTTATGGCGTTAAAGTTTCATTCTTTGGAGAATTGGGTTCATTACTCTTAAGCCTTTTCCCAATCCACTCAAGCCCAAGTGTGATATGGGGCTGAATCTTTCCAGCTGTAGACATCACTTATAGTTGCTCACTTTTGCACCTTATCTTTTTCCGTTGTAATCTGTTCCCCAATCCCCATCAGAGCTTACCTTAAGAAGCTAGAATCATATCAGTCTCAACCCATTTGATTTCTTTTATTTATGTTCTGTAGTAATGCCAGGCTAAATTACAGTTGTTCAATTCAATTAGAATCCTTAAAGGTTCACTTGTATAAACTTTTGTGGTTGATTTTATTAGTTTGTACTTTGTAGCTTCATACCAATTTTGACAACTGAAATAGAAATCAGTGTCCTATGGATGAAAAAGCTCTGGTCTAAATTCAGCTCTTTGAGAAATAGAATGATGTGGATATTCCCACAAATCACGAAACAATAGAAATTTTAGTATGCCAAGCTGATTTCATATTCCGTCATTCAGATTTTCCAAGTCAAGTTGGCTGCAAATACGCTGTTTAAGCTCCCCTGATTATTGTTCTGAATCTACACTTACAGCTACAAGTGACTAAAACATTATATTAGTTGAAAATTACCCAACATTTGCGAACTTCACGATCCATTAAGCTAATTCTTCTGAACAGCCTTCTAATAATAGACTTGGAGGTACTTTATCAGCTTGGCAAACTTTCTTCAATCCAGATAGATGTTGTCATGTGGTCTGAATAGCCATTTCGATGAATCATTCCCTGTGATGGAGATGGAATATAATAAATATATTCTCATGTAAAGATGGAAATAAGTAAAAAAGCGTGGAGTTTTAGATAGGACCACTCTCCTCCATATTGTTCATAAACATGGGGATGCACTGACTTGCACAGAAACACATCTAAAAGGTGTGTAATTGTCATCAAAGCATGTCAATCTGCTATGATTAGATTTTGTCAAGAACTCACTCTTTTTTTTCTAATTTACATTAAACATCATATTGAGTTTCTTATAAACAAAAATATCTTGAACTCTTGCTAAAGTTAGTCTCCACTATTTCTATTGCAGGTCCTGGGGTATAATTTGCTTAACTATAGCCTACATTTGGCAGCTTTACACACTCTGGATTCTAGTGCAGCTCCATGAAGCTGTTCCTGGAAAGCGTTACAACAGATATGTAGAACTTTCACAGGCAGCTTTTGGAGAAAAAGCTGGGTGTCTGGCTAGCTCTATTTCCTACTGTTTATCTCTCTGCTGGTACTGCAAACAGCATTGATTCTCATAGGTGGAGAGACAATGAAGCTTTTTTTCCAGATAGTATGCGGTCCTCTTTGTCAATCCAATCCTCTGACAACTGTTGAGTGGTACTTGGTATTTACATCGTTATGCATAGTTCTATCACAGCTTCCAAACCTCAATTCAATTGCTGGGCTATCCCTTATTGGGGGGAATAACAGCCATTACCTATTCGACAATGGTGTGGGTCCTTTCCGTCAGCCAGACAAGGCCACCAACTATTTCATATGAACCTATAAAGTCTGCTTCTTTCACTGCTTCTGCCTTTGCTGCTCTCAATGCACTTGGTATCATTGCGTTTGCTTTCAGAGGACACAATTTAGCATTGGAGATTCAGGTATAAACTGCAAGATTTAAATGTGTCATTCTTACTTCTTTTTGTTGAGAAATTGCGTACATACCAGTTGTTTAATTTTGTGTATCTTGTGAAACACATTGGTGGATTGCGCTTCAGGCGACAATGCCCTCAACCTTTAAACATCCAGCTCATGTACCCATGTGGAGAGGTGCCAAAGTGGCTTATTTCTTCATTGCTATGTGCTTATTTCCCATAGCCATTGGAGGCTTCTGGGCTTATGGAAACCTGGTATGCTATAGTAGTTCTTGCCATTATGTTTCTATTTATATCATTGGGAAAAAGCCTACATAGGTGAACTAGTAGAACAGCCAATAGTTATCTTTAACTCATTTTGCAGATGCCTTCAGGAGGAATGCTCGGTGCCTTGTATGGATTTCATAGTCGCGACATACCGAGAGCACTTCTTGCTACTACTTTCCTTTTGGTTGTATTCAATTGCCTTAGTAGCTTCCAGATTTATTCAATGCCAGTTTTCGATAGCTTTGAAGCTGGGTACACAAGCAGAACCAATCGACCATGTTCAATGTGGGTTCGATCTGGCTTCAGAATCTTTTATGCATTCATCTCCCTCTTCATTGGTGTAGCTCTCCCTTTCCTTTCAAGTATTGCAGGTCTACTGGGTGGTCTTACTCTTCCTGTCACCTTTGCCTATCCCTGTTTCATGTGGGTTTTTATTAAAAAACCTCCAAAATATAGCTTCAATTGGTATCTCAACTGGACACTTGGGATACTGGGGATTGCTTTTAGCTTGGCTCTCTCTGTTGGGGGTGTTTGGAGTATGGTGACCACTGGGCTCAAGCTTAAATTTTTCAAGCCCCACTAATTACTCGAAAGAGACAGTAAGAAGGCTTTCTTTGCAGGTTCATAAATTTCTTAATTCAACTTGGTGACGAAGTTCATATGAGCATGGGTAAAATTTTGGGATTTCTGGATGCAGTATTATGTCTGAAGTCCGTAACTTAGTACTATGAATTATTCTTCTGTATGGAGGTTTGAGTATTTGATTATCTATGTGAATTGGTCCTGTTGTTATGTTTGAAGAATGTTTTAAAGATTGCCTTTTGATTCGGGAATGGAAATGTACATATAGAACAATCGGACTTTCACATGTGTTGTAATTTATAATGTATTGTTTCTATTTTCTGATAATGAGGGGTGTCCAAGTCAGTAGGACCTGACTAGAAGGGGTAGGGCATAAAGTCCTTAGGACCTGCCAATCCCTTTAGGTACGTTCTAGGCCCACCCATCGTATAGATTTGATAACCTTAACTAATCTTCAAATCCAGCCCATAGTCTACCGTAGATTTGTCACCATTCTAGCATATTGAATAAATAAGATATTGTTCTATTTGTACAAATTCAGAATTACTTTCACCTTATTTGATAAGAGTAAAACCTTCAACTTTTACCAGAATAGTCCATGAACTTTTATTAGCACAAATTTTTTCCCTTATGTTTCATGATATTAGTTTGGCTTGTTATTTTCACTCTTGGTCGTTCTAATCTAGCCTCTTTGGATATGTATCTCGTTCTTTCTTTAACATGCTCTTGAGAGAATTGTTAATCAAGAAACGCATGGTCTATTTAGAATTATATAATTTTCTTTCTATTAAAAATAATTCATATAATTCTCTACTCTAGTATCAATTATTCAATTGTACTCCTTAGCCAGCGGAAAAATGTGTTTACTAAACTTGTAAACACATTAACCCTCTATGTATGCTTTTGGAGTTTTCAGGCCCCTTTCCCCTTTATGCAACCCTTCTTTGAGCCCCATCAGACGAAGATGGCTGACTATTTATTCCCTCTATTGGCTAATAGTTTCTATTATTAAACTACTCGTGTTTCTCCTTCGTGGTTTCATGGTCTTGTACACATAATAATAACACATGTTTAAGCAGGAGGAATTTCACCTGCAAGTTCAAGCATGAATCCATGAAGAAAGACTATCTTACGACCCCATCAAAACATCAAGACATTAGATGCTACAATTCACAACTATAACATATACGACTTAAACAAAAGCAGAAATTCATGAATTAAACAGTTTAAAGTCTACGGAGAAAAAGATCTCCTAGTATCCTCCGAAAAGTACATACGAACTTCAAAAGAAAACACTTCACGGCCTTGTCACTCTATAATTAAAACCTAAAGACAGCAAATCCAAAATACCCTTCTTTGATGTCTCAAATTATAACTGAAGTACAATGTCCGCTTATTTTAACCATCCCAACATGCTTATAAATTCCACCTACAGCTATCCAATCCAAGAACTCACAGTTGCACTCAAATATTCTCGATAAAGGTTGCTTCAATCTGCCCATCACTTGATAACGGATCGATCTGCAGGTTGAGCCAACCGGAAATGGGCTTTCGGTCGAATGGCCATCCACGGCAGAAAGGGAGAGGACCATCACCTTCAAGCAGGGCAGTGGGAGGTTTGTCCACTTTCTCTGCCGTCACACCATCCTCCAGCACTTTCTCTTCATCAAGGGAGTCCACCAATTGTGGGCTATTATTCAACTTAGAATGCTAGTTTTATATTGTCAAGAACCTTAACTAATTTTCAAATCTAGCCCATATAGTCTACCATAGTTTTGTCACCATTCTAGCACATGGAATAAATAAGACACTGTACTATCAGATTCAAATTTACTGGGACACACTAATTACAATAGCAGTATCAACCCAATTCTTTAATCTTTAATTCAGCTATATGACATTGTACTTTTGCAATACACCAGGACATCATTTCATCCTAGATTTTTCATTTCCATTTTTTTGCAATCCACTTAAGCTACCCAAAGGAAAGAGAACAAGAATGAAGCGCAAAACCCCTTGCGAGCTACATTACATGTTGCAACTTGGAACCCAACAAAGTTGGCTTTAAAGCTCAGATAAGCCCGATATTCACGTATAGTGATAATCATAATCCGTAAGATGTCACACACTACACGCCAACCCGCAGATGATTCTTGTATAAGGTAACTTAAGCATGCAACATACTTTTCAAAGCCATGAGGTCTTAGCAATACTCTTGCAATCTTGGTATAACACGAAAATCTCGATTTGATGAGATATTGCTCATTTCGGTGAGATCTAGCCAAAAGGACCTCCTCCCATCCTCTTTCTAAATCAACCTTTTAAGTCTGGGGCTTCTTCCAATATTTCTTAATCTCAATTTCTTCACACATTACAAATAAGATTGAATTCAACATCTAAATTAATATTTAATAAGATATTAAAGTCCTTAAAATTCACCCCTCATCGAAAATTTTCTAATTTGCTATCAATGGATTAGTCAGATTTTTCAAGTTTCTAAAGTTCCAAAATTTTGAGCTTTTTCCATATTACCTGGTGCCACTTTTAATTTTTCCATATTACCTAGTTTTTTCCTGAAATCTCATATGACATGGAATCGGCACCTAGAGTACCGGAAATGTCATTCTTTTATGTTTTTTGTGCCATTACTATGCGAAGAAGTGTGTTGTAGAAGACACGAAAAAACAAGGGTTTCAACCGGCGATTTCCAGCGGCGAGTTTGAGCGGCAATTCCACCGGCGATTTCGAGCGCCCCCCTGCAGTGAGCGACGATCCTATTCACGTCCCATCTTGGCTACCTTCGCCTATCTGCAACCGATAGGAGTGACGGAGAGTGCGCAAAGGCGGCAATTTGAAGCGGCTACCTGCGGGGATTTCAGAGTGTTGTCTTGCTGACTTTCCCTCGCGGCCTACGCCTAGCTTCCTGCAACCAGCAGAGTGACCGATTGACGCATTTGGGGCATTTTATGGCCATGGTTTGCGGCGAGGAATACTGGGAAAGACTTTCCCGTTGCACGACTCCTAACGGGAAAAACATACAACTACACCTTGGTAAGTTACAATCCAAACTGATTTTTGTTTCAGAAGCTCCGCCTTTTGGATTTGTAATTTTGACGACGAAATATACAGTCGTGTTAGTCATGTAATCGATGACACGACTTTTATATTTTCGTGTTTTTCTGACACGATTTTTCTATTTACCACTCTACCTATCTCCTTGCAGATGGATACAAAAAGAGATGAGTCGACGGAGAAAATACCAACGGAAGAGGAGGAGGATCAAGAATTTCTGTTTGCACCTCGAGAGCGAAAACAAAGGGGCAGGAAGAGGAAGACTCTAATGGACCCATTAGGCAAGAGAACATATTATGCGCGACCGGTTCTTCGGACGTTTTGTGCGGCCCTCCTATGGTGTCACCAAAGATGCGGTGAACTAATCAAAGAAGCTGGTTTTTCTGTCATTTTTGAAGGTGAGGAGGTTGTAGTTTCTCGGAACTTCCTAGACCATTTGGTGATGTATTGGGATGAGACGGCCAAGGTGTTCAATGTAAAGGGGAGGTTGCTACATTTCACAGAGCAAGAAGTTGCTCTTATAACTAGATTGCCCGCAAAGGGCGAAAATGTTGAGATCGTTACCGCCTTGTCACGCCAACCGTAAGGGAATTTCTTCAGGAAGTACTTCTCCTTGAGGAGACCTGATATTCCACACCTTGAGGAAATTATTGAGAAGCTTAGTATTGGCGAAATGAAGATGGCAGAGGATGACATGTCGAGAATGATCATCTGCTCGTCTTCTCCACGGTGCTATTTCCACACAGCACTAGAGCGTTGCTGCCCTGTTTGTACCGTTACATAGAAGACCTCCCAAGAATGAGCACCTACAATTGGGCGAGGGCGATCCATAAGATGTTACTTTCTGGTATAACCCACACCAGTAATCAAGTGGGTGTCAGATCTGAAGGAGGGTCACGAGGAGGTGGATACCTAAACGGCACCTCATATGTCACTCAGGTATTTATTATTTGTATGTTTTAAGTGTCTTCGAAAGACACAACACGACGACGCTAAGTGTCGTGTCTTCTGCAACACGACTTAATATATAGTCATGTACTAAAATATACGACTAAGTATATAGTCATGTTGCAGATGACACGACCAAATTTATAGTTGTGTACTATTACAGTCGACTATAATAGTACACAAGTTGCCTGTATCCGTGCCTTTTTCTAATGTTTTCATCTGCTTACTATGCAAATTTGGTTTTTTGAGCACACGACAATCTTCCATGCTGTCATGGGCCCTATCAGTCCACGGGTGAAAAGGTGGCTAGGAAGTGGGGCCCTAATTACTGAGGTGAAGAAGGGTCATAGAAGAAGCACTGTATGACGGACTACTGGACGAGGGTGTTTGATAATCTCGACATATGGGAAGAAGTCGTCGATGTTATCATCCCCTGGTAGAAGAGGCATTCCTACTTTCGACTCCCTCTGTGGCCTCTCCTCCGCGATGACAAAAGACGGAGAGGTAGGAAATGAAGAAAACTCCCATTCACAGTTCTCCCTCTTCCTCGAGGACAACCGCTCAGTCAAATGCAATGGGGCGATTGGAGGGTTTGCTTCAAGGCCTTAAGTCATTAATTGAGCTCGCTCTATCTTTGTATGACAAAATGGGAAGGAGTGTCGGACCTATGCGAGAGGTTCTTCACTCAATGAAGGCATCTGCCGCCACAACGTCAATGCTGCTAGAGGGTGAGAACATTGAGGAGCCGAAGAAGGAGATGAAACAATCAGAGAAGAAGGAGAAGATGAAGAAGTCATTGGTGCATCAGAAGGAGGAGCCGAAGCAGAAAACCGATGAGAAGGAGCAGATTAAGAAAACTCCAGAGCATATGCGGAGAAAGGAGCTGGTGCACAAGTCCGTCGACGACTCCTTCAAATGGGGTAAAGGTAAGCAGGACACGACTATTTAAAATTTCGTGTCACGTTGTACACGATTAATTAATATTTTGTCACGACTATTTAATTTTTCATGCTGCTACTGACACGACTGTGTAAAATGTTACAATTTAGCTCCAATCAAGCGCTCCCATGACGAAGAGAAGCTACAATGGGCTACAAAGAGATCCTCTGCGAAGATGTTTCTGAAGAAGCTCCAACAAGACTTCGGCGAACATGTGGAGCGTACAGAAGTGGAAAACCGTCAGAAGTACAGAGGGGACCTATTACCCCTAGGTTTGGTGGTAGGGAAGAGAAGGAGGGCTGTCTCGGAGAGGTAATTGTAGAGGATACGGGAAGATGAGCATATAAGGAGAATGGTGGAGGAGCAGCCAAGGAGGAATTTGGTGAAAGAGCGGAAAGCCGACTCCGAGGAGATCGCATCCGATCGACAAACAACCTCTATCATCAATGAGGTGATCTCTTCCTTGCAGCAGTAGTAAATCGGGGCGGCGAAGGAGGAGGTGGAGAAGAAGGACGAGGAGGAGGCGAAGGTTGAGGAGGAGGTGAAGGAGGAGGAGGCGGTGAAGAAGGACGAGGAGGAGGCGAAGGTTGAGGAGGAGGTGAAGGAGAAGGAGGCGGAGAAGAAGGACGAGGAGGAGGCGAAGGTTTAGGAGGAGGTGAAGGAGGAGGAGGAGAAGGAGAAGGAGATGGAGGCCACAATCTTAACCTTATCCCAGCCTGTTGACGTTGATGCCCTCTAAACCCCTCGAAAGGCTACAATTGAACTCCCAAAACACTTCAAATTTGGAGTACTACTTCGACATGAGAGTCTTGTTAGAAAGGGATAGAGTGGCAATAGATGGATGGATCGCCAATTCGAGGAAGGCTTATCCAATCCCCACGCTATGCGATGACGACTACGTATCCCTCCTGCAAACTACAGAAATAAACACTAATGTAAGTAAACATTATGTTTTCGTTTTTTGGTGATTTTTCCTTCATATGTTTTTGTTTTTTTGTCGTTGAATTTGTATATAAAAATACTCGATTATTCATTAAGTCGAGTTTTCTACAGGTTATAGATGAGCTTCTGACTCTCTTGAGGCAGCACAATGAGAGAGAACGGATGAAGTATTCGTTCTGTTTTTTTGGATGCCATGCATTCAAAGAGATATTCGACAACGTAAGTGTTCTCTGTATTAGTTTGTAAATTGACGTTTTGAGCATCAGTTTCTAACTCTCTTGCAGTTTTGCAGGAACACAAAGAAGGGGGCAATAATACAAAGTTGATAAAAAAGCTTGGCAGGATGCTGAAGGGAATGAACAAGAACATGTTCTATGCCTTTTTCCCAATCCGCACCGGCTCCCATTTCTGCCTCGTCTATATAAACTTCCCGAACTGTGTATGGTGCTTCTACAACCCGCTTTCCGTCAAATCCCAGTTGTACACACATCACAGCGTCGCAGCTGATGAATTTATGAAGTTCATGGATGTTGTGATGGCACACACACTGGGGTGGATGGGTTGCATCAATTGGAAGATGACTCAAATTACCAAAGCACAGTGGCAAGAGAACTCAAAAGATTCATCATGTTGTAGGTGGCGCACTTGGCGTCCAATGTGAACCCACCCAACTTTGATCAGGTCAGAATTACACGTTTGTGGCTCCCAATCATTGCTGCATGTATGATTCGCGGGGAGATTGACAGCGAGTTCGACGACGATTCAATGAAGGACAAAAATAAGGAAGTCACAGTTGCGGGTTTTTTGAGGTTGTCGGATGAAGACTGAAATTCTTTTTGTACAGATATTCTTTTTGGACATATATTCTTTTGTCTTCGAGGATATTAACTACTATTTCGTACTTTATGACACAACTATAACGAAGTCTTCTTTTTGTATTTTCGTGTCTTTGCCAACACGACTATATTGGACATTCACTACTGTGTTCATGTTGTCGTGTTAGATGACACAACTATAATGGAGATACACGTCTGCTGCATGAAATAGTTTTTTGCATTTCTAATATTTTTTCATGTACATGAATACATTTCGGTAGGAATATTCTTTGTTCTATAAACATTTCAGTATGATCTAAGTGAAGAATGGTGGGGCTTTGGTAAGTCGGAGCGACGTCTCTACGATGTCTCATTAGTAGTAAGTTTGCCTTGTTGCGGGAGTCTATCATTCCTGCGCTTCCTTTGTTCTTTCACAACCGTTGGGTTAGTGCACCTTTTATGAATGTGACGAATTTGCTGACAATTGCCACATTTCGACCTCGACCTTTTTGGTGGCTCGGGCTGTGACTCAATTCTCTTTGCCTTTCTCCTGCCCTTCTTTGGAGCTTCATGCATAGGCAGTTCACATTTAAATAAAACCTCGTAATTCCCCCACTGACTTCTGTCTAAAGTAGGTAACAGTACTTCTTCGTATGTGGTGCGGTACATACTTGCGTAGTACCACTTCTAACAATATTCTACCGGGTCCAAACTCCTCTCATCAATACATGCAATAGCATGCTTGCACGGAAGTCCCATGCTCTGGAAGAAGCCACATGTGCTTCCATTTGGCGTCTCTCGAAATGTGAGGTTGCGGTCGCACGTGTTCGCTCGATCAACCGAATTATTGGCTAAAACCTAGCCTTCAAAAGCATATTATTTACACTTTCGGATCTGCTTGATGTGAGAGTGCCATATCTTTTACCCGGATATTTCACGTTAGCCTAATATCTTTTATCTATCTTGTCAACATATATCCAGGCCTCCTCATTGTGTTCCTTCTCCTTTTCCATGATTTCTTAAAATTCTGGTCTCCTGAGGCATGCAACAGCTCGGAATAGAAGTTCCTTCAGGTACTTATTATTCCAATGAGTAAGAATATTAGTGGCCATATGCCTCAGGAAAAATCCTTGGTGAGCCTTGAAAACGACATCAACAACAACTCTCAGAAGTCCCTTTTGTCTATTAGAGACAATTGTGTCCAGAGAGGCCGGGGGGTCCGTAAATAGAAAAGCTTTTAGTAGGACGAGGAACCACGTCCTGCAAGTCACAAGTGAGAGTGAAAGCATATTGAACAAGGTTGGTTGAGATTGGTAGATGGTCATGTATAAAACAACACGACTTTATGCGTAGTCGTGTGCTCGAAGACACGACTACACATAACTTCTTCTTTGCATACTGACCACGTATTTGTGGTCTCTTTCTCGACAACTGCATATGCAAGACACATTAATTGTTGGTTCCCGTCGAGTGCTGTAGCAACCAATAAAACTCCAGGGTACTTTCCTTTTAGGATTGTTCCATCAATAGTGAGCAGTAGCCTCAGTGATCTTTGGAATGCACTTGCAACCAGGCCGAACATCCAAAAGACACATCTGAAGTCGTATCCAACAACCTCAATTTCAATTTCAATTATATCACAAGATCTTTCTATCACCATATGTGTACCTCGATTAGACCGCTCTAATTCCTTTCTGTAATGTGGCAAAATGCGATATGTGTCTTCCGGGTTGCCATCGATCAATTGAATTAATTCCTCTTTCGCCCTCCATGCCCTTTTATAGTTCACTTTCATACCCTAATGTTTCTCAATGTATTGCCATTTTTATGAAGTTTGAATCCTCGAGGAGGCCATGACACTTCCGTGTAATCCATAGATGCGAGGCCAATGGATGATCTTTGAAACTTATCAAAGTGTCACATGTATGCCTTCCTTCCCTCCTTGTCACGTTGAATCTGTCAAATTTGTCCGAAGCCCGTATATACCACTTGCACCCTGTAATCTTGCAGGTTGCAGCAAATGTGTCCTTGTTCTCATCCACCACTTTGAACATGAATTTTCTCTTGATTGCCAAATCAGTAAGAACCATCTTGAACTGCTTCACGCTTTCGATGGCCCCTAAGGCAAGTTGTGCCTCATAGTCGTCTGCTTGCAAACTACCGGTCAACGACGTCTCCTCCTCATAATGTTTTGAAGGATCGGTTTGTGCAGAATAGGTACCCCAATCCCAACCACCGTCACCATCAATATTGATGTACTCATCGTCATCTAACTCTTGCGGCTCCGACGAGACAAATTTCCCTTTAGAAGTGGATGCTCTGCTGGTTGTTGGAGTTCTATACCTGGCACATAGTGGTCTCTTCCCGTAATGTCTTCAAACCTTCAAGGCAAAAACTACCGCAGCGAGTTCAAAATCTTGGGTAGGATAATTCTGCTCGTGAGGCTTTAACTGCCTAGATGCATATGCTATGACCTTGCCATCTTGCATCAGTACACATCCAACCTTGTACCTGACGCATCACTGTAAATCACGATATCGGTAGCCAACCACAGAAGAGGGGCAGTAAAGATAGTCCAGCCCAAAGGCTTTCTGTCATCACTTTATGCCAGCCCTGTTACCAATAAATGGGTTTGCGACTGAAGGAAGTAGGGCTCCTATTGATCTGGCTGGTGAAAAACTGGTAGTGTAAGAGGCTCTTCCCACTCATCTGCAGACCACGATAATTCTTCGTCATCAAAGAATTCATCTTCATCTTCATCTTCATCTTTATCTTCATCTTCATCTTCATCTTCACATTCTTCAACATTGATTTGAAATTGGTTATCCTCTTCGTTCGGAAATTCATCCTTCATATTTTCATTACCATCTCCCACAACACAACTTGAAGTCAGGTAGTGTCTTCTACAACACGACTTTAAGTCCGGTTGTGTCTTTGACAACATGACTTCAAGCCATGTCGTGTTGTCAATAACACGACTTTAAGTCAGGTCTAGTCATGAATTTCAAACCTTATGGACTTGAAGTGAATAATTTTCATCTCTTCCTCCTTCAATTGCTGATGCGGGTGTCTTATTGCCAGGCCTGGACGGCCTCTCCTGTGGTGTCTTACTTGCCGGCCTCCCTTCTGCCTCCGGCATTGAGATCTCGTCATCCTTATCCTCACTGGAATTCATTTGCTTATTGCCAGTGGAATTCTCCATGTTGTTATTTCCAGCAGAAGTCCACTCCACGTATAGGTCGAGTAGTCCATATGTGCATTGCTTCTTGTTGTGAAGGAGAAATATTGTCTGTAGGTCTTTATCGTCTTCAAGGACGTATAGGGATCCAGGATGAACAAGAATGACAAAGCCAATATACCAGATGCAGACTTCAATGATAATCTTTCTTCCACTTGCTGTAATAGTTCCATGTACTTTACTTGTGTATCAATAGTCATGAGTTTCAATTTTCCGCCCACATACCCATCAGATTTTGTAAACAATCATCGTAGAGTAAGAACACAGGTATCAATTCCATCTGACATTATAATACCGAAATAAATAAAAAAACCATAAGGTGTTCAACCGTATATGAGTGAAAATCATCGTCTATTAGTCGTGTCTTCAAAGACACGATATTACAAAAGTTGAAAACTCATCTCTGGAACAAATTTTTATTATACAAAATGTAGAATTTCAACTCGACGTACCATTTTTGAATGTACGATGCCTCCGTTGCAGTTGTTTTTGCGTACAAGCCGATTTCTTGCTCGTTCTCTGACTTTTGGCGCCAAGATGACCTTTCCCGGTTTGGACGGCGCCGGCGATGATATGGGCAAAAGACGACCTTCTCCAAGATGCCTTCTTCTCCAGAATGCCTTCTTCTCCAAAAATACAAAATTCTATGCTAAGACTTTTGGCGCCAAGACGACCTTCTCCAAAATGCCTTCTTCTCCAAAATGCCTTCTTCTCCAAAACGCCTTCTTCTCCAAAAATACAAAATTCTGTGCTACAGCCTTGCTTATACATGCTCATGGGGGGTATTTTCGGTAGTTGCTACAGCCTTGCTTATACATGCACATGGGGGGTATTTTCGATAGTTTCAAGAAGAAAGTTTTTCCAGGTAATATAGGAAAATCAAAAGTGGCACCAAGTAATATGGAAAAAGCTCCAAAATTTCTCATTAAACTCGGTTTCTTAACTATTTTGTGATTACCATTTAAAAATAATTATCACTGCATATTACAGGACTTGTGAATCAAATATGGCCAAAAGAAAGTGTACTATAAGCCTCCTCAAGTTTGACCTTCTTCTCCAACGCTCTTTTTCTCTTATCTATATAGTCCTTGTTCACAAACTTCAGCAGTAATAATCACCAACAAAGACTAGACACTAGACCAGCCACTTATCCAATATACATCAATAACACTATCAGCAACATATTATGACTATTTATCTTGAAACTCTCAAAAGGGATTTAGTGAGTTTGGTCATTGGTACATGTCACCTGCATAAATCATGAGGAAGCACCACCCTTTACATAGACAGAAATGTATCATATTAAAATATATATTCACGCATTAGAAGGCTTAAGTGATAAGTGCACACTGTATATAAGCATTGTCTTTATTTAGTACAATGAAATCTCCTTTATTTATAGACACATGGATATGTATTCACATACGTATATGTTAAGCTAATTGAGAAGAATTGAAAGTGAACTTATAGTACACATGATGAATTCTAGAATAAATAATCCTACCAAACTCACTGGGAATATGAGTGATATTCGAGCACCATAAGATGTAACAATCACATAAGTAGCCTCAATGTTGTCGATCTGTTTGGCAAAAGGAACAAACAAGTCAGTTGAAACAACTTTCAACAGAGAGCATTTACAGCCAACTGAAATTGCATTGTATCTTTTGTAAATTATAAAATAATACCACGAAGAATTTCAAAACTTCGAAACAACATGCTCAAAATGCTTAAGGTGCTTTAATGTATGATTTCTTGAACAACAAGAACAGGCGCATAGCCGGTGATGCAGTAATATCTAACCTAGGATCCTTTTCAGAGAAGAAAAAGGACTGCGGCAAAGCCCACAACATTCAATTATGATGTACGAGTTCATGAATGTAGGATTAAAAAATGAATGAACATGAGGCAGACTAACTAAGGCGTGCGTACGACGTGTTCAAAGAATTGAGGAATAATATAGTAGGCCATAAGGGACATATTGAAAGTGAGAGACCTATAAAGATAAAGGTGAAGATTTTGCCAATCAATCCAAATAATCTTCATATTATGGGTTTCCACATATTCCACACAATTTACGGTCGGGTAAGATGTCAAACTTGGATTCTAAGTTTTAAACTACTTAAATAGTATGCCTGATTGGTTGAAGTTGGCCTGCCACTTGCCACCAACCACCAATCAGTTGTACTTTGACTTTGTTGCATGCTTTAAAGGGTTCTCATTTATGCTCGCAGGCCATTAGACCAATCCACATTAGCGCTTGGTCATGAGATCGGCAACCAACACTATCACTTGACGGGTAGAATCGAAGTGAAGTACCTTAGGTGGAGTATCGCATACAATATGATGTTTAACAACTGTGATGCTGCCAAGGCCTACTGCATTGAAGGATTTCTCTCTTTGGATAATAATTTGTTGAACTGTAGTACACAAGTATGTCATGTTATGGAACTATGTGATGCATGTTGAGTGAATTATATTTTATTCTATTCTGGTCATTTACCTGATGTCATAGTTGTTATTGTTTTTAAAATCACATGGAATTGTGTTGTAGAAGATATTGACAGTTGTTGTTATTGGTGAACGCACAATCAGTTTCACAATTGTCATTGATATCTATGCAATATTTGTTTTTTTGAGATATGCAATGTGAAATATGAACTATGAAGTGTCACATGTGAAATTTGAAACGTGAAATGTCAATATAAAATGTGAAGAGTGAAATGTGAAGTGCGCAATGTGATAGTGTGGTAGGAGAAATGTGATAGCGTTTAGTGGAAGAACTGTACCAATAAGGCTATGCACAATTACATGCTCGACCAAAAAAGCTAATCATGTCTAGAAAATAAAATATAAATTATTAGAGTATACCCGAAATACATAAAAAACCATACAACCCCAAAACTTATCATGTCTAATGTGATGCCAAAGAGTGTCAAAATTCATTTTGTATGAAAACTTGAAGCAAAGTTCTGCAAAAGACTTAAATACAACGATCAAATCACAATAAATTTTAGTTGTAGCTTGAGCCCTTCTCATTCAAAAACATGGTAAACTAATCCATGCATCACATTTGGCCACATCAATTCACATGCTTCATAATTTAGGTTTCATGCCTTATACCTTTTATTTGATTCCTAGTCAAGATGTTTCTCATACGATCTATTCTACGATAGAATTAATCCTGCAATTGCTCCTTCATTATGTGTCATAGCCCTGGATTTTATAAAACACATTTGTATAAATTGGAATAATATGTGCAATGACAAAACACTTACAACAATTTCTTTTTATTTAAATCACAAGAATAAACTTCGATGAAACTAATTCCAGGGCACAACAATCACATTTACAAATATATTGAATATTGAAGCAAGATATCATAACTAGGCATTCAAAATTGATGAAAATGAGTGCTAGGTCTGCCAAATACATGCCATATATGAAACTACAAGTTACTAATCTGAAATAAAATTGGCACTTGAAAGCCTAACAATAAGAGTGGTTAACTCAAAAACTACTAACTAAGAGTCTCTCTACATGTCCTGCCTCGACTCCCATCCCATTGTCTCCTACTGTTGGGAAGAACCTGCATCTCAAGTATGCCTGAGTATATCTACATATACCCAATAGAAAGTCTAACAATATAATTGAATAAGTATTTTAATGGGGTCATAAGACCATCAATAATAATAAAACATAAGCTAAAACCTTGGTGTAACACGTACCCTCAAATCCTTGCTTCACACTTGTCTTGAAAATTCCTGTAGTAGTTTATGAGGTAGACCATACTTTAATATTAGATGTGTGCACAATGTGATCTTCTATAGATCATTGGTCTTTATCTTCGCAAACCATCCCAAGGACAATGCCAACCGAAAGCAGAACACTTTCCTGGAAATTGCATATGGGACAATGCCATTGAGGTCTTCTTCTCCGCAAACCATCCCTAAGGCAATGCTCGTCGGAATGACCGATTGTCTCGTAGTTATTACTACTAAATAAACTCTTCAGTTCACATTACAACCCAAGGGCAAAATAATTGATTCCCATTTGCTGGGATTTTCTTTATGAAACCTCTAGATCCCACTTATGCCTAGTTTGTTCTATAGTTTAATCTCTCTCCTTTTTAATCCAGTAAACTAATTCCCAACAATATAAAAAAATAAACCAATTCCCAGGATCTTGTCAATTGTTCTGTTTTCCAGACATGCACCTTGGTGGAGTCATCTTCTCCACTTCAATGTTGAACCAGCACGTAGACCCAATGCTCTGCCTATTGCTGGAAAGGAGGTCACCCATGATCGTTTCAAATAAAACTCTTGCAAGTTCACAAGGGAATTGTACTAGTAAGTATTGTAGGGTTGTCGAACCTTAGGGACGGAGTGAATGGTCCACCAAATTCGAGAGAAAGTTTGTTTTAATTAAAATCTAGAATTAAAGCGAAATTAAAAGTAAAAAAACATCAAGATATGAGAATGGCTAGCAAATCGAATATACCAATTGAATCACAACTAATACTTCTACCCTTAACTAAGATTACTTATGCGCATGAAATGAATACTCCAAAATACAAGTTGGAGTTATTCAAGAAGATAGTAATTGAATCTCAATGGTATGAGCTATCTTAGCTTAGTATGACCCATCTACACTAAACTACAATTATAGCCATGAGCCATCTTACCAAGCACAGTGTATCACAGGTTCATCAACTATCACAGTTAAAATTATTGCATGAAACAACCCTCCTAAACTGTAAGTACTAAGAGCGAAGTGAATATCAATTCCATATGAATAACCGTAGAAATCAAATAAACATTAAAAGACCATTCTTTGTTTAAATCTCAATTATGCAATTGTTCATACACAAGTAAATCCTAATAAAAAAAGTAAAATTACATATTCACTTATCTATTGCTACATCTATCCCCTGCACCAAGGAGTTAGCCGCTCATGGTTGAAGAAGCTCGCGAATTGTTGTTGATAATCTCCATTGAATTCTCCTCTTCTTCCTTGAGTTTCTTGCCTTCAAAAGATAGAAATGAGTTCATTATTTCATGCTTGAGGGTTTTGTTGTGCACGTCACACATCACGTCTGTACTATCAATCATTAGGATATTTACTTATTAAGTATCATATTGTAATCAGCCCGTCTAGGCTAATTGTTAGATAACGGGACTGGTAGAGAATAATCAGGCCCAATTTGAGGCTCATCAGCTTAGACAGATGGCGCAGCCCCCCCTTGGGAGTCGCGCCATCCTCTCCTTTATATGGAGGTCGTCCTCCCCTTTTGAAGTTATGCAATATTAACAACTTCAATTTCTCTCCTAAATCTTCTTCTCCTTCCCTGCTCGCTGACTCCAGTTCTTGTGGTCCTAGCGGATCACAACATTGGTATCAGAGCATCGATCCACGAGTACTTATGCCTTCTCGCAAGCCGCCCAACATGGTACCCAAAAGTTTCCCAGAGGCCGACGCCGATTCCACCCAGACAACCATGCTGTCTCTCCTAGCTTCGATCAAGGACGAACTCCGGGAGATGAGGCTCGCGCAGGCTCCCCAGTAGCCCCTCAAGTCGGCCATTTTGACTCCTCCGCCACCCTCACGAGAGATGGGAGGCCCTAGCCGACAGGAAGGAGCTCAGATGCTAGGGGCTTCTCTGCTTGGCCAGGCCAGCGGTCAGCCCTCTTCTTATGGGATCCAACTGGGATCCGTCAACTTTGACGCAGAAGGGGGACACCATGGCGTAGCAATGCGAGGCACACAAGGTGTTCGACGAAATGTCACAATGACCAACCTCACTCGTCCCCTGCAGGATGAGATGGAGGATGTCTGGAACGAAACCCAAGAGCCACGTGGAGGCCAGCGTAGCAGTGCAGAGCCCAGACTGGCTCGCCTGCAGTTTCCTCGGTACAACAGAGAAGACAACCCTGTTGAATGGCTCTATAAAGCTGACAAATTTTTCTCGTACCAAGGCACCTACTTCGATGATGAGCGCTTACGGGTGGCTGCGTTCCACTTGGATGGCGATGCTTCCATCTGGTTCTAGGCGTATGAAAAGGAGACCCATTTTCCCACTTAGGTGTCCTTCTCCGATGAGTTGTGTATTGAATTTAGGCCGACCGAGTTTCAGGACTTCAATGAGATGTTGTCCACCTTGAAGCAAACAACTATGGTAAGGGCCTATTACTCCGACTTCATGAAAATTGTTAACAGACTGCCCGACTGGCCAGTCACTGCATTGGTTGGCACATTTAAGTGTGGGCTGAAGGCCGAGATAGCTGATGAAATGCGCCACTTTCCCTGCCACACGATGCACGAAGTGGTGCGTCATGCCAGAATTGAGGAGGAGAAACTAGCCCGTCAGAAAAGAGGAGGTCGTGGAGTATGGAGTCCACGCCCGTCTGGCCACCCCACCCCTCCGGCAGGTCCTACACACGGCTTCAGTTCGAATCGGCCAGCATTGCCAGGGTCAAACCACACTCCTATCCGTCGCCTCACCCAAGCTCAGATGGCAGAACGGAGGGCCAAGGGCCTATGTTTCAACTGTGACGAAAAGTATGTTCAGGGCCATTAGTGCGCAGTTTGGGGTAGCCTACTCATTGTAGAGGTTGAGGACGAGGAACCTCCCCAGGTTGAGGATTTCACTCCTGTTTATGACCATGTTCAGCCGGAGATATCGGTGCACGCCTACACCAACACTTTTACCCCACGAACCATGTTAGTCCAAGGCCTGTTAAAGCGGCAGCAAGTGGCAATTCTGATTGACAGTGGCTCAACACATAACTTCATCAACGACAGGGTGGCTCAGCGGCTCGGTTGCTATGTTTCTGACGCCACCCCATTTGATGTCCTTATTGGTGATGGCAAACACTTACGAAGCACGGGTGTGTGCGCTCACGCGTCCTTGACCATTCAAGGGCACACATTTACCACGGATATGTTCCTCCTACCTACAAAAGGAGCGGACGTGGTACTGGGCATCCAATGGCTACAAGAGTTGGGCGACGTATTGTGGAATTTCCGTGATCTGATTATGGACTTTGAAGTCCAAGGGGAGCGGGTGCGCTTACAAGGGACCCAACCCGGCACCCTGTGCAGGAAATGGGATCACAAGAGCGTGAGGCTTACCCATGTTTCTTGTCTTCCCAACTTCAAGAAGAAGGCCGCCTGAGCACAATTCGTCTATAATTCTCTTGCAAGTGTGAGGAAGCTCCTCTATATATGAGAAGTGAACTCCTGTGTGGCTATATTGTCTGTACTACCCTCACCCATTAGGTTTAATTTATCTTATCGTCAGTTCACCCATACATTATCCAGCCACCTGTGGTTGTATATAGTGGCTGTCTATATAAAACATAACATGACAAACGCAAACGCTGAAATGACACATTCAAATTTTTTGCACTTGTTTATCAAGTTTCATGAGAGAAAGAGACTTTACTATATTACCTGGCCATTGAGTCTAGAATGCCATATTATATGGTTTTCTGTGCTCATACCATAAAATCTAATTTTTGGACATGATCTTCTCATTTTGCCCTCCTACTCAATCCTTCATGTTTTACTGACAACAGGTTTCTTCTCAAGCTTAGTCGTCGGAACCGCCTCCTCCTCGGCTAGGAATTAGACGAAGTCGATACCTTGGAAGGAGATCCAGTATTCGGTGTAAATGTCCGAATAAAAGAGGCAGGCCGCATTGTCGCCATGCTCGAACTTGGCCGAGCTGACGGCCTACCGGGCAATTACCCTAAATTAATAATGTGATTGATATATTTCATGATTATTATTTTTATTGAGAATTTGACAGTGTTGTAAGAATATCATTATCCTAATTTTGAGACCTAACTAGATAGATTAGACAAGTCAAGAGACAATAAAAATTTAGATGACCAACACAACAAGTTATGCTCGAAGACACTACTAATTGGAAAAATACACGATAAATTGACCATCTCTATTAGATAGTGTCTCAAATCCTTAGGCTGTCATCATTAATAGAAAGATGAGGAAAAAAATAATGCAAAAAAATGGGCGAGAACTAAATAAAAAATTAGATAAATATGATTCGTTAAACTATGCCCCACAAAAAATGGGTGAAGACACAATATCAGTCATCGAGGCAGTTGATTCCTTATGTCGATTTGCACCTCAAGGGATGTTTCTTCAACAGCGTGCAATTGGGGATGTGGTGCAGGGTGACCTTCCTCCGGACATGCACCTACTCTTGGAGGCCCATGCGGACATCTTCTCTGAGCTTACCAGCCTTCCTCCCCAACGGGCCCATGACCATCACATTCCTCTTGTACCAGAGGCCCAACCAACTAACATCAGACCATACCATTACCCCCACATTTAGAAGGCAGAGATTGAGCGTCTGGTGAGAGATATGCTGAACATAGGTATTATCCGGCCCATCAACAGTTCATTTTCCTCACCTGTGTTGCCTATGCGCAAGAAGGATGGCACCTGGCATTTTTGTGTGGATTATCGCGCCCTGAATGCGATTACTGTTAAAGACAAATACCCTATTCCTGTGATTGAGGAGTTGCTCGATGAATTAGCTGGCGCACAAGTCTTTAGCAAGCTCGACTTGCGTTCTGGGTATCACCAAATCAGGATGCAGGCGTCGGATACGCACAAAACTGCGTTTCGGACCCACGATGGCCACTTCAAATTTTTAGTTATGCCATTTGGGCTGACCAACGCCCCCACCACCTTCCAGAGCTTGATGAATGACATTTTCCGGCCACTTCTTCGCCAGTTTGTATTAGTCTTCTTCGATGACATTCTGATCTACAGCAAATCCTAGGAGGAGCATTTGGGGCATCTCAGGTCGGTTTTCTCGATCTTACGTGCCAATTCTTTATTTCTAAAACGTTCGAAATGTTTGTTTGGCAGTTCACAGGTCGAATATCTGGGTCATATCATCTCGTGTGAAGGTGTCGCCACGGACCCTTCCAAGGTTGCAACTATGTTATCCTGGCTGACACCCAAGTGCGTCAAGGCGTTGCGCGGCTTCTTGGGGCTGACGGGATATTATCGCCGTTTTATCAGTCACTATGGAACTATTGCCTGGCCACTCACAGCCTTATTAAAAAAGGGCGCCTTCGACTGGACTAATGAGGCACAGAGGGCCTTCGACAGACTTAAACAGGCCATGGCCCATGTGCCTGTCTTGGGGCTTCCCAACTTCAGTCTGTCGTTCGTGGTGGAGACCAATGCTTCGGGTACTAGTCTCGGTGCCATCCTCTTACAAAAGGACCGTCCGATTGCATTTCTAAGCAAAGCTTTGTCAGGTCGCACTCTCTCATTGTCGGCCTATGAATGGGAGATGATGGCTATCATTCATGCTGTGACCAAGTGGCGGCCATATCTGTTGGGCCGACAATTCACCATACGGACCGATCATCAGCCGCTGAAGTATTTCTTGGAGCAACGGGTGTCTACTTCGGCCCAGCAGAGATGGGTCTACAAGCTGTTGGGTTATGATTACGAGATTACTTTCAAGAAGGGCGCTGAGAACACTGTTGCAGATGCCCTGTCTCATCGACCTATGACAGACTCTTGTATGATTTTATCCGGACCCACTTGCCCATTCATTCCGGACTTACAACGATTGTATGTGGAAGACCCGCCAACCAAGGAGTTGGTTCAGCGTATTCAGGCCCAACCAGCCTCTGAGCCCTTCTATGTGTGGCGGAATGACCTGTTGTTTTGGAAGGATCGCTTGTGGGTGCCCAATTATGCTGATTTGCATCGCCGCATCCTTTCTCATTTCCACAACACACCCATTGCAGGCCATGAAGGTTCGTTTCGTACCTATAAACGGGTGAGCCAGAGTTTCTTATGGGCTGGGCTCCGTCGTGCCGTGCAGGATTATGTTGTAGCTTGTGATAATTGCCAGCGGGCCAAGTCCATGACCACATCTCCGGCAGGCCTCCTTCAGGCGTTGGCCATTCCGGCTAATATTTGGGAGGATGTTTCAATGGACTTCATCGTGGCTTTACCTACCGTCTAAGGGAAATCTGTCATATTGGTGATTGTACGTTTCAATGGACAGGTTATCTAAGTATGCTCATTTCTGTGCATTGAGCCATCCCTTCATGGCTCGGACGGTTGCAGAGGTCGATGTATGCGAAGTCGCTAAGCTCCATGGCATGCCAAAGTCCATCGTGTCGGATTGCGACCTCGTCTTTCTGTCGAACTTTTGGCGCGAATTCTTCGCTCTACAAGGTATGCAACTACATATGAGTACGGCCTACTACCCGCAGACAGATGGGCAAACAGAGGTGGTGAATCGATGTTTGGAGCAATATTTGAGGTGTTTCATGGGCGATCAACCCCGCCGTTGGCTTCAGCTCCTACCATGGGCTGAATGGTCCTACAACACCGCCTACCACACTAGAGCGGGTTTTACTCCATTTGAGGTTGTGTATGGTCGCCCTCCACCAACGGTCCTTTCTTATGTTCCTCATCATTCTGCTATTGCGGAAGTGGATTATATGCTTCAAACTCGGGATGAAGTGTTGCGACAACTTAAGCACAACTTACAGTCGGCCCAGAACTGTATGAAACAGGTTTATGATCGCACTCATACAGATCGTACCTTTCAGGTGGGCGCACTGGTTTATGTGTCTCTTCTGCCCTTGCATGAGGCTTCCTTAGCGCCTACTGACAACTGCAAATTGGCCCACCGTTATCATGGGCCTTATGAGGTGGTTGAGCGCGTTGGGCCTATGGCGTATCGTCTGGCCTTACCGTCGGGTTCCTTGGTGCATCCAGTGTTTCATGTTTCACGTCTCTACAAGTTTGTGGGTGATCCTTCTACAGTGGCCCACAGTGCACGTTCCCCACTTCTTGAGCCAGCGGCTCCTGCTTCTGATGAACATTTTCCTGCTTCTATTATTGATCACCGCCGCATTCGTCGTGCCGGTCGTATTGTAACGGAGGTGCTAGTTGCTTGGTGGGGTCAACCTTTAGACGATGCTACCTGGCTCCTCAAGGATGACTCTCTGGGTCAACCATTTGCGCTTCTGACAGGACCACTCCGATAGAATACACGTGTATTCCAAACTAAACAATTGATTACATGTAACACCTAAAAAAGGTATGAGTCGTAAGACTGTTATTTTAGGAAACTGACTTAAATTAGGAAAGTATGGTTTCCTAATTTAAAATTTTGATGTGACATGTTATGTGGAATATTTGATGTGTTTATGATGCATGAGAAATTGATCTAACAATGGACTAGGTTCACGCAGGTTACCTGGGTGCGGAGGCTAGCCCTGGAGCTGAGGCTGGTCTGGCGCCAGGGTTTGAGGACACTTGATAGCTAGGTGGTGGGGCCAGACACCAGGGTAGATGTGAAACACATCATGGGATCTGTGTGTGTGAGATAAATAAGTTAGTTATGACTCGTAGTAACGTGGTTATTACAGGGTCGGTTCGTGTGCACGAGTACTAGTAGTCACAAGTACCTGATGCCATACATACTTGGGTGCCAGGGCACATGAATGCTAGGGCACATGGATGCCATGACACTGTGAGAACGTGTAAAACGTGGTTACTTATTTGTGGTAGATGGAGAAGATTACGGTAGAAGAGAAAGATTTGATTTATTGGTAGTAACTAAGTAACTAGTAAATCAGGAAAGAATAACTAAATATGCGACTGCTATTTATGAGAGCCAATCAGGGATTATATAAGAATATACCCCAAATCCCTATTAGCCTGTCACGCCCCGAAATCCCATACCTCGATCGAAGTGCGGAAGCCAATCAATGATATACATTTGGAGGTAGAGAATCTCGGGCGCGAGACCGAACAGTCGATTTCACCACCAATTACGATCATCTCAAAAGGATGTGTAATCGGTCATGCCCATAATCAGTGCAATACAAATACAAACATTAATGAATACTATGGAATGGAAATTTACTTAATAATACTGATAAAAATGATAATCCATTTAAGAAAGTCAAATCAAATAAACCTATAAATCTATGGCACACAATTGCCATTAAATGTCATAAGCATCAAATAAGCAAAGCAAATAATATAAACTCTAAGTCTTCACGGCTCCTGCGACCGCTTCACTACTGCAACTTCCTGATCTCAATTTCCATTTGCGCCTGCATCAGAGGATGCATGAGTATTTCATAGAAACACTCAGTAGGATGTAAAAACCCACTGAATAAGGACAAACAATATGAATAGGATAAGAATAACAAAGGTTTATGAAGATGCCGCAACATCCGGACTAAACCAAGGATTTATACACCTGAAAGGTTAGTCGATAATAATTCCAACCCGCAAGTAGGGAAAACAACAATAAGGCTCCTACTACACATATGAGTAAGGAGGGAATGATAATCATATTAAAAAGCTCCAGACATTAAAAGTGAAAGGAGTACAATTTCTGCTCGCTGAACCGATCACCCGCAAGTGACTATACCAGAACCACCCTAGGGGTCCTCTTTTTGGAACCCTGCCATGCGTCTAGGATGCTGGCCCCACCAGTGCTTACGGACACGATGGGCGGAGATTGAAGACCTTCCGTAATGTCAACAATCTAACGTACGTATGTTGCCTCTTTTTGGGCAGTGTGGAACCGCAGTACCACAAATATTAGTGACCCCGCAAGATCAAGCAATGGCATAATGTGAGCATACTATGAATCCACTTCCGGAGAAGTCCCGCAAGACCTCTAGTGGAGGAATCAATCAAATAATCATGATGAATAATAATTCAAAGAAATAGAGGCCGCAACGCTCTAACCACATAAGGTATCAATCACCGGAATGGACTCTCATACGGAGTATAAGTAGAAACGTCACACAAAGAGAATAACACAATCCATACATACGTTCATGCTCAGCCCTAGATGGAAATTCATATAGGTCTTATTGAAATATATATATAAATCAGAGACAAGGTGTTAATGAGTCCTAGATGATTTGGATTCCAAATGGAACCTCAAACCGACACAAGCGCTTTATCTTCAAATACACGATTACGGTTTTCTTGACATAAGTATTACCCATCTATCATATTAACCATAACCCAACCTTACTGTGATAATCATAAGGATATAATCCAGTAATAGTTACTGACACGTCCTACCATCTTCACATCATATTAAGTGGTTTTACTTAAGTACTTAGTGTTTTCACTTGGATTCTGCTCACTGTCTTTTGCATAACAGTCCACTTCCGGCGGCTCCCAGACTCTGTACAGTTAATATTATCTTCTGAAATTTTTACTTAGAGTACCCTTATGAGTCTAGTTTCTAACCCCACCGGCTTTATATTTTTATGATATCATATGAATTAGTTATGAATTATTCACTGTCGACTGTCCGTGCAGAAACAGTTCTGGCCGAAAGTGAGAAACTTGATTAAACTTTAATTAACTTATACCGTACCACTTATAGATGATATTATACTCATGATAGATGATAGTACTCCCCTCCTAGATCAATTACAGATCCTGGAATTAACTAGAATTACCAAAAGATTCCCTTTTTATCATGTTTCTTCACATATAACACAATCTTAGACCATAATATCTTTCAACTAAATTGATTTAAGCAAAACGATCATTAAGGTATAAGACTCAATCATTAGACATCATAATCAGAACAATATCAGAACTTTTATCTTCTGTAAAATTAATAAAGCATCCATCTTTGATGTGATTTACCATCTAGACATGAAGCATGAAGGCATATATGCATGTATCGCAAAAACAAGACATAAATCATTAATCCCGCAAGATTCAAAGCAATACTCCAAGAAAATCAGTAAGAACACTCATCATATAGTGTGAGAAAAGAATAAGAAGAGAGGGAAAAACCATCCTACTCTTTATCACCAAAAGACGTCGCCTTTCTACGCGATGTTCGTCTCCTCCGCTTCCTTCAAAGCTTCCCGATCCAAGCTCTTGAGCAATTCCCACTAGAAGAGGTCTTCTAAGAGAGGGATGAACGTGGGAAGGAGAGGGGAAAGCCTCTGGACGTTCTAGGGTTTAGTTTTCAAAAGCACAAGCCTAGACTCTATGGGTTTATATAGAGTTTTTAGAAAATCTTTGCCCAATCAATTCTACCATATCTTGGGCACTTTCCACCAATGGGAGAGTCCCTAAATCACCCTAGGAACGTGCAATATAAGTTTAGTTAGGATATGACATCTTTCCCAAACAAATCCGCCTCAAAATTAGGTTAGAATTCGCCAAACCGCAACTGGCGATCGATCGTGCAATACGGCGATCGATCGTCCTGCGCTGTTTACAAACTGCACGATGGCGCCGATCGTAGCCGATCGAAGCCGATCGATCGTGTTTCATAAGCCGATCGATCGTTTTCAGCGCGATCGATCGTGTTTATTCAATTTCCCATATCTTTTTACTCCGAACTCCAAATCACACAAAATTGGTGTCGATGGAAAGCTCTTCTCACCAGCTTTAATTTAAACAAAGCATCACACGGTCAAATCAATCATTAAGAGGGTCAAATTTCAGTTTTAAGATACTTACTAATTTTCCGGATGTTACATAGCCAATCAGAGAGGGGCGACCAAAAAGGGAAGGACGTCCAAGGGGGAAATTGTAACAGAAAGGCAGTTTCTAGATTTGGTGGTTAGGATCAATTTGGAGAAAAGATTTGATTCTAAAAGATTTAGAATCCCAAATGATTGGGGAGCCAATTTGGAAGGATGTCCAAGTCTTATTTGATAAAGGGATCGTGGATGGAGGGTTGAGAATAAAAGAATGAGAATCAAAGGTAGAAAGTGAGTCCAACCAGGAAGAGAAAACCCTAGCTATTTAAAAGCCAAATAGGGTGGCCAACCACTCCTTTTCTCTTTTGTTTTGAATTTCTTCTCCTCTCCTCTCTCAAGTCAGCACCTTTTCGCCCTCTTTCCTAGTCCAAAAACCCATTGCTTGGAATGCTAGAGGGTGGCAACACATCGGGGAGGCGACGATCATTTTGGTGAAACAAAGAAGCACTTCGAGGGGACAAGTAGGATGCTTTTTCTCCTTGATTTTGATTTGAATTTCATCCCTCTTATGAATGATCTATATTGTGATGTCTTGTTGACATACATATGGTCTTTTGATTGGAATTAAGGGTAAAATTCCATAGCCTTGAATTATTGATATGATGATATGATATATGTTGAATCGTATGAATGGTTGTGTTCAAACTCTTATTCGTTACATGTGCTAGCCCCTAGATAGAGAATCTAATCCGTTGTGATATTCCTTTGCTGCCATATTGGTCTAGTTAGTTGCTGTCAAGATTATGTTGTCTTGATCCATTGATAATTCATGGTAATTATATAACTTTAATGCTTTAGGGAATGATTCTTGCCACTATTCTATATCAAAGTAGACACTTATTAAGAAACGTCACTCATTCAAGTGCCATGAATCTACTGTTCAGTTGAAGGTATCATATAGTCGATGTTAGTTCACTGACCAGGTGTGTTGATCTGTCCCGTATTAGTTGTCCAGTTCGTCTAATACATCTATTATAACATGTATGATTGTATACTCAAGTAAAGACAGTGAAACAAACCATAATCCTTCAAAATTACTAAAATTCAGAACTAATAAGGTTATGTAATAAGCATAAGATATCATGTAAATTAAGTATATGAAGGCATTAGTAGGCATATCAGAGGGTAGTTACACTCCTTAATCAAATAGAATTAAGAATAGTGTTCACGGCCAGGACAGTCCCTACACCGATGAACTACACTAAAACATATGTAAATAATTATAGTAAAACCAGAAAAATATTCCGTCTATTAGGAGGGAAACTAGACTCATAGGAGTAAAAATTAAAAATTTCAGAGTCTAAATTCGAACTGTGCTGGCAGTGGAAACCATCGGAAGTCAACTGATATGTAAACACAGTACACTATAATTAGGTTAAAAGTCATTAAAACTCCGGTAATACAAGGGTATATGTATAAATTACAAGACTTATTAGTAAAGATTACTGTAGAATTGACTAAGTTCTAATAACTATCATCATGGGTTGATCAAGGGCATTTTAGTATTCAACGAGTCTTTTGTACTCCGCTTGTGGTGTTGATTCGATTCAAGCTTCCAATTGGAATATGAATCCTCAATTCTTACTATTCAGTCTTGATGAATTATAGTATTCTTTAGGTAAGATATCTTGATGTTCAGTTATATTGCTTATGATTGCTCTATTGTCATTTGTGAAATCCTATTCCTATTCCACATACGTTATATTCTATTTCGTGGATTTTTGCATCCTACTGGGTAATTTTTCGGAATACTCATGCATCATTAGATGCAGGCGTGAAAAAGGAATAAATCTAACCAAGTTGCAGTTGGAGGAAAAGCTTGGAGCTGCGGTTGAAAATACTTAGAGTTATCTTTTATCTTTCATTAAACAGTTGTAGAATTATGGCATGTGTGCCGAAAAATTATAATGGATTTGTTATTATTGAATATTTTAATGAACTGTATTGGAGAGTGATTTGAGATTTATGAATTTTAATTTCGTAGTATTAATGATGTTGATTCTTAAGACTGAATGTTATCAATTATACATCCTTTTGTGATGGTGTAATTGAATGGATGATCGAGTATTCGGTCGCGTTCCTGGGTTTCTGGCTTCAAGAATATTTGTATAAGGGACGTCTTCTGCACTCTGACGAGGCGGGAATTTTGGTGCATGACATTACATGACTCAACAATCTCTCATACATGAAATCAGTGGTACTATATACATGATTTTCATTAATTAAGTTTAGGTTAGGCAACCTACCTCTTGCCGGCTAGGAGATCTACCATACGAGTCCGTCGGAGCACCTCGCTCCTTCTCCCTGGCCACTCACCACCAGCACCCTCGTTGGCCTTTAGGTTAGTATTTCCTCCCTTGTTTTTTGGCTATAAGGAGATTAGGGTCATATATAGTGATTATGGTAGGTGATTGATCGTTTAAATATAAACCCCTTGCAAGTGCACAAGGCAATTGTATTATGACGAGTATAGAAAGGGTTGTCGAATCTCAGGGACGGTTAAATATTTTACCAAACTCAAGAGAAGAAAAGATGTAGTTTAATTAATTCTAAAGAAAGCAATGAACTTTAGCTAATCTAACTGAGATTTAATCAATATGGAGAAGTATCAAGGCAATGAATCCACCACTAGACATGCAATTACTACTCTTGATTATTATTACACGCAGATTGACATGATATGGTAACTTGTGTTCATTATCAGACACACAAATCACAATGAATTTGCTTACGTTCTTGGTCAAACACGAAAGTTCATCCACTATGGTGTAATCAATTCTATCCTTCGTTGGGCATGAAATTAATCACAACTCTGTTATAATGCAATTAATCCTATCCTTGGTCAGGCATAAAATCAATCATAATATTTAATTCCATTCATAATCAATCAAGTATATGGTCAAGCACTCAAAAGAATACTCATGAAATCGCAGTAAGCATGAATCATAATCAACTTTATAAAATTAAACTAACAAGAGTAGCAATACACATCTAGGGCTTCATCAAGCCTTGACAAGGAATTTAGTTACACATAGAAAGAAAGAAAAGAGAAGACTATTTATGTACACATATCGTCATGAATCCTTCTTCTTCTTTGCTCCAAAAGACTCCATCTCTTGCTCCTCTCTAGCCTCCAAAGTATGTTCTCTAGTAGCTAAAACGTTCTCCCTTAAGGCCTATTTATATATTTGAAGAGAAACCACGAAGTCCCCTTCCAAATCCGAGTCGAAATAGGTCTTATTTCAGTTTTTCGCAAACGGCAATCGATCGTACGTATTGCCGATCGATTGTCTACCGATCGATCACAATTCCTTCGTTATTTTCCTCTGATCGATCGTCTTGCCAATCGATGCCGTATGACTCCGATCGATCGTTGTTACTGTCTTGCGTAATTCAAAAACTCCTGTCGATACGATCGATCGTTTTGATGCCTCATTCGGGTCCAACATTCTAGATTTGAGAGGATAATACACCATAGACTTTTTTTTTTCAATAGGACTGTGTAAAGCCTGACTTCAAGATGCTTAGGTTTAACAATGACTCAAGGCCAATGACTCCCAACCAATTTGGCTTAGGGCATTAGGTTTTAAGTAGTTCGCTTCGGGCCTGAGCATCAGCCTATGCTAATCCTATAAAGTCAAGCAGCCCCTTTCTTTCATTTTGTTTACATTTTTTCACATTTTCATTTTCAGCTTTCATATTTTCAAGCATCTTTATTCTGTCCAGGTTGTATTATACTCTCAACTTATTTCGGGTTCCAAGCCCTTGCCATTGCTAAGTAAATGGTCTATCATGATCTTTTAAGTTCAACAGATAACTACACATCATCCAATGACTCTGACTAAAGAAATCGCACTGTAAATTAGCATTCAACAAATCTCTAGATGGCATTACTTTATGTATTAATGTGTGGGAGTGAGTTTTTTTAGCTCAAGCACCTGTTCCAAGAGGATTGTAACAGAAAGATATGCTCAGTTAAGTGTATCTATCCTCCAGTATATTTACTCACACTTCCACTGTAAATTAATTACTTAAGAATTGAAGCATACATTATCACGGGATAAACTATCAAAACCTATGAAAAAGTGCTAACAAAAAACCTAAAAAACTAATCAAATTTTTATGGTTTTTCATTTTCTGATTTTTTTATGCAAGCAATATTCCCTCCCCCAAACCTATTATGAACATTGTCCTCAATGTGAGCAAAATATAAAAATGACAATGATCATATAACAAAGAAAATAAGAAAAGGAGAAAATACACCTGAATACGTGGGTTGCCTCCCACCAGGTGTTAAGTTTAACGTCTTTAGCTAGACTGAGTCATTTATCCAACTTATCCTGGGTCCTTCAATCCAACATTCAGTCCCTCTGTGGTCCTACTGCACACATTAAAGTTAATGAAAGAAGTAGCAAGTGGATTATCAGAACAAATCCATGGAGGTGCACCATCCACCGGAGTGTCAATCATATAAACTGCATAAGAATCATATGATGGTGAATGCTGTTTTTGGGCATTAAAAATATTCAGTTTGACATTCAAATTTCCAAAAGACAGTTTCAGCACCCCATCCCGATAATTGATAATAACATTGGACATCGCCAGGAATGGACGACCCAAAATCACCGGAATCTGACTACCAATGTTCTGTACAGGTTCGATATGTAGGACAATGAAGTCCACAGGAAAGAAAAATTTGTCAACTTGGACCTGAACATCTTCAGTAACACCACGTGGAACTTTAATGGATCGGTCTGCAAGTTGTAGTGTTATAGCAGTCGGTTTCAACTCTCCCAACCCAAGTTGCTCATACACAGAATAAGGCAATAAATTGACACTCGCCCCCAAATCTAACAATGCCTTGTTCATAGTATGGTTCCCTATCACACATGAAATGGTTGGACATCCTGTGTCCTTATACTTCGGTGGAAGATTATGTGTCAATAGGGAACTCACCTGCTCAGTAAGGAAAATCTTTTTAGTCACATTCGATTTAGCTTTGCGCTTTTGGGTACAAAGGTCTTTCAGGAATTTGGCATAGGCAGACACCTGTTTAATGGCATCTAACAATGGGAGATTGACCTTAACCTGTTTTAACACCTCAAACATCTCCTCCGTCTTGTGGTGGGATTTACCAAACGGGGAGGGTTTGTCCAGGCATTGTGGGTATGGCGCCCTAGGAATATAAGGTTTCTCTTTCTGGGCTTCGGGTTGGTCATCCTGCTGGGTTTCAGAACTAACTGGTATAGCTTTGATAGGAATGGGTTCTTGTTCTATCGCAGGGGCAATATTCTCCCTCAAGGTACCTTGGGACAAGTCCTTAACCCTATTGTCGATTTGCCTACCACTCCTCATGGTAGTTATGGCTTGAACTTGCTCAGGAGGGTACTGGGAAGGCTCAACTGCATACTGACCTCTAGGGCTTTGTTGAGGTTGGCTCGGCAAGGTTCCTGCTTCCCTACGGTTCATGGATTGAGCCAGCTGTCTTAATTGGGTCTCTATCTTGGCAATAAATTGTGTATGGGAGTGGACTAGCTGGGCTTGGGTCCTTAGCTCACTTTTCGGCTCTCTGTGTTTGGATTCTATCTCAATTTTCATCTCGGTTAGAGTGGCTAACATCTGGCTCATCTGGTCTTCGAGGGTCGATTTCCTGTTGGGTTGGCCAAATGAAAGAGCTGAGGCTGGTTGGTAGGGCTAAGGTTGGCTATGAAACTCTTGTCTTGGGGCCTGATTAAAAGTAGGCCTTGGATTAGGTTGCCTCCAAGAAAAATTAGGGTGATCACGCCACCCAGGATTGTAAGTGCTGGAGTATGGATTGTTAGCTCTAGGAAAGTCTGTGCACTATTGACGTGTTCCTGTACTAGATTTGGATACTTGAAGGTAGAGGGGCAGTCAATAATGACGTGCATAGGGCTGGCACAAATGGCACAGACATCTTGAGAGGTTGGGGGTATAAGGTGGAGTCTGAGAGAAAAACCTGTCAAACCTCTCGGTCAGAGATGCCATTCTAAACTGGTGGTGGCTTTGACATTGTACATGCCTCCCCTTGGGGCACTCCTACCAGGCATATGGCCTTCAGATCCATAGAGGGTGGCACTGTGTAGAGAGTTTTCGCTCAGGTCCTCTAGTAGATCCCAAGCAGCATCCGAGGTTTTCTTCATGAATGTGCCTCCACAAGAGGCATCAATTAGGGTTTTGTACTGATCGTACACACCCTCATGAAATCTTTGAACTAATTGCCACTTGGGCACATCATGGTGTGGACAGGACCTGAGTAGGGCTTTCATCCTTTCCCAACTTTCATGGAATTGCTCATTAGGTTGCTGGGTAAAGGTGATGATTTCATTGCGGATCTTATTGGTCCGCCCTACAGGGAAATATTTCTTAAGGAATTCGGCCTGAAGTTCCTCCCAAGTGGAAATGGAGTTGTGTTCAAGGGAGTATAGCCATTCCTTGGCCCTGTCTTTCAAAGTGAATGGGAACAACCTAAGGCGCACTTGGTCATCAAACAGTGTGAGTTTAAAGGTGGTGTTAACTTCCAGGAAGTTTTGGAGATGCTTGTAGGGTTTTTTATTGAGTTAGCAATGATAGGTAGGGAGCATCTAGATGATGTTGGGTTTAATCTCAAAGTTCGCCACATTGTCAGGTAAGCGGATGCAGGAGGGGAAGGTGTACGTGGTGGGACGGTAGTAGTCTTGTAGGGTTCGGAGATGGGGCACTATCGAAATTTGGTTTAGGCCATTCCCACCCCCAAGGTTCATGTTGTCTGCCATTGGATGGATTTCAGGGATTGGTTTGCTAGGAGTTCTACAGATCCTATATAGGCACTCAAGATCAGGATAAAGGCAAGGTCGGGGTTCAGAGAGCGATGACCATGCATGCACAATAAAAATCAAACAAAACCTATAACAGCCTTAATAGCGACAACTAGCAAGCATCAATCCTATATAGCGACAACTAGCAATCCTAATAGCGACAACTAGCACGTCATGCAATCCCACAAAGAAAATAGAAAACACCAAGCACCCAAATTTATTCTAAAAGAAGGTTAAGAGAGTGCAAACAGTGGGAAGGGATGGCCCTTCCAACGATGATGAGAATCAGCGTCCTCTCTTAATCATGCAGAAAAAAAAATGATATTAAGCTATTGAAAATAAATTTAAATTAAGCTAAACTATTCTAAAGCTAATTATGCTAAGAATTTGGTAAACTACTGACTTTCATCCACGGCAACGGCGCCAAAATCTTGATCGTTTAAATATAAACCCCTTGCAAGAGCACAAGGTAATTGTACTACGGCGAGTATAGAAAGGGTTGTCAAACCTAAGGGACGGTTAAATATTTTACCAAACTCAAGAGAAGAAAAGATATAGTTTAATTAATTCTAAAGAAAGCAATGAACTTTTAGCTGATCTAACTGAGATTTGATCAATATGGAGAAATATCAAGGCAATGAATCCACTACTAGACATGCAATTACTACTCTTGATTATTATTACACGCAGATTGACATGATATGGTAACTTGTGTTCATGGTCAGACACACAAATCACAATGAATTCGCTTACGTTCTTGGTCGAACACGAAAGTTCATCCACTATGGTGTAATCAATTCTATCCTTCGTCGGGCATGAAATTAATCACAACTCTGTTATAATGCAATTAATCCTATCCTTGGTCAGGCATAAAATCAATCATAATATTTAATTCCATTCATAATCAATCAAGTCTATGGTCAAGCACTCAAAAGAATACTCATAAAATCGCAGTAAGCATGAATCATAATCAACTTTATAAAATTAAACTAACAAGAGTAGCAATACACATCTAGGGCTTCATCAAGCCTTGACAAGGAATTTAGTTACACATAGAAAGAAAGAAAAGAGAAGCCTATTTATATAAATCCATCGTCATGAATCCTTCTTCTTCTTTGCTCCAAAAGACTCATTCTCTTGCTCCTCTCTAGCCTCCAAAGTATGTTCTCTAGTAGCCAAAACATTCTCCCTTAAGGCGAGAAACCACGAATTCTCCTTCCAAATCCGAGTTGAAATTGGTCTTATTTCAGTTTTCCGCAAACGGCGATCGATCGTATGTATTGCCGATCGATCGTTTACTGATCGATCACAATTCCTCGTTATTTTTCTCCGATCGATTGTCTTGCCGATCGATGCCGTATGACTCCTATCGATCGTTGTTACTGTCTTGCGTAATTCAAAAACTCAAGTTGATACGATCGATCGTTTTGATGCCGATCGATCGTTGCCTTCAGTAACACTATTTTGCGGCTCAGGCGATCGATTACGTTGAATGGCCGATCGATCGTAGTTACTCTTCATGAACTTCCAATGGCTATAACTTTTCGTTCCGAACTCTGAATTGTGCGTGGTTGGTGACGTTAGAAAGCTGACTTCTTGAACTTTAACATGAACTTGAATTAGTCCAATCAGACAATTGCACACGAAGTTATGATGATTTAACCATTGAAGTCTATTTTCACCTCATTTCTGTGTATTACTCTCGTTTTCTACAAAAACAAAAAGTACATTAAGGTAGTACTAATTCTAATCAAACAATAACATAAATATAAGTTTAGAAGATAATAAAATACATAATTCATGTATAGATCGGTGATTAATGAGGAGCTTTCTCTAATTAGGTTGGAATGCACACCCAAAAAACCATAGCTAATTTAGAGCCGTGAAGCAACAGTCCATGCATGCCTCACTAGAAAGATGGGTCCACTAAGGGACCCACTCTTAGGGCCAATTAGAAATTTCCTTTTATTTTATCTTAGAAATTTTCACATAATTTGAATAAATTGCAAATAAAATAGGAAAAATTACCATAATATGGAAAAATACCTGGAAAAGTGGGTATTACATCCTTTCCCCATTTTAGGGAATTTCGTCCCCATAATTTGGCTGGGCGCATCTTGAAAAAGTTTAGGTTAGGTCTTCCTCATATCATCTTCATACTTTCATGTTATTTCTTCAAATGCGCGGTTCCTCCATTGCACCTTCACCATGATAATTGTCTTCCTCTGTATTACCTGCTCTTTTCAGCCCAATATCTTCATTGGCCTTTATTTATAGGTTAGTGATTGTTTAAAATTAAACCCTTGCAAGTGCACAAAACAATTGTGTACTACAACGAGTATTAAGGGTTGTCGAACCTCAGGGACGGTGAATACTTTACCAAATTCAGGAGAAAAGTTGCAGTTTTTAGTGACTCTAAGGAAAACAGTGAACTTTAACTAATCTAAGGTGAAATTAATCAATATGGAGAAGACCAAGGCTTCGAATCCACCACAATAAACTAGTGTATCGTTCTCTCTCTCTTTTGAATAAAGATTTCTAATTGGCTAGCATATTCCTCTCGAACATACACTTGTCAACTCAAAATATAGTGCTCTCTTCTCGGATGTAACACATAAAACGGTTAAAACGTGAAATTGTGATCTATCTCTCTCGAGTATAAACCAATGAAACTTTATTGATATATAACACCTCAGTCTACTCACGTTCCTCTCGGATATGCAAGTATTCTTCGGATTGAAGCTCACAAGAATTCACTCTTCTCTCTCGAGTACAAAGAACAAACCTTTAATAAATTAACAGTGATTATACAATAAAATCCATACACCAACTAGAGTAAAAACATAATATGAGAGAAAGAAACTATACAACCGGATTATTGGGCTTCATTTACGCCTTGAAAAAGTGTTTAGCCTCGCATTGGAAGAGAATCCATCATCAAATTCTTCATCTTCTTCTTCTTCTTCTTCTCTCCTTTGCTCTAGCCTCCAATTCTGCTCAAGATGATCTCCAAGATAGCCCAAAACGTTCTCCCTTAAGGCCTATTTATATCTTTGAAGATAAACCACGAAGTTTCCTTCCAAATCCGAGTCGAAATAGGTCTTATTTTAGTTTTGCCGCATACGACGATCGATCGCTCCGTATTGCCGATCGATCGCTTTCCGATCGATCACTATTTCCTACATTATTTTCTGCCGATCGATCGTCCTTCCGATTGATGCCGTATAACTCCGATCGATCACTGTTACTGTCTTGCGTAAATAAAAAATTCCAGTAGATATGATGGATCGTGTTGATGGCCGATCGATCGTTTCCTTCAATAACACTGTTTTGCGGCTCAGGCGATCGACCGCATTGAATGGCCGATTGATCGTAGTTATTATTCATGAATTTCCAATAGTTATAACTTTCTGCTTCGAACTCCGAATTGCACGTGGTTGGTGGTGTTAGAAAGCTGTCTTCTTGAAGTTTAACATGAAGCTTGAATCAGTCCAATCAGAGATATGAATATGAAGTTATGAAGGTTTAACCGTTAAAGTCATGTTTCACCATATTTTTGCATCTTTGCTCTCATTTTCCTACAAAACCAAAAACTATATTAAAGTAGCACTAATTCTAATCAAACACTAACATAAACATAAGTTTAGGAGATAATAAAAATACATATTTCATTAATTCTAATCAAACACTAACATAAACATAAGTTTAGGAGATAATAAAATACATATTTCATGTATAGATCAGTTAGGTCGTGCTGCAAGTCTATAGTGGCAATGTTAAGGATGTGGTCTCCTCAACACTAGAGACATGAAAAACATTGTGCACCCCTTACAAGCTCAGTGGTAAAGCCTCTATAAGTAGTTGGGCCAACCCAATCCAAGATCTCAAAGAGCCTAATGAACCGTGGACTCAAATTCCCCTTCTTTCTTAAGTGCATGACTCCCTTGATCGGTGTGACCTTAAGAAAGACATGATCCCTGACTTGGAATTCCAGCTCTTTGCGCAGTTGATCTACATAGTTCTTTTGATGCTTTTGATCATCTTGACCTTATCAGCACATTGCTCAATCAACTATGCCTTCAGCAACTTTTTCTTTCCCACTTCACCCCAACAATTAGGTTGCATGACATTGACGTCCATAAAGTGCCTCATAAGACGCCATGCAAATACTGAAATGAAAATTGTTATCACAAGAAAACTCAATCAAAGGAAGATTGTGAGCCCAATTACCACTCCAATCTAAGTTACAAGACTTGAGCATGTCCTCAAAGGTCTGTATAGTTCGCTCTGACTGTCTATCTGTCCTGGGGTGAAAGGCAGTGCTGAAGTTCAACTTTGTGCCAAGTGCCTCTTGAATGTTCCTCCAAGGGCGAGAGGTAAATCTAGGCTCCCTGGCTTAGACGATAGACACTAGAATACCATGCAACATGACAATCTCTTTTATATAGAGTTGCACTAAACTCTCCCAGTTCTGCTTCCACCTAATGGGTAAAAAGTGAGCTAATTTCTGTCCACCACAACCCAAACTGCATCATGTTGTTTTTGTGACTTGGGTAAACCCACCACAAAATCCATAGCAATATATTCCCATTTTCTCTGAGGCATCTTCAATGGGCTTAACAACCAAGATAGTCTCTGATGCTTTGCCTTTACCTGTTGACATGTCAAACATTGAGATACAAACTCACAATAGCTTTCTTCATTCCATGCGACAAAAAATTCCTCTTGATATCTTGGCATTTTTTGAGCTATGTGGATGAATTGTATACTATGAATGTGGGCTTCTTTTAGTAATTCTTGCTTTAGGTCAGAATTAGCTAGAACCATAAGTCTTCCCTCAAAGCAAATACCATAATCTGAACCCTTACAGAAATATGATCATTCAAGTAGCTTTACTTTGTCCTCATTCACCTGCTGAACTATCTGAGACTGCACAGAGAAACTAGCTAAAATTAGCTTCTCCCCTTTTGGAGGAACCTCTAAGTGAAGGCCAGCCAAGTCACTAAACAAGCCCCACTCCCAGATCACCAAGTATGAGACTAAGATTTCTATTTTTCTGCTCAAAGTATTTGCAACTACATTAGCCTTGCCACGGTGATATTGGATGGAAAAGTCGTAATCCTTCAAGTATTCAAGCATCTTCTCTGTTGCATGTTCAAAAATGATTTTATGAAAACACATATTTGAGGCTTTTATGATCAATGAACACCTCAAAGGTCACTCCATATAGGTAGTATTTTTAGATCTTTAGTGCAAAAACAACTGTCAATTCTAGATCATGGGTTGATGCATACATGAGCCATAATAAACTAATATCTTATTACAATAAATGTTCTTGGCAACACACGTGCTTAACTTTAATCAAAGCAAATTGCATCTAAAAGAAAATAACTCTTACTGCAACTATTATATGTAGTTACCTCCTGTGTCCCAATACTAATAAGCTTACTCTTTAGAACTGGTAGTAAAAAATGGAAGTTGAGTATAGACTACTAAATAGGAAAGTCTATAAAGAATGTTAAGCACAACAATATTCAATACATTCAAAAGTAAAATCTACATCAAGCAATAACTCAACAATTCCATTCCTACTTCTAGTACTTTACCATAAGATGTATTAGATCAAAGATATTCTTCCTCATGCCATGATCTACTCTCAATGACTCATTTGTAAGATTATTCTCCTATGGAATTCCCCTAGCACTTTTTTTCTTCTATTCATGTCTTATACCTTTATTCCTCCTCAAGCTACTCAAGGAGATTCTCATAGGATCTATTCTCTTATTGAATTGTCCTAGCTATCTCTCATTTAAGAACTATTATATTGAGGAATCTATAGTGTTAAATGGTGTCTATGGGATCTATTTTCTTGAGGAATTTGTCTTGTGGTTTCTTTTTACATTCGATCCATTGTCATCCACTCTATGACAGGTAATCCCGAATAGAATTCATGGTCTCCTCCAATACGGTCATTATGAACTTCGTCGTAATCCTGAATGCTTACTTTGATCTCTTCATGGCTAAACCAGTCTCGATTTGTGCCTTCCAACTGACACAATTGCTCTTGTGGCTCGTGGTTTTTTCCTTCAATTCCGTCCTTCACAGTCTAAGTTAATACCCGGAGAGAATGTCATACTTCTTATACCCTCACATTCACCCTAAAACGTCTCTACCTATTCTACAATATCCTGTTAGAACCATCCTTCACAATCCAAGTTAATACCCATAGTGAAGGTCATACATATACATTTCATTCGAGGTTATTGTCTTGAACCATGGGTGATTAACTCTCACATTCACACTAAAATGTCTCTACATGTTCTACAATATCATACTGTAATATATCTTGTTACTATTTATAATCCATTATTCATTCTTTCATCTTATTTTTCCTAATCATAGTGTCTCTTTCTATAGTGTAGATTATGACATTATTCATGCCTATGCACATTAGTTCATTGTACTAATTCTTATGGTTCCAAGATAATTAATTACAATGTCATATTAGTTGCTAGGCATTATAACCCTAGAACTATTCCTTATTCAAATCCTTCTATTTGTAATGTTGTTTTGCCCATCGACAAATATGCGTGTCTAAGGGTTTTGTCGATGGTGCCCTTTTACTTGCTGACATGTTGGGTATGCTGCTACATACCTTGCTATGTCTTTCTTCATTTCATTCCACTAAAATCCTTTATTTAGATCTTGGTACATCTTTGTTCACTCAACAATTTGTCTTGGCCAGATCTCTCTTTGGATCCATCACTCTTACTTGGTACCGAAACACCTCATCTGCATCCGGCATTAGTTCCATTCTCTTGATCCACTCCTCGAACCACTCATTGTTTTTTTGTGCATCAATGATCCTTTGCTCAATTGCTGATTCCACTGTGAAGTTGGTAATGAGAGCTTTCCCTTCTTGGTTTGGCCTAATAATTCTGGCCTTAGCTAACATATTGTACATGTCCCAAACTCTTTAAGTAGCCACAAAAGCCGACTTCCTGCTCATTGCATCTACAATTGAATTTGCCTTACCCAATGATATTCTATCAAAAAATCATAATCCTATATGAAATCTAGTCATCTTCTCTGGCGTAAATTCAGATATTTCTGGGTAAACACATACTTCAAGCTCTTGTGATCGTTGAATACTTAGAAGCTTGCACCATACAAATAGAGCCTCCAACAATTGCCGCCAACTCTAAGTCATAAGTGGAGTAATTAAATTCATGCTTCTTCAATTGTCTTGACGCATACACTACCACTTTTCTATTTTGCATAAGTACACATCCCAGTCCTTTCAATGAAGAGTCATTTTACACAACGTATCCTTCATGACCTTCTGGTAGCGCTGGAGCACTTGTAAGCTTAGTCTTTAACTCCCGAAAAACTCTAATTTAATTAATAATAATTCCAAAACTCATCCTTTCCAAAATGAACTAAAATCAGATGATTTTTTAGTTCTAGTTGATCTTGGTATAAGTGTTATTATATGGATTTCCGTTTCTAGTATATCTCTTATTTGACTTCTTATATTAGAATATGGATCAAATAATAGATATTCCTTTTCAGGTGGTCTATGAGCTGTTGCACAATCAATTAGTTATGAAATACCATAAACTCTATGTGTGTTATCAATATCTCTACATGTGATACGCTGAATTATCAACCTCTATTCCTTTCTCCTATTTATAGGAAAGAGACTGAATGTATTGAATAAATATCTTTGCTTTATTGTTCATCACTCGGGTCAATAAATTAAACCCGAGTGAAACAAAATAGCTTATGAATTAGCAGTAAGAGCATTAGTTCTCATTCCTTAAGTATGGGAGCAAAGTGTAAGTACACATAAGCAATGGAAATTAATTTACCCAAGGGTTGCTTGAGTAGCCATCATCCCTTGAAGTCACTAACTCAAGGATCTTCCGAGTGAGTACTAATTTCGGACAGTGGACGTATAACCTTTTCTATACTTGGTGTCGGGCCAACAGGGGTGTGGTTTTTTAAATCTCAATCCTAGCTCAACCCTATTTAAGGTGGGCCAGAATATATGAGGTCCTAACCTGCATTTTTGCGAACCAAGTAGGGCCAGGCCGGGCCTTTAATGTTGCACCCCTAATCTCAATCCTGGTGTTGAAAGTGTTGAGTAGAAACAAGTCCAGTGGACCAACATTTATGACTTCCTCTTTCTTATAATGCTTATTTAGTTCTCTTCAGTCCCACCCTATAAAATAATGAGAGGGCCCAAATTTGGAAAATGCTATTTTTTTTTTGTGAAACTACAAATTATTTTTCGAAGGCAAAAACCAATATGTTCCAGAATGCAAGTTCCAATTCATTAAATTAATCAAGTGTAATTTGTGCCATAAGTTATTATGGGGGCATATGCTCTTAAATGAAGGCAAAAGCTTATGGCTGTCAACGGGTTGGGCTCTTGAGGGCCAAAGGTGGGCCCTAACCCGGCCTTAGCCCTAAGTTAGCTTCCAAAAATCAAGCCCGACCCTAAAATTAAGCGGGCTATGGTCGAGCCAACGGGCCTTCGGGATTTAATCTTTTAAATAAAATATTTTATTTTTTTTAAAAAAAATACAATTTTATTTAGACTTATGCTTTGAAGGGATCTCACTAACGAGCTTTTAACCTTTGTTTAAGTCCTTAATAACAAATAATAAGGGTGCATATGTTTTACACCTCTTAAATACATGAGTTTTTCTATTAATCATTATCCTCTTAACGATGTGAGACTATTCTCTCTATAAAAAGTGAAATTAATTTTTACGATTAGATCAGGCTAGCGGGCCAACGGGCTTTTTGCACTAGGCCCTAGCCCGACCCTAAAGATGGGCCCAAGATTTTAGGCCCTACTCCTCGTTTTGGTGGGCTGGGTAGGGTCGGGCTTGCAAGCTGATTCTTAAAATTGACATCCCTACCTATAGGTAGAGTTTTTTAATGCCTATAAAAAAACCACCTTCATGCACACCCCACCATGGCAATGCCACCCTTTATCCTGTTTTAGATGCTACATGTGGAAAAAAGATAGTCCTTTTTTGGTGAATTTAAGTGTATGTTAGACCTCTTCTACAACCCCCAACCTCCCCCACATTAGAGTTTCCACTATCCAATAAAAGTCAACTTTTTTCTACATGTAGCATCTAAAACAAACAGGATGAAGAGTCTTAATTAGCCATACTTACTGGTATCATTACCATGACAAATTCACCCTTATTAATAACTTCTTTTTACAATAAAATTCCATACTGGCAGTAGCAAGAGCATAATTGGACAGTGGTGGCAGACTATATTGTCGTTATTGAATTTACATACATGTCCCAATCTAACTAATCTGACCATTAACAGATAACGACGTACTTAATTAATTAAGCCGATACCCACCTATCGTACCACCCAGCATTAAAAAGTCAAACTGTACCCAGTGCTTTTTAAGTTAGATTAAAGATCCCGCTTGCACATCTGACCGTCCTTATCTGCACATCAACTACTATGCAGAAAATTAGACCCAAATAATAAAATGAATCTTTTTTCAAAAAAGTTGGTGGCAGTGCAAATATTTAAACGCCCTCATCTATTTGCAGGTGACAAGGTGATAGTGACAAAAGGTTGTTCCACTTCCAAAACCATCCACGCCACCATGTCCTTGTTCGTTTGTAGTGGCAATGTCCAAAACATCCTCAAATACAAATGATTGTGCTATTTCACACACAAACACGCACACGCGTGCGCACACACACATGCACATACTACATGTTTGAACGAGTAATGATATCATTCGGCGACATATTATTCATGTTTATGCACATTAGCTCATTGTCCTACCTATGATAATTCCATCATAATTCCCTAATTACAGTGTCAAATTAGTTACTAGGTATTATAACCCTAGAACTATTTCTCATTCAAAATTCTTCTATTTGTTTTGCTGTATTGCCCATCGACATATATGCATGTCTATGGGTTTTGTCGATGGTGCAGAGAACATGGATTTTGGTTTCTTTTATGCTATACTCAATATTCATTAGTAATACAACTCTACTATTACTATAGTAAAGCAATAACATGCAATTCATGATTTTTTTATTTCCTTGGCTATCGACACATGCTCATCAATAAAACTTGGTGTCAGTGGTGATGTGTTGATGCCCGTGACAGAATCCAGATATGCCATTTTCTATTCAATTATGATTCATGGAAAGACAAAATTAATAACATTACTTCATGTACATTATCATCTGAGAACGTACTTTTGCATGAAATCATATTTTCATCATCATGATTCTTTTTTAAGGATGAAACTACATATGATACTAGTTATAACATGAAACAAACATGATTACATCCAAATAATTCATATTTTCTCTTTAGTTCTACCTTACCTCGCAACGCTATGGACTAAAGCATGACATCAATCATCTTTTTGCCATATCTCCATTTCATATCATGATAATAAACATACAAGTCTTTCTATCATGACATAACATTCAATTCATTTACTTTCATTCTAAACATGCATAATATACAATCCAATGTGATGCTCCGATTTGATCATAGAGGCAACACAAAATATGTGGTTGTTTTCCTATCTCGATTCCGACAAGTAGAAGTCGGGAATCCTTCTCCTTCTTCTCCATCCTCCAAGCCCTAATCTCCCTTACCTCCTTTAGCATCTGGATAATTAAAAAAGTGGCATCAATGGAGTTAAAATCCTTTTTATACTTGAAAATTATGTTTAGTTATATTTTGGAGCTGTACAGACAAAACTACCCCTGAACCATAGACGCATGCTTATATACATTTTTTTGTGTCGATGACAATGTGTCCATGGTTACAGAAATTTAATTGCAATTATTTTTCAATTTTTCGAGGTCTTGCATCCCATGCATGCTGCTAGTTCTTCAGTTTCTATATTTAGTGTTGTTACTAGTTTTGAGATACAGTCCATGATTGCCATTGAGCTCTCTCGCCTTATGGGTGCTTCTGCTTCAGCTTCATCTGTGGTGTTTTCCTGTTCCTGGTTTGGTTGCTCTATTCATCTGAATTTGAATTTGAACTTGTTTGCCTTTGTCTATATTCATCTGAATATCCTATCTCTTCCCACTCTAAATCTGAAATCTGCATGTCTGGCTGAGTCTGTTTTTTACATCCTGAAATCAGCATCTTGTACCACCACCTACTCCATGATCTCCTACCGCCTTGTTCTCCCTCGCATTTTCCATTCGTTGCTAGACCATGTCCTTTGTGCAAACGCTAAATATTTGACACATCTGAGTTTAAGGTTGGGTGTTAGAATATATTTACCTCTAGATTTTGTTGTCATTAGTATTAGTTCTTATATTATAGAAGGTAACAAAACCGCCAACTTGCAACCAAAACCTGCAAACTGGGTGACAGTCTCAGGGTGGTCGGACAGAGAAGAGCCGGAGGTGGCCGCGGAGGAGATATGATATGCATGAAATATCCACATTTATATGCATTATTTACTTATTCGCTAGTATAATTTTAATCATAAAACATGAATAAAATAGGTTATTTGTGATTAGGATAGTAATTAGGGGATTCATAATTAATTTACTATAATTAACTATTTTAGATGCATTAAAGAATTTAAGGAATTATATTTTTATTATGCGTCTAATTTTGGTTTGGTTTTATCATTGTAGGTTCAAAAATGCGGATTGCAGATCGACAACAGAATAGCGCATTAGACCGGTTTTGAAGTGCCAAAGTGACCCAAGAGATAATATCACGCGCACCGAAGATCTGAACTGTTGATGAGTCACTTAAGAGAAGACGAGCGCGAAATTGAAGGAAGGGCGTTCAGACTCAATTCGGCGGTTGAGATTGCTTGAACTGGTTTTATTTGATTGAAAGAAAAGAAAAAAAAAAGAAACTGAAATGAACCGGTTCGGTCCGAAGAAAGGAAATTAAAAAAAAAAGACAACCCGAGCCACTGGCTCGGGTGTCTAACAACGGAGCTCGAGCGTCTGCTCGAGTGCCTGTGGTACGAGGGCAGAGCCCGACGGAAGGTGATGGGCTGCGATACTTTCACAGCGGAGCTCGAATCGAAGGCCATGACGGCGATGATTTCACGGCGATGGTGCGAGCAGCGGCGAGGATGATTGGGTCGAGCTCGAAGGCAGTAATGGCGGACAAAGAGGAGCTTGAATCGACAGCGGCTATGGTGGCCATGGTGATAGAGGAGAAATCAGGTGAGGCTGATGGCAATGTCGACCTCGACGGCGGATTTTGAGGGTGTCTTCAACTCGGAAACTAAAGAGGGAAATAGTGCTCGATTTGGACTGTGAAGGTGTGTTCATCCAGGAGTCTCGAACTAAAACAGAAACCAAAAAGGATAGGAAAGATCAGATTTTTTTAGATGGATTTGGGATTATGTCAAGTCAGAAAGATGTGGAATAGGAGACTATTTCAAATTGCCTATAAAAATCGAGAAGAATTGAGACGAACTGGGTGTTCTGTTTTGAAAAAAATAGAGCTTTGGCAGAACTGGTTCTTGGTGTTTGGGTGGTGATTTTGGCCGGAAAACAAGAAGGAGAAAAAGAGGAATCGACGGGGGAGAGAAGCGGAAGAAATCTAGAGAAGAAAACCGGATTTTTGAACTGTTTTGAGATGATGTACAGTACTGCTACAGTACTGTCGAAACTGCTACAGTGATTTCGGGTTGGGGAAGATGAACCGTGCTCGATGAATAGTGTTTCTGCAATGAACAGTTTTTTGCTACAGTACAGTGAATAGTGTTTCTGCTACAGTATTTTTTCATATGAAATTTCTTCCAAGATCTGATTTTTCTTTTCTCATGAATACGAATAGCTAAATCTCTTGTCAAAGCTAGAGGTGACATTATTTGATTAGTATTTTTATGTCTATAAAGAAGTGCTACTTATTGCTTATTTGGTTGAATGCGATGTTTTGATAAAGTCATAATCTATAAAATTATTTGATTTGTCGTTAACGTAAGGTACGGTGAATGCTTAAAATTCCCTGTGATTAGTAGACTATGTTTGTTAATGATGAATATTCGATCGATATTTTTATGTTAACGATGAATTTGAATGCAATATCATCCAATTAGGTCAAATCATTATTTGAATCTAATTGTGTAATTAAATAGACATAGAAGTATTAATTAAATAATTGATCCTTGAATCTTTGATATCTCCCATTGATTATCTTTGCCATCTTTAGTTAGTTTTAATTGAATTTTTAATCGTCATTTTAGTAGTTAATTAAATTACAATCTCTCTACAAAATTTCCTGATAAGAACTTTAATTTGTTGAGTTAAGTAGTTTTAAATTAGTTTGGAATAGATTAATTCTACATCACTCCCTGTGGTTCGACACTTGGATTCACCGAGTATATATTACAATTTGTCAACCTATTTTGGGGTTTGATCAAATTTTGGCGCCGTTACCGGGGAGTGAAGTTTAGGATTAATCTTCCAATTAGTTTCTTTCTTTCTAGCATAATTTAATTAATTTTAATTATTCTTAGTTTAATTTAGCTTGCTTATTTTGCAGGAATTTAGAGTCCTATCTGGAACAAAAAGGCTTTTCATTGGATTTTTCTTCAAATTTGGTAACTTCGTTCCATATCTCTCTTTGAAATTTCTGTTGCTTGTGCATGCACTCGTGGAATAGAGATACCAGTGGACGATTGGTTAGAGATAATTCTGCTATTTTGATTGAGAATCCTTTGTTTGAATTTTCTATTCCATCACACACACCACACAATATGGCTGATCAGGGTAGTAACCATGATATTAATGAAAATGAGATTGAACATGATGCACTAATGCGGCCCTTGCGTGATTATCTGTAACCTGCACGCACTAGCACACATTCATGTATTATATTGCCTCTACAAGCACATCACTTCACTTTTAAGCCTGGAATGATAAACTTGCTTCCCAAATTCCATGGTATAGATTCGAAAAACCCTTATTTGTATTTAAAGGAATTTGAGGAAGTATGCGCAACTTTTGAGCAGGCTTGTAGTGAAGATATTATCAGGCTAAAATTGTTTCCATTTTCCTCGAAGGATAAAGCCAAAACTTGGCTGAATTCTCTTAAGCCTAGATCTGTAGGAACTTGGAAAGAACTACAAACTGAATTCTTTAAAAAGTTTTTTCCAGTTCATAGGACAAATGCTTTGAAAAGACAAATAATAAATTTTGCTCAAAAATAAAATGAATCATTTTATCAATGTTGGGAGCGATATAAAGATTTGTTAAATTCTTGTCCACATCATGGGTATGAGAAGCGGCGCACCATCAGTTTCTTTTATGATGGGATGACGCCTTCAATGAAACAATTTGTTCAAACCATGTGTAATGGGGAATTCTTTGATAAAGACCCTAATGAAGCCCTTGATTTTCTAGATCAAATAGTCGAAGACTCAGATTCTTGGGACCCCACGGATCCCTTTGATGTTTCTAATAAGCCGAAGTCTTCAGCTACTAGTGGGGGTCTGCATTATCTTAGGGAGGAGGATAATTTGAGTAATCGGATAGCCTCTTTGGCTAGAAAGGTGGAGGCTATGGAATTAGGGAAAATTAATGTTGTTAAGTCTATTGCTACAGAAGAGGTATGTGGAATTTATGATGTCATGAGACACCCTACTAATGAGTGCCCTACCATTCCTGCTTTCAAGGAAGTGTTGCATGACCAAGCAAATTCCGTGACCCCTTTCAAGAGGCAATCTCCTTATGGAGACACATACAACCTAGGATGGAGGAATCACCCTAACTTTAGTTGGAGGAATGATAGTGCTACACAAACACCACCTCCTCAAGCATCTTCCAGTTATACTCCATATGTTCCACCTCACAGGAAGACACTTGAGGAGACACTACAAACTTTCATGCAAGGGCAAGCTACCATTAATGAACAAACCTCATAAGCCATTAATGATATAAAGAGCTCTATCACTAAATTGACATCTTCTCTAGCTGTTCAAGAGAAAGGTAGGTTTCCTGCTCAACCCCAACCCAATCCGCAGGGGCAAGTTCACATAATGGACACACAATCTTCTGATTCACAACTGGAACATGCTAAGTCTATTACCACTCTTCGTAGTGGAAAAGAAATTGACAAAACAATTCCACTTAAGGCCCAAAAATCTTCTGTGAATGATGAATCAAAACATGATAATGAGGAAATTGATAAGTTTGGGTCAAGTGAAGATGTGAGATGTCCTATTCCAACTCCATTTCTACAGAGGTTGAAACCACCTCAAAAGCTGAACCAAAATGCTAAAATTTTTGAACTTTTTAAGCAGGTGAAAATTAACATTCCCTTGTTAGATGCAATCAAACAGGTACCTTCTTATGCTAAGTTCTTGAAAGATTTGTGTACTATTAAGCATAAGTTGAATGTGCAGAAAAAAGCCTTTTTAACTGAACAGGTAAGTTCTATAATTCAACACAAAAGCACGCCCAAATATAAGGATCCCAGATGTTCAACTATTTCATGTGTGATCGGGAACTTTAGGGTAGACCAAGCCTTGCTTGATCTTGGGGCTAGTGTTAATCTTTTGCCTTATTCAGTGTACACTCAGCTAGGTCTTGGGGAACTTAAACCCACCACCATTACTCTTCAACTTGCTGATCGTTCTATTAAAATCCCAAGGGGAGTGGTGGAAGATGTGCTTGTTCAAGTAGATAAATTTTACTTTCCTGTTAATTTTATTGTTTTGGACACACATCCTGTTATAAATGCAAGTGCAAATATTCCTATCATATTAGGTCGTCCATTTCTTGCTACTTCAAATGCTTTGATTAATTGTAGGAATGGTGTGATGAAACTTTTATTTGGCAATATGACTTTGGAATTGAACATATTTAATGTTTGCAAACAACCAGGCGATGATACTGATGTTCAAGAAATTAATTGGGTTAATAACTTTGTTAGAGATCAATTTCATGTTTCATCTTTTTCTGACCCTTTAGAATCTTGCTTAGTCAACTCTTTATATGATGAATCTAAAGTGGATTTTGAAAAGGCTGAGATTTGTTCTTTACTGAAGTCTCTATAGGTATTGGAAGTGAATGGATGGAAACCCAAGTTTGAGGAGCTACCATTGCGTGACAAATTGCCTACTCCATCAAGCATTCAAACACCCAAATTGGAATTGAAAAAGTTACCAATTGAGCTCAAATATGCATTTTTGGGTGATGGTGAAACTCTTCCGGTGATAATATCGTCTCATCTTAATCTTATCGAAGAGGGTAAGTTGCTTGATATTTTGAGAAAGCATAAAGGTGCAATAGGATGGACAATTGCTGATTTAAAAAGAATAAGCCCTTTGATTTGCACTCATTGTATTTATTTCGAGGACAATGCCAAACTGTCTAGGGAGATGCAATGTAGGTTAAATCCAATCATGAAAGAGGCAGTTAGAGCTGAAGTTCTTAAGCTCTTGGATGCGGAGATCATTTACCCCATTTCTGATAGCAAGTGGGTTAGTCCTACACAAGTAGTGCCTAAGAAATCTGGTGTAACAGTTGTCAAGAATGATAATAATGAATTAATACCCACTAGAGTTACATCTGGCTGGAGAATGTGCATTGATTACAGGAAGCTGAACTTAGTCACTAGGAAAGACCATTTTTCGTTGCCGTTTATAGATCAGGTTCTGAAGAGGGTAGCTGGCCACACATATTACTGTTTCTTAGATGGCTACTCCTGTTACAACCAAATTGAAATTGCATTAGAAGACCAGGAGAAAACTACATTCACATGTCCTTTTGGCACTTTTGCTTACAGGAGAATGCCTTTTGGCTTATGCAATGCACATGCAACATTTCAAAGATGCATGCTGAGTATTTTTAGTAATATAGTTGAACGCTATCTTGAAGTGTTTATGGATGACTTTTCTGTATTTGGTGATTCATTTGATGACTGTTTGTCTAATTTGCAGAAAGTTTTGAGCAGGTGTGAAGAGAAGAACCTTGTGCTTAATTGGGAAAAATGTTATTTCATGGTTTCTAAATCAATTGGTTTGGGTCATATTGTTTCTTCTAAGGGAATTGAAGTTGATAAGTCAAAAATTGATTTAATTACCCATTTGCCTACACCTAAGACTGTTAAAGATATTAGATCATTTTTGGGTCATGCAGGGTTTTACAGGAGATTCATCAAAGATTTTAGTTCTATTTCTAGACCATTATACAATCTCCTATGTAAAGATACTGTTTTTGAATGGAATGCTGATTGTGAAAAAACTTTTGCTAAACTGAAGGGAATGCTTACTTCAGCCCCTATCATGCAACCCCCAGATTGGACTTTACCGTTTGAGATAATGTGTGATGCTAGTGACTTTGCTGTGGGGGTTGTTTTGGGGCAAAGGAAGGATAAGAAGACTTATGTTATTTACTATGCAAGTAAGACCTTAGATAATGCTCAGATGAATTATTCAACAACAGAAAAAGAATCACTTGCTATAGTCTTTGCTTTGGATAAATTTAGGGCTTACTTGACAGGATATCCCATTGTTATCTTTACCGATCATGCTGCTTTGAAATATCTTCTATCAAAGAAAGATGCAAAACCTAGGTTGATTCGTTGGATACTCCTACTGCAAGAATTTGATATTGCCATTAAAGATAAAAAAGGAGTAGAAAATGTGGCGGCCGATCATTTATCTAGGCTGATTGTGGATGATTTCAATGAGGCTGTGCCAATTAGAGACACCTTCCCAGATGAGCAACTTTTTGTTCTTTCTGCTTTACCATGGTTTGCTGATATTGTTAATTTTCTTGTCACAGGTCAAACTCCTTCTCATTGGACAACACAAGACAAGAAAAATTTCATGGTGGAGGTAAGAAATTTCTTTTGGGATGATCCATATCTTTTCATATATTGTCCGGATCAGATTATTAGGAGATGTGTACCAAATGATGAAATTCATAGGGTCATTGCCTTCTGAAATTCAGAAGCTTGTGGCGGCCATTTTTCTGCTAGAAAAACTACTGCTAAAATTTTACAATGTGGATTTTATTGGCCTACCCTATTTAAAGATACTCATGATTATTGTCATACTTGTGGACGTTGTCAACAGCTTGGTGGAATAACTCGTAGGAATATGATGCCTTTAAACCCCATTTTAGTGATTGAAGTATTTGATTGTTGGGGTATTGATTTTATGGGTCCATTTCCACTTTCTTTTGGCTATCTGTACATCTTAGTGGCTGTTGACTATGTTTCCAAGTGGGTAGAGGCCATCCCTTGTAGATATAATGATCATAAAACTGTTATATGCTTTTTGAAAGAGAATGTTCTGTCAAGGTTTGGTATACCCCGTGCAATCATAAGTGATAGGGGTTCTCACTTCTACAATAAACCTTTTGAGGCATTAATGAAAAAATATGGAATTACATATAAGGCAGCTGCCCCTTATCACCCACAAACAAGTGGGCAACCTGAACTTGCCAATAGAGAGATTAAGCACATTTTAGAAAAAATGGTTAACCCAAATCGTAAAGATTGGTCTCTGTGGTTAATAGATGCACTTTGGGCACACCGTACAGCTTTTAAATCTCTTATTGGTATGCCCCCTTATAGACTGGTTTATGGAAAAGCTTGCCACTTGCCTGTGGAATTAGAGCACAAGGCATATTGGGGTAAAAAAATGTTCAATTTTAGTTTGGATGATGCCAGTTCTGTGCGTAAGCTTCAACTAAATGAATTGGAAGAAATTAGGAATGATGCATATATGAATTCAAAAATTTACAAAGAACGAATGAAGGTTTTGCATGATCAACACATTCATCGAAAACTTTTGAACCTTCACAAAAAGTTTTTTTGTATAACTCTAGATTGCATTTATTTCCTGGCAAGCTCTGGTCTAGATGGACTAGCCCATTTATTGTTAAAACTGTTTATCCTCATGGAGCTGTAGAAATTGAAAATCCATTGAATGACAATGTGTTTAAAGTAAATGGTCAAAGACTTATGCCATTCCTGGAATTGATTCCATCAGAAGTGGAGAGTATTCCTCTGTCTGATCCCACTTTATCATGATTGAATACTCTTACACTCAGTCTGGCTGAAGATAAGAAACTTAGCGCTCCTAGGAAGCATCCCAGTTTTTTCTTTGTTTTAAGCTAATTATTTGTTCGATGATGTTTTCTGGTTGGATATTGTGATTGCTCTCATCTTCTTTGTTGATGTTTTTCACTCGCATGGGATTCTAGCAATTTGCAGTTCTCCAGGTAACATCTTTCCTTGATTTTATTTATTTATTTATTTATTTATTTTATCCTTCATTTCATTCTTAACATTTAGGACAATGTTTAGTTTAGGTTTGGGGGTATATAGGAATAACATTGTTTATTTTTTAAAAAAAATAGAAAAAGAAAAACAAATAAAAATTTGATTAGTTTTTAGGTTGTTTGCTAGTTATTTTCATAGGTTTTGGTAGTTTATCCCTTCTTGATGCATACTCCAATTTTTAAGAGATTAATTTACATTGGAAGTGTGAGTAAGTATACTGAAGGATAGAAACACTTAACTGAGCATATCTTTTTGTTACAGTCCTCTTGGATCATGTGCTTGAGCTAATAAAACTCACTCACACACACTAGTACATAAAGTAATACCTTTTAGAGATTTGTTGAATACTAATCTTCAGGGATGTCTTTAGTCATAGTCATTGGATGATATGTGGTTGTCTGTTGAGCTTAAAAGATCATGATAGACAATTTACTTGGCTATGGCAAGGGCTTGGAATCGGAAATAGGTTGAGAGTATAATACAACCTGGACATGATAAGATTGCTAGAAAATATGAATGCTGATGAAAAAAAATAATGAAAATAAAATGAAAATAAAAAGAAAGGGGCTGCTTGACTTTATAAGATTAACTTAAGCTGATGCTCGGGCCCGAAGCGGTCTCTTAAAACCTAATGCCCTAAGCCAATTGTGCTGGGAGTCATTGGCCTGAGTCATTGCTAAACCTAAGCATCTTGAAGTCAGGCCTGTTGAAAAAAAAAAGAAAAAAAAGTCTATGGTGTATTATCCTCTCAAATCAAGAATGTTGGACCCGAAGGAGGCGCGCAGATTTGTGCTATCATGAATCTAAAGATTACGATGACTATGTAGATTCTGATGTTCTTTGGTTAATGGATAACACTGGATATGTGTAAAACAGAAATTTAGGGTGTATGGCTATAATGTTCTACATTTTTACTATTAAATTATCATTTCATATCATATTGAGCGGAAATTTCCAAAATGAAAGTGTAGAATAAAACCACTTACTTGAGGGCTTCTATATTCCAGTTGATTATAAATACAAGTACATGTGGTTGATTTTCTTAAACATTGTGGTTTGTATTTGAAGGGATAATAGGTTTGATTGTTTTGAAGTGTTTATTTTGTTTTTGCACTTAGATTAATAAAGTTAATTTCATAAGTACATGTTTGTGGGTAGCATGGCTGTAAACCCTCACGAGACAAAACTCATCCTACTAAGGACCCCTAGAGGTTTAACGGCTTGTTGCATACGCTCAATGCAATCGTGTTCCCTACGAAAGTGGCATTTACTTTTCTAATTTAATTTACTTTAGTTTTATTTTTTGTGATTTTGTTTTGTTTGTTTTGCTCGGGGACTAGCAAAATATAAGTTTGGGGGTATTTAATATGCATGAAATATCCACATTTATATGCCCTATTTACTTATTTGCTAGTATAATTTTAATGATAAAACATGAATAAAACAGGTTATTTGTGATTAGGATAGTAATAGGGGATTAATAATTAATTTACTCTAATTAGCTATTTTAGATGCATTAAAGAATTTAAGGAATCATATTTTTATTATGCGTCTAATTTTGGTTTGGTTTTATCATTGTAGGTTCAAAAATGCGGATTGCAGATCGACAGCATAAGAGCGCATTAAACCGGTTTTGAAGTGCCAAAGTGACCCAAGAGCTGATATCATGTGCATCGAAGATCTGAACTATTGATGAGTCACTTAAGAGAAGACGGGCGCGAAATTGAAGGAAGGGCATTCAGACTCAATTCGGCGGTTGAGATTGCTTGGATGGGTTTTATTTGATTGAAAGAAAAGAAAAAAAAGAAACTGAAATGAACCGGTTCGGCCCGAAGAAAGGAAATTAAAAAAAACAAACAATCCGAGCCGCTGGCTCGGGTGTCTAACAACAGAGCTCGAGCGTCTGCTCGAGTGCCAGTGGTACGAGGGCAGAGCCCGACGGAAGGTGATGGGCTGCGATACTTTCACAGCGGAGCTCGAATCGAAGGCCATGACGGCGATGATTTCACGGCGATGGTGCCAGCAGCGGTGAGGATGATTGGGTCGAGCTCGAAGGCAGTAATGGCGGACAAAGAGGAGCTTGAATCGACAGCGGCTATGGTGGCCATGGTGACAGAGGAGAAATCAGGTGAGGCTGATGGCAATGTAGACCTCGACGGCGGATTTTGAGGGTGTCTTCAACTCGGAAACTAAAGAGGGAAATAGTGCTCGATTTGGACTGTGAAGGTGTGTTCATCCAGGAGTCTCGAACTAAAACAGAAACCAAAAAGGATAGGAAAGATCAGATTTTTTTAGATGGATTTGGGATTATGTCAAGTCAGAAAGATGTGGAATAGGAGACTATTTCGAATTGCCTATAAAAATCGAGAAGAATTGAGACGAACTGGGTGTTCTGTTTTGAAAAAAACAGAGCTTTGGCAGAACTGGTTCTTGGTGTTTGGGTGGTGATTTCGGCCGGAAAACAAGAAGGAGAAAAAGAGGAATCGACGGGGGAGAGAAGCGGAAGAAATCTAGAGAAGAAAATCGGATTTTTGAACTGTTTTGAGATGATGTACAGTACTGCTACAGTACTGTCGAAACTGCTACAGTGATTTCGGGTTGGGGAAGATGAACCGTGCTCGATGAATAGTGTTTCTGCAATGAACAGTGTTTTGCTACAGTAACCGTGAATAGTGTTTCTGCTACAGTATTTTTTTTCATATGAAATTTCTTCCAAGATCTGGTTTTTCTTTTCTCATGAATATGAATAGCTAAATCTCTTGTCAAAGCTAGAGGTGACATTATTTGATTAGTGTTTTTATGTCTATAAAGAAGTGCTACTTATTGCTTTTGGTTGAATGCGATGTTTTGATAAAGTCATAATCTATAAAATTATTTGATTTGTCGTTAACGTAAGGTACGGAGAATGCTTATAATTCCCTTGACTAGTAGACTATGCTTGTTGATATATGCAAAATATACACATTTTTATATGCCTTTCTACCTATATGTTAGTCGTATTTTTAATTAGAATAAGGATAATTAATGTTTATCTGTGTTAAGTGAATAATTAGGAGTTTAATGAATAAACGCGCTTAATTGAGTTATTTAGATGCATTAATTGGTTTTAATAGATTTATGTTTTATTATGCGTCTAATTACGATTTATTTTTATTTATGCAGGCTTTAGAGCTCCAAATCAGATCGCCGAATGTGGAACGCGTCAATCAGCTCGTGTGAAGAGATCGAAGATCCGACGGACGTGGTTGGTACGACGGGTTTTAACACAATAAAAGAAAAAAAAAAGGAGAGAAAAGAACCGGGTCAGCGGTTCAGCAATTGGTCTGGTCCGAAAATAAAAAAAAAAGAGAAAACAAGCAACCCGAGCCCAATGGCTCGGGCGCCTGGAACAGAAAAGAGAACAGAGCACAGGAGGCTCTGTTCGACCGGAGGGTGGGCACGGAGGAAATTCCGGTGGCCTGTGGCGGTGGGTTTTTCTTCCGGCGACTCGGCGGCGAGGCCACGGTGGCGGCGGAGTGAGGCGGCGAAGCAACGGCGAAGTAAGGGCTGCAAACAGAAAAAAAAAAAAAAAGAAGGCCGCGATTGGGAAAGTCCGAATCGAGGAGATCAGGGGCGTTCTTCAAATGGAAAGTTTCTTCGTTGATTGGGAAGGAGATTAGGGCTGGCCAGAATGTTATAAAGGAGGAGGTTTTTGGTTCGAAGGAGCCGACTGTTGTTTTGAAAATAAAAGAAAAACTCGTTTTTTACTGCTCTGTTTTGGAGGTCTGAGAGAAGGGGCCGGCTGTGTTGGGGGTTCTGTACAGTCGGTCGTGGTGGATTGGAGGTCGGATCTGGTTTGAAAAAGAGAGACGACTGATCTGGGTCGTGGTGGAAGGGAGGTGCTGGTTGTTCGAGGAGGCGGCTTCGTGCTGAAGGGGTCGGAGAAAGGGCGCTGTCGGTGGAGAGGTTGTTGGTGGTGGCGGATCTTCTGTCGAGAGGCAGAGAGGGAGGCCGGCTGTTGCATAAGGTGGGTGTTGCTCTGCTCGAGAGACAGAAAGGGAACTGTTGCAGACGAATGCTGTTTTTTCTGCTCGAGAGATAGAGAACCAGAACGGTTGATTTGAGCTGAGAAAAGAGTCTCCTTTGCGCGGACCTATTTTTGTGGATAGTCCAGACGGGGGAGAATTGTTTTGGCCGGAATTGGGTGTCTTGCTCGAGAGAGGAGACAGACTGATTTGGGCTGAGAAAGGAGACTGCTTTGGTGGTGCTGTTTAGGAGAGGAACTGCTGGGTTCGTGGATTTGAGAAGAAGTACTGTTGGGTGTGGAAAGGAAAGACTGATCTGATTTCAGGGTTACTTTGCTTTGGCGAGAAGGGGACTGTCTGTTCTATTCGAGAGAAAGATCAGATCGGTTGAGGCGTGCAATCAAGAGATTGTTGCAGAAGGTGGAGGAAAGAGGAAAGCAAAACGGGATTACAGACAGACTGAAAGCAGCAAACAGGATTTTTATGATTTTATCTTTTATTTACCCAATTTCTGTGTTTTTAGTTTAGTTGAATATCTGATTGCTTAATTAGAAAATAAAAATTAAAAAACTTTTCATTTCATTGTTGCTTGCTACATACTCTAGAATTAGGTTGAATATCTTACTAAGTCTCTGAGGGATCGACCTCGTAGCCACTATTCTGCATTAGATTCGTGCGCTTGCGAGAACTATATTAAAATTTACATCACTTGTTAATGATGAATATTCGATCGATATTTTTATGTTAATGATTACGATGAATTTGAATGCAATATCATCCGATTAGGTCAAATCATTATTTGAATCTAATTGTGTAATTAAATAGACATAGAAGTATTGATTAAATAATTGATCCTTGAAGTTTTGATATCTCCCATTGATTATCTTTGCTATATTTAGTTAGTTTTAATTGAATTTTTAATCGTCATTTTAGTAGTTAATTAAATTACAATCTCTCTACAAAATTTCATGATAAGAACTTTTATTTGCTGAGTTAAGTAGTTTTAAATTAGTTTGGAATAGATTAATTCTACATCACTCCCTGTGGTTGGACACTTGGATTCACCGAGTATATATTACAATTTGTCAACCTATTTTGGAGTTTGATCAAGATACTATTGACTAGCTCTAGGGTGCTCTTCATGTTGGATCGCTCTGAATAATGGTTTTGTGGAAGCACAGAGGTAGGTAGGATCTGCAGTAGCACAGAAGAGGAGGAAGGATGAGGAGAAGCAGAGGTTGAAGATCTTCGGGTGAGATATCCAAGCTCGTCGGGCTTGGTTTGGATTTTCTTGTTTGGACGAGGATGGAGTATTGACTTCTAGTTAGGACGTTGGTCGACAACAATGATCGTCAACCCCTACTGTTTGCTTCTTACCCCATCAGTGACCTGCTGAGCCAAACTATTCTCAGCAGGTTTCCATATTGACTTAGCTATTCATATTCATGAGAAAAGAAATATCGAATTTGGAAAAGATTTGCATTAATAATACTATTGCAGGAACACTGTTCACGGGGTACTGTAGCAGGACACCGTAGCAGATTTGCTGTTCACAGGTACTGTTCATCGTTTTCCTCAACCAGCTCGTAGTACTGTAGCAAATCTACAATTGCTGTAGCAGCGCAATTTCAATTCCAAAATTAGCACTTTCTTCCCTCGTTCTCTCCGCCAATCAACTCTTGCTTCTCCCCTAGCCTTGTTGCCACCAGAACACGGCCAAAACCAAGGTTTTAAAAACTGAACCCGTGATCAACCTGGAATTCTTCCCGGGTAGGTCCAACTGGGGGTCAACCCGGGTTGACCCGGTTGCTGACGTTATTATACTAAAAAAAATAAAATAAAATTTCCACCTTCCCAGAGAGCCCGGGCAGGGGGGTGATGGCACAACTATGACAGATCTTTCCTCTTCCCAAAGCAAGCCCCCATGAGGCCATGACAGTGCTTTCCCCTTCCCAAAGCTCCCCCCTGACACTGCTTTCCTCTTCCCAAATCAAGCCCCGTGGCCTCCATGACAAGTGCTTTCGTCTCATCCTCTCCTTCTCCACCTTCAGTCAGTACACTCTCTCTTTCTCTGTTCTTTTCTGCAGCCATGAAGCGTGCTGGTCATGGGAGGGGGCAACGACGTCGAACAGAGGAAAGGGGAGGGGGGGGGCGGTGCTCCGTTGCCTCGCTCAGTAGAGGAAGAAGGGGGGGCGGTGGTGACGGCACTGGCTAGGGAGGCTCAATGGGGCCGCCGTCACCATCGTCATCGCTGGGGGGTGGGCTCGGGCTCGGTGAGAACAGGGGAGGCGACAGTTCCCCCCTCTGGCTCGACAGGGGGGCCGGCGTGCCGTCGACGCTCGACGGGAGCTCCCGGCACTGCCGGAAGGGGTGAACCGGACCGGTCGGTCGGATCACTGGTTCGACCGGCCGGGTCAACCTACTCGGTAGACTCAGACTGAAGAAGGGCCCGGCTCCGGTCAAATCGGCTGGTCCGGTCCGATTTTTAAAACCATGGCCAAAACACGACCCAAAAGCTCTCGAAAACAGTCCACTTTTTCCTCCTCCAACCAAGCTCTCTGAATCGGTTTTTATAAGCTTCGAGCTCCAAATCAGATCCTTTTCCAACTCTGATTCGAACTTATCTCGCCCCAAGACACAACTTGAATTCAAGTCGTGTCTTCGACGACACAATTTTACTGCAATTTTTAAAATATCATAACTCGCTAATTTTTTATCCGTTTTTCCTATTTTTTATGTTTTTCCTTATTTTTCCTCCTCTTCCACATCATGAAGATATATTAGAATGAAAAAAGAAGAAAAAATAAGAAGAAAGAAGAAAGTGAAAGCTTTCCTGCGAAGCTCCAGGCATCGGAATGCTTCCACTTTCTTCTTCTTTCTTCTTATTTTTTCTTATTTTTTTATCCTAATATATCTTCATGGTGGAAGAGGATGACAAATAAGGAAGAACGAAAAAAAGGGCAAAAATGGATAAAAAATGAGCGAGTTATGACATTTTGAAAATTGCAATAAAATCGTGTAGAAAATACACGACTTGAATTCAAGTCGTGTACTTGACGACATGATTTTACTGGAATTTTCAAAATGTTATAACTCGCTCGTTTTTATCCATTTTTACCCTTTTTTTTGCGTTTTTCCTTCTTTTTCCTCCTCTTCCATTTCATTAGGATCACAGAAAGATATATAAATTAAAATTGTTGTCCGCTGACGAGCACCAATGGGTGACCTTTATATGTGTTTCTTTACATGTATATCTCAATTTTAATAGTTGGGCGGGCTTCCCCGTTGCTCTTACATCAAAATCTATTTTTCATTGATTTTTTCTCGTCTTTCCCGCTGATTTGATGTTTTCCGGCATGAAATTTTATTTTTTTCTGGGTTGGATGGCACCGGCGGTGATTTGAACCGCGATGATGGACGAACCTTCACCGGAATGTCTTATTCTCTAACTGGATGCTCCCGCAAATCGCTAATTTTGGGAAGAAGGAAGACTTAGGTTAGATTTTGGGAAGAAAGGTATTTTGGATAGTTTCCGGGTCATATGGAAGAAACAAAGAGATTCTGAGTAATATGAGAAAACAAAAGTTGGCGCCAGGTAATATGTAAAAAAACTCACCATTGATAGATCAAAAAGATGAAACTTAAAGCGTTGTAGAAAGATCACCACCCTTGCTCAAAGCTGTACCTAACCTTCACCACGTATAGCCGTTGCTCAAAGTTCTCTTTTTGGATAACAAAAAGGGAATTGAAAGGGCACAAAAGTTATATTCTTTTTTATCCATCGTTAAGTAATTCACAAAGGGAAAGTGCTTATGCCATGTTATTCATGCCATCACAAAGTACCCACTCTATTTGCTGACCTCTCCAGTCGAGTTCTACCCTGTGTAGTCCTTTGTCTTAGTGACTTTCGGGGCCTTTGCTTTTTTTTTTTGAAAAAAAAGAACCATACTATAATGAGGTTCACTTTTATACGAGATGAGTATACGAGATCATGAAGAAGCGTTCATGATGGAGCCTATAATTTCAGAAAACGGTGGGCATTCATTGAATTCAAAATCCATATACTATCCCGTAGAAGGTTTCCTATAAACTAAGAATATTTGTCATTGAAAAATGAAGTATACTTAGTTTAAAGGAAATTTTTTTACAGGATATTCCATACGGGAATTACAATAGACTGTGCTCCAAATTGGTTATCACCATGTTTTGGCTTTGGGGACCCATAAATCAATGGTTTTGAAACATCATGTAGCATATTTCCATATGTTTTCTAACGTCAAGTAGCATGATTCGTCAGTGAGTGTCCACCTGAAACATCATGTAGCATCTTCCCATATGTTTTCTAACGTCAAGGTAGCATGATTCGACAGTGAGTATCCACCGTCTGTCTATTTTCCGACGGTGGACATCCCCCATCCCTGTATAGGGTAGGCTGGCTCGACGATAGGGTGGTGAACTACTCATCCCTTTAGCTAATGTTATTGTAACTTGATTCTATACAAAAGATACAACAATAGCACCAATGAATTTTCTTTTTGAAAAAAAAAACAAACAAACCATGAGACTGCTTATCTACTGATATAACTATAACGTACATTATTTTGTCATTCCACTAAAGTTCTTATGATCATCAAGCATAAGGATCTTCCTTAAGTAGCCTTTTACTATGATTTGGAAGACAACAAGAAGGCAATAATACCTTTGTCAAAGTCCTCTAACATCCTAGGACTTTTACATGTGACCCAATGGCTGAAAATTGAAGTAAACTATAAGGGCCTCAAACTTTAAAATCCTTAAATTATTCAAACTGGATGGCTATAGTGGGCGATCACATCAGCACCATCAAGAATATTAGCTTTTCCTTCCCACTTTGCTGCTCGTGCGTGGCAAAAAGCTGGGCTTGACGCAAAAGGAGAATAACATAATCAGACAATAAATCTGGCCTTCAGCTTTATACTGCAACTGATAGGAAAAGCAAGAACAACCATTGAATTCAACACAACTGCTTGCATTATAGAAGAGCTCTTGCCTTCTCTTGGTGAAGTTAACACACAAAACTAAGTCTATAAATTCGCAACTTTGAGCTCATCAGGCTTCATGTGTGGACTTATAGGGCCTAAGGGCTCATCTCAGGAGTGACTGATCTCAGCCATGGGTCTATGATTTGTTCCATCTCTTGCACACTGGAAGGTTTTCAGCACGAACAGTTTGGTGTACAAGGGATGGAACAAGTCACTAGCTCATGCAACCCAACCGGCAGATATATATCTTATGTGTTTCATCTCTGATGTTTCTGTTTATATTTTATTTCTCATCTTTTCCTCAATATGTATATGAACAATCTGACTTGTTTGATTATGTTAGTTAATGGTGAAGAATATATTGCTTTCTTTTGATCTAATGTTGCATTTTAATTTCATTTGTAAGATGAAATAGAATTGTTGAAATAAATGCTTCATATGTTGAAATAAATAGGTAGAGAAGCAAATCTGTCATGGAGACGGGGCCGATGAAAGAAGCATTCTCATAAGGAAGGTTGCTGTAAGCGTTGAATGATTTGAACTATGTGTTGTACTCTCTTTGTCGGATTTTAATGATCCAATTTGGTTTATCAAAACGAACTAATTTTGCAACAAAGGGAGTACTACTTATTCTAAGAGAACCGTCCAAGTTTAGGATCGATCTAGAATGGCATTACATCATACCATTTGCTTAAATATTCTTGCTCTCAGCAACTTATTGTTTCCTTAACTTATTGCTTCCTTTACACAACATTCCATTTAGGACAAGAGAAACTATTATATGATCTGTTTACAGTCTACAGAGCTACATTATAAAATTTAAGCAAATTTTGGCATTTCGCCATTCCTTCTTGTGAATTAATGTATAAATTATTGTTTTTTTTTCTTGCATGGTTCATAAGCTTAGTTGGAGGTCCAAATGCGTCAAAATTGCAAAATATACAATTTAAAGAATAAAACATGAGAAAGGTTGCGTTTTAAATTATGCCCAGAATGTGAGGAGAATTAGAGCCGTCAGATTGGATGGGACCCATATGATCAGACGATTGCGACCCTTGCACACATTCTATTGTCATATCCTCACATGTTGATCAACATTGTTCTTGAATATACCACATGCACTCGTACACAAGAATAATTTTGCGACATAATTACATCTCTTCCAGAGTGTAGTTTGGGCAGCAAGTCTCCATAGCATACTCAAATAACTGGGGGCTGCCAAGTCTTGGCTTGGACTCGGCACAAGTTAGCTGCGTCTTAAATCTTAAGCTTATTGAGCTGAATTCCAAACCAGCTTAGTTTATGTAACAGAGCTCAATTTTTAATACATTCAACATATTTTTTTCTTGTTTGGCACATTTTATACTGAAATAAAAAATTTGTATGTAATTGTTGATGACTTTTAGTTCAAATTAATATCCCCACCGTTCCATATTAATAGTCCTATTTATTTTTTGAAAACGATCTGATTTTAAAAAACCGAATAGAATTATTAATATGGAACATAGAGTAGGTTATTGTCAAAAACCAAATAAGATTTTGACGTGGGACGGAGGAAAGACATATTTTGACTTTGTTTTAAAATCCGGTCCTGTCACTGACCTGGTTTGGTAATTCGGTTGGGCCAACAGGTTGACCCGGTGGATCAATCCGGGTCGATCTTGATGATGTGTTAAGTCTTGCAAAATAAATTCCCTTCCAGGAGTATATAAAAAAAATATTCACAACCTTAAAATTGGGAAAAGTATTGAGTCATGCCCTTAATCACACATCAAGTATTTGATAAATCTCTGGCAAAGAAGATAAAATGTTGATATTTCACCAAGTAATAACTTTTCTTTATACTACACCAAGTAATAACTTTTACATATTAACCCATGGAATGTTGGTGTGATGATCCGTCCACGCTTCTTGAAGCGAAGGTCTTGAGTTTGAACCCCCACTTTATTGGCTATCCACCTAAGATTATATCTCGATTTACCCTGTGCCTATGATGGGTGGGCCCACCCAAGAGGTTTTTGCCGTATTGACCCTCATGTAGGCAGTATACACAAAATTGACACCCCACGACATGTATTACTAGTATTTACCCGGGGCACTTGCGAACCCCCGTATATGTGCCTTTAAATGACCCATTTGCCCATTTCCCCTTAAAGAAATAGAACACTTAAAATGGCCCTGCCTCCCTCCTCTCGTGCTCATTTAAAATACGACCTCGAGAAAACCCCATCTGTAAACCTCCCCAAACCGCAACTCGATAAAAGCAAGTTACTCCATCGACGACGAAACCCCAAAGGGGAACGATGCACTTGTTTACGGTAGAGGAAGCAGCGACATCAACGGTAACAAATCCCTCGTGACAGCAATTGGATGTCAAAAGCGAGTTCTCCCACATGGCATTGACCCACCCTGCATCGGCGCACAAAAAGGGTGACAACTTTCTCCCCTCATTTCATCCAATGCCTTCATTCTGATTCCTAGGGGTTTGCATGTTTAATTTTTTTTTCTTTCCATATTACTGGTCTTTTTACCAGGTTTAGAACTTGCATTCTTACTGTTCACTTAAGGGTTAAGTGGCTTCCAATTTTGTGTCTACATGCTTGGTGCTTTGATGTTGTAATGTGGCCATTTGCACGTTAATTATGGCATTGTTTGTTCACACTTCACACTTCACACTTCAGCATATCACATGTTACATGTCCCATATCATATTTCACAGTTCCCGTTTCACCTTTCACCTTCCCATTTCCCATTTCACATTATACCTACCTATATCTATATATATATATATATATATATATATATATATATATAGGAAAAATTAGCGAGCGGATACCCGCAGGCCCTGTTTCTGCGGGTGAGTTAATGGCGCGTCCATTGGATGAAGATCTGACGATCTTGCCTAAACTAAACCATAAAACAACTCCCTCCCATCCAACAGAACCTCATAACCTGTCTCTCACCTGCTAGCTTCTACTCCGTCCTCTCCGCCCCCGAGCCCTCCGGCCAGTCCGAACTCCTCTCCCATCCTCCGTCCATGGATCCCCATCTGACCCCTCTCAGGTCCTTCACCTTCAGCATATGGCCCCTAACTCGCTGCACGCGTGACGCCGTGGTGGTCCGCCTTGTTGAGACCCACTGAGTCCCTCCATTCTCTGTTGTAGTTCCAACAGCCGCGCCGTTTGCTACCCAAAACCACCGAGGCCCTCCCTTTGCCATTGAAGTTCCAATGGCTGCCAATTTCTTGTGCCACTACTTAGCCTCTTGCTTCTGTGATCGGCGTCATCGACACTTTGCGCCATTGATGTCGTCTCTTCGGATTGTCATTGTCTGGTCAGTATTTTTTTTTTAAAGTTCATATTTTTTAGGAATGGTAAAGGTTCTTATGGTTTTTAAGATGACTTGCATATTTGTAGGAAGAACATGTCATCACAAAAATTGTTGGAGAAGACAACATTGCAAGGGTGGAAGCAAAGACTCATCAAGCTAATTTGATTTTTGGGTTCACATTTTTTGGGTTGGCATTTTTTGCCTCATTTCTTTGGTTGTTCAGCCCTAGATTAGTCTTAAATGAATGCTTTTATTTTTGGGGATACTAAAAAAACTGTTTTACTTGTATATAATAGGTTTTGAGAAAAATTGTTGGAGAAGGCAATTGTTGGAGAAACTGTTGGAAGAACCTGTTTTAAATGAATGATCTTTATTTTTGAGGATAGTAGAAAAACTGGGTTAGCACACTTGTGTGTAATAGGTTTTGAGAAAAATTGTTGGAGAAGGCACTCTTGGAGAAACTGTTGGAAGAACCTATTTTAAATGAATGATCTTTATTTTTGGGGATACTAGAAAAATTGGTTTAGGACATTTGTATGTAACAGGTTTTGAGAAAAACTGTTGAAGAAGGCAACTGTGGAAGAACCTGTCTTAAATGAATGATCTTTCCTTTTAGAGATAACTAAAAAAACTGGTTTAGCCGCTTATATGTAACAGGTTATGAGAAATTTCTATGTTGCTGTTCTCTGTTGTTGCTTTTTTGTGTGTGTGATGATTTAAGCATTTAGAATTATGGTAATTGTCTTACAAATGTGTCAAAAAATTAAAATTCTGATGGTTCAAACATTTGTGGATGTGGGTAAGAGATGCTGACAATTATACTGTGAAGTGTTGTTTTCATGCTTACAAGCTATACAATCTAAACATTTGTGCCCTCATGAGTGTAGAAAATAAGAGATAGGGTTTGCATGGTCAAACGTCAATTTTGGGCTTGAAAGAGCTCCATCTAGAACAAAAAGTCTTGTGTGGTCTTGTGTGATCTATGTTTTTGCTGTTTGTGGTTTGATAATCTTTTAAGAACATAGTGGATACACATAATTATTTGCTTCTTTAGATGAGTATTTAATAAAACTTTGTGGGTAAATGCCCACTTACCCTTCGCAGACAGGCAGGTACAAAAATTTGATCCCCTTCTCAGCTGGGTTGAAAAGGAATTCAGTTTTAAGCCTGTAGTCTACTCGAGCTTCTTTGGTGGAAAGCAAGAGGATGGCCTTGTTCAGGCTGTTGGAAAATGCCTAATGAACATAATTGATTGTGAATTGGCTTCTATATATGCAATGGCAGCTGCACATTCTCTAATAATTGCTTTAGAAAAATTTTTTGGTCTCCAAGTTGATAGATGAGGACTAGTTGAGGGTGGCCATGATGTAGATATAACTGATCTAAGGGTCCAAATCTCGTCTGCTGCAGTTTTTTAAGGACTTTCAGAGAGAGAACGAACCATGAAGCTTCGCCTTTCGCATTTCTTATAATGTGATATGTAAAGTAAAATCTAGCATTATTTTTAGTCAAATTGTTGAGTTCTTTTAGTACTCACTTCTATAAAATGGAGCTGCAGTCTTATGTACAAGGTTGCAGGCAGAGCTTATTTAATAGGAGAAATAATTAATTTCATCTCAAGGTAGGGAAGTGAAACAAGGAGTACTTTTGTTTGGGATGTCACTGCCAATCCATTTCAGAATTGTTTGCATCTATAATATACTAATCTCAAGAGATCCTAATATTGAGATCTCATGTCCAAGACAATTGGTTTCAGGAGTGACTTCCGTCCAGACCAGAAAACTTTGGAGATAGTCATTTCATATTGTTCTTGTCCTTAAACATTACTACTTACAACCTTTTGCTGGCTTTCAATATTCAGCATTTCATGGCCTTCATCAGGCAAAAACTTTGGAGATAGTCATTTCATATTGTTCTTGTCCTTAAACATTACCACTTACAACCTTTTGCTGACTTTCAATATTCAGATTCTAGCATTACAGAGATCTCAATGATTCTAGCATTGCTGAGATTTCGCAGAAAGAGCAGAACAGAGGTATTTCCTGGCCTTGGTCAGGCAAAAACATTGGAGATAGAATTAGCTTCAAATTGTTCTTGTAGCCTGCAACATACAAGTTCTTTAAGCTTGCGTATCCCTTTGCTAGGGCTGTAAGTCCATTATTTGTAAGCTTTCTGTAGTAAGAAACCAAGACACTCCAAGTCATATAGAGAGTAAAAGGATGTCACAAAATCATAAAATTATTTTACTCCCCCCATCCAAAAATATGTGTCCTCATTAGAAAACCAAAATGAACCTTTTAGTTCATTTTGGTTTTCTAATGAGGACACATTTTATTGGATGGAGGGAGTATCTAAACACTAATTGTTTAACATAACCATTACATAACTGATCTAGTTCAGATATGTTAAAGGGCAAAATTCGTTTGGTGAGGAGACAAACAATCTTAAAAAATTACTGATTAATGTGAGCTAGAAAACAATTACAAGGTTCAATAGTGACTACAGCATGCAACTTCGACGTGATGTCCATTACCACAAGTAAACTACTTGTATTAACAGTGATCTCAGCCCCTATCTACATCTAGATTTCACCACCAAAATAATTTTTAAAAATCACAAAAAATCACAGAAATGGAGAAGGTTTTTGAGAGAGAAGATGATTTCAGTATTTTTATATATATATATATATATATATATATATAAGGAAAAGTTTAAATGAGATCGCTCTCATATTGCTTATATGAGGCCACTTTGAATCGTAGCATTTGGATTTTGATCTGACGGCTACAAATATCCAGAATGATCTCACCCACTCCTTGATGTGACACACTCACCTACCCACTGATTTGATATCCACCATCCGATCGGAATCTAACAGCAATAAAGATTGGCCTCATGCTCCTTATATGAGAACGATCTCATGTAAACTCATCTCATATATATATATATATATATATATAGATACTTCAAGTGAGCAACTAACATTCTCTGTTGCATTGATTTTATCTAGGGGGGCCAATGAATAGTTAGTGTACTACATTTTACATTGATTAAACTATCAAATTAAGACAGTATAAATAGTAAATCCCAAACCAATCACACCTGATAGCTCTAGAACTTATTGGAAAAAAAAATACAAGGTTCAGCCGTGATTGGTCGACTACGATTAATGGCTACAAGTATGGGAAAAAAGATTAAACAAATGGAAAGTCTGAGCTTTTGAAGAGAAATAAATTCTAAAACTTACCTGTGATGATAGATTGCAGATTTTTTACCAAGATGGAGAGGCCAAATAGAATCGCAGATGCTTCCAACAGTTTCTCCAACAGTTGCCTTCTCCAACAATTTTTCTCAAAACCTATTACATACAAGTATGCTAAACCAGTTTTTCTAGTATCCCCAAAAATAAAGATCATTCATTTAAAACAGGTTCTTCCAACAGTTTCTCCAACAATTTTTCTGAAAACCTGTTATATATAAGTGTGCTAAAACAGTTTTTTTAGTATCCCCAAAAATAAAATCATTCATTTAAGACTAATCTAGGGCTGAACAACAAAATAAATGAGGCAAAAAATCCCAACCCAAAAAATGTGAACCCAAAAATCAAATTAGCTTGATGAGCCTTTGCTTCCACGCATGCGACGTTGTCTTCTCCAACAATTTTTGTGATGACATGTTCTTCCTACAAATATGCAAGTCATCTTAAAAACCATAAGAACCTTTACCATTCCTAAAAAAATACGAACTTTAAGAAAAAAAATACTAACCAGACAATGACAATTCAAAGAGACGACATCAATGGCGCAAAGTGTCGATGACACCGATCACAGAAGCAAGAGGCTGAGTAGTGGCACAAGAAACTGGCAGCCGTCTAAACTTCAATGGCGAAGGGAGGGCCTCGGTGGTTATGGGTAGCAAACGGCACGGCTGTTGGAACTACAACAGAAAATGGAGGGACTCGGTGGGTCTCAACAAGGCGGCCCACCACGGCATCGCCCGTGCGGCGAGTCAGGAGCCATATGCTGAAGGTGAAGGACCTGAGAGGGTTTAGATTGGGATCCATGGACGGAGGACAGGAAAGGACTTCGGACCACGAATGGCGGTAGACAACCTGTACCTGCAGCGGTGGTGGCGATGAGGCTGCTAGATAGCCGCGGCATTTCTTGAGGGCAGGGGAGGACGGTAGGGGTAGGCATTTCTTGAGGGGGGGGGGGGTTCTTTGGTAACCATGGTGGGTTATGGTTTTGATCGGGTGAGTGAATAATGATTGGTTTATTATGATCCAACGGTCATTTAAAAACTCACCCGCAGAAACTCACCCAGCGGTTACCCACAGGCTAAGTGCCCTCTATATATATATATATATATATGAATGAATGAATGTAGGACTAAAAATAAGTCAACATAACACAGAGGCATCGAGCATGAGGCATGCAAACGAGGCGTTTAATGAACTGAGGAATACTATAGTGGGTCGTACAAGACGTATAGAGACCCCCCCCCCCCCCCCCCCCCCCCCTCTCTTAAAGATGAGGATGAAGAAGTTGCCAATAGATCCAAATAAGTATGGAGTTTCCACACGCCTGTTTCACTGTTCGACATTGTGGGAAATGAATATGCAATCTACTATGTGAAGCATAAGGCGCAGTGGGAGGATGATGAACTATGTCGACGATGAGGGACTATGTTGGCGATGAGGATGCTCAAGAGTGAGTTATGTTTATATGACCTAATGCATTTATTTTTTAAGTTCGATAGATTTTATAAGATGACTATTGATTTGCTCCACTAATATCATGTTGAACAAGATTAGGGATATCTGTATTGATAAGAAATTTTTGGACATAATCAAGAATGGTAGACGGTTGATGACCAACGAAGTATGTGTTCATGTCTTAGTTTGATATTAGCATTGGGTTAAATGGTCATTCTATGCGTATTGAAGTAATCTATGTCTTTTATTTCATGTTCGGAACATTGACGCTTGAGTTGAGATGTTAAACATGACTATGTCAGTAAGTTGTATCCCACACATACTCCACAAAGTTTTAAGCCGGATATAGTTTTGAACTTGGAATGTCAGTTTTTACATGCATAATTAGGACATGTGATCATATGAATTTGACTTGCCACCTGCCACCTGCCACGATTCAGTTGTTCTTTCACTTCATTGCATGCTTGGAAGGGTTCTCATTTCATCTTGCAGGCCATGATAAGAGCCCACATTGGGGAGTTGTGCATGAAGTGGTTATCTCTTCTAAGGGAGGATCCAAACGCTGGGTTTGAAGAGGTGAAGAAGCTATTGTTTGGTGTTAAAAAGGAGATGAAGACTATGTTGATGGCTCCAAGGCCTTGGTAGGAGTATGATTGCCACCATTTTCCAATGCAAGTTAACGAGGACCATTGGGTGCTTTTTGTCATGTATATGAGGATGAGGCAGATTTTGATACTTAACCCCTACAACGTGTCACGCCCCAGGATTTCTAACCTTGATCGGAGTGCAGAAACCTTTAAAGATACAACATCTCAAGGCCGAGACCCCGGGCATGCGACTGATCAGTCGTAAACATCACCACTTACATCATCACAAAAGTATGTGTAATCGGTTATGCCAAAATTCAGTGTATACAGTATCCAAAACATCATTAATAAATATGAAATGAACCTACTTAGTCTTATTACAACAAATAGATTAACAAAGTTAATAAAATAAAATCCCAAGTTTATGGCATACATCGGCCAATAATTCATAAAGTTTAAATCCAAACGAATAGTAGAAAATATTCTCTTATCTCTTCGAATCACCAGTAATGCCTTCCTGCTACTGCAGTGTCCTGATTTAATTTTCTTTCACACCTGCATCAGATGATGCATGAGTACTTCATAGAAATACTTAGTAGGATGTAAAAACCCACTGAAAATAGATCAAGCAAAATGAAGAGAAATATAACAAATGATTAAACTGATACTCAATAACATCTGGACTAAACCTAAGGTTACTTTACCTGGTAGAAAAAGTTAGTCAACAATGGTTCCCGACTCACACGTATAGGGAAAGAATAGTAAATAATAAGACTCCAAACAATCAGCGTAAGGAGAAAATAAACAATCATAATAAATACCTTCAGGCATCTAAAGTGCAAAGAGATTTAATTTCTGCTCGCTGAATATACCAACCATGTGGCTACTTACCAGAATCAACCTAGAGGTTCTCCCTTCGGAACCCAGCCATGCGACTAGGATGTTGGCCCCATCAGTGCTTAAGGACACAATAGGCGGAAACTGCAGACCTTCCATAATATCATACAGTCTAAACGTACGTACATGCCTCCCTTCGGGCAGGAGTTAGGTTCCATAAATAATCGGAGATCACCACGGATCTAGCAATGACTCGTGAGTATACTATGATTCCACATCGGAGAGATCTTCATAAGAACTTTTACTGGAGAAACAAGTTCAAGGTCAAACTGAGCAATGTTTTAATAACGGCAGAGGTTTCAACTCTCTGAGAATCAGGGTAACTTTTACCACTAGATGACTCAAGGGGCATGAATAGTGTAACACCCGAAAAATCGGTATGTTGACTAAAATTTCTATTTTAGGAAATTGGTCTAAAATAGAAAATTTTTGCTACCTCATTTAATTTTTGGTCATGTTGTGTGCTTTGATATGTCAATTGATTTTTATAATGTGAGATGATTTGCTTAATCGTGTGACCAAATTAGGCAGGGTACCAGGGCGCGAGGACTAGTCCTGGCATTGGGTACTACCTGGCGTTGAAACTAGCCTAGCGCCAGGGTCTGAGAACACCTGACGCCACGAGTGGGGCCAGGCGCCAGGGTGTGTGTTTAGTGGGTTAGACTAGTATGAGTTCCATAAATGGCAAGTTGATTTTGGTTATGAGGTGTGGTTTTGGTAAGTTATCTACACGATGAACCAAGGTGGAGAACCAAGCACCAGACACACTGGGCGCCAAGGCCACCTGAATCCCAGGTACACTAGGGCGCTAGCAAGGGGATGAGACTCTTGAAGATTTCGCATGGGTGGGGCGCAAGGGTTAAGTGTGTGGTTTGTGGTCTACGCGAGACGGAGTAACGTGTAGTGTGCGTGTGGGACGTCACAGACACGCGCGTGAGGGACTCAAGCCAAGACGTAGGAGACCTCGATGCAGAGCCATGTAGGCACTGGCCCAGGGGCGTCATGAGCACATGGGTGATGTGGCAACTGGCATCATGTGGCCATCAGTTGGTTAGAGTGGATCGTGGTGCAGGGATCTAGTTTGACCTACTCACGATAAATAGGGAAAGTACGGTGTGAGACCGGGAAGTTACTATTTCGGTTGAGATAATTAAGAGAGTAAAATCTTAATTAAGGGAGGTAAATAAAGTCACTTTTTACCAGCCAATTGAAGGGGGACGTCTTGAGAGAGAGGGGTGTCCATTTGAATGGTACAAGTTTGGCAATTTCCTAATGAAGATAGGAGTTGGACTTGAATAGGATAGTATCTTGGTAAAAGATCACAAATCCTAACTAGTTGATCAACATCGCCGGGACGACTTGACCTAATTCAAGGGGAGTTTTAATTGGTGAGATGGGATATGGATTAGGAAAGGAGCCTTATGAGGAGATCTCCTAGTTGAATTAGGGATTTGGTAGATAAGCCATAGAGGGGGCTGGCATGTGCTTTTGCATGCCATGCCTTGTGATGCCCTAGCCTTTTCTTTCTCTCTTCCATTATTTCAGCAAGCTATTCACCCTTCTTCTCAATCTCAAATCTCGTCTGAGTCAAGGGGCGAAGGCCTCGTTGCGAACAGAAGAGGATGAGCTACACGTGGACGTGCGGTTTACGTGCAACAAGGGGTAGGATGGTTTTTCCTAAGCAATTTATTCTAAACTCTTGCTTTATTCATATGATGATTATATGATGATTTATTTGATCCTATCTCAGTAGTAGAGATTGTGTGAATAGATTTTATGAGAGAATCCTTGATGATTATAAATAGGAGTATGCATGTTGATGTTCTTCAATTAATATCTCATTCTATTGCTTGCATGCTTGTCTTTGATGGGAACATCAATATGAATACATCTATTGATCGTTTGGAAGTCAGGAAATTCTATTTTGGTTCTGGTTTAATTGTTCTATATGATTATGGGTTGTGATTATAGTATTAAGATCTTCATTATAAAGAGGGAAGTGTCTTAAAATTGGTTTATGGTTTTGTATTAAGTATATAAAAGTATGGAATAACTAAATTCAAGAACATGTAAGGGTTTGGAATAGTCCTAGGAGGGGAGTACCTAAGGTCAATGAGGTCCTAGTATCATGATTATGGGCTAATAACACGGGATTACTAAGTATGATTAAGTATTGTCATCTCGACCAGTACTATTTCTGTGCCGACAGTTTGTACTATACAAATCATAACTAAATACAGGAAAATCAGAAAAATAAACCGTCAGTGAGGTAAGAAACTATACTCATACAGCTATCTACTGTAAGAAGTTTGGAGTTAGATTCATACTATGCTGATTGTGGAGACAGTTGGAAATGGACTGTGATGTATAAAATAGTTTACTAGAATTAGGGTTTAAGTCACTAATACATACTAGTACTTAATGATATTGTACAATCTGATCAAAATAACACTAATACATATTATAAGACATGTTAAGGACTACTACTGTAAGAAGAGTGGGTCCAGAAGATTAACACTACGGGATAAGTTAGTATCACCAAGAGTCAAGTTGTTCTTGTTTCCAATTTACAGCTTGGTGTCGGGTTGAGCTTCTAATCGGAGACCAAACCCTTTCAATCCACTATTTCGTCTTGAAAATAATAGAACCCAGATTTAGAATGTTAGACATGAAACATGTTGTTTGATTTATCAATGAAATTTATTATTACTCCTGTGGTGAGTCACATATTGTTTAAGACGTTGGAATCTCAACTGTGTTTTTGTGAGGAATCCTATTATATTGAGAGGTGATGATTAATTGTACTCCAAAGAGTGAGTCCTTTCTGATAAAAGACACCTTGAACCCTCAGAGTGTTATGACCTTTGTTTCCTGAAAATATTTTCTACCGTTTGATATAAAACTTCTTATCTACTAAGAGTTCTTGTAAAGATCTCTCCGAGGTGGAATCATAGTATGTTCACAAGCCATTGCTAGATCCATGGTGATATCCGATTATATGGAACATGGTTTCCAGCCCAAAGGGAGGCATTATATGTACGTTTATACTGGTTGACATTACGGAAGGTCTTCAGCCTCCGCCCATCGTGTCTGTAAACACTGATAGGGCCAGCATCTTAGACACATGGCCAGGTTCCGAAGGGAGAACCTCTAGGGTGGTTCTGGTATTTAGCCACTTGTATGTGATAAGTTAGTGAGCAGAAATTGTAACTCCTTGCACTATGGATGCCTAGAGTCATTGGTAAATTGACCATTCTCTCCTTACACATGTGATTGTTCGGAGTGCATTGGGATTATTGTTGACTGACCTTTCTGTTCAGGTAAAATAAACCCTCTGATCGGTCCCTCAGACAGTGTATGTTCCTGTTTTATTAAGTAATCTATTCTTCATATCATATATTATCTTTCTGGCGGATTTTTACATCCTACTGGGTATTTCTATGAAATACTCATGCATCCTCTGATGTAGGTGTAAGAGAACAGTGATTTAGGACGTTTGCAGTACAGGAAGGTGATGCTGATTCGTTAAAGTCGTTTGAGAAGAATTTCGTTTACTTGCTTTATTTTGCTAAAACTTTATGATTTGTTAGCCGAATGTGTGCCATGGATTGATGCTTTACTTGTGTTGACAGTTTAAGTTTATTTGCTGTAATAAGTCTAACTAGAATTCATATTTTACATTGACAATGTTTTATTTTGAGATTGGATGAATGAGTTCCCCTGTTCTTGAGTTCCTGGTGATGTTGATTGCACGTCCTATTAAGATGTTGTAATTGACCATAACGATCGAGTATCCGGTCGCGTCCCAGGGTTCCTACCTCTGCAAAGTTGGTATTCTTAAAGGCTTCTGCACTCCGATCGAGGTAAAGGATTTTGGGGAGTGACAAATAGAACATCAAAGTCTTACATCAGAATATGACTCACTTCAGGAGTAACATGGAGACTCACATATCTCGGATAACAAAAGACTCACCATAGGAGTATAGACCAACTATCCAATACCTTTGACACATACTTTCATACATAGCCCTAGATAAGAACATTTTAGAGAATATTTGGGTTTATAATATACGTATCCAAAGTCAAGAATGAGAATAGGTTCTCGATGATTTGATTTCCAAATGGAACTTCAAACCGACACTGAGCGCTAGTTTGAAAACAAAAATTATGGGTTTACTAGGTCACTTAGAATTACCCCATATTATTAATCTTTTTACTTAACAAAACTTACTGTGATAATCCATACTCAGTAGTGTAATGAGTAGAAAATACACTTTAATTCTTCTCATACAATATCATGTAGTGTTATTTAGGTATTAGTGTTTTAACCCTAATTACGGCACACTAACACATGCATAACAGTCCCATTCCGACTGTTCCTGTAATATGTACAGTATGACTTATACCCCAAAAATTTTACTGATATTAACCTATGAGTCTAGTTTCTAACCCCACTGACGATTTATTTTTTTGATTTTTCTATAATTAGTTATGATTTAATTAGTACTAACTATTAGCGTATAAACAGTACTGGCCAAGATTACCACTCTTAGTCTTACTTATATATCTCATGTAACTAAACCTTATTAGTGTTAATAGAGTATTAGCAGCCTTAATTAATCCTCTCGTAGGTTCATTATAAATCCTGGAATGTTCTGGAATTACTTAATTACACACCGTTATCATATTTCTTATCATACATAGCAGTCTTACGTAACTAACCCTTTGTAACAAGGACTTTTAAATCAGGACATCAATTATGACCACTTGAGCCAACCAAATCCAAGAATTACAGAATAAGCTTAGAACTTTTGATGTCAATAAGATCAATACAATATCATACATGGATAACGTTCTCATCTAAGGACTTAGCATGGAAGCACTAGAAATCACATCAACAATATGGATAACATATGGAATCATGAACAATCAAATTCTATTCGATCAGAGCAATATATGCAATAATAATATGAATGAACAACACTCATATAAGATAAGGAGAAGAAAATAGAGAAGGGAATAAACCATCCTACTCTTTGTTTACAAGTGTCTCACCCCTTTACCGCGTAGTTGGCCTCCTTCGTTTCGTAACACTGCTTCTGCTCAAAGCTTTTAAAGAAGACTCATGTCAAGAAGAGTCTTGATGTAGGGGTGAACGTGGGTAAAAGAAAAGAAAAAGACAAGCTGTCTCAAGCTAGGGTTTTTTGGCATGAATAGCACAAACCGTCCCCTCTCATATGTTTATATAGAATTTCTAGGGTTTCTCCTCTTATGCAAATCGTTCCTTATCATGATCTCATTACTCAAATACGAATTCTCCAAAACTTAAGATAGACGTCCACTCCAAGTTTGATTAGGTTTTTGTATCCTTTTCTCAACAAAATCACAACAAAATACGCAACTACCGTATTTGGTTCTTGCCGGTGTGATTGATCACGATGCTAGGTGATCGATCGCGGCTCAATTCCACGATATAACAGTACTTACGATCGATTGTCGTCAACGGCGATTGATAGCGGCATCCAATTCTCAAAAACACAGTATTTACGATCGATCGTTCTCCGAGGCGATCGATAGCAACACAAACTTCACAACTTCTAGTAAAAATGATCGATCGATGCCAACGGTGATCGATCGCGGCCGCCTTGCTTTCGGTTATGAAACTGGCCTGATCGATCTCGTATCCATGGTGATCGATCGCGCTCAAATTTTCAAACGCTCATATCTTTCTGCCCCGAACTCCAAATTGCAAACAGTCGGTGATGTTGGAAATCTCTCTTCATACACTTTATCACTAGATCACGAAAAACAATAAAACAATCTAAATGTGCATAAAAAATTCTTATTTTAAATCAATTCCTAAAATACTAGTTTTAGTAAACATACCAATTTTGTGGGTGTTACACAACAAGGTAGGAAGTGCCAGACCATATGACTATGATGTGTTCACTCTATAATATGTCTTACCAACGTGCCTTTACAAGTTAGGATGGATAGAAGCAAGTGTATTTTAGCTTGCTGAAGTCACCGGGCATGTGCATCATGGGATGGTAGAGTCTTCGTCTATATCTTCATGGAGCACTTGGTGCATGACCGTCTGATATGCTACAGACACCAAATCATAATGGGTTCGAACAAAGTGAAGTTCTTAAGTGAGGATAGCATATAAGATGATGTAGAACAACTTTGATGCTAGGAAAGGCATGGCGCGTTGAAGTATTTGGATGCATTGAACTGTTGGTGATTTTGATTTTTATGTTTTTGTGCTGCAAAGTAAAATTTATGTGCATGCATATGTCTATGTTCATGTGTTGAACACTAATCTCTCTATGGATGTATTTTGGGTGGGTATTTGATAGGATATTTTTATTGGATATTTATTTGTATGGTTTGGACAGGATAGTCTGTTGTGATAGACATGTTAATGTATTTTGGAGGAAGTTGTTGTAATTTCACATGTCACATTTCACATTTTGCATTTCACATTTCACATGTCACAAAGAAAAACAACAATATTGGTTAGCAATAAGATAATGAACATACAACATCTACCCAAAACCGTCATTTCCAATTTATCATAGCCTCGATGTGTTGAACAACAACAATCATCATATCAACTAAATGACCAGGCCATGGGCAACATCAACGTCGTTCATCATCATCTTGTATGCTATCCTCCATCTAAGGTAATTAACTTTCGACCCTACTTATCACATAATGAAGTTGGTCGCCAATCTCATGACCAAACGCCTAATGCTCCATGAACATACAAACGAAGACTCCACCATCCCATGTGGCTCGTTGACAGACATGCCCTGTGACTTTAACAAGGTCAAACACACCTGCCTCTCTTCATCCTAACTTGTATAGGAGCATTGGTAGGACATATTGTAGAGCAAACACCTTATAGTTGTATGACCTGCCTCTTCCTACCTCATAGTAGGGATCAAATATCATAATCATCATCCTCCTCATATGCGTGACGAACAACACTCAATGGTCATTGTCAACTTAAAATGGGAAGTGGCAAATATAATCCAAAAAAGGCCTTGGCTCCATAAACGTAGACGTCATCTTATTCTCAACCTCAAACAGCAACTTCTTGACCTTTTCAAACCCAGCATTTGGATCCTTCTTAAGAAGAAATAACTATTTCCTGCTCAATTTGCCAATGTAGACTGCTATCATGTCCTGCAAGATGAAATGAGAACCCTTTCAAGAATGCACCAAAGTGAAAGTACAACTGAATGACGGTTGGTGGCAGTCAACAAATCACGTGCATGATTTAAGTAGTTTAAAACATAAAATCCAAGTTCGACACCTTACAATATAAGTCAGCAATCATCATAACAAATCTAATAAATGCAAATAATTACTGCATTAACACTCATAAACATAACTCACGCTTGAGGATTATCATCATTGGTGTATCCCTCAACTCCCACTGCGTCCTTTCATCCACATAATAGATTGCATAATCATATCCCGCAACCTCAGACACTGGAAGAGGCGTGTGAAAACCCACAGTAGGAAGATTATTTGGTTTGATTGTGAGCATCTTCAACTTCATCTTTATAGGCCTTATACTTTCAATATCTCTTATGGCCTACTATGGTATTCATCAATTCTTTGAATACCTTGTATGCACGCCTCAGTCCTTCAGCCTCATGTCCACTCATATTTTATCCTGCATTAAAGATTTTGTATATATCAGGATATGAGTAAACGGATTTCGTTTAAATGTGGTATGTGAAAAGTGGCATGTGACATGCGATTCGTGATTTGTGACGTGCAATATGAAATGTGAATAGTGATATGTGAACCGTGAATCATGATATGTGAAATGGGAATAATGAAATGCAAATAGTGAAAAGTAAAATGTGCAATGTGACTTACAAATGACTTGCGAGCCTAACATATAGATGTGCAACAACAACATCATAGTGAATAAGGGTCATTCAAGACGTAAAGTACACAATTTTAATACCATCTTTGCCACATTTGTATCTATGTGCACTCATAAACACACAAAACAAACATGCATAAGCTTCAATCTCAGACATGCAAAACCTTATGAGTGAAGATCGGCTCAAATTGGGTGTACCTAGAGTCATAAGACTCACCTTTTAGTTGTAACAACTCACCTACACTCCCCATGGGTTTGCTGGCTGCCTTGTCAATATTGCTAATACATATTGTGGGGAGTCAATTTTGTGTATACAACATGAGGGTCAATACGGTGAAAGCCTCATCTCCACCCAAGGAGATTGGCGGTATGATACGGCGATCTAAAAGGTCAGTTGCCCTGCTCCTTCTAGTTGGGTCTTGAGGACTTGGATACCCCTTGTTATAAAAAAAATAAAAGTAATAACTTTTACATACTTTTTTATGTCACACAAGTCCAAATATTACTCCATAATTTTCTAACAAGTTTCAATTAAGGTTTTAAAAATCGGACCAGTCATCTACCCAGAATTCTTGCGGAGTAGGTTCAACCGGGTTCAACGGGGGATCAACCCAGGTTGACCCAGTTGCTGACGTTATCAATAAAAAAAATGGAAAAAAGCCCCACCCCCCCCCCAAAAAAAAATAAAACTTTATATGATATAAAATTTTTGGATAGTCTAATGTTCCTTGTGTAGCAATTTAATGATCAAAACAACCATATTACAAAAAGCAAAAATCTTAAATAAAAAATGAATATTTTTTTAGACATAAAAAAATAGAATATGCGGTAGGAGATTCTACTAAGATCGACGTCGAAAGAAAATGAAAGGATGTTGCAAAGAAAAAGAAAATGATGAAATTGTGTTGGAAAGAACTTAAACCCCACCACCCAACATGGGTTTGGGTCATTGTTTTATAAACTGAACCCGCCCGACCGGTTCGACCCGATTCAATCGGGCGGGTTAAATGGGGTCGATGTGGTCAATCTACCCGGCCGACCCTGCTCGAAAAACCTATTGGCTATGGTCGAACCGGCTGGGCCAGCCCGGTTTTAAAAACCATGGTCTCAATTTGAGTGTGTGTTTTATAAAAAAAAATATTGATCTTGTACATAACACGTTCTTTCTCCCAGAGCAGGCAAGGGGCAATCTGGTAGTGCATTGTTTGAGAAGCAAACAACAAGAATTTCTTACTACCCAACGAAAAAAATATACTTTCAGCAAAAAAAGAAGAAGAAGAAGAAACAAAGCTTTTTTGTGAAAAAAAAAGAATGAGAACAAAATGAATGTTTTTTAAGTGAAAGGCATTCCTCATATGATGGAGAAAATAAATCATTGGTTTGTGGTAATTCCTTCAATCTCTATTATTTGTTCTCTCTCATCCTTATTCTCTCTCTTTCTCCCACTACACCCACGACCCTTCTCTCTCTCTCTCCCTCTTGGCCACATCATACTTGCTGGCCGACTTGTTTTGGCGAGAAGGAGAACTCGTACGTGGCTGGAGTTATCTTCAACGAAAGAAGGATTTTCGTAGAAACAAGGTAGGATGATTTTACATAGCTTCTTCTAGCTTTTTCAATTTTTTAATGCCTAGTTTCCTTTCGATTTGGTTATTGAACAATGATTCTCTTGTGCTGATATTTATGTGTGTGATCTCTAAGAATCAAAGATTTATTCTATATTCTTGGCTGAGTTGATTTATCAACAATTGATATTTAAATTTCTATTGTTTATACTCGTTGTTGTTGTATTTTAATTACTCGCAAGCGCACAAATCTACGTAGACAGCGGCTCAACGAGGTCGATCCCTTAGGGACATGTATAATTGGGATAACAAGACTATCCTAAATTAAGTGCAAAGATTTGATTATCTAATGAAAAATATTTAACCAAACAACGAAATAAAACAAAGTAATTTGAAAAACAATTAAACTATAGCAAGATAAACAAAACAAAAACGCATATCAACGTAAAAGCAAATAATTAATAAACTATCAATGAAAAATTCTAAGGCATTGAATCCGCACTTGCAATCATAGAAATCCACACTTACACTTGTTGATTATGGTCCCAAATTGTCTCTTAGTAAATTAGAATTCAATCAATTTACTACGAAAAATATCATCGATAAGCTCTTAATTAAAATATCTAAAATTATGTTTCTTCTCGCTTCAAAAGATTAATCTCAAGTCATTCAATGTATCCACACTTGTAAATCACAGTGAATATGCAATCTTAATTCTAAGACATACAAATCCAAACATCTAATTAGTAGAATTCATCTCAAATCATGAGAAGAGCATGACTAGACCCATATCCAAACTAATTTCACTAATTAACAAGAGATATAACAAATAATCATTAAAGCATAAAAATTAGAATCATGAAATTATATAGAATAGAAATCTCTACACACCAATAAAAGATTCATCATAGCCCTAGCTAAGAAAATTACTCAATAATTAACATGAAAACAAAATTAAACCTCATTAAAATAAAAGTAATTAACTTACAAGACTTGAAATAAAAGAAAAGTAAATAATTTGACACTCTACTCCAACCCTCAACCTTCTATTACAAAGCCGCCATAACTTTTTTAGAGCAGAAGAGGTGTAGAAAAAATGATCCCGGATTGCTTTATATAGAATTTTGATTAGGATGTAATTATGGCGTGTTTAGCTGAATCCTAATTAAGGTGGAAATCGGTCGTCAGCCTCTTGATTTGCGTGTGGGACCCAACCTTATTTTGGCATGACATCTTGAAAAGCCTTGACTCCTTTTCCTCCTCCTACAACTTCATCCTCTGCTTCTCTTCCGTTTCTTTGTCTTCTTCTCTTGCAAGTGCTGCTCAGTATCTTCTTCTTCAACCGTCACTCCTCCATTAATGGCCGCCAAGTTTCGACTCGTCATTGTTCACTATCAAAATCTTCAACTCCAATCATGATAAGAACAAAATGTATACACATAATACACTCCAACACCTTAAGTTTCTAGCCCTAATTAGCTGTTATCTAGGTTATTTACTAGTTATTTAAATTAATTAAATATTTAAGAGTTATTTCTTTATTTTGGTAAAAATGAGAAAAATTGTTAAGTTGGACATTTGTCATGAACATATTCGAATAACTATGAGATTTACTTATGGACATTGTTATCCGCAATGCAAACTTCTTCACAATTGATATGGGCAACTCTATGGAAGTTGAGCAGGTTTCCAAATGAAGATGGACGAATGAAAACAGATTGGACAAATGAATTGATATGGACTATCTTTCTGGACAACTTTGTCCAAATTGCTAAAGCCATTCTCAGTTCAGAAAAGCTCAAATTAGAAGGAACTTCAAATTGGAAGGTGGCTCGAATAAGACATGGCACTCGGGCAAAATCAATGTCAAGATTATATGAAACAACTACAAAAGAGGAAAGATTTTCAGAATTTGGATTCTTAATCCGGTTGCTCATGCTTAGACAAATCCGTGGTCAAGGAAAGAAAAATTTGAATTGGGTATGAATTGCACTTGATCTGGCCGGAATTGGAACTGCTGATTTGAGACTGATTTGGCTGATCTTTAGTATGGAAGACTGATGATTTGGGGCTGAGTTGACTGGCCTTACTATGGAAAGCTGCTGGTTTTGAAGGGGGGGTGCTTGTCAATAAGAAGGGAGGATGAAAGAAGATAAGGGAGATCACATACAGGCCGAAAGCTACTTTGCTCGAGAGAGAAAGCTGATTGCCGACAGAGAGGAGGAAGAACTGCTTGAGGGGGACTGTAGAGAAAAACTGATTTTGAGAGAACTAGCGAGAAGAGAGGAGACTGATCTGATTTTCAAGAGAAACTGAACATAACAGAGACAAAATTGGGAGACTGATTTGAGACGAGAGAAATTGCTGAGAACAGAACAAAAGAGAACTGCTCGAGAGCAGAACTGTTTTCATATTGCACATGAGAAGAACTGACCAGAACTGTTGGGGATTTGAGAGGGAAGAAGGAAGCAAAACTGCTTGCTCGGGAGAGGAGCAGAACTGTTTTCAGAGAGAAAAAGGTGATGCTTTATTTGCTCTAGAGACAAAGGCAGAACTGTTCTGCAGATTCGAGAGATGCAGAACTGATTTCAACAAAAGAAAAGTGTTGCCTTGCTCAAGAGAGAGGGAACTGATCTGAAGAGAAGAGTGCTGCTTTGGCTCGAGAGAGGAAGAAGACTGATTTGCAGACTCGAGAAGTTGCATAACCAGAACTGTTTGCAAACGCAAAGAAGAAGAACTGTTTTTGCAGACGCCAATGAATCATTTTCCACATTAGGCTTTTTCTTCCCCTCTTCTCATGTCTAACTAATATCTTTGTACTAAGACTAGATGAAGCCCTAACTTAATTGTTTATGACTCTCATATTTTAATTGCAATTCTAAAGGAGACATCTTTATTTCATGTGTTTAATACAATTTTGCTATGATTGTTCTACTTGTCGAGAGAGAGTAGAGTGAATTGTTAGTGAAATTGAACTATGGAATTGCTAATGTTCGAGGGGTCTTAAGGTACTCTATTGAATAAAGATTGAATTTTTATTTTTGATCTTTGCTCAAGAGAGAGATCCGCTTATTTAGAGTTAATTATTTAGTTGCATGTTCGAGAGGGTTGCACACTTCTCCCAATTATACGTGACTTCGAGAGGAGCACAGATAATTTATCACTTAGAATTGTAAGCTATTTAGTTATAGTAGATTCTAAGTTTTAGTATCTTTCTCATTAGATTGCTTTTCGCATAAAATTTTTTGTTTTGTTTAATTAAAAATCAGAACTTTTCATTGGAAGTTGTTAAGCATAATCTTATAATGAGGTTGAATTTCATACTAAGTCCTTTAGATTCTACCTCGTAGCCACTAGTCTACAACTAGGCTCATGCAATTGCAAGTAAAATAAGTTAAATTCAATACAATTAGATCACCAAAGACAAAACTTGAGACAACTCTTGTCTTCATTTTTGAGTGAGGAACAAATCTTCTTCAAGTGCCTCCTTCGATTGATTCTGTTCCAGGCTTCGATTTAATGGATTTTGAGGCTGAGCTCAATTTCCTGCGTTTTGGACAATTCTGTCCAGGAAGATGGTCCAAACCTGCAATGACAACTGAACCCGGACCTGACCTGGACCGATTTGCACATTCATTTAACCTATAACTCGCGTCCATGCCCATTTAAAGTTACCCATATAAATTTTTGAAGTGTTTACTATGCAAATAAGCAATGTCCATTATCAAGTAACATCATTGATTAGCAATTTCAGTTTGTTTATGAAGCATGCCCTACTTAACAATAATCTTAATTTAACCAAAATAAAGTATTAACCCTTAAATCTTCTATTAACTTAAATAATTACTAACTAACTTAGCTAAATCATTAATAGGGCTAGAAATCTAAGGTATTATGGTATATAATGTGTGCGAATCATGTGTTTATCACTCGTAATAGAATGATTGGATGTATAAATTCTTGTTGATTCCTTGTTATCATGCTCTTCTATTGGGTGACACTTATGTCCCATTAAAGTTGTCTAAGTCGGTTGGGACTGTTATGTGTGTAGAAAGCTTAATCATTATCCATGTTTCCGAATTAAACTTAAATCATGTCAAAAATACAATTTTTTTACCTAAATTCCTTTTGCTAGTCATAATTAATTCCAGACAACAAAAAATGAGGTATTACTTAAAAGTCACGATAACCACTTAAGTATATTAATTAAGTAAGGTTTAAACCACAATTAGTCCATTATAGATGCTCTCGGGTTAAAATAGTGCTCTCGGCTAGAACTGTTTCTTTGTCGAAGACTTGTACTAAAACGGTCGTAATAAATTCTACAAGGGTAAAAAAAATATGTCATTTTCTTTGTTGGATTCTAGACTCATAGGGGTATCTTCAGTAAAAATGTTCAGTCCAGATTCTTCACGTGTTCACCATGGGAATTTTGTTAACCTATCTATTCTATTTTGAACAGAACATTGTTTCTCTTAAAAACTCAGTTTTCATGTCTCTATTGTAGACATGTGAACTACGAATAAAAGTGACATTATTAATGATGTAAACTCTTATCAGTAAAAGCCTATGCGCCTATAATTAATGGTAGGAATAATAGGGCATTCTATAAGTAATTATGAGGAATAAAGCAATTGCAGTTGGTTTCATTGGAAACCAGCCGACGTTATTCAATTATACAACTGAATGAATGATTTGAGGTAATAAAAATACTTATTGTAAAAGCCTTAAAAAGGCCTTCAGCTCTTTTTGGGTCATGCCTAGTGTCTCTCTCTCTCAAAGGATTTTCATTATCAGTATAGAACATTCGCTGTTGAAAGCCCCTATTGAGATTATTTGTTGTGAGCTAGTTATTTGATCTATACTTGAATTATACATTTTATTAGCTCCTAAACTTAGTTTATGTTAGTGTTTGATTATATTTTGGTGATACTTCAATGTAGTTTTCGGTTTTTGTAGGAAAAATAAGTATAAGCTGCAAATGTGATGAAAACGTGACTTCTATTGTTGAATCTTCGTAAATTTGAATGTATATCTCTGATTGGACTTATTCAAGCTTCATGTTAAATTCAAGAAGTAAGCTTTCCAACACTACTAATTGCACGTAATTCGAAGTTTGGAGCAAAAAGTTATGACCATTGGAAGATTTTGATACAAAACATGAATAGTAACTTATCGATAGGCAAATGAGGCGATCGATCGTCGGAGCAAAAAAATAAGATTTTCGCGATCGATCATAACCTTTCGATCAATTGTATTTACTGGAATTTTTTTCATGAACAGTAAGCGATCGATCGGCATTGTAGCGATCGATCGCCGTATGTGGCAAACTTAAATAAACCCTATTTTGAGTCGGATTTAGAAGAGAGTTTCGTGGTTTCTCTTCACCCCTATATATATGCCTTAAGGGGGAACGTCTTGGGCATTAGAGATTAGATCTAGAGAGTCTTGGAGACTTTGGAGGAGAGCTTTCGTGATGGCTAAAGCAAAGGAGAGAAGAAGAAGATGAAGATGCTTGTTTCTCTACCGATGCTTGGCTAAACTTCTTTACAAGTCATAGATGAAGCCCAAATAGACTGATTGTATTGTTTTCTTTTCTCTCATCTTAACCTTCATTCTAGTTGGTGTATGGATCTTTGTTATAGTTTTAATGTTAATTTATTGAGATTTATTCTATGTACTCGAGAGAGGCTAGAGTGAATTCTTGTGAGTTTTAATCTGAAAGAATACTTGCGTGTTCGACCAAAAACTTGAGTAGACTGAGGTATTATATATTAATAAAGTTTCATTGGTTTATGCTTGAGAGAGATAGATCACAGTTCCATGTTTTAATTGCTTTATGTGTTATATCCGAGAGGAGAGCACAATATTTGAATTGATAAGTATATGTCCGACCAAGAATATGCTAGCCAATTAAGAATTTATATAAAAGAGAGAGAGAGAGACGCTAAGCTAGTTTATTTTGTGGTGGATTCGAAGCCTTGGTCATTCTCCATATAAGTTCAACTCGTTTAATTAGCTAAAGTTTACTGCTTTCGTAGATTAAATCAAAATTACAACTTTTCTTCTCTTGAGTTTGGTAGATTATTCATTCGTCCCTGAGGTTCGACAACCCTAAATACTCACTGTAGTACAATTGCCTTTGTGCACTTGCAAGGGTTTAAATATTAAACGATCAAGTTTTTGGTGCCGTTACCAGGGATGGAAGCTAATAGTTTACCAAATTCTTAGCATAGTTAGATTAGAGTAGTTAGTTTAAAGCTTAGGTTCTATTTCAGTTGCTTAATTGCGTTTGCTTTTTGCATAGGATTAAGAGAGACGCCTTGGGATTCATGCCAGCGTTGGAAGGGCCACCCATTCCCATAGTTTGCATTCTCTTATCCTTTGTTTTTTAGTCTAATTGAGTCTTGCGTGTTTTTACTTTCTTATTGGGATTGCATGTTGTGCTAGTTGTGGTTATTAGGACTGCTGATTGCTAGTTGTGGATATCTAGGGTTGTTTTTTAGATTCGTGGATGTGTGATAGTGTGGTTTGGATGTTGATGAATGCATGGTGAAGAAATGTCTTCACCTTTCTATAGATTTAGCCATGATAACCCATATATGTGTTTCAATGATTATTATTCCGTATACATACCTAATTCCCCTCCCTATGAAGTGTCGTTCCACCCATATCCCTTATATTCTGATACTTACAACCGTGGGTGGGAGCATCAATTCAACTTTGGGAGTAGCATATCTTACCTACAATCCACGACCCATTTTATTTCGAAAGCATGTGCCCTTTGCACAAGTCCTACCCATACCCCTGTGGAGTGCCATATGGCCCATGAGTACCCAGATTTTATACGCAAGTATGTGAATGAGACCCAAGGTCTTCATAGGTGGGAATACCATCCTAATTACCCTTGGAAGCAACTTCATCAGTCCCCTAGACAGGATTTCCTAAGCCGAAAGTAGCCCTACCAACCAGCTTCAACTCCATTTGGCTAATCTAATAGGCGACCTTCCATCGAAGACCAGCTGAGCCAAATGTTAGCCACCCAATCCACCATCCTCACTGCCTTAACTAAGCTAACAACTAAACAGAAGGCGATGAAAGCAGAGCTATGGACCCAGGGCCAGCTTATCCATTCCCACACCCAGTCTATAGCCAAAATCAAAACATAGTTAGGACAGCTGATCCAGTCTATGGATATGAGTGAAGAATGCACTTTATCTATCCAACCACAATACTCGATGGGCCAATTTGCTGAAGAGGGGATATGTTTTTCCCCTGACAATGTTCAAAATATTACAACCCTTCGGAGTGCACCGAAATTTGAAAATGAGGTTGGGTGTAGTTTAAGAAATGATGAAGAAGGTATGAAAATTAAAGAAGAAATGAGTGAGTCTTTAGAACACATCTTTAAACCACCTTCTATTTCTGAGGAGTCACCATCTACGGCAATATTAAAGGGATCTTATGCCCCCGACGCACCAATCATACAATGCCTAGACCAACCCTACCCTTTGTTTGTTGAAAGTGTAGCCCAATTTGTTGGTTTGGAGGAGGAGGAGCCCTTTATTTTAAAATTCTCTAATGACCTTTTCCCATGGACAATGCAGGGATACTTATTTCCAAAGCTTCCTCACTCACCACTCCACCCCTTCATTCCAAGGTGTGATCTGTATTTAGACAACAAGGATAGGAGCGTGTGGGGAAATCTTTTAATCGATCCAAGTTGACTTCCTGATGATCTGAACCCTGTAAAAAGATTGTGGCTCAGTCTAGCTAAAGACATTAAACTTAGCGCTTGGTGGGAGGCAGCCCACGTATTCAGGTGTATTCTCCCATTTTCTTTCTTTCTTTGTTAAGATATCATTGTAGTTTTATGTTTATTGACATTGAGAACAATGTTCATATAATAGGTTTGGCGGAGAGGATATTGTTTGAGTAAAAAAATAAAAAAATATAAAAATTTGATTAGTTTTTAGGTTGTTTGTTAGTATTTTCATAGGTTTTGATAGTTTATCCCGTGATAATGCATGTTTTAATTCTTAAAAGATTAATTTGCATTGGAAGTGTGAGTAAGTATACTGGAGGATAGAAACACTTAACTCAGAATATCTTTCTGTTATAGACCTCTTGGATCAAATGCTTGAGCTAATAAAACTCACTCATACACACTAGATACATAAAGTAATACCCTCTTGAGATTTGTTGAATGCTAATCTTCAGTGGGATGTCTTTGGTCAGACTCATTGGTTGATATGTGGTTGTCTGTTGAGCTTAAAAGATCATGATAGACAATTTACTTGGCAATATTGTTGACGCTTGGACCGGGAAATACATTGAGAGTATAATACAACCTGGACAGAATAAAGATGGCTAGAAAATATGAATGCTGAAAAAAATGAGAAAAAAAATAAAAAACAAAAGCAAGCTCGGGGCTGCTTGACTTTATAGGATTAACTTAGGCTGATGCTTAGGCCCGAAGTGGTATATACTTGAAACCTAATGCCCTAAGCTAACTGGTTGGGAGTCATTGGTCTAAGTCATTGTTAAACCTAAGCATCTGGAAGTCAGGCCTTACACAGTCTCTTAAAAAAAAGTATGTGGTGTATTATCCTCTCAAATCTAGAATCTTGGACCTGAAGGAGGTGCGCAGACATTAGTGCTATCATGAACCTGAAGATTACGATGACTATGTAGATTTTGACATTCTTTGATTAATGGGTAACACTGGATATTTGTAAAATAGAGATTTAGAATGTATTGCAACAATGTTGTACACTTCTAATATTTACATTATCATGCTATATCATATTGAGCAGGAATTTTTAAGATGAAGGTGTAGAATAAAACCACTTACTTGAGAGCTTCTATATTCCAATTGATTATAATCCAAGTATGTGTGGTTGATTTTCTTAAGCATTGTGGCTTGCATTTATCGGGATAATAAGTTTGCTTGTTTTGAAGTGTTTTGATTTGTTTTTTCATTTAGATTAATTTCATAAGTACATGTTTGTGGGTAACATGGTTGTAAACCCTCACGAGACACAACTCATCCTACTAGGGACACCTAGAGGTTTAACGGCTTGTTGCATACTCTCAATACAATCATGTTCCCTACAAAAGTGGTATTTACTTTTCTACTTTAGTCTTTTGATTGCTTTAGTTCCTTTAATTATTTTGTGTGATTTTGTTTTATTTTGCTAGGGACTAGCAAAATGTAGGTTTGGGGTGAGATCTCTACTTGAATTTATGCATTTTATTAACTCCTAAACTTATGTTTATATTCGTGTTGATTATATTTTGGTGATACTTTAATGTAATCTTTTGTTTTTGTAGGAAAAATAAGCTGTAAGCTGCAAATATGGTGAAAATCGTGACTTTAATAGATGAATCTTCATAACTTTGTATACAAATCTCTGATTGGACTGATTCAGATTCATGTTAAATTTTAACAAGTCAGCTTTCCAACGCCACCGACTGCGGGCAATTCGGAGTTCTGAGCGAAAAGTTATGACCAATTGAAAGATTATGATACAAAACATGAATAGTAACTGATCGATTGGCCAATGAGGCAACCGATCGCCGGAGCAAAAAAATGAGATTTTCGCGATCGATCATCACCTTTCGATCGATCGTATCTATCGGAACTTTTTTCATGAACAATATGCGATCGATCGCCGTATGCGGCGAACTTAAATAAACCCTATTTTGGGTCGGATTTGGAAGGGGGTTTCTTGGTTTCTCTTCACCCTTATATATATATGCCTTAAGGGGAAACGTCTTGGGCATTAGAGATTAGATCTAAAGAGTCTTGGAAACTTTGGAGGAAAGCTTTTGTAACGGCTAAAGCAAAGGAGAGAAGAAGAAGATGAAGATGCTTCTTCTCTTCCGATGCTTGGCTAAACTTCTTTCCGAGGCGTAGACAAAACCCAAATAGACTGATTGTATTGTTTTTTTCTCTCATCTTAACCTTTATTCTAGTTGGTGTATGGATCTTTGTTATGGTTTTAATGTTAATTCATTGAGATTTATTCTATGTGTGATCGTGAGAGACTAGAGTGAATTCTTGTGAGTTTTAATCCGAAAGAATACTTGTATGTCCGACCAAAAACGTGAGTAGACTGAGATGTTATATATTAATAAAATTTCATTGGTTTATGCTTGAGAGAGAGAGAGAGAGAGATCACAGTTCCATGTTTTAATTGCTTTATGTGTTACGTCTGAGAGGTGAGCACAATATTTGAATTGACAAGTATATGTCCGACCAAGAATATGCTAGCTAATTAGGAATTTATATCAAAGAGAGAGAGAGAGAGAGAGAGACGATAAGCTGGTTTACTGTTTTAGTAGATTAAATCAAAACTACAACTTTTATTCTTTTGAGTTTGGTAGATTATTCATCCGTCCCTGAGGTTCGACAACCCTAAATACTCATTAAATATTAAATGATCATTATTTCCTCTAGAATGGTTGCAAAATTCTGTATGCTCGCAACATTCTTTTCTTTTAGCGTGATGATCATTGAGTCTGTCGACTCCTCAAAATTATATTGATTTGATTCACATACTTGCAAGGCTTCATATGCTTGCAAGGCTTCATATGCTTGCAAGGTTCTTGCCCTTTACAGGGGGTAGTCGTTCTGGATTGGAGAATTCCAGGATTGAAATCTTGGACTCCCCAATCCAAGACTCTAGAAGAACAGATTTTCAATCCTGTATGCCATATTTAAAATATATGTTAGGATCTTCAGTGCTGGATTACAAAAAAAATTAGATTTCTAGTCATAGATTGGAGAATTTATGGGATTGAAATAACCACTAATCATATACTTTTAATACTTAAAAATAGTTTAAGAAACATTCATACTATAATAAATTTAAATATTCAATATACAACAATAAATACTCAACCAACAAACACTTTCAGCCCCCAAATCCCCCAACTTTAATCCTCTCCAAAGCACAACTCCGACAGGTCACAACGCCCCATGTTGCTGACAAATGAGCTTTGGCGCTATACCAGAGTCGCCAACCCGAACCAAAGCGATGTAGGGTTTGTACTCATACGAACTCATACCACAACACTAGCCGAAACCCTTGCCAGAAACCTCCTGTAGATTTCGCCTTCACTCTCAAACGGGACGAGGATTCCCTACGGATGAGATGGAGGCTAGCATCTCTTCGTCCTCAGTTAACTCTGATCAGTGAATCCTGAGTCTTCTTCTGAAGCTAGCAGTAACCACAATGGTTTGTTCGCTTCTCTTGATTTCTTTAGAAAAATCTCATTTTTATGTGTTTTGATGCTTCATCTTCTGCTGCCAATAGATGGGCAGGGGCAGAAGGAACAGACTAGGTCCTCCGAAGCCTGAAGAGAAGGGCAGCTCCAAACATCCCAGTGCTCCTCCGTCGCGCCACCTCTAGGTGGGTAATTTGTCCTCTTGCGTTTCCGAGCTTGCACTGTCGGAGCGGTTTTTGCGGTTTGGTGAGATTGAGTCCACCAATCTCGATGCGGAGGCGGGGCTTGCAGAGGCGGGGCTTGCGGAGGTGGCGCTCAGCTACGGCCTCTTCGGCTGAGGAGAAGGCGAATGAGCGGGTGAATGGGAGTTGGGAGGGGCATCCTGGGCGGAGGATAGGAAGGAAAGTGGGCTCGATGGTGGATTTTTCAATACCACCTCTGGAGGAGGTATTGGAAGTTGACAACTATATTTATACTTAAGACTAAAAAGAGGATTAAAATCTCTCCGTACTAAAATTCTTTATAATTTTGACCAACAGCATATTAGTAATATCATATTATAAATACTTAACCACTAACACATCACTCAAAATCCCTTGAAACCACTAACGCTGGATTCAAATTTTAATATTACAAATCTTAGTTGTCTTAGTTGACTAACTCCATATTGAGAATTTACCGGTGTGGATTTTTCAATCTTGATTAACTCCCCCCGGTTAGAGGCAACCGAGTAAGTTTCCCCCGGATGAGAAACTTCATGCGCCCAAAAGTACATGTCCCCGGAAACTATCGTAGTATACTCATTAAGCCATGATAGACTGTGAGAGATTTCATGTACTCAAAAGTACATATGAAAGAGCTTGGATTTATTTGGACTTTTTGAGACTTTGTATGCTCCAAGGCTCTCTCGCCCAAAGAGTAGCAAAACACGTACGTTTCTACGTTGGTTAGACATCACATAAGTTCTGACAATCTTCACCCATTGTATCCGTGAGTACCAATAGGTCATTATCCTAGACACATGGTAGGTTCCAAAAAGAGAAACCTAGGGTACAAGGCATGCCAAGACTTTGTATGCTTGCAATTGTTTGATAGCAGAAATTATATCCCTTATACTCTAGATGTTATGGAGTTCGATGGATATTGATGTCCCTTATGATGATAAAATTTCTTGTCTTCTTATTGATATAAATTATGTTGTTCAACTTCATATTATTTTGCTTTTGCATTACAATGATTATTCTTCAAACTTCCTTTATATCTCTGCTATGGTTTTGCATCCTACTGAGTATATCTTCAAAGTACTCATGCATCATGCAATGCAGGTCTAACTGATGATTGAATTGAAAGAGTAGGAGGAAGTTGAAGATCGTGGAGTGCATCATGCAATGCTTAAATGATTGACATCATGCTTGCAAAGAGATACATAAAGAAGTTGGGTCTAAAGCAAGATAACTATGTTATGCATTATGATACTCAAAATGTCAATCATTTAAGCAAGAATACAAGTTTTCATGGTATCATTAGATAAGAGATGTGATAGAGAAGAAGCTCTTGGAGTTGAGGAGGATCCATACTAACAAAAACCTGTCGGATATGATGATCAAGACCATCCCTAAAGTGAAGCATGAACATTGTAGAGGTTAGACTGGTATAGGCTAGGTTGACCCTCATGTGTAATATAGGGAGCTCCAACATGAGTAGGGGGAGAATTGTTGGCATTTTTCTCTCCTCATGTGATGCCTACGGCTTCTCTCATGTGAAGAGGCCCACTACTTGACATATTTGGAGTTAAAAGTAATTTTCTAAAAATAAGGAGAGGCTTATTTGTGAAAAATTAATTCTTCTTAAAAGTAGGTTCTTTTGAGAAAGAGAATGAAAAGTAGAAGAAGAAAAAAATCAATAACTTTGATGGGGCTTTGGAGATCAAGAAAGTGGGATTTCTTGGGCAAAGAAGGAGAATGAAATGAATGGTTCTTCAGGTGTAATGCATTCCTCTTGTGATAGAGAAGACAAATAATTGGTTTGTGGTAATTCCTTCCGTCTCTATTCTTTGTGTATTCCACCTAAGTGTAAGATTTCTCTATGGCTTGAAAAAAGGTATTTACCATTGAATTTGTTTCAAAGTTGATAGTAGTGGGTTTGGTCCCTAGACCTTGAGGAAGTAGTCGTTGTTATAGCGGTGAACCACATTAAATTTGTCTTCTAAATATTCGATGATATGCTTCTTTGTTAATTTAGCTTTGTGTGTTCCATAATTTGTGCATCCTATGTAGTGGCATTATAGAAAACTCACTTACGGCTTTGAGGGTGTGGAGAAGTGTATGTTTAATTGTGTTTCTTAAATAGCTCAAAAGAAGGAAAATGTGTAGTTCTCCTAACAAATTATCCAAAGAAAAGCAAAGCTTTTTGTAGAAAACGTGAGTAGCCCCTAAATGATTCCTAGTTCCTACCCAACATACTAAAACCGTAAGCAATTCACAAGAGGAAGTAAAAAATTATACTCCCTCCATTTGGAAATAGTGTGTAGATTTAAAAAAGGTTGTTTTTATTGGACCATGGGGCCCACAAAAAACTCAGGTGACCTTCACCCCCCTCTCTCGCACTCCCACTCCTCTTGGCAATGGAGGAGATGGAGGGGAAGCCGATGAGCATCTACAAGGCGTGCCAGAGCATCAAGAAGCAGCGCAACTCGTTTCTCTACAACGTCTTGCGCCTCCATCTACGAGGACTCGATGTTCGTCGCCTAGATCGCCCAACTCTGGCCGGAGCTCTCCCTCATCGCCATCCTCCGGTGAGACCTCTGGTACTCCTCCCACTTCCACTCTACCTGCTACTTCAAGTCCACCGACGACCACTGCAACAATCTGTCCTTCAGCACCTCTTGCCTCAACCACCACCTCGCCAGTAAAGCTCTGCCTTGCTCTTGTGCCACTAAAAGTTTCAATTTTTTGGAATGTATTCCGTAATTAGAAAAAATTTTGAACTTTGTTTATGTTTGAAGATTTTGAGTAACTGATGTGGTGGATGTGATGATGGGCAGCACAGAAGTCCTCCATCCGCCCCGATATCGTTCGATTCGTCCATGCAAATATCTCCAAAAATCGTCGTCAGCCTTACACTGTCTCGAAACGTGCCAGACATGAGACCTTGGTTGAGTCCTGGTGGACGGGCCATGCCATCTTTGGAATTCCCTGTGTTCCAGGTGATGGGACCGATTGCGCCGGCCAAGGGTGCCTTCGGCAACATGTGCCGTGGTGGCCGCATGTTTGCGCCGACTAAAACCTAGCGCAGCTGGCACCGCCGGGTTAATATCAATCAGAACCGGTTTGTTGTCGTCTCTGCGATCACTGCGTCTGCTGTGACTTCGCTTGTGCTTGCTCATGGTCACCATGTGGAGGGCATCCGGGAACTCCCTCTCGCTGAATCTGATTATGCTGCGTCTATTGGGCGTGATGGAGAAGAAAGAGTGAAAGGGGAAAAAACAAAAAGAGGCACGTGACATAAATAATTTGCAAATGTACACAGTAATTCCAAAGGGAGGGAGTACATGTTTCGTCACGAATCAGAGGCCTCGTGATGGTCGCCAGAAGCTGGCGGTAGAAGGGTTGTCGCCAGCTGGCGGGGAAGGATGTTGTCATGTGAGGGTCCTCGCTGGAGATGTTCTATGAGGGTTGTGTCTAGAAGAGGAGTCGTCACACAACGTCGCCCGCCTCTGGTCAACTGGTATTCTGGACTTCTGGTAGACGAAGATGAGAGACCCTATAAATGGCGCGGAGGGAGTAGTTTATTTTCAAAATTTAAATCGGGCTTCTAATGTGGAAGAGAGGAAAAACCAAATTATGAGTGGACTGTGAGCTGTGAAGTGCTTTTAGATAAGAAATTGATGATATTACCTTACTGAAGAAACACTCGCATTAATTATGGGCAGTGGGGACGCTACGGCATTCACTAGATTCTCCAAAACCAAAATGCCCATAGGTGATAACGCTACGGCTTTTTAACATTTTTTTGCCACTAAGGGCTTTCTAACAATTGATAATTCCTTGTTACTTTTCTATTCTTCTTTGTAGCAAAATTACGGAGGAGCTGTTTGTCCTCCCCTTTTTAAGTTTCAAAGAGAATGAGCATAAAGGCCCTTTCTACCTTAACCCTCCTCCCGAGAAGGACTGACCATTAACAAAAGGAAAGGGTTTACGGGACATATTGCCTTGTCCGCTATCAAATTTGAGCTAAAAATCTGCTCAGTCCAGCAGTCCAAGCCTGTGAGCTGACTACTACTCATACTAGTTGCTGATATATTAGTAACATATTTATGTACTTTAATTGCCGATAATTTTTTCAGGAGGAAAATCTTTTGATGCATAACAAGGGGGCTGTTTTGATGCACCCTTTCAAAAGGAGAAAATGATTTTTAAGGAGTAGAAATTAACTTTCTACTAAAAACGTGTTTGGAAGCAATTTTTCTCAAGGAAAATTTTTCTTACCAAAATTGGCTTTCTACTTGTGTTTGTTTACACATTTTTTTTGTAGAAAAATTTTTAAGGTAGAAAGTGTCTTTTTGTCCCTTTAAAGGTTTTTTTTTCCTTTAAAGGTTTCTAGTCGAAAAGACTTTTATGGTGGAAAAGACAACTTAACATTTTTTAAAGTCATTTTTCATCCATATGTTGTAGGTTGTTTATATCATTTCATTCGTAATAACAACATTTTGTCCTTAAAAGTAAGAAGAAAAGTTGAACCAAACATAAAAGCCTTTGTTTCATTTAGCTAAAGGAAAAAGACAGAAAAAACTTTCCTTTAATTTTCAAATGTGCACCCAAACAAACCCTAGTTATGAGAATGTTTGTCATAAGGTACTTGTAACGAAATGGAAAAAAGAAAGAAAGAAACAAGAAAGTAAGAAAAAAGGAAACTTATGCAAAAAAAAGAAAAGAAAGAAAAGAAGATCCCAATGAAGCCCATCTGGATGTGGAAAAATTTGGGTCCAACATTACATAGCTGTGTTTGCTCCCTTGAGGCAAAAAAACAGGGCAGAGCTTTGCACATATCTAGACAAGCTTCGTTAAACGGAGAGCAAACACAACCATGTAATGAAATTTGCAATGCAAACAAGCTACGTTAGATGAAGGGAGTAACTAATTTTGCTCTAGACTAATAAAAACCTAATTGCCTTAGTTTTTTTTGTCTAATCTATGATCTATATCTATATTTATAATCTATAATATATCTATAACTACGATATAAAGTACCACATATAGTTTAACTTTTTAACACACAATTTAAGTATGCAATTAACTTATAATTGTGATTAAATTGATTAGTTAATTTGGGATAAGTATGAAATTTTGCTCAAAACGAAACACTTTGCTTCCCTTGGCCGATTATGCCTTTATTAATTCCCGTGTGCAAATCAGATGTAATAAGCATCGATATGGATATTTTTTGGTTGAATTGAGATTTTTCGTTGAAAAGGCATTGGTATGGATGGTATTATACGCACAAACACAAATTTATTTAGGCCTAGGCTCTAGATGCCATGTGGACACCTATGTGGCGATACAGAATCACCATTTGACAATTATTTAAAAAATCTGCCTAAATGACAAATATTTATTTTAATAATAAGATTTTTCAATAAAATTCCCTTCGAAGAAGCTAAGGCAATGAATATGGCCCTACCATTTGGCAAGCCCACGAATTGTAGGCTATAAAAGGGTTTACCGAATTTGGCACTCTCTTTGAAAATTAAATATTTTACTTTAGTGTTTACTATTTAAATCAAAACGTCATATCTATCATTTCCTTTTTTTTTGAAGGCAAGACCTCTAACTCAACCGGAATGGTGTCACACGTGAGGGACCTCCCCTGGCTATGGCAAAACTGGATAGTTGTTCGTGGCCATCGACCTCCTAACATACTCCAAAATTAGAAGAACCTATGAGCGCGAGCTCACAAACATGCATGAGCCTAGACAATCTAGGCCATTGAATTTCGATCCGTCAGCTGGCGTTAATACAGGAAGGTTTGAATCACTGCCTGCCCTACGCACCGAAGAATCTCAATTTGGCGGCCAAGACGCAGGCACGTGTGATCCTGGACTCATATAAACTCTTTCCATAAAATTGTAATAGACAGGGTCCACGCACCTGTTACTACAACAACATATTCCCTCTGTGCCCTCACCATCAAATCCCTCACTGTTGCAATCCATTTATTACTCTGGAACTTTTCTGGGCGTTTTGATTGACATGCCCTCCCACAGTCCCAGGCATGTCAGTTCCCCGTCAATTGTGTTGGATTGGTATAGCGTAATTGGGGTCTTGCATTATTCTTCTCTGATTGCAGGAGTACTTGTACATTGAAACCAGTTACTGCAAATCTATCCCTAACATAAGCTATTGGTGGATTGGTATAGCGTTATCAGCCAGTATTTATAATAAAAAGTTGTTTAAGGTTCAGGATGAAAGGAGTAGATTTGTAAGTCCGGTTTGATAAATAACAAAAAAAGTTGTTTGGCTGGTGTCTTCAATTACGCTATGCTGATTGCAGAGTTTGCATCTTCTAACCAGGTTCTTCTACCCGTTAGTCCTAAGATTATGTCAATGCAAATGATGCCTAAGAAGGCTAAAAATGATTCGACTAATAGGCCAAAATTATTCATCGATCTATTCAACATCACACCAATTATACCCAGAGGTACAATTCTGTGGGGGAAAGTTGAGCGAGACTATCTAGACTGTTGGATTGAGATCCAATGTACCAAGGGCGGACAGTATTCAAACTTGTCTGCCCCATGAATCAAAGCTCGCCGCCAGATCAAAATCGGATCACCCGGTTTATCTAGGCTCACGCAAACGCTCATGTGCACATGCTATACAAACGAGACTTTTTGTTGGATTGTTGAAATCAAAATGTACGAAAAAAGCAGGAAATAAGGATTAGCAGGATGTGATAATTGATCTGCATTTGAAACTGAAAAAAATCTAAAAAGAAATTACAAAAGTTAAAGCCAAAAGTTCCACAGTGATTAGTGAAGAAACAGTTAATGTTGCGAGTAAATTTGATTAATTTCAGCTTGTTAGTACCCTAATGTCTCGATTTGTCCTAACAAAGAATAATTTACTAATAGCATGCAGCAAAACGCATCCACAAGAACACACAAACTGTATCAGTTTCATCCTGAAAGTCCACTTAAACTGAATCAATGTTGAAACATATTGGAAAATAACCATCATGAAAAAACTTTCCATAAATCCTAGACAATAGACCAATACCAAAATACATCCAAAAGAAGCCTTGCATACCTTTTTCACATCTCTAACAAACAAAAATTGCAACAGAACAAAGACAAACGAAGTGTTGAAGAACAGACAACAAAAAAACACAATCTCAAGTAGTAAAAAACAAAATAAGACAAATCAGAGAAATTCCACTCAGAGAACAGAAGATTGCTTTAAAGATTCAAAGAGGCATAAGCATAATTTTCATTAAAGTATCTACTCAAATTTCCACATATAAGCTACGCTGAAAACCTTCGAACAGGGGAGATTAAAGAAAACCCACTTCCCATTTTCCATATCACTTTCCATAAGTTTCTATCACAGAAGAGAAGATTTACAAATAAAAAAAAACCTTAATTAGCAAAATCCTAAGCACGACATAGGTACACTCATTTCATCTCGTTCATGAATAATACTCAAAACCCCAAAGATATCAGCCCCCAACTCCATGAAATCCATTCTATTCACCAAAATGCCACTCCACGAGGAGCCGAAACGGGGGGATGATGATGACTTACGGAAGGCCCTTCCCCGGGGCCGAAATGGCGAGCTCCGGCCAAGAAAAGCAGTCGCCAGCGTCGGAGAAGACATCGGCCCCGGAGGAGAGGTGCCAGGCGTTCGCACCGGAGTGAACCATCTCAGGCGTCGGCGCCGTGGGGAACATCGCCCTGGCCGTCAGGCCCAAGCCCACCATCTCCTCCAGCCCAGGGGGCGCGAACCCCAGCCCGAACCCGGCGCGGCTGAGCAGCGGCTCCGCGCCGAGAGCGAGGAAACCGCCGTACGCAGCGGCGGAGGAGGGCAGCAGGGGGCCGAACCCAAAGTCGACAGCCATGGGGTTGATGGAGGCGGAAGCGCGCGGGGAGGTCTCTGGCGTGTGGGAGGCGGAGGAGGGCGGAGGTGCGTCTGCGGTGGCGGAGGCGGCGGAGCGGTGGCGCTTGGCGGAGGACTTGCGGGAGCCGCCGCCGACGGGGATGTTGCGAAGGGCGCCGCCCTTGGTCCAGTAGCGTCGGCAGTTCTTGCAAAAGTGGCGGGGCTGTGAGAGGTTGTAGTTGTTGTAGTAGCAGAACTTGGTGTTGGTGGACTCGCACCGCGGGCACTGGAGCTGCTCCTGCTGCTGCTCGGCCGGCGCCGGCGAGCAGAGGAGGCGCGAAGGGATGCGGTCGCCGGAGTCCGCCATGGTGGTTGTCGCGGGCATGGTGGTGTCCGAAATCGGCGCCGCTTTTGTCGGGGTTTGGTGGGAGGGAGGGATAGTCGGGGATTTAAAGAGGCAAAAGGGGTGGGGCCCACGAAGGGGTGGGAACCTGGACCGGTTTGAGGCTGCGGACCGGAGCCGGATCCAGATTTTGCGGCTCAATGTCGTTGCGCGTGTTAATTAGCTAGTGCTCTGTACATCCCCCTCCATCTTGACACGTGAAATATATTTAATTTTTTTAAAAGATTTTGTTTGGCTGGTTATATAGGTTATATTAATAAATTTTTTACAAATTATAAGACAAATATTTAGATTTCCTTCTTTGTTTGATTCGGATAAGTATTTCGATATTCAACCTTGTTGGGCCTTATGATAAGAGCGTGGGAAACATGAACTTTGAATTTCTAATGCTTTTTGCATGAACTTTGGGGTGCCTATATATTTAGATTATCACTAGGATCTTTTGAAGGGGACCCTCTTGTGTTAGGTGGATGCCAAAAACAAAAAGTGGTAGAGTTGAGAAAGAAATTTAGAAAGGGTGTGTATAATTAGAAGTTTCTTTGATGTTCTAATTTGTATATTCGTACCCAAAAGTAGAAGGTTATTTTGTTGCATAATACTTGTGAATGCCAATGACTTCAACGCTTTATCAGTTCTTCTCCCATCATGAAAAAACCGTTTTTCAGATCTTTACATGCACAATCAACTGTACCAAACAAAAGAACGCATATAATCAGCAACCATTCATCTGAACCGCTTAATTTCCACAACATTTCAGACTAGACTTTTACTTGGGCATTGTGTTAGTGTTAAATTATCCACTCCAACTAGCATAGGCTACAAAGAATGTTAGTTGCTCGATGCGTTCTTTCATGCTACATTAATTATTAATTAGCATAATCAACCGATAGCCTGACAACAAGACTTCCATCCGCTGCCCACAAGCAGCCAAAATATGGTACAGCCCCCAGCAGAGCCTTGACCGCCAATCCAGAGGACACAAAACCCAGGTTGGGCCGACAGAATCATTACTGTCGGCCAGCGTGGGGGGCAATTATTGGACCCTTCTCCGCACCAGATTCCCCCCGTCGTACCTGTCCCTTTCAACAGCATCCTGCCCCCAGCCAGCCCAGCTCTTCTCGGTCGCCGAGGACCCCGCGGAAGATGATCAGCCGCAGGCTGCAGCCACTGCGACGTGCGCGTGGCGAACGAGGTCGCGCGGGCTGTGGCGCGGTGGATTTGGTGCGATTCGCATCTGCGGCACGCGCGCGCGCAGGCGCAGGCGCAGGCCCAGGCCGCAGCACATATCCTATGTTGCAAGTCCTAACCGCCAAGCCAGGGGTTGAGCTTGTCTTACACGTTGCTTTCGCACCCATATATGCTGCCATGCAATGTTCCACCTAACGAGAAAACAGCGTCCTGCACTGGCCACTGAGGACCTGGTCCTTGAGCCTATTATGGTGCTGTTGTTCATGGACAGTGGACAGTATTAGTACCTACAGTCTACGCCCTACAGACAGTGCAGACCGTCCTACACTGTTCTTTATGTCATCTTGTATGTTGTCTGATTAGGGTTTTGGGCAGGGCTGGCTTCCCTGCTGGGTTTCTCTTTGGTGCCTGGGTCTGATCGGGTCCGGTGGATTTGAAATTTCATCGGTGGACTGGAAAAATCGAGACGCATGTTTGAGTCGGGAATAATATGAGTATGGGTGAAAGGCTGGTTTTGCCTGAAATGGGGAAGCACTTGGCAGGTGAAAGCTGAATAAGAAACCTACAAACACATGCAAACATCAAACACCGGGCAATCCATGAACTTGTACTATGTTGTCAAATAAAATGACAGCGAATATATATAAAAGCCGACATATGCTTGATTTGTTTCTTCACTTTGCTTCAAAACACATATCTTGTTTCTTCAAGTTAATACTGTAAAACCCATCTGCCCAGACTAACTTCACTTTTATTTCTTTAAGTTAATACAGCAGTTATTCAATCTTTCTCTATCTCTATCCTTGTAAAGGTTTCAACTTCGTTCAAACCTAATGTTGTGAGGTTATTTCGATTTTGTTATGATTATTGCATGCAAGCTATGTTCATGTGCGCGGCCAAATCTGCAAGCAGCCTGGGCATTTCGCATTGATAGTACGGGTACGGCATTACCAATTCCATGTAAAAGGATAGGCCAACTATTGAACTGTGAAGTCTGCCTAGGTTTGGATAAAGTTTTCCAATCCTTTCAAAAAATAAAAGGATAATATATATATATATATAGAGAGAGAGAGAGAACAGTTTATATAAGATCATTCTCATAATGTAATATGGAGAAAGCCAGAAAGGTACTCTCCAATCGAGTGGAGAGACCTTTTCTCCAATCAATTGGTTGAGAACTCTTCGATCGTGATCCAACGGCAAGCACTAACTTGCTAACAACTTAACCATAGTTACCAATCCTCTCTTCCCCGGTTGCTTCTCCCAACCCATCCAACCCCTCCGCTCCTCCCTCTCCGTAGTCTCTCCTTCGATTTGGTCCACCGCCACCAGACTCCTCCTCTGCCCCTCCACCTCCCTTGCCGCCTCCCATACCCATGGCCGACTCCACCATCCAAGTCTCTGACCAAACGGCCAACCACCTCGACTACGAGGAAACAGCCAGCCACCTCTCAATTTCGCATCCCATTTATTCAAAGATTGGATCTCTACCATCATTTGCCTCCGCCGAATCCAGGAACGCCACTTCCAATGCCGTTCCTCCGTCGCCTCCAGAGGTCCTCATGGAACTTCTTCTGGAGAATAAACAAGACCCAATTTCCGGTTAAGTGCAAAGACTGCAGCTTGTTATTGAGTACCTGAAGGGCTTGCGCTGCCTGCTTCACATCCTTGTTCGGTGTGATAGCATGTCATTGCCCTAAAGCTTCTCATACAGACTTTTTTTGGTAAGAAACATAGCCCCCATGCTAGTTTGCTCGTTAAATGTTTGATAGAATGCTCGAAAAAGCTATGAAAGGATGCCCGCATGTTTTGTTATGTTTTAAGTGCATGCATTGCAGTTCAACAGATAGATGAGGCAATCCATGTGTTTCGGATTATTGTCAATTTGTAGATTATGTACTCATTCCAGCTGTTTTGTTATGTACTCATTCCAGTGTTTTGTTATGTACTCATTCCAGCTGCCCTTGGTGGTGTAATTAACAGGTTTGCTTTTTGGTTTTTATTCACAGTTTGATGATTGTCTAGTATTTGACTAAATTTTGTCTAGTATAATGGACTACCAGGAATCAGCTAAATTTATGGGATCTTTGATTCTTATCACAGGGAAAATGTAAACAATCTTATGGCGCCTTCAATAGACAGAAGATTGAGATTCAAGCTTCCTCAAGCTATGTTATAGACTAATTGTAGGAATTTATTATGATAAAAATTGGTGAAACTTTGTTTTTGTTGATGGATCTTTAGCTTAAATGGATAGAGCACTCAAGAGTAGGTGATCTCTAATCTTGAGATATGGTGGTTCGAATCCACCAAGATCCTAGAAAAATAGTAACATGGTAGTGTTGAGAAATATAGTTTACATGAAGTTCACTTAAAAAATGTGGGATCTGTCAACAAACACCTTACGAAATTCAGAATCAGTCAAGACCCCTGAAAACTCACTGTTCGACAACAAATTCTAGGATCTCCATTACACACAGTTGCTAACATGAAAATTATATACAAAAAAAAAGTAAAATGCCTCACTTCTATTGGATTGAGGCACCAACATTACTTCCCAATCCTATCTCCTCAGAATCGGTCCAAATCAATGCCATTGAGATACAAGCGCCTGGCTGGAGGAGGAAGAAGAGGAAGAGAGGGAGGAGTTAGGCAGTGGGGAGACGAAGGAGACAAGCAGACGAGGGCGGAGCTTTTGCACAAGGCGGGCGCCGACCACCGCACCCGATGACGAGGCAAGCTCGGTGGAGGAAGATGGGGCAGGCGAGCTCGGCGGTGGAGTCGAGCTCCTCAAGAAGCCACCGGAGCATATGGGGTAGGCGAGCTCTGCGAAGGGGGCAGGGGAGGGGCGAGGGAGACCTGATTGGGTTTGTATCCATCGGGAGCGGATAAAAAAAGAGGAGGGTAGGGAGTTAACTGGGGTTAAAGAAGAGGGTTATGGAGGACAGTCAGATAAGGATCTTACGGTGACTTACAAAACCAACTGGAGATAGCTCTCTCCAGCCGGTTGCAGACTATCGGCTCTCATGTAATATAAGGAGGATGTGAATAGTCATATAAGATGGTTTACATGAGCTCGTTCTCATATTAAGAGCATGATGCCAATCTTTTGAGTCGTTAGATTCTGATTCGAGGTGGGTATCAAATTAGTGGGTAAGTGAGTGTGTCACTGGGTAAATGAATTCTTTGTAGTTTTTTGCTCCCATTTAGCTTATATGAGGCCAGTTCAAATTGTAGCTATTGGATCCTGATCTTACGGCTACAAGAGTGAGTAATAGGTCAGACTCACCTACCAACATACCCACTGTTGGATTAGAATTCAACTACCCAAAAGATTGTTCTCATGCCCCTTATATGAGAACGATTTCATGTAAACCGATTATATATATATATATATATATATATATATATATATATATATATATATATATATATATGGAAAAAGTCTATATGAGATCGCTCTCATATTGCTTATATGAGGCCACTTTGAATCGTAGCTGTTGGATCTTGATCTGACGGCTACAAATATCCATAATGATCTCACCCACTCTTTGATGTGACACACTCACCTACCCACTGATTTGATATCTACCCTCCGATCGGAATCTAACGGTAATAAAGATTGGCCTCATGCTCCTTATATGAGAACGATCTCATGTAAACTTATCTATATATATATATATATATATATATACATATATAAAGGATATATATATAAAAGATAGTTTACATGAGATCGCTCTAAAATAAAGAGCATGAGGCCAATCTTTTGGGCCATTGGATTCTGATCCAAGGGTAGATATCAAATCAATGGGTAGGTGAGTGTGTCACATTAGAGGGTAAGTGAGTTCAATGTAGCTATTTGTAGCCGTCAAATCAAGATCCAACGACTACGAATGGAATTTATCTCATATAAGCCAAATGAGAGTGATCTGACTTAAAATTTATATAAGAAAAAATTTAAATGAGATTGCTTTCATAGCTGTTGGATCCTAATCTTCCAGCTACAAGGGTGAGTGATGGGTCATAGTTAAAGAATTCTGTATTGGCGATATATCGATATCGGGTCCCACCCTATCAAACGATACAAACTAATCTCGTTTTTTAATTTTTTTTATAATACCGCCCATATATCGGCTTCAGACCGATATATCGCCATTTAAAAATATATTTTTTTTAAAACAAGGGAAGAAAAAAATAGCTTTCTCGTTTGTTTCCCATCCTAATATGCATATTTTGAAATCAATACTTTGTCTAAATCAGTATAACTCATTTTACAAGTTTGATTGTGAAAATATATAGTAAGAACTAGTTTTTGACCACTGCGATTTTTTTACACAATATCTCCGATATATCTCCTCTATTTTGTCTCTTTGGTCGCCCGATATTTTACCAATGTTCGATACAGAATTCCTTGGTCATAGTCACCTACCCACTGATTTCATACCTATCGTCGGATTAGAAGTTGACGACCTAAAAGATTATTCTCATGCTCCCTATATGAGAACGACCTCATAAAACTACAACAAAAATGGCCTTTAGCGACGGCAAAATCCGTCGCTAAAGTGTCAATCTGTAACTCTCGCTAAATCCGTCCATAATACCTGCAGCAAACCGTCGCTATCTAGCTTTATCAATAGATATAACGACGGACTTAAAACTGTCGCTAATGATGTTTGCTACGGTAGATTTTCTATCGAAAAAGTCTTTAACGACAGTTTTGAAGACGGATTCTAGACTCCGTTAAATACCTATTACGACGGCTTTAGGTCATTTGTGACAGATTTTATCTGTCGGTACAAAGTTCAAAAAAATAAAAAAAAACAGCAGCTTGATGCTGCTACTATGCTAAATATGGATAAGAATCATTATTCATAATACAGTATCTGAAGCAAGTTACCTTGCTTAACTAACTAAAAAAATGCTCTTTCACAAATTTATGCCAAAAGTGAAAATGGCAATTGAGAAGATATTTTATTGGCATGTGATATAAAATATATATAATACCCCACCAGATACAACATTCTTAGTTTTTGAAAATAAGACAAACATCATTTTACATATATGTTGGTGGAACATGGATCTGTACACATCATGACGTGTTTCACATATGGGAGGAATTGTGAAAAAAGCGCCCCAGAAGGAATGGAAGGATGAAGCTTAGAGGGTTTTTTACCAACCAGCCAACAAGCCTAGCCTCTTGGTATTTCCTCTTTCTCCCAATAGTTTGCACATCTATGTGCCAATCCCACAAATTTTTTATACGAAAGAGAAGTACATCAAAATCTCCAGATTTCGTGACTTGACCATATTGAGCCCGCCAATCCTTATCATCCTAATTGGTTTCTACACCTATATACATGTAGATATTTTAATTTAATTTAAGGAGTAATAACAGCTATAGACAACTTAAAAGTACACAGCAATAAGAAGTATATTGTATATAACATCACAACCTTCAATAGGTTCACTTGGACACAATGTCAAAGAAGCAAACCTCTAAAAAAGTTAAAGTAAGTGCTCTTTTGCTTCTTATGGCTGGCAAAAATCCATGACTTGGCAATTTTACTCCAACTATGTCATTGCGGCTGAGCTTAACTGAGAGATTCAGCCATGAACTATCTGGAACTAAGATCATTGATCAAGTATGAAGTACATTTTTATGAATAGCTCATGAAAGAAAAAAAATTCTATGAAAAGTGCTTCACTAGTTGTCAAATAGATAGATTTTATCAAAAGAAAGAGTATGTGCACAATTGTTTACATGATCCAGACTCATTTGCAGGAGGTAGACAGCACGAAAAATAAAAAGCATCCAAATATCCAATATCATCACTTAGTAAACTTCCAACTTGTGAAAGCATAGAGGGCAACAATGTTTCAAGACAGTCGAACAATAAGAATGAACACAGAGATATACTATGCCACTAACTAAGCGATAGTTATGCGCTATTAAGTATAACTACTTGACTGGAGAAAGAAGAGACCAGTAATGCTGCAGCCAGAAGCTGGTGAATTGTCTGAGAGATCAACTCTCCTGACCACAACACAAGAACCCCATAGATACCATGATTCTCTGGTGCTACACGATTCTCTAAACCAAAGCTCTATAACAATTTCTGGTAGACCTCTATAGCTGAGATACATTTTGACATAATCCTGCTTTTAGAATTTTTCCCCAAATGTATCATTTTAGTTCCCGTATCTGCCTGCTGGTAGTTATTTGTAAGCGCAACAGAATAAAACTCTCCCAGTAGCTCATCTCCTTCCAGTACTTCCATGTGATCACAGATCCCGTCTCTACCAGCATCCAAGATATCTTTGATCCACGCCCATGACAATTGCCCCCTTTTGTCACAAAATTATAAATCCCACATTTCCCTTCCTTTTAATAAAATTGCCCCTTTGGGCATGCTTCCAATTAAAAAAGTGGACAATAACATCGAAAAAGGTTTGCAGCATTGTTTGATTCATCACTTGCGAGTCTCACTTCCCCTGTCTAATTATTTGATTCACAGACACCCCCACCTCACAACAAGGAACCCAAAAGCAGCTGAATGTGTATTGTAATCTGCAAAGAGAAAAGGGAAAAGAGCACACACCTTCTCCTTGGGCCGCCACTTGGATCAATCCTTGACAAACCCACATGAAACAATGTCAGTAACAAAATCGAGTTCAATGATTTGGGACAAGGCTGCCAAGACCTCTTTCTCAGGAGTAACCACTGTCTTGACAGAGCTGGCTACAACAAAATTAAAATACAGACTAAGGTATTAGGCATGAATTCAAAGTAAATTGAAAACAACTATATTCAACAACTAAGCAATTCAGCGTAAATGAGAAGAAACAGTTTAATTTTGCATCTCAGAAGCATATATATACATTCAAGTGAAGTAGCCATGGGTATGACCCACGCCGCCACAACCGCATGACGGATTTCTCATGGAACTCAGTAGCAGCAAATGCAGAACTGGGCAGAAGGTAAGAAACCTCTTTTGTTGAAGAAATTCCTGCACCCACGAAAACCCATTACCAAAAAACAATAAAAAAATCTGACAAACATGAAACAACTGAAAGATTCAGAAGCAGCCTCATCCTGAGATGATTGATCGACATATACGAAAATTTTCCTCAAGGAAAAACTCCAACGCCTCTATTTAGAGCCGAATCCAATTTTTTTAGAGATGCAATAACTCAATCAGCTATAAAGAGCCACAAAGTCTCAATTAGACCTAATACTCGAAGAATAATGGATGAAGCCCTTAACTAAAAAAAGAATCGGCAGAAAATCAGAGAAATGGGGAAGAGGGAGGGGAAGGAAGAGAGAAGAGGGAGATGAAGGAGTCTCACTTCCCCTGTCGTAAAAAAATATCTTTATCCACGGTTTATATAGCGACAGAAATAAAACCGTCGTTAATGCCCGATTTTGTTCCAGTGCATCTAACCGGTCGCTCTCCGGTCGCTCTCCCTCTCTCTATATATATTGGGAGAGAAAGAGAGAGGATTTAAGGTGATTGTTTTTTTTTACATCTAAAGATGAGTAACTCACCACCTGGCAGCTTAGGCAGGCTACCACTTTATATGCAGTAAATGGATGTCCAGTGTCCATGTAGTATTACATGGTGGATATCACGTTTTGCATAGGGGGTGTGGAGTCGCGCCTAAACCGTGGGGTGGAGAACTTTTTTTTTATAATTAAGCATCTTTATTAGCACAACCCTTAAAAGGAAAACGAAGGTGGGATGGTGTGCTCCCATCCCTAGTTTAATGTTTGCCAATGGACATCCTATGATGGCGATTGTAACATGTTCGCAATGTCCGGGAAATGGTCCATGACGAGACACCAATGTCATGATAGAATCACCGGTGCACATTTCATAGTTCAGACCTTTGCAAGTAGGCGAAGTGCATGCACATCTTGTGCAATACTCCTTCCGTTCTAAAATATTGTGTATATTTGAGAAATTTTTTATTTTTATTTGACTATGAAGCACACAAGGAAGTCACGTGATTTCTTCTCCCTGATATCCTGTCCAACTCATATGCTCATTCATGAACCAAGTTCAAGTCAATCCTTCCAAGTTTTCTCCAATTTTGGAAAGCGGAAGTCATGTGATTTGGCAAAATGTACACAATATTTTGGAACAGTGAATATTTCAAAATGTACACATGAAGAGTATGATAGAATCACACCTAGAACAAATTGGAAGGGCTTGCTACCCATTTATATGTTGACAAATCTTATTTAGACTCCAATTATCCTTAATTCCTCTTGAAAAAAGGGAGGTTTTTCACCATAGTCATATAGGAGTAATTTTTTTCTAGAAGAAAAAGGAGTATAGTTTTCCTAGAGAGAAATGAGATTCGGACAAATATCCACCAAGTGCCCGAAACAAGAGAAGAAGGAAAGAGTTGAACTATATAAGAAGACTCAAACACGAATTTTTGCAATGTCTTCGGAGGATGCAAGAGCTTCTAACGAGGTGATTGAAGGTACTCTTCTTGTCCTCAATAGATTAGTTAGAGTATTAATTGACCCTGAAGAATCTCTTTCATTTATATCTTCTGTTTTTGAGTTATGTCTAAAGAAACCATTGTCTAAACTTAATTTTGAATTGTTGATTTCTACTCCTGTTGAGAATTCTATTTTAACCACCGAGTGCCTAGAGAACACCCTAGTTGTAGTTGGGATTAGAGTCTTGAATGTTGATTTGATATTGTTTGAAATGTGCTACCTTTGATGTGATTTTGAGCACAAGAATAAGTTTTCAGCCTACTTAGCACACCATGCTTGCCGTGTGATGCACCATTAAGGAATTAACACTTTAGACACCAGTTTTCATTGGAGCTGATCTACACTTGAATTATGAATTTTATTCTCTCTTAGACTTATATTTATATTAGTATTTAATTATATTTAATGATACTTTAATGTAGTCTTTAGTTTTGTAGGAAAATAAGCGTAAGATGCAGAAATATGGTGAAATATGACTCCAATGATTGAATTTTCATAACTTCGTATGCATATATCTGATTGGACTGATTCAAGCTTCAAGTTAAATTTCAAGAAGTCGGCTTTCTAACGCCACCAACCGTGCACAATTCGGAGTCAAAAGTTATAACCATTGGAAAATTACGTTGCAGTATGAATAGTAACCGATCGATCGGCCATCAATGCGATAGATCATAGTTGCGGGAATTTTTGATATGTGCGACACAACAAAACCGATCGATCGGCACAACACATGAATCAACGAAGAAATGAAGTGATCCATCGGCAATTGAAGTGATCGATCGCCGTATACGCAAAACTAAAATTAGCCCTATTTTGACTCGAAATTAGAAGGGCTTTTGCGTATTTTCTCTTCAACCTTATAAATAGGCCTTAAAGGGAACGTGTTGAGCATTAAAGAAGAGAGTTTTGAGTTCTTTTGGAGACCTTGGAGGCTAGAGCAAAGGAGAGAAAAAGAAGAAAATGATGAAGAACATGATGATTGTTTCTCTTCCAATGCGAGGCCAGACTTCTTTCCAAGGCATAGATGAAGCCTCAATAGACTGGTTGTATTATTTTCTTTTCTCTCATCTTACTTTTATTCTAGTTGGTGTATGACTATTTGTTATGGTTTAATATTAATTCATTAAAGTTTGTTTTTTTCCTCGAGAGAGACAATAGTGAATTTTGTGAATTTCAATCCAAAAGAATACTTGCGTATCCGAGAAGAACGTGAGTAATCTGAAGTGTCACATATTAATAAAGTTTCATTGGTTTATACTTGAGAGAAATAGATCACAATTCCATGTTTTAATTTATTTATGTGTTACGTCCGAGATGAGAGCATAATATCTTGAATTGACAAGTATATGTCCGAGAGGAATATGCTAGCCAATTAGGAATTTATTTAAAAGAGAGAGAGACGATACACTAGTTTATTGTATGGTAGATTCAAAACCTTGATACTTTTTCTCATTTAATTTAGTTAAAGTTCATTGTTTTCTTAGATTAATTAAAAACTGCAACTTTTCTTCTGAGTTTGGTAAAATATTCATCCATCCCTCAGGTTCGACAATCTCTAAATACTCACTGTAGTACAATTGCCTTGTGCACTTGCAAGGGTTTAAATATTAAACGATTAAGAGCCCACATGCCCTAACGTGTTAATTAGTGACTGATAAAATACATGGCCAGCATGGTGTGCAAGAGGTGAAAATCCGTAGAAGTCTATACGAGGTCATGGTAATACTAACGAGGATTAGGAATGCTAACTAATATAAAAACCTCCTGTTGCGAGGACAAACTTTATTTTTTATATAATAATAATTAGCAAGGACAAACTTAGGACATAATCCAAATGGGATCTCACTTTTCCAAGGGGAATTTCTATTAAAAGAAGTTTCCCTGAAGATCATGCAATCATTCCCATGGACAAGTGAGACATTTGAGCGTGCACGTCTTGTCCCCTTAGTGTCACGCAGATTTATTTTCTCCTATAATTTTTATAAAAAAACCTCCTTCCACCTTGCAAAAAAACTTGGCAGCATTCGAAATTAGTTCAATTAGCATGTTGGGCCCACGTTTTTTCAACCCCTGCACATGAACCGAAAAGGACGTTAAGGAAAAAAATAAAGGCGCGCATACTAATGACTCGGTGGCATCAACCATCCACAAATAAATAAAGCCTTAATTAGGCAACATTAAACTTTTCTTTTACCAAATCTGCCCTCGAAACCTAGGCAGCTAGGGTAAAGCAGCAAAAGACTAGTTGAATAGAATGTGAGACAATAAGAGCTTTGCCCTCTTAGATTTATCTGACCAATGTTTATTTGTGAACTAGTATTTTTCAAAATTTGTTCCTACGTATCTTTGTTTTGTTTACTAGTGAATCTTTGAAAAGTACCCTTAGCTAATCCTAATTCTGCCCCGGATGTATCCTGCCGCTTCTTCCCTCTACTGCAGTGTTAATAGAAGAGTTACTAAGGGTGTGTAGTCCGCACATCTTGTTTTAGCTAGGCAACCCACCCTCTATACACGGATGGCGGATCACAGACCCACCGTCCGTGTGTTAAACGAGGCGGGCTGGCTACAACATGGGGTCGTAGGCAACGCAACCTTTCTTGGGGGGCTTCCCTCGGAGTATGGTAACCGAAAACACTGGGGGCTCCGATAAAATTATAAGACATGATTTGGCTGCCAGTATATACTGAAAGTTTCAGCTGTAAGATGATTGCTCATTAATAAAATGTCAACTTAGGGTCCATTTGATTGGTATGATTAAGTACTGAAATGAATAAGTGGTTGATAAGCCCGCCATAAGATGGTTTATCAGCGCATTTGTTTCACGCACTAATTAAGTGGCTGATTTTAGCGAATTTACAAAATGTGGCTAAAAAAATCAAAGGGTAAAATAAGTCTTATTTTATTATGAATCTGGCTTTTCAGAACTTATAGTTCCATTTTTGGTTCCTCTCCCGACCAATTAAGCCTCTTCCTCTGTTCTCCATTCATCCGTCGCACGGGAAAGTTTCCTTTGTCAAATGTGCTACCAATTTCAACAATACGAATTTGAGCACTAAACAATACGAGCGCTTCGAGGTGGAGAAACAACACAAGTCGGAAATACTGCGGGAGAGGAGGTCCTTGTCGAGCCTGGAGAAGTTGAAGCTACCCAACTTTGGGATAGGGTGGAAGCGGACCAAGGAGATCCTGCTGACACAACTGAAGAGGTTCGTGTTCGAGGATTTTTTGGAGAAGCTGGAGGGGCTGATGGGGTGGGAGTTTGGGTCGACGGAGATGCTGGCCAAGGCGGGGGAGATTGTGGCGATGAGAGCGCGGGAAGAGGCAAAGGTGCTAAGGGAAGAGGGGGAGGTGGAGGAGAGGCTCATCACGGAGCTGTTCAAGGTGTTGAAGCTGATGGAGATGGACCTGGAGATTGTTAAGGTCGCGATCAAGGAGGAGACGCTCAACGAGAGGCTGGAGACTGCCAGGGCTCGCTGTAGGCAAGCCATTCTTGTCGCCAATTCATTCTGAAATGTGCTCTCTCAACTCAATTCATTACCTAACACTGTATTACCATATTGTTTTTACTGAATTTGTAGTTCCATTTGTTTCATCTGAATCTAATTTTTCAGATTCAGATTCAGATTCAATTTGGAGAATTTTAGATATATAATTTTTCAGAATTCTCAATGGACTTTTAAAATTCAGATTCAGACCAATCAAATGGACCCTTAGGCTAATTTTATGTCCGCAAAACATTCATTAAGCATGGCTTAGTTTTTGGGCTATAAGAAGCATAGTGATCAGAATTTGGAAATGAAGTTTAGATTGCAATGACGCTTTTCAGCATGATTTCATGATCAACGACTGGATAGGGAAATGTGAATGGCTTGTTTGGGTCATGAATTTCTGCCAAATTCAAAAAGAATCTGGCCCAATTTAGCAGAATTATGTTCGGTGGGCTGAATGTAAAATTCAATCTGCAGTTATATTTTACCCAAATGCAGTCTCAATTTGTCATTCTCCTCATTCCCAAGATATACATTTACTCCCTTCCTCCATATCAATTGTCCACATTTGAGAATAATTACTCCATCCACTAAACCTTTTTACTTCATCCACTAACTGCCATGACAAGGATAACATGAGATGAGACGATTAATGGGGGGACCAAATCTCTTCCCAAATCAGACAATTAAAATTGGACAGAGGAAGTTTAGTAGTACCAATTGACATATCACTTTCTCAATTTTTTGGCATACATAAAAATAGTTTTCAAGAGAAAAGAAAGAAGACAATCCTTTTCTTGCGTGGCCATTAGTTTTTATAAGAGCACCCAAGAAAGTAAGCTAAACTTACTCATACCAGGAAAACAACTGCTTATACCAAAAAATGAAAAAGAAAAACGACAGCAGATTTGATCTTCAGCGCAAACAATACAGTCATAGCAAGGACAATGCCACAGATCTTCAGTTTCTCTTTAACAGGGAAAACATATAAACAAGGCACATGCATCTGGGTGAGTTTATAATTAACTCTTTGATCATAAGTTCTTTAACTGTCGGAGATTCATTGGGGATATGTACTTAGTATCACCATCAATCAGCTTCTTGGCAATTATAAGATTGGCTGCCTCACTTGGATGGTATGGGTCCCAAAACACAAACTTTGAACGGTCATCACACATTGAAGAAGTTGGTCCACATGGAATGACCCCTGCAAACTGACCTCCATTCCCACAACATGCCCTGCTTGCTGTTTTAAAACCTGCAAAACCGTTTGTAGCATTAGCATGATGTGTTTAGGTTTCAGATTGGAGCCCTTTATCATATAATGATGAAAAACGAACTTTCTTTTTCACCTATCTCTTGAAATGCACACTTACAAGAAATTATCAGGTGACATTGATCCAACAAAGAGTAGCCTTATGCCAGAATAGACCACAATAATATATGACATCCAGAAACTAAAAAAATCGAGACTAGGAGAAACCAGAAGCTTACCGTATTTTTGATAATTTGTGATGACATCCATGACCAGATCATACACATTTGCCAAGAGAAACGTTGCTCCAGGCAGATTATCATTTAACTCAGATAATAGATCCCTTAATTTTGCATTGTATTGCAAAGCAAGCTGATTGGGTAGTTTGACACACTCATCCGTGGTAACTTGGTTTATGGTTTTCTGATAAGGGATACAACCAATGGGCCCAACATTTCCGATCACAAATTTTCTAGCATCGAGATTGTATAGTCTCTGCATCATTGCAATCACATCAATTATTGAAAGAGAGAGACAGAGCAATGACCTAAAATGTAAAGGAGTCTATTCTCGTTGGATTGGAGTGAAAAATGGAGTCAAACATCGAAATTTTAAACACGTTATTACTAAAGGTAAAACAAACAATACGAGGTGTGTTGCAAAGCCTGCAACGCAATTTTTCTGCAGTACACCACATGAACCATCAACCATCTAATGCAACTGAACTTTCTTCATAACAAGCTGACCCAGATAACCTCGTTACTTTGTCATGAGATGCTACGTTAAACAACAGCCGACAAATCACGTAATTAACGCCACTTTTTAAAGTAGTGCGCATCTTGCTACAAAGGAATGAGTTGCCCTCAATTATAGTGTATGCTTCTCATGATAATGGTTAAAATTGAGTTAAATATGGAAATAATTCTACCTTAAACCTATAATCAGAACCATGAATGAACACCTAGGAAAAAACCCATGAATGAACCTTTTTTTATAGTAATGTTTTAATTCTACCTTAAAATGGTTATATGATTTTTAATAGAAAAGTAAAATATTAATTAGATAATACGGAGTTTCCAGAAATGTTTTTGAACGTTGTTGAATGTATGAAATTCATCCGAAGAATCAATGGAGTAAGGTATGGAGCCATGCTAAGGCCTTGTGGTACTTACTGTGAGCTGACCCCTAAGATTGGTAATAAGGTGGCTCACGAAGACATCAGGTGACTCAGAGATCCTCTCTCCAATGGAGAGGACGGGCATGAGATAGTTGTTGAGGAAGTCATTGGCTCCTACAGTGATAGAGAAGATGGCCTTCTTCATCAGGTACTCTCGTGCCTTGGCGGGACCCAACAATTTGTCTATTTGCTTCCTTGTGATGTTGAAGTAATCAATCTGAATGTCCATGGAAAGCCGGTTCACCTGCATCAAGAAACATATCAGTCTAGCAAAAGATCAATGGACCACAAAAATGCCTGCAAAATTTGTCATTGAATTGGTGGTTTGAGTGGGTAACCGTCCAAAACCGAGCAAAGAGACCATTTGGTAGGTAGGTGTCCTAACTGTAGATGCCACATTTGGAGATATTGTAAGTAAAAATGGTATCTATGTACTATGTTAGAACCCATGTGCTAATAGATGTCCGGATGTATAGTACTACGTACCTAAGCAGTATGACCATGGGCGGATTGGTCACTGTCACCAATTAGGCTAGTCCCATTTATATGGTAATTAAGGGTAATAAGCATTGAGCTAAATTGGAGGACGATCAACATCGAAAAACTTGTTATCTAAGTCAAGAATTGCTAATTTATAAATGGATAATGGGTAAAAAGGTGCAACTTAGAGTTTATTTCTTCTAATGAAAATGCTATCGTGCCCAAGAATGGTTGCTAATGCGCGCTAGGATCAAGTATAAGGCCGGCATTTAGGCAAGTGTCCTGGGCATTGAGTGGCTAATCGTGGTGCAGGTGTGGCCAATGGTTACTAGAAATTGTAGCATTACTATTTTTTCTTCAAAAAAACAAATTAGTTTTACTTACAAATATTCTTCCTGTTGCATTCATGATTCCACCTCCTCCAGAGGCATAGTTCACACCGTTCAAGATCATCCTACCAGTGGTGTTGGGCGATAGAAAAGGTTGGGCAAAGGTCGGCTGCCCTAGCTCCTGACCTGTGCATGTCCATGAACAAAAATTATGTTGATTTATATCTATTTCACTAATTACATTTCTTTTTGTCATCCAATGGCCTCATCATTCATATAATCACTTCCAATGGTCCGAGGATATTGCATGCACAAGCTAGGAGAGTAGACTCACCTACAATATCTCCAATGGTCCGTCCATTTGTGTACCGTCCGGTAGGTTTCCCGCCGGAAGCCGTGAAGTCGATACCATTGGGGGAAATGTTGGCCTTAGACAACGTTGGGAGGTAATTGTTGTTTCCGGCATCGACAAGCGAATCTCCGAAGATGAACGACGCTCCCAAACTCTCTCCGTCATCGGCCACGGCAGGGAAAGGGGATAAGCTGGCTGAGAGCAGTACTAAGGCTAACAAAATCCTGGCTGCCATGGTCCAAGTATAAGAGAGGACAAGCATGGAAGCCTATTCTGTGGTAAAGTTTATAACCACCACAGCCTTCAACAATATCAAGGGCAACCATTACATAAACTTGCAAGAATGAGCCTAATATCAGTGGATTTGCAGTTGGTTGGAAATAAATGTGGACGGTTGTTATAAGGTCTACAGGGTAGTTTATCAACACTTACATCTGTCTTGACCTGCCAAGCACTCGTGTTGTTGCTTCTTGAATAAGGAAGTATCAAGCAGGGGTCAATCAGTTTATTTTTTAAAATGGTAACTAGGATTGAAAGAGGATAATAGGGTAACTATTGTTTAATGATCTTTCCTTTTTGTTAATTGGTACATGTTTAATGATCTTGTAGTACATATGTAAGTCTCTTTGGATAGTTAGGTCTAAACAGGTGGGAAGTTTGCAAACTCTGGAACTATCCAGGACTAAAATGAAAGGGAGGTCGGACCTCTACTTATAGGCTCTATAGTATAAACACATGATGTCATAGCAACATGCATGTTTCACCAGTTCTAGAGGCCACGTTAGAAATAATAGAGGCCACGTTAGAAAATGAGTGAAATTTATTGACATGTAGGGGCCCACATGATTGCTTGCCCTTGCACATGCACATTCATGAGGATCACTTCTGGCCACTTATTTTTGGATCCATAAAAAGTCCAATGCTGTCCTTATTATTTGGACAGATGGAGCATGTTTTATACTTCATCTTGAAACAAGAGTGCTTGCAGTGATTCAACACCTCAAAGTCAGGCTACAGAATGCAAATTGTGGAGGTGAGGTAAGCATCATGCCTTACTGAAAGCTGACTGTTTGGACATGGCATGAGCAAGAAGCATAAGACTGCATGACTAAATCCCTATGCCGCAAATATGGAATCAACTCATTCCTTCAAGACTTTTGGATGAATAGTTCATAGTAATTTCTTTTAGGGTGCATTGGCAACAAGGATTTGGACCCTTGGATTCATAGAATCGGGTCATTTGATCCAAATCCTAGGTTTGACAACATGTTTTTGGGCAGAGTTTGATTTTGACCCAAACATCACTCTTAATTCCATCATTTAGGTTATAATAGGGAAATGGTTAGTGCAAATCACACGTGCTTTTCCAGGAGTTGTCCTAGGTTTTCTCTTTATTTTTTTTAGTTGTTTTGAGGAGATTTGAATGTAACTCTTATTGTTTTGTTTTGCTTCTTTTGACTCTTAATGAAATTTTCAATTATCAAAAACAAAATATAAATGTTGATCGACAGTCAATCATGCAGTTGAGAATTTTGGATATATTTCTTTTCTCTTTAATGTTACGCCTTCCGACATTTTTCAGAAGTGGGCATAAAACAACCTCATCTTTCCCTCACATTTCAAAGAACATACATATACATTCTCTGACCTCTGTTAAAAATAGACATAGATACTCTCACCTTTCAAAATGTACAATTATATTCCCTCGCCTTTTTCAAAATTAGACATACATCCCCTCAGTATCTTTCAAAATTCACTTACACCCCTTAGCTTTTTCAAAAGTAAAAAATGCCCTAGCCACTCACTGTTCTCTTTTTTTCATTCCATCCCAGCGTCAATTTGGCTCAAAACTTCCAACCATCAAACTCCTAATCATCGTGCTATCCCGATTCAGTCGCCGAGGAAAAGACTGAACAAGTGAGGCTGATAAGGGGGATCAACGCTGATAGGGGATTGAAAGAGCATGGTGAATGAGTTAGTAAAATTCTTCTTTTATAAAATCCAGTGTGCGAGTGTCAAAAAGTCGTATTGTCAATACGTATCCAATCAAATAAATCCATAGCCATTTTACTGTTAGTGTATGTGTCAAACAGTGAATGGACCTATCTACAGGCCACGTGGTAGAACCGTTCTACTGGATAATTTCTCCCACAGAGTGAGGTAGACTGGTAAACTAGAGGGTAGCGAGAGAGTAATAGATGAGTAGAGTATATAACTCCTTAAAAATTTCAAGGGGTGTATGTCTAGATAAAAGAGTTGAATGGTTTAAATTCAGTTTTGAAAAAAGTGCATGAATATAAATAAATTAAAAAATGGCAGGAGTTATGCAATTACACTTTTACCCTTGTAATTGAACAAACGAAAGAATTTGCTTAAACTCACAAAAAAAAAGAGTGGATTTAGGGACCCCTGCAAATTTGCAGGTGTCCGGATAGGTGGTCACATTTACTTAACGATCATTATTTTCTTTTTTTAGAAGATTTTTTGGCAGACTTTTTTTGCAAGTTAATGAGCATTAGACGATTACAAACAATAATTACTATAAATCATAATAGACTTTTTGGTCATTAATAAAGGCCCTGATAAGAGTGATTCCAGTATATCCATATAAAACAATTTCATTACCAAACTAGGCTGCACTTATAATTGTAAATTTGTAACAAAGCACGCTTAGGATCATAGACATGAGCCGTTTTAAGATACGTAAGTAGACTTTGTACCATCCTGTGTATGTCGACGTACACTATATAAAGGTGCATCCGGCTACCGTGAGTATCTCCACGTCTTCATCTCTTCTCAGAGCTTCATTGCCGGTGAATCATGGCAATGAAGTTGATTATACTGTTTTTTATGGCAATTTCTGCTACCATGGCTGATGCGAGGAGTATATCTGAAGTGAGTATATGAAAATGAAGATGCAACTTAGGTCTTTGAATAAGCCTGCAGTGAAGACTATTAAGGTGTAGTTCCCTAATGTGTTTTTTATTCATTACTGCCTTTTCTTATCTAGAGTTTATCCTGAATATCGTGTTCAGCCGATAGATTAGGACCATCTTATAAATGTTCTTGCAAGTACGACAATGGAGCACAGCGACCAGCATGTTCCTCGCCATTTTGTAGTCTTCCCTATATTTCCCTCTACTGTCTTGATCTTCCTCTATTTGACATATTTTGAGTAAATTCGTATAGGAACTTTCCTTAATTACTCCGGATATAAAAGTTTCGTATGCTGCACAAATTGTAAAGATGAATACAAATGCACAGAACATAGATACCAGACTTCCCTAACTCAAGTTATGATCATTAGATGTTAATATTCTATTTGGCTAATATTTGCTATTTCATCAAATCAATTTTCTTGAAGGTATGACTCCTGAAAGGAATTGAACTTGACCGACTCTACAAATTCCCTATGCACACTTTGGAAAGACAGATCTAACACTAACAACCGAGAAAATAATAATTCATCAGCTTTTTTTATCATGCCAAGTCAGCAATATCATTAAAGAATAGTTCGACACGTTCCTTTTTTTTACAGAGAATGTTTGTTGTTTTACTCATTGATAGTGGCAATTTACTCCTTAATAGAATTTTTCCCTTCAAATTTCTTATTTTGATAGGGTATATATAGTTTGGTGTTACATATAGTTTAATGCTTGTTGTCCCTACAGCGGAAACGCCTAAATGAGGCTAAATGCTCACAGGTTAATAATTTTACATTCTGTATCTAATTACAAACTTATCAGACGGTCAGTCGAGATATTCATGCCTCCGTTTGACTATAAAGACTCTGAAATACAACCTGTTAGTTCTTACTTTGCATTCATCATTGCACATAAGATATCCCCTCTGTCCCATATTAGTTGTCTGTATACAGAATGAAATAATTTGTTTGGAAATAGAAGATAAACTAAAATTAGTTCATTCTGAATTTGCCGTCAAGATAATTGTATATGGACCAACTTTAAATGACCTATGGCATGCCTCTTATTCTTCTTGAATGGAGGAAGTTCAACTTTCTTTTTCAGCTGAATAAGTCTATTTACCAAGAAGTTGATTAAGAAATTCAGAATATTGATTACCATGTGTTTTATTTGCAGCTTTCCAATGGTGAAATATTTGATTGTGTTGACATATACAAGCAGCCGGCTTTCGATCATCCTTTGCTAAAGAACCATACTATCCAGGTTTGATGATCTCTAATTAAATTTTGTGGTCATCAGTTTCTCTACTCCCTCGGTCTCATATCAAAATATCATATTGTTGTTTGAAATGAACTAAAATTCGTTCATTTTGAAAAGCCAAATAAGACAGTTGATATGGATGGAGGGAGTACTAAATTTAGTAAATGTGCAGATGTTGCCGAGTTTGCTCCCCCCCAGGGTCTGAGCACAGTGGCTGAATCGGATGGATCTGATGCATTTGGTCTTCCAGATGGGGGCTACCCAGAAAGAACTGTTCCTATAAGAAGGGCTAAAATGGAGGACCTGTTAATAGCTCGCACTCTCTCAAGTTCTCGGAAGAATTATTCCATCAAATACCAATCTGTCAAGAGTGGAGGAGCTGGCATCCATCATGTACGTTATGTCGATTAACCTGAGTTTCAGCATTATGTCCAAATTTTCTGACATTATTTAGCAAAACTATCTAGTTTCGCAAACAAAAGGAATGATTTAGTTAGGGCTTGTTTGGATATTAGCTTTGGAGATAATCCTGATCGTCATTGTTTGACATGTGGATACGCTGTCAGAAACTTAGGGGCAAACTGGTTTCTTGGAAAATTTTAGTTTTTGCTAAAAAACTATAATCAGAGTTAGGAATTCCAAATGTCAATATCTCTCTTATGAGCAGATTTTCAGCCAACTATTTAGATCCTCGGTGGCTATCAATTCTACATTAAATAAAATCCCTGAATCCCAAATAAAATGAGGGCTTTGACTTCACAAGGACCACACCTAGATACTAGGTTAGCTAAGGGCTTCTCTTCAAAGTTCAAAAGTTGTTATTGAAGTAATTATGCATATCACTATTATACTCCTTACATCCCACCTTAATAGTCTGTTTTCTGATGGAGTATGTTTTCTAGTAGTACTACATGTTATTTTAACTTAAATAATCAATCAAAAAACTAATTCAGACTATTAAAGTGAGAGGAGGGGAATATGTTCTTCATTACTTTTACATGTTGTCTTAAATTATTTTTCAAAAATTTTATTAATTTATTTTGTTATTCCAATCCAGACAATTAGCATGGGATAGAGAAATTGTTGTATCGAAGAAAACTGACAATGCAATATATACTAAGTAACCTAAACAATGTTCACACATGCCACATGTTCAAATAATGCTTTTTCTATTAGAAATCACATGAAAATATTACATTTTCGTGATTTTGGCACATTTTCTTCTTCTTCTTCTTCTTCTTCTTCTTTTTTGTGGGTGTGGGAAAAGGAAGGGTGTCTGAGTAGCTTAGAACTCAACTACAAGGGCAGGGAAAGTGGAACTGTATCCCACCACCAATTCCTTTGCGCACAGACAAATTCCTTTCATCATACCTAGAGGATAAATCAGGATATAATCTCGGGAAGGTGACCAAGAGATAAGTGAAGGTTTCACTCCCGACCCCGTTGCCTAAATTTCATCACATTTCAATCCTCAAATATGAGTTCCTGTATGTTTTGTTTACAAAAGAAACAATCTTACATTCATGCCCATTCACATTTCTGACCTAGTTCCATTCTCTTATTCATGAGGTGGCAAAAGTCTTCACCAAGCCTGGTGATTACTATGGAACATATGCAGAAATCAACATATGGAGTCTAAATGTTGTTGGTTCAAATAGATATAGCTCCGCTCAGTTCTGGCTTAAAAGTGGCCCAAAAAGTGAACTCAACACCATTGAAGTTGGATGGATGGTAAGTTAATGGGCAGTATTTCTTTCTTTTAATTTGTTTCAAGAAAAGATATCCATTTTTCAAACATTTTTCTTTAAATTATCAAATGAGATTTTACAATTACATGTACTCTGATTCTAATTTCTATTCCTGCAACTTAGATCAATGAAGACTTGTTTAAAGACAATGAGCCCCGGTTCTTCGCATACTGGACAGTGAGTTCCCTATGGATATTAAATCCCTATGGCCTAAGCATCCACATGCTTATTCAAATTAATAGTTCATTATATGAAATGATATTTGTCCTGATAGCCTTATTCATGAATTATTATCTTAACAGGCGGATGGTCATAACAATAGTACTGGCTGCTTCAACACCCTATGCCCAGGTTTTGTTATAGTTAACCCCAGAATACCCCTTGGAATGTTTCTTCTGCCAGCATCCCGAACAGATGGAACACAATACTTCAATAAGTTCAATGTTTACCAGGTTCGTGCTTGGTGCCTATTTTTCTTCCTAATCTGGAAGACCCTTTTTTCTAATTGATTTTTTCAACATCTTAGTTCCACGGGTACAATTTATTTTTTTCCTTAGTATCATAGATCGTCGGTGTATAAGTAATTCCCTAATTACCCTTAAGTGGTCCCACATGATAACTAATGAAATTACAAGACTAGTTATCCTAATTCTAATTGGTTAAGGGTACGAAAGTAATAACCACTTGATGGACGTGATTACTTGAGTATAAATAGAGGAGTTGGTCCTCTCTCCGCCCATAGATGAATAACCAAACGATTGTAATTCCATCTGAAGAAGGAGATCGTCAGAAAGTTTAGGGCAAGGGAGAGAAACCTCTCCTCATCGTTTTTTTGCTATGGATTCAGGTATGCTCTATTACTAATTATGATGTTGTATGTTAATAATGATTACTTACAATTGGTATCGAGCCAACGAACAAATGTTAGATCGTTTGATACCGGCCGACGACAAGTCCGGCCGTTGGAACAGATCCTGAACATGGCAGTTTTGAATCTGTCTTTTATTGACCGTCATAGCTGTCCCGGATGCGAACGGACTGCGAGGCATGCCGGCGACCGCCGTCATGACAGAACATAATTGGACGGCCTTTTGACCGCCGCCGGCCTCGCCGTAGAACATGGAAAGGGCGGCCCTTCCGGCCGCCATAGTAGCGCCCCGTGGCGGCGACGTGCCGTGAACGACGCTTAAGATGACCGTCGCACGCCGATCGCCGCCACCACCACGGTTATGCCGGATCGTAATATAAAAAAAATAAAGGTGACAACTTTTGGCCGCCGCCGGCATCGCCGTGAAAGATGTTGAAAGGGTGGCCCTTTCGGCCGCCATAGCAAGCGTCGATGACCGTCGGCGATGATCGGATCGCATAAAAAAAAAGGTCTTTTCGCCGCCGCGAAGGCAGCGGCGGCCATGACTGTGAAAGGAAAGAAGGCGGTGACGCTCGGTTGATGTCGCCGCCATTCATGAGGTCGATACCGGCAACTGCAAAAAGAAAAGCAGGACCTTTTTGCCGCTGAAGAAAGGAAGAAGAAGGCGATCGTGCACTCACCTAACACCGGCCACGCATTGGCCGGCCATGACTGGAAAAAGAGGCAGCGGCAGTGATGCCATGCTGTCGCTCATCACCGTGGGTTCCGATCGCCATCACCGCCGTCGATGAGGAAAGGAAACAACAGGCGAGACGGCGGCGTTGGAGGAGAAGAAAAATCAGGCTTTTGGCCGCTGAAGGAGGAAGCGACGGCGGTGGCGGTGGCTCTCATGGCTGCCGCCATGGCTGCTGCAAAGGATTAGGTCATCTCCGTATAGGAGATGACCCTTATGAAGTGAACCGGACCAGTCTTATGAAGTGAACCGGTCCGGTCTATAAAAAAAAAAACCAGCCCGTTTAAGATCTGAGCCCTATCAGACCGGCCTTAATGTTTAATCCGGTTCGGTCTTATATTATTATACGGGTTCACTGTTCTAATTTATTAAATAAAAAAAAATTTGAAAATTGAAAGGGGCCTTAAGTGGTTTATGTCGGGTGATCATAATGCTTCCGCTATGCATTTTTATGTATTATTTATTAATTATCTTATGTATTTTGATGATGATGATGAATGAATGTTCTTGTATTATATCCATACGTAAGCAAAAGTTTTTTTCTCATGACTTTATTTCTATATTAAGTTACAGTTTGTTTGTCACCAAAGTGGCCTAACTGGAATATCAATAGAAATGAGTCAATTATTGTGTCCTAACACATTCCCTAGTGTTAGTGATGAGAATAACTTTTATAAATGGCAATTCATTGATTCCTAGATATTATGGCTGGCCCAAAGGTGCACCAATCTTCTAGTGATCATTGAATTGAACAGGATTATTAGACGTGTACAATGTTAGGTGACGCATACCCAAAGGTAGCGAACCGACTTAATGTGTGCACTTGGCTAATTATCCTTACAGGTGATAGGGAACACCATAATTGTTGAATAACATAACATTAGATTATTCCCAAAGGTAGATCAAAGTTATGTTGTTCCTTATGTATGTATTATCCATGTGCTTGATTATGTCTAATTCATAGCCTAATGTATTGAGAATGATTATTTAATTGCAGTATCAATTCCTATTTCCTTGCATTCCCATGCTTCTTCCATTCCTATGCTTCATGGCCTTAATTTTTCAGACTGGAAAGAGCAAGTCCAATTCAACCTTGGTGTTTTGGACCTTGATGTCGCTCTTAGAACTGAAAAACCTGCTGCAATTACTGAAACTAGCAGCACTGAAGATAAGGCATTATTTAATGCATGGGAAAGGTCAAACAGGTTGAGCCTTATGTTTATGCGAATGACAATTGCAAACAATATTAAGACCACACTCCCTCCAACTGAAAGTGCCAAAGTATTTCTCACTAAAGTTGAAGAACGTTTTAAGTCTGCAGATAAGTCACTTGCAGGCACTCTTATGGCTAAGCTAACCACGATGAAGTATGATGGTTCTCGTGGTATGCATGAGCACGTTCTTGAGATGACAAATTTGGCAGCACAGCTTAAATCATTGGGGATGTCAGTGGATGAGTTCTTTCTTGTCCAGTTCATTTTAAATTCCTTACCTCCTCAGTATGGGCCATTTCAAATTAATTACAATACCATGAAAGACAAATGGAATGTAAATGAATTGGCCAATATGCTTGTGCAAGAGGAGTCAAGGCTTAAGGCACTAGAACAGAACTCAATCCACATGGTTTCTAAAGAGGTTAAAGGTAAGCAGCGAAAGTTTAAAAGCTCTAAAGGGAAGGCTCCTAAAAAGAATAATGCTACCCCGAAAGACAACCATCATCAGAAGGAAAGGGGCATAAAGTGCTTCTTCTGTAGAAAGTTTGGCCACCTTCAGAAAGATTGCCAGAAAAGGAAAGACTGGTTCCAAAAGAAAGGTATTGATTCAACTTATATTTTTGAATCTAACCTTACTGAAGTTCCTTCTAATACTTGGTGGGTAGATTCTGGAGCTACCACTCATGTTTCCAACACTTTACACGGATTTCTTACAACCCGAGCCACAAACCTAAAGGAGAAATTCCTGTTCATGGGAAATCGGGATAAAGTTCCCATTGAAGCCATAGGCACTTATCGGCTGTTCCTCGATAGTGGACATCATTTAGATTTATTTGAAACTCTTTATGTTCCTGCAGTTTCTAGAAATCTAGTTTCTTTGTCGAAACTTGATGTTGATGGATACACATTTAAGTTTGGGAATAAGCATTTTAGCCTATTTAAGAATGCTTCTTGTGTTGGTTCTGGTATTTTATGTGATGGCTTATATAGACTTAATCTTGATGATTACTTTGCTGCTTCACTACTTTCCCTACATACTTGTGTTGGTGCTAAACGTAACCTTATTAATGAAAATTCCTCAAACTTGTGGCATAGAAGGTTGAGACATATCTCCCGAGAAAGAATTGAGAGATTAGTAAAAGATGGGATTCTTCGTAATCTTGATTTTACTGATCTCAATGTGTGTGTGGATTGTATTAAAGGCAAACAAACCAAACACACAAAGAAAGGTGCCACAAGGAGTAAGGAACCTCTTGATATTGTCCATACAGATATTTGTGGGCCCTTTGATGCTCCATCTTTTGGTGGAGAAAAGTATTTTATCACCTTTATAGATGATTTTTCACGTTATGGTTATGTCTATTTATTAAATGATAAATCTCAAGCAGTGAACGCCGTTGAGGTGTACATTATTGAGGTTGAAAGGCAATTAGACAGAAAGGTGAAAATCATAAGGTCTGATAGAGGTGGTGAATACTATGGGCGATATGATGAATTAGGGCAACACCCAGGCCCATTTGCTAAACTTCTTGAAAGCAAAGGTATATGTGCTCAATACACTATGCCTGGAACGCCTCAGCAGAATGGTGTGGCTGAAAGGCGGAATCGTACTCTTATGGATATGGTTAGGAGTATGATGAGTAATTCCACTTTACCCTTATCTATGTGGATGTATGCACTTAAGACTGCTGTTTATTTGTTAAATAAGGTTCCTAGTAAGGCAGTCCCAAAGACTCCATTTGAGTTATGGACTGGAAGGAAACCCAGTTTAAAACACCTGTATGTTTGGGGTTGTCCAGCAGAAGTGAGAATTTATAATCCACATGAAAAGAAATTGGACTCAAGAACAATCAGTGGTTACTTTATTGGTTACCCTGAAAAATCCAAAGGGTATAGGTTTTACTGTCCTAACAATAGTACAAGAATTGTTGAGACCGGTAATGCCAGATTCTTGGAAAATGGTGAAATCAGTGGGAGTGCTACAACACAAAATGTGGCAATTAAAGAAGTTAGGGTGCATGTCCCATTACCTATAACTTCTAAACAAATTGTTGTTCCCATGATTGATGTATGTCCTGTCAATCAAGAACAACAAATTAATGAGCCACAACTTATTGTTCCTTCAACACTCTATAATGATACTGTCATCAATGAGCAAGTAGTAGAAGAACCACAAATAGCCTTAAGAAGATCTGAAAGGGTCAGAAAGCCAGCTATTTCTAATGATTATATGGTTTATCTACAAGAATCTGATTATGATATTGGGACATCTAATGATCCGGTTTCATTTTCACAAGCCATAGAATGTATTAATTCTGAAAAATGGATTGAAGCCATGAATGATGAGTTAAATTCAATGGCCCAAAATGAAGTCTGGGAACTCGTTGAATTACCCGAAGGATACAAGAAAGTGGGTTGCAAATGGATCTTTAAGACCAAACGTGACTCAAAGGGTATTATAGAATGATATAAAGCTAGACTTGTGGCCAAAGGATTTACTCAAAAAGAAGGCTTTGATTATAAAGAGACATTCTCTCCTGTATCCAAAAAGGACTCACTCAGAATTATTTTAGCGTTGGTTGCTCATTATGATTTAGAGCTCCACCAAATTGATGTGAAAACAGCTTTCTTAAATGGAAGTTTAGATGAGGAAGTTTATATGGACCAACCTGAAGGATTCTCCATTGAAGGAAAAGAGCATTTAGCTTGCAAACTTAAGAAATCAATTTATGGACTTAAGCAAGCTTCCCGACAATGGTACCTTAAGTTTAATGATACCATTACTTCCTTTGGATTTAAAGAAAACATCGTTGATCGATGTATTTATCTAAAGGTCAGTGGGAGTAAATTCATATTCTTGATTTTGTATGTCGATGATATATTAATTGCAAGCAATAACCTTGGATTAATGTATAAAACCAAGGACTTTCTCTCTAAAAATTTCGAAATGAAAGATATGGGTGAGGCAAAATACGTGATTGGAATAGAAGTATTCCGGGATCGTTCACGTGGAATGTTGGGTTTGTCTCAAAAAGCCTATATAGAAAAGATTTTACAGAGATTTGGAATGGAAAAGTGCTCATCAAGCCCAGTTCCCATTCAGAAAGGGGATAAATTAAGCCTTATGCAATGTCCAAAGAATGAATGGGAACGGAAAGAGATGGAGGGAATTCCATATTTGTCTGCAGTTGGAAGTTTAATGTATGCACAAACCTGTACAAGGCCAGATATCAGTTTTGCTACTGGTATGCTAGGAAGATATCAAAAGGATCCTGGATTAGATCACTGGAAAGCTGCAAAGAAAGTAATGAGGTACTTGCAAGGAACAAAAGATCACATGCTCATATATAGGAGGTCTGAGAATCTTGAGGTTATTGGCTACTCAGATTCTGATTTTGCTGGATGTCTTGATAATCGAAAGTCCACATTTGGCTACTTATTTATGCTTGCTGGAGGAGCCATATCATGGAAAAGTGGAAAAGAATCTATCATTGCTTCATCCACTATGGAGGCTGAATTTGTGGCATGCTATGAAGCCACACTTCAAGCTTTATGGTTGCGGAATTTTATTTCAGGGCTTGGTATTGTTGACACTATTGATCGGCCGCTGAAAATTTATTGTGATAACTCCGCAGCAGTTATCTTCTCAAAAAACGACAAGTACTCTAAAGGAGCAAAGCGCATGGAATTAAAGTTTCTTGTTGTCAAAGAAGAAGTTCAGAAACAAAGAGTGTTTATAGAGTAAATTAGTATTAACCTTATGATTGCCGATCCATTAACAAAAGGATTACCTCCAAAGACCTTTATCGAACATGCCAATAGAATGAGTCTTGAGACTAATCCATAATGGTATGAATCGAATTTTACTTATGATGATGTTTCTGCTCTATTACACTTTGATATCAATAAACGTGTTTCTGTTTTTCCTGTCCATATTATGCATCGATGTGAATGAATAAATATTTATGACAGGATTAGTCTCAATTTGTAGAGACATTAAGTGGACTCTTATGATTTCCTCTTTTAAATACTATATTGAACATATTATTTAATATTGTGGTACATGGATGGGACCGTGTCGTCTAAAGACATAGAACCGCCATGACTCGTATTAATAGTTTGTTTAATTATAGTCTTATGTGACCAATCTGAATGGATAATCTTGTGCACCTTATGTTGTCTTGTTATTATTATGATAATTATCATTCGGACCAAGTGGGAGAATGTAAGTAATTCCCTAATTACCCTTAAGTGGTCCCACATGATAACTAATGAAATTACAAGACTAGTTATCCTAATTCTAATTGGTTAAGGGTACGAAAGTAATAACCACTTGATAGACGTGATTACTTAAGTATAAATAGAGGAGTTGGCCTCTCTCCGCCCATAGATGAATAACCAGACGATTGTAATTCCATCTGAAGAAGGAGATCGTCAGAAAGTTTAGGGCAAGGGAGAGAAACCTCTCCTCATCGTTTTTTTGCTATGGATTCAGGTATGCTCTATTACTAATTATGATGTTGTATGTTAATAATGATTACTTACACGGTGTGCCCAGTGTGCCCCTTATGTGTGTTCATAAGTAAAAGCTTGATATATGCTTGCATCTGTGGTGGAATATGAAGTTACTATATGTTGATAATTTGTTTCCTAATGGACAAAGCTTTTGGGATCAACAGTTATCTCAGATTGTGGCCCTAAGAGATTGAATACTTGATACTCCAACAAACTATCCATTTGTCTTGCTTCTATTTCTGAATGCAGAGTGGACAAAGCTGGTTTTTGTATTGGAATGACACTGCTATAGGCTACTGGCCCAAGACGCTGTTTAACCACATGGCTGAGAAGGCTGAAGTCGTAGAATGGGGAGGAGAGGTCTTGGGCCAATCAGACCAAGATATGCCCCAAATGGGCAGTGGTGAGTGGCCTGATACAGGGTTCGGGCATGCATGCTATATGAAGAACTTGCAAGTTGATAATGCGAAGAGGGAGCTTGTGGATGCCCCTGAGGATACTACCATTTTCTCAGATGCCCCTAAATGCTATGCAGCCAAGGATATGGGGACGCGCGGTGAAAACTGGTATAGGACCATCTACTTTGGAAGCCCAGGAGTCGATTGCACCTAGTGATATGGGGAAAAAAATAATTTTATATCTTTTGTTTCGTAAAATAAAATTGTGCTATTTATTTTGTTTTACTTGTCAAAATGCACATGAAAATGCACGTCCTAACATTGGATCATCATTGTGCAATCTCATAAAAACCAATAAAGTGTTTCCCAACTTTTTTGGATTAATATAAATTGAAGGAAACTATTATAAATCATGTGAAGTAAAATAGTAAATTTGGAAGTTGTTCCAACCTGCACAAATTTTAAAAATTGAATATTATATTTTGTGCACAGATAGATCTCTGATACTCCAAGTTCACAAAAGAGTTTTAGTGCAAACAAAGCCCCAAAACATGCGTGGCCATAAGTCCGGACAGCTCCCACAATCTGAATGGGCTCCTGCCACAATGGCTAGCAAAGTAGCAAGCATGCTACATTCTTAATTTTAGGTACAAGGCCAATCTATATTCCATTAGGCTTGTTTGTTGCTTTCATCAATAAACTTGTCTTTTGAGTCTTTCCACAAAGGTAACAATAAAACAAAGATAAAAGAGTAATTTTAGTGCATAAAAACCAAATGCATGGCTATGGTATTATATTTTATTCAATTTTTTTCTGTAAAATAACACTTTCAAGTGGAGCAAGCAGGATTACGTTGAGAGGAGGATTCAATAAAAATAGTTAAATGCAGGCATTATTTCACGATTTTTTAGCATCAATATTTTATCTTGTGCTGTGCAGTTCTTCCTAATATCTTTTCACAAAGACCAAAATAAGATTTCAAAATATAACATACGTCATGTTTTATAATCCGTGCGCTAGAGCATCGTGGGATCGACTTTTTCTATCTTTTCACAAAGGCCAAAATAAAAATTGGGAATATGTTATAAAGAGCCCTGTTTTTTATGCGGCCTACCACATGCGCGTTGGCATGCATCAGGACAATGTGGGCTATCGGATTTAGATCCGGCCGTGCCCGTTAACAAAGGGGGCAGGCATATTTTGAATACTCAACCACCCCATCGCTTGATACGCGTTGTCATTCTCAATCCCACGACTCGCAGCACCCTGATGTATAATGACGTTTATGAAATAAATGAGCGTTAAATCTCATGGAATGCCATAACTATGGAATAGACCTTCCGAAATTGAAAATCTTCTTCTTTGGAGAATCAAGCAAATACATAACAAATTAAATGGTTTTTTTATAATAAAAAAAATAACCTAATCAGGTGGAAGCCTAATTGCAGGTGATTTCCTCAACTAAAAAAAATATTTTATTTGCTATGATTTTCATGGGCAATAAAACGTCCAACCCAGTCATAATTTCCATCTCTTCTATTTTAGTAAATGGTCGGATCCGTCTCAAAGCAATTGCCCCTACGTACAAGTCATTGAATCAATACCTTTCCATATTGAGTTCTTGACTCCTGCCATTAGAAGTCCGAATTTTTTTTCTGCAATGGACATCCATTTATTAACATCAATTGGGCAATATTTCCTTTCCATAGGAGTCTACCACAAACACCCTTATAAATATACAGACCCAATCAGGATCACTTTCCATACTGATGACCCTCTTAAAATCTAGGTTGAGAAAGAGACATTACAGTAGAAGCACTGTTTTTTGTTCCACCGTACTTGCTTAATAGTAGCTATGAGCCGTTAATGAAATCCTATGGTGCAGAAACATTGAATTCCATTCCACCCTATTTATTATTTTTTTTTGTTATAAACCCTATTTGCTTTTAATAATAGTATAGATAGATATCTTTGGTCATGAACGACATTTGATTTGATAGGGAAGTACTCCCTCCTCTAAAAATATGTGTTGAAAACCAAAATGAACAGAATTTAGTTCATGAGATCGGTTTATATGAGATCATTCTCATGTAAGAAGCATGAGGCCAATATTTTGAGTGGTTGGATTCTAATCCGACGGTGGGTAATAAATCAGTACGTGTGTGAACCATCCTTCACCTTTGTATCCGTCAAATCAAGATCTAATGGCTATGATATGAACTGGCCTTATATACGTTATATGGATCTTATTTAAACTTTTCCCTTAATTTCATTTTGGTTTTTCATGATGGCACATACTTTTGGACTGAAGGAGCAATATAAACGATAGCCGGTGTGAGGGCCATGGCGCATACTGAAGCGGAGGCCCACCCAGGATTATACCTAGGGATGCCCATCTTAGAGTGTACAACCAGGGCAACATGTCGCCGGTGCCGGTGGGGAAGATGGTGTCAACCCTGGAGCACAGGAGCAGCAACTGGGCATCAAGGCCCAGTCCCGCAAGTAGGGATGCTGATTTCAGAATTGCATTCATAATGAAAACGAAGATAATTACAAAAGAAAACATCAAGAAAGCTAACATCCGCCTCCTGGACAAGTAAAACATGAACACTTTTGAAATGAAAAAAACATAGACCACAGTTCCCCCCAAAAGTTAAATAAGAAAGAACAACTAGCTAATGGTTTTTCCTTGATGATAAATAAAATCAAGAATCGCTTGGGTCTGGAAGATGACTGCACTTCCCATCGAAGATTCGGGCATTTCTTTCAGTCCAGATGACAGAAGTGTAAACTGCAAATAGTGACTTAGGGAAGAAACCACTATTTTAATTTGTCTTCACAAAGTGATACATCCATTGCAGTTCTCTTTGTAAATCCAATATACTCCTAGAAATGTCGCACTTCTGAAGGATAAGTCTCCACACTGATTTTGAATATGGACGTTCAAAGACAAATTATCTCTTCTCTAAATTATTATAGCACAGAACACATCTACTGACAATATGGAACGCTTGTTGGCTAAATTATCATGTGTATGCAATTCATCATTAATTCAATTTAATTTACCCAAAAAAAAAGAGCAAGCCACGTGAAAAATGAATAACGATCTTCCCTGAATTAATGCCTGATAAGGTGAGCCCAATCTACTAGGGGGGAATGACCGTAGCACAATTTCGTGCTTTCTTAAAGGAAAATCTTCCGGAATTGGTTTACCATCCATAATTTTTTTGATCCTCAGGAATTAGCTTATTTGAATTTAGAAGACCAAGGATCTCCCCGGTGCGAACAATATTCCCCTTCAATAAGAGCCCAACAACCATCACGCAACGATATAGATAGGGTATCATTGGCGTTGCCACCAAGTTGACGTATAGGACAAAGCCCAAACCTCCAAACGAGTGGCTGATTTGACCACCATGGGTCTCTCCAAGTTTGCAACGTTCTTCCATTGCCAATATTTTTTTGATAATTTTCCATTGCCAATATTAGACTTACACTTGAATCATCCAATCTCTTGCGTTTAGAATTGATGTCCATGCATATGAACAAACATAAGGAATACCAGTCCATATTGATTCATTTTTCATATAGACTTCACGAGTCCATATGGACCAAAGCGACTCTTTGCTAGTCTATAACCTTCGAATATAATTTTGTTACATCTTTGATGCATCTCTAGTCCAAGACTATCTTCATAAACAGGTCTACAAACAAGTGTCCAAGCAATATTATGAAAATTGAGCAGGCGAAGATGGTTGATCTACATGGTCTACAAACATATGTAATAACAAAATTTCTAAAAAACAAAGGTAAATTAGCATTAGTTCTCTTTGTCAAATCTTTGTCTATGTACAAAAGCAGATCGAATTATATGATTTAAAACAACATTTATCTAGGCCACTGGGCTTAGCCTATTCAAGCACAACCCTTACAACATGGATCTTCATCCACCCTGGCTGAAGATTAATTCATCTACAGGTGTCTACATGTACATATGCTAATTGCAGCACTCTATACTTCAGAGTGGTATCTACAGTTATCGTGCGGAGCATCATCAGCAAGCAAATCTTTTTTGTTGGAGCTAAAAACTGAGAAGTTCTGGAAAGCGTCAACACTGCTTGCTATCAAACGACTCAAACCGCTTAGGCTTGTGCTATCTCCAAGAATTGGTTCTTGATATCTTGAAGAACCAATGTCCAGATCTAAAGGTCCTAAAGAATCAGGCTGTAGATAGCACAAAGACATGATAATAATTAAACAGAAATGCATAAAAAACAGAGGATGAGCCATCACATGCAAATAAAAAAGAAGGAAAAAGGAAAAAGAAATTTCGATCTGATCATTGGCTTCATTCTCAAACAGTTTAATCAACAAGTTTTACAATTTTAGAGACATGAATCACATACCCAATACATATCGCTGAGACTCTGATCCTTTCCAGGGTTGTCTTCCCTCTGCCCATCAGGAACTGTATTGTCGACCGGATCATTCTTAGAAGGCTCCTCATAATTACCAATTTCAGCAATCTCCTGCACACAAAAAATGATTTAAATAATTTCTTCTTCTCAAAAGCATAATTGTATTTGGAAAATAAAGATTACAAAAGAATGAAAACAATAACCATCTCTACTGTGTTGCCAAAAAAAAAAACATTTCTACCCCAATAGTGAAAGAACGAATTTAGGTCAAGATTTGAACATGAAGCCATAATGGCTTAAAATTAAAAAAATATCAAACCTGAGCCATGTGAGAACCAATCAAGCCAGGCTGAGAGATCACAGAGCAAAGGCCATCCAGAGAACTGCAAAGTGCTGTTGAGATATCTTTGTCTAGAGAAGTCCGAACCTTTTGAAACAAAAAACCATCACAAGTTTCCTCACCATCCCAGATGGGCAAATTTGTGGCTGATTCAGAAGAACCACGCAAATGGGAAGCAATAGTAGCATCAAATGAATCAGAGTTAAATGAACTGTGCTGAAAACCAGATAAAGGTTGCTCTCCACAATTAACATCTGCAGCTCTAGATACTTCTGACAAAATATCTCCCATACTTATATTGGTTAGTGTGTCAGCCCACTCTCCAGCTGATAATGTAATGCCACTGCCAGTTCCCATATTTACCTGCAAACATAAAGGAAGATAGGACATAAAGACCAAAACTAAAATACTTGGGACAAAAAGAAACTTGAAGAAACAGGTTTGAGCCCATGTGACCACAACAACTCAGAACCAAGAAAACCGAAAACCAAGCCCCCTGTGTTCACAAGTTTAGAGATGACACATTTGGCGGTAACATCCATTCGTATATGAAAGTACAAAAACTAAGATAATAATCTGCTTATCAATTAACTATAACCAACACTAAAGCTGTCTATATGAAGATTAGCTACAATAACCACACAAGGGAACATTTCAATGGTCTAAAAGGACTACTGGTAGGATCATGCTCCCAGGCATGGTAATAAATAATAATTAATACCTATCATACAGGGAAAATAGAATTACCACATCTTCACATTGCTTTGTTGTGCCGTAATTCTTGCATTTTTTCCTGAATTGCAACACATTAAGACTTTCAGTCAAAGATGCTTGATTCTGTGCCTCACAGATGGGGGAAATACCATCACATATGTATTCAGAAAACTGGAGAAGAGGAAGACCAGCTTCATCAGCTGTTAAATTTAGTTGGCTCTTCAGGGACTCCACAACTTCTACAGTGGGATTGTTGACGGGTTGATCTTCATATATTCCAACTTCTGCATTCATCTCTTGGACATCCTTTTGTTGTAGTAGACCATCAGAACGTGGAGGAGTAGAAGGTGCTGACAATGGCGATGATTTCCTCTCCCCATTTGAAAACCAGCCATACCTGTCCATGTTATTTCAAAAAATTAATCCCAATTTGTTAATTGTACAATAAAACTCCTAAAAACAGAAAACAAGGCTCATGCCATCCACTCCAATAAAACTAATCAGAGACTGGACAGCCATCTAAGGTTCAAAAGTGGCGGAGAAAATAGATCAAAAATATATTATGAAAGAGAAAGAAAGTCCACTATAATCTGTGAAAAGACTGGCACCAAAATAATTCCAGTGTATATTAACGTGACCGCATATTTCATATGAACAAGTGCTTGACTTTATAAGAAGAAGCGCATTGATGAGTCAAGTGAGTTGTAGATAGATGAAGCAGAATTAGAAAGGAACTTAAGTGCAAACCTTAGGCGAAATACACTAGGATATCCAACAGCTGCATATACATCAGCTGCAGTAGAGACAGTATCCCCCGTTGTCCATCTTTGACAAGTTGACCAGGTTTCCTGCTGAATACAGTACGGAAATAGAATCAACTCTCCTGAGAGTTCTATGCTTGAGTTTGCCCATTTACGTCTAAGGTGATCTAACACTGATGATATTTTCTTACGACCACTCAGTGTCAACTCCAGATGTGGATTATGTTCAACCTGTAATGAAAATGATAAAAGGTCAGAATTATCAAATGAAACCAAAATACAAAACATGAACGAGTAAAAAGGTCCTGAACTACATTGAGAATCATATCTCTTCGAGTTTTTACCTTTTCCAGTGCTCTTCGAGTGACTTCATCCACTGGAAACAACTGGAGTTTTAGTTTTATAGAAGGCTGTATATCCGTTGGAATAACTGAGCGTTGTACGCACGACTTGTGGGTTGTTGCCAAAGGTGGAGAAAGATCTGTGTTTTATAGTAAGAAATTTAGTATATCTTTCTTCAAATCTTTCAAGACTATTTGCTACTGTATGTACGAGAGAGAGAGAGAGAGAGAGAAACGTAGGAAGAGAAAGGAGAGGGAGGGGGAAGCTAATCTCCAATTACAATGAATTACCATCGGGATGAACCTTAAAAGGTAAGTCACTACTCATAGTTGCTTGCTTTCCATCCGCACTGGAATCCTTTTCATTGTTGGTTTTTCGCTCCAAGTGCTCTGCTGCATCAGCAACCAAATTAACACCCGCCATTGCAGCTTTTTCCCATCTTCGGTAGGATGCAGATGTTGCAGTACCTTCCACATAACACATCACAAATGAGATCCACATAAACAATTTAAAATAAATGTCAACCATGTATAGGGGGTCATGTGTAACAGCAAAGATCAATGGCACGCTAGAGTGTTTCAATAAGATTTGTTTTCCTCGTTTTCCAAGTAAATGTTAAATTGATAAAATATGAATGCACAGATGACCAGTAATTAGAGAGGAATAATAATTACTTAAAACATATGAATGGAATAAAATACAAAAACACAAAGCCAAAACGTTCTAAAACTATTTCTTTTTGGATATAACCTATGCTACTGGTTTATATAGAACTCAAATAAAGTTTTCATGAACTTTAGTGTGCTGTCATATTTGCAGGGGCACATAGACTACCTGTTTTCCGCCTCTGTCGTGCCATTTTTACATTTGAAGGATCACCATCACCACAACTACTACTCATATTTACACCACGTTTCAAGGAAGAAGCACCTCTTCCAGAAACAACTTTCTGAATGTTATGGCTATCAATGATAAGCAGTTTAGTTGTTTGCGTATCATTTCCATTGGTTTTGCCTAGAAGAGAAAATGTTGCTGCTGATTGTACCAAAGGACAGTTGTCTACTTGAGAAGGCCCCCTCCGTTTACTTCTTCTTCTATCTTTCAAAAGTTGATGCTCCTTCATGGGTACAAAAGAAAACACAAGCAAACTAGTCAATAGACTCACTGCAGTAAGTAATGATAAATATTTATCAGAAGAAATTAAACTAAAATAATGACAAAAAAAATAAAAACTAACCAAAGCCTCCACAAATATCTTAAATCTCCTTGGCTTTAAATGTAGTTTTGAGGCTGTGCAGCTATATTTTTCAAGTAGAGACCACCTGGCAAGATGTTCAACAAACAGGACTTCATATATAAAAGAATGAAATGATAAAAGATTCTAATATACAACATTAACAAATACAATAGCACTTTTAACATCTTTGCCTTCCAACTTCGAGACGTGTATGTATCAGGAGCGGAAGGCCACTGTGTATCACATGGATTCTTCTTCAATTTACATTAAAATATAGTGTGGCGATTCAGCATTCATATGGCTTAACCAAAAAGACTGGGATAAGTTGAAAATGATGCTGATAAAGCTTTCTTATTTTATTGAATTTCCCCTCTATCAACTACCATATATCCACTTTTTTTAAAAAAGTAAAATACGTAAAAAATAAATAAATTCAACAGATCATCACTAAAACCAGTTACTTGAGATGTTTTAAGCAAAGACCAATATATGCTCCGTTAAAGATTCACAATTATACAACAGCTAAAAAAGAGCGAAGTTTATGATGCCATGATTTTGCGTGCTTAAAATATAACATGATGGTTGAAACTACTGATCCTCCAAAACTGTGTCTACCTTCAAGAGAAGGTTCAAACATCACATAAGGCCAACTTAAATCATATAGATTTTCCAATTTTTCAGACAAGTTAGTTCCACATCCACTCGTATTCTTCTCTTTTTTTGGTTGTAAGTCCACTCTTCCAATTTGCTGGTGATATATATGACACTTGTTTGCCACACCAACGCAACAGAAACAAGATGCAAGCAGTGATTAGTTAGCCGCATATGTAACTAGTACTATATTTGCCGACATCACAACAAAACGATGTATGAACTTAATCGAATCATTTCCATCACATAGGTTGTTAAAGATGAATCTGATTAACATGTAACGTTCAGCTCAAGTTACAATCTGCAACAGACCATTTGAGGCCCTTCCATTTATTACATAAGAAGAAAATTTGAGGAAAATACACGCACTCGTTGGCTAACTTTATTCCAGAATAAGGCTACCACCAATTAAAAACCCTAATCAACCAATGCAGACCCTTATCGATATGCCTCATTCTTGATTGACCTCAATTAGAGAGCTGTCCTAAAATGAGCCAATGACGGGATAGAGGTCCATGTCAAACTGCCTGAGCAAAATAGTACTCCCTGCGTCCAATTGCAGTATTCTCATCTAAAAAAATAGGTCCATATCAACTGTCCCATTTCATATCCTTCTCATACAAATTAGTGGATGAAGTGCACAGGGCTAATGGAGTCTTAATTGTAGGTTTCCTCAAATATCACTTTGTTCAGATGTTATCTATTAAAATGGAATGGCAGGAGAATAGAATGTCATCGTTAAATTACTCATGATTTTTTTTTCAAGTGTGGACAATTACAATGTTATGGTGGGAGTGTGGAAATAAATTGAAACAAACACTCAAGGGCTCGTCTAGCATAAACAAGAGTAACATTAAAAACAAGATAAAAAAAGTGCAGGCAGACAAGTTTGTTTCTCTCTTTCTCCTTCTTAAATTCCCATCCCAAGAGGGTGGGAATTTTTCCCCCAAATATAAGAAAAAAAAACTCTCATCCCAAGACTGACAGTTAAATGTCAGGAAAACTTGGTAAAGCCTTCAGCCATGCTTTCTAGTTTCACCCTTTCTTAAACCCTAGTATCTTCCTGGCAGGAAAACAGAGGTCGTATGTGTAATTTCTTCTTTTCTCCCTATAATTTTCAGTGTGAAAAGTTTTCTTTTTACTGACAGCAACTAAGCTCATGCAGACACATGAACATAGATCTAAAAAGGGACACGAAGATACGATCAAGTAGTCCACATAATGACATTCATATGAGTAAAAGCATGAAAAAATGAACTAGAAATGACAAAAAACATGACTGACAGTTTTTCTCTAAATTGTTCGCCGCATATAACTCTCAATCTTAAAAAATAGAGCAAGCTGATAAAAGTAATCACCATCTAAGCATTGCTGCAATAGTATCTTTGGAATTTTTCGCATTCAGGCTAAATCCAGGAGCTAATAGCTTATTCATACGCCTTATAAGGCGATAATAATAATGTCTCACCTGCATATACAGTCAAAAAGTTATTTTAGCCAAAAACACCAATGTAACTTATATACATTCTTATAGTAATATAACGGAACTTATGCAAGAAAAATTAATGTTAATTGGTACTCATTAGATAATGCACAACACCAATTGAACGTCACGGACTAAAAAAAGTTATGGAGAGAAGGAAAGAACGACAAAGCTACCCAAATAGAATGACATCATATCCAGTTAACAAGAAGTTACCTCTAGCATTTTCAAATTGTGGTCCTACAGTTGATGGCTGAGGGACCAAGGGGACTTGAAAAAGGATAGCCCAAGGTAGTGATAAGGCACCTAATCTACACCCACTCAAAACAAGGGATCCCTCTATGTCATCAATCAAGCTTAAGCTAGAGCATACACACTACAAATAGTAGGCACACATACCAAAATATGCTCAACTTTCATAAAATCATTATCCCTGCAATTTGCCACCAACCCCCTAATTCAGCCCCCAACTGACATTGTGAACTATTCGATTTTCATATTTAAAATCAACACGAAATCGGCCAGAGAAGTCGATTCTTAAAACTTGTTTTTGTGGCTCAAAACATGCTTCCCAAACATGTTTTGGGTTCAAAAAGATACTTGTTGATAAAATTAGAGGACCTATTGCCCAAAACTAGGAGAAATATTACATAAACATAAAAAACCGTCTCTACACGCAAGAATTTTTTTACATAAGCAAATGAGCTCAAACTCTTAAGAAAGGACTATGAAACTTGTAAACACGAAACTTTTAAAAGTGTTGAAGACATTTAATTTTGTTGAACAGTCACATGGTGGGCAAGATGTGTCAATGTGTGATCTTTTCCGTTACTTAGGATATATTATACATAAAGAAGGTGATATTGATAGTAATGTGGTACATAGGATAAATGCGGGGTTGGTAAAATAGAGGGAGGCATCGGGAGTGTTGCGTGATAAGTGTATTCCAAAAAGACTTAAAGGCAAGTTTTATAGGACAGCCATTAGGCCTGCAATACTCTATAGAGCGGAGTGCTGATCTCCAAAGAGAAGTCATATAGATAAGTTGAATGTAGCCGAAATGAGAATGTTAAGGTGGAGAAAGGATTATAAATGAATATATTCGTAAGAGTTTAGGGGTAGCTCCTTTAGGGGAGAAGCTGAGGTTGCGTTGGTATGGGCATATGTAAAGAAGACCAATAGATGCCCCTGTGAGAAGGGATGCATGTAAATAATGCCAAAAAAGGAGAGGGAGACCTAAGAGAACTTGGATGGAGTTAATAAAAAGGATTTGACTTTACTATCTCTTACAAAAGAGGTAGCCCAACACAGGCCTAAATGGAGGAGTGAGATCCATATCGCCGACCCCAAATAGTTGGGAAAAGGCGCTAATTGATTATGATTATGAACAATCACATGATATTACATATAAAAGCCTGTTAAATTTCGCACATAGAATTACTTATTAACATTAATAAAACAACATGTAGAGGTTTTAGTGACCACAGAATTTAGATTGGTGATAACTAAATAACCTTAACTTCTACAAATAAGCAAGAAAATGATAATTGTCTTTCACTGATTTTTAACAAGTTTGCATCAGTTGATAGAAAACATGACATCAATGTGATAATACTTACTCACTCTTTTTCTTACACATCTAAATAAATTCCATACAACTTTTTAGAACAATTTATATTGCACAAAGGATTTTCTTGTGTTTATACTTGAGGTTGTCTTTGGCCGTCTCGATTCTTTGGGGGTTAAATCCCATGTTTGGGAACTCGAGTTTGGAGGGGGTCGTGGTTCACAATATCAGATATGGGAGATATGTCAGTGACGGCAACATAAGATATATCAAACTTATAGGAAAAAATGATATTGGTGACATAAAAAAATATTTCATAATCATAATCATAATCATAATCATAATCAAGTAGCGCCTTTTCCCAACTATTTGGGATCGGCGACATGGATCTTACTCCTCCATTCAGGCCTGTTTTGGGCTACCTCTTTTGTAAGAGATAGTAAAGTCAAATCCATTTTTATTAACTCCATCCAAGTTCTCTTAGGTCTCCCTCTCCCTCTTTTAGCATCGTTTACATATATCCCTTCTAATCTTCTCAGAGGGGCATCTAATGGTCTTCTTTGCACATGCCCATATCAATGCAACCTACATTCCCTCAGCTTCTCCCCTAAATGAGCTACTCCTAGACTCTCTATATATTCATTTCTAATCCTATCTCTCCTAGTTATCCCACTTATCCACCTTAACATTCTCATTTCGGCTACATTCAATTTATCTATATGACTCCTCTTTGGTACCCAGCACTCTATTCCATAAAGTTTTGCAGGCCTAATGGCTATCCTATAGAACTTGCCTTTAAGCCTTTTCGGAATACGCCTATCACACAACACTCCTGAGGCTGCCCTCCACTTTACCCACCCCGCATTTATCTTATGAACCACATAAAAACATATTTCTCATATGTAATTTGACACTTTATGTATTTACACATAGTATGGCTAACACTAACCTCACACAATCATAATACTCACAAACATACTTGTGTAACAAAAGTCATGCTACTTAAGTAGAGAACATGGTACACACAACACCACCTGGTAAATAACTTCAACAATGGCCATCATAAGTGTTACAACAAAAGGATGAAATTAATTATGCAAAAAAAATCATGCTTGATTATCACATTCAATCACCAAATAATTCTAATATAGAAATAGCCATGCCCCTATAAACCAAAGTTTTTCAATGAAATAAAAACGAACTAAAATTAGGCATCAAAGAAAGCTCCTTGTTAATACAATATAACAGCAATAAAAGTTTTCGTATAACTCCAGCATCATTGTATTAAACACGGACGAATATAGATTGGATGTCTTTTCAACCAGCTGCCACAAATACTAAGAGGTTTAAAATCAATCAAAGGATCCCAAAAGATGTTCGAACTCGTTATAAAAAATTGTAGTAACCTCCTGAAACAAGTTCTGCAGCTGAAGGAGCCAGTCAAGGCAAAGAACAAGGGAAAGGGAGGCATGCACTGGTGATAATGATGTTTCTTGTTTTGGCATAGGTAGAGATCCAGGATATTGACCTTACATCAAGGCAATATCATTAATATATGAGAAGTATCGGAGAGATGGGGTTAATTCAATCAATCATTCCCCATATCATCGATGTATTTATCAAGTATTGAATTCCATATGTGGAATTTAAAAAATGACTTTGGCCAACATCCCACCCTGATCGTGCGTTATCATCTGCATTGGGAGGGAACAATGGCATTCCCATATCACACCTAAAACATGTTCTTTTAAAATCTCAACAATGTGAGATGTGCAAGTAAACTTTTCCCCGTCTTACACAATTCCCTATCCTCCCATTTCTTTCTCTTCTAGACAGATCAAGCCATCAGCCAAAGCAAGTCCTCGACTCTTTCGTCTAATGTCATTAAGGAAAATGAATTCTTCTTCCCTACAACTCCTCTCGGTGGTTTTACTTTCTCTTTAATCATAGCAAAAAACCTTGTTCATGAGTCTGCCAAGCCAACAGTTCCCTCCTCTTTCCCAAATCGCGCTCAAAATCCAAACCCATTCTTCAATTCACTAGATACAATTACTCCTACACCAGATTGTGAGTTCAGCTTTTGAGAGAGGACACCCTAACTAGTCATTGCAGTTTGCCATGGCAGAGCTCCTATGCTCTTTTTAAGTTGTATCCCTCTATCCTCCTTTACCCATTTGGATATGAAAACTGTTACTGAGGCCAAAAAAGCGTGCGATCGATCAGCCTGTATTTGTGATCGATTGAGTGTCAATTTGTGAATTGACTTTTTCCCAAGGCTATTCTGATCAGCTGGACTTTGACGGGATTTTGGTTGTGGCTTGATTTTCATTCCGGAAACTCTTATTTTGGGGCAATCACTTGAAGACCTTTCCTTGTAGGTCTCTTGAACGGAAAAAGGGTTTTGGGGGTCTTTTCTTGGGTGAGAAGTCTATAAAAGGCCTTCTAACTTGATTCTAGTTATGTAATGTCTTGCTAGTTTGAATTGTTTTGTGTTAGGGTTTCACTTGTACTTGGGAATTGCTTGTGCTCCTCTTGAAGACATTGGAAGAGGCTGTTGGCAATCAATTTCGGGCTCATTCGTGTGTAGGTTTATAACTCTCTTGATTATAGTGTAATTTTGCTTTGTGGCTTAGGCAATTAAATGAACCACACTTAAATCTTGTGTTTTATTGTTCTTGTCGCACTTCGGCCTTGATTCGTCCTTCCTGATCTTCACTTGGTCATTCGCGTAGGTTGGGAATGGTGGCTTGTTATTTATATTCAATGCAGACCCACATTTGATTTTTGTATATTCGATCTAATGATTCGTTTCTGGACCACCTTGTTTCCCAACACTTATGTCTTCCAATGCCAATCATGTCTGCTAAATTTAGACCACTCAAACCCTTCTTTAGAAGTGGTAGCATCTGGACTTTGTGTAAGTCATCAAATTATTCTGAAAATGAATTGAACATCTTTAATCTTTAAAAGAATGAAGTTCATGTGAAAATCAAGGCTCCAAGAACTCAATATGCTCTATTCCAAACTTCTAAGGACTTACCCACTAGTATTAAATCTTCGTGAACTATTCTTTTGTACACTATGGCCATCTTCTAATTGGTAGGGGAAAATGTGAAAAATGACCTAGGGACCTCTGAAAGAAGTCCGCATTCCTCCGACAATATAAAATATGGCATGTAAACTTAATTCTGTGAAAACTGAACCCCCTCACACCCAGTTTATTGTTTATACTTTGTACCAAAAATAAAAAGCAAATATGCTAAGCGCTAAACTTTTGTAAAGTAAGCTTTCGCCCTATCCTGAATCTTGCTTAATTTAAATATCAATATGCATATACTAGAAACATGGCTTTAGAACAATATCAATATGCATATACTAGAGACATGACTTTAGAACAACTTATGAAGCAAGTCATAATACCTGATCCTTATTTTTGGTTTGCACACGACATGTAATTTTGTCGAAGTCCTATAAAAGATTAAGCAAACAATCATATAAAATGACTTGTACATAGCAGAATCATAATAAACTAAAGATAATTATAGAGCTGAAAAAATGCCTTTCCAACTAGACGCAGCGCATTGAAAAAATTTTCCTCCTCTTGACGCGTCCAAGCAGCCCATTGTCGTGTTTGCTTTTTAACTGTATATAAGAAAACCAGATATTGCACTAATTCGAAGAGAAAAGCAGATTGTATCAGAAAATTTTAAGCATACATAAGCTCTTATTCAATTGTTCATATCCTTCTATTGTACAATAAGATAAAAAAAACATAACATTAGTTTCAAACAAAATATACTCGTACCAGCATCTTGAGACACAACAACCTTCCGAGACAATGAAGCAAGAACATCGACATCCTCAGTTGGCACATTTGCCGAGTGAAGAGTTTCAAGTTCAGAAGTCTGTCGGGACTCCGTGTGCATGTTGAACACTTGACAAGTAGCTAATCTCGAAGTTTATCAACTACAGGACTAAAGACATGACCAACCTTTAAGTCAATCTTACCATCCTGCAACATCTTAAACTGGTTAGTCTAGAAATAAAACATGCTCCCAGCTTCCCATCAATTGCACAATACAACAATTTGCTCATGGATCCAGCCATTACAACGCAAAAAAAAGTACTAATTATGTCATCAACATTAGTATCAAACAGTATATCCCATCTTATTAGTCTCAACAACACGGACCTATGACAGAAGGCAATGTTCTACACAGTATTCCATTCCTGATGGAGCCCCCAAATGAAATTGAGAATAGCAAATTCGTTCTAATAAAATAAATCCGGCAAGAGCCACCCCATCCCCCCCCCCCCCCAAAGTGCCGTTTACTAAAACTACAACAGTTAAGTAAATGCTTCTTTCAATAAAATACTACCCACTTAATTTAAACAGTTCTCATCAAAACTAGACCAACTCACAGATGCAGTGCCTGCATTCGACCTTACTTAATCCCCCCTCTTCCAATTGATTCGCATGATAACCCTTAGCTAAGTCCTCAAGAATTTCTACCAATTCTAGACTTTTCCAAATAAAAAAACCCATATTAACAGATCTGATCCAACCAAGCTAGCGCCCATAACAATTACCATCACAATCAAATTCCTGCTTATCACTACACATGAATCCATCAAACGAACGTTCAAGAAAAGGATCTAATAACCAAATTCTACAGCAAAATCGGTCAGAATTTAAAGTTTTTTGCACTAAAATTAGATGACGAAAACTGGAAGCTTTCAAATTGAATCAAGAAATTGAAAAAAAATGGGTGAATAGAAGCTGTTTACCTTTGGATTCGAAGGGAATCATGGCCAAAATGAGTGTCGATCACAAGGGCAGATCGAGTGAGCTAGGGTTTCGAGTTTACAAAAAAGGGGAAGAAAGTAAAGAGGAAAAAAGAAAATTAGAAGATACTGGAAAAAAGGAAAACGGAGGAAAAAAGCGGTGATTTTGAAAATCGGTATCGGAGAAGCGATTCGGATTTCGGACACGATACGCAATTTGAATCCGCGCAGTTACTCATTTGCACGCAACATTGGCCGAAAGGTTTCGGTGTCCACGCGCTGAAACGGTAGACTAGCACGTCATCTGGCCACAAAGAAATAGTGGCCACTATTCCTAAGGGCACTTTTTAACAAAATGCAAACAACTTTTTTTTTTTTTTTGAAAAACTAACGCAAACATTGCATGATCTGATAAGCCTATATTCCAACTTTTTTTCAGTGCACCCAATGTTGACACATGGGATTTATCATTTATGCATGTGTGATATGTGTTGCCATCAATTTAACAAAATTGGCAGTGGATGCAGCTACTCCTTAGGATCGACCGCCCTGTCGCATGGCGCAAATCACACATGGCATGACTGGCACTGAATCATTTATGCGCTTCCCAAAGACACGGGATTTTATATTTTGATGTGGCAATTACAATTAAAACATAGGAGCATAGGAGTTGGAGTCGAGCTATGTATAAAAAAGTGTGGTCAGATGACCCTAATGACTTTGGAGATACAATTTCCTCTCTTGGAGTTTTTTATAATCGAGAAAACATAATTGGTCGACCAGTGAGCACAATGGATTTTAAATTTTTGACAGATTTTATATTTTTGATAGTAGACCTTTCGATGGACCGGTTCTAATTGAAGATGGCTGATAACGATTAGTTTGACTACAATAAAGCCCATATCAATTGGACTTTACGGCTACAACGTCTCTCAAACCCCGTCTTATATTTTTGAGGCTTTCTAAGCTAATTTTATGCTTTTGTATGTGTTCCAAAATATAGAGTGCGAACTTCTACCAACGAAGGCTTGTTTCATCCTAGGGGTAGATTGACTAGTGAACTCTTTATGGTCAATAGTTTTTTAAGGAAAGCACGGTTACTCAAGCTTCGTTAACATCTTCTATAAGGATTTTCTATTTCTTCTCCTCCTAATTTCCTCATTGATTTTTGGTTCATCTTTAGAATCACTAAGATTGGTTGCAACAATCTTAAGAAGTTATTTGCAAGGCCACCTCAAGAGTTTCATGTCATCGAGCATGGAGACTAAAATAGCTTTAGTCAAGATCATGAACTAAGATCTTGTGAAGCTTGATCGGTTCGATTGAGCAAATTACACAAGGTGGTCGAATGAAGTACCTCCTCACCATCCCCCGGATGTTCTATATTAGATCCCAACCTCTAATCAATTCCACTGTCGTCCAATGGAGAAGACAAAAAACTTACTTTGGAGCACAAGAAGAGGGAAGAGGAAGGAGGATGAATGATGTAGACACGACGTCTACAACGGAGAAGAACAAAGAGAAATAGAAAAGCTAAGCTAAAGCAAATAAAACTAATTTGTATTTGTCATCTGAAAATCCCGTTTTGGCCACAAGCCTTACATATATAAAGAGTAAAAATATCATAATACTAATAGAAGTAGTAAATCCTAGTCCTAATAGAACTAATGGACCCTAATTGAGTCCATAACATTCCACCAACGCTTTCGCATCACCTCGTCCTCGAGGTGCTCGTCTTACTGCATCGAAGGCGAAAACGTGCGAGACTCAACTCTAGTAAAATATGGCGGCCAAGCTGATGGTGGTGGCTTTGGAAGAGGGGGCGGCGTTGACAGAACCATAGGCACCATGGTCGGCGGACCAGGCTCGGGGACCTCATCCAGAGGTGCACCAGGCTGGATAAGAATCTGGTAATCATATGCACGAGGAGGAGGTAGTCCATGAGGCTCCTCAAAAATAGCATGATGCTCCTCAAGTAAGGTGGCCAAATATTATGAAATAGTCATGGATTCAGGAACATCAACTCCCGGGTGGTGCTGTAGCAAATAGACATGACAATGATAATGACCAAGTATCGATGTAGATTCTGCAGACTGAAGACGGCCCGGTGGTTGAGCAATGATATGTACCGGTTTGCCCCCATTAGTAAAGTGCATGGTCATATGGCAAAAATCCCAAGAAACAGGGCCCAAATCCTCAAGCCACTGAACACCGAGGACCACATCAGCCCCCTTGGTGGGAAGAAAGTATAAGTCCATGATATATGACTGGCCCTGTAACTGCAAATCAACTTTAGAGCAAACACCGGAACTCTTGAGACAATTACCATCACCAATCAACACATCAAAAGTCTCAGAGTCCTGTATAGGATTGCCCAGATGGCGAGCAACACGGTCATTAACAAAATTGTGGGAACTCCCACTATCAATCAAAATTGAAATCGGTTAGTTTTTAATCAACCCTTTGATGCGCATAGTACGTGGAGTAAAAGTACCAGAAAAGGCCTGCAAAGTAATTTCCATCTGACAAGCCTCAATAGAGGTCAAATCCTCAGCAACAAGATCAGCACAAGAGTCATCCGCATAATCAATATCATAACATTCATCAAGCATATAGAATTAACGCGCAGTGCAGCAATGTCCAGGTGCATATTTTTCATCACAATTGTAAGATAGTCCTTTTGAACGTCGATCGGCCATCTGCGAAGGAGTAAGTCGAGTAATAGGAGGAGTTGAGGAATTACCAGGCGGTTGAGTAGCACGTGGCTGTCCAGATGACGGAGGCAAGGGGGAAAGAGAAGAGGAAGTCTTAGAGCAAGAACGTCCCAACTGAGTCAGCTTTTCCTCACAAACACGAGCCATACGCATCGTTTCCGTGAGGGATAATCTTGGAAAAGACTGTAACTCAGCTTTAATATCTGCTCGTAAGCCCGCTTCAAAAACTCCCATAAGTGTATGCTCAGGCCATCCCTGAACACGGTTCACCAATCGCTCAAACTCATCCTAATAGTCTTGAACTGACCCACGCTGGCGAATTTGAGGAAGTAGGCTATTATAATTTGTATAAGCAGTTTGGCCAAAGTGTAGACGAAGGGCCTGCTCAAACGCGTCCCATGTAGAATCTGGGTGATGCTCCAAATACTGGTCCACCCAATGCATAGCGCGCCCTTCCATATGAAATGAAGCCAACTCGCAACGCTCATGAGCGGGGGTCCGATGAAAATGGAAGAAGCATTTGGCATGTGAAATCCACACATCTGATTCGCATCCATTAAATACAGGAAACGTGACACGTACTGGCCGAGCCTGGACAGTGCCCTCGCAAGTAAGCAGTTTGGCCAACCAAACTTTGGTGGGACCATAGGCTAAATACCCACTCTGACCGGCTCTTTAACACTACACCGAAACAAATACGGTCAAAGAGATATTGAGTGCATAGGAATTCAAGTACAAGGTCGAGGACCAAGTTATGATCAAATATTTAATTTGTAAGTATTTTGAGTATTCAATGGTTGATAATAAGCCCATTCTAGATCAATGTGTATGATCTTGAACAACTTGTTAACCAATTGAGTGCTTTGGATATAAAATTGTAGGAGTCTTTCCAAGTAGATGTTATTATAGCAAAATTATCACCCTCATGGAAGGACTTCTAAAAGAAACTCCTCAACAAGAGTGAGAATTTTACTTCGGAGAAAATTAAAAGAACTTTAAAGATGGAGGAGGTAAGATTAAGAGAAAAAAAGGGAAAGCATGTTGTAGATCCCAAGGCCAACAATGTGGAGGCTAGGAGGTCTTTTCCCAACAACAATAAAAGGAAATTATAAGGAGGTAATTTCAATCCCAAGAGAAAAAAAACAACAACAAGAAGATAAAGGCATTTGGAACGTTTGTAGTGGTATGGGTCATTATGCAAAAGACTGCAAAGAGAAGAAGGGACAAAGTTTAAATGCAGTCAATGTGAAGATGATGAGGAGCATTTTATTGCCATGATCACGAAGGTGAACATGGCAGACACCAATGAAGGTAGGTGGCTTGATTATGGCGCCACTATTTACATTTACAATGACAAGTCTTTTCAAAGATTATGTTGAGGTGAAGAATGGTCAAGAGGTTGTAACGGGGAATCAAAATCGGGCTAAAGTCATTGGTAAGTGATAAGTGGAAATCAAACTATCTCCCGATAAGAGGCTTACATTGTTAAATGTTCTTCAAGTTCTTAACATGAGGAAGAACCTTGTATCCACAAATATGTTTTGTTCTAAGGGCTTCAAAGTTGTATTTGAGGGGGAAATTTTCATTTTGAGTAGGAATGAAATTTTTGTTGGGAAATGGTAATCTTATAATAGGATGTTTAAGCTTTGTACTATTGATGTTTTTGACAATAAAGTGAATTTTGCTTATATAGTGTGTCCATATGATTTGTGGCACGATAGACTAGGATGCAAATATTTTATGAGATCCAGGAATACTAAGGCCCTACAAGTTCAAGAAAACTTGAAGGCTCAAGCCCATGAAGAAATGATCAAGGAGCTAAGTTTGAATTTGAAATTCGTAATTAATCAAAGACATAGTTAGTTGGAGTCAATTGCTAGTATTTATGATGCCTCAAACTAAGGATTTTGACTTCTCCCTTCTCTAAGTATGCTTTATAACACTTGTTTTCACATTTATTACATCTCTAATGTTAGTTGTAGTGCATTTATTTTATATTTTTCTTGTCAATTCCGAAAATACAAGTCATGTAAGCCAATAAATAGGCCTCTTATGTAACGGAAAGATGATGGATTGATTTTGAAAATTAAAATTATAGTTTTTGACTGTGTCATTGAAACTATTATGTTTGTTGAAGGTGTGCCCTTCCAAATACTCTTTATCGCCGGCTGATCTCTGTTCGTATTTTTGGGTGTGATGGTTTCATATGCTCTTTTGCTTGTGAATTTTTATCACTTGCATTAGGAAGTCTTTGTTAGTTTGAGAGATGAATTCCTTGCATAGATTCTGTTCGTATTTCCCTCTTGCTGTTGCAACGCTCATCCTTTATTTTTCATCATATGGTGTGCTCCTATGATTTGTGGCATGATAGACTAGGACATCTAATTTTTAGATTTATTCACAAAATGAGAAATTTAGGATTTCATAGTTTAAAAATTATCATGGCAACCAATGTGAAATTTGTATTCAATCTAAAATGACTAAGGAACATTCTCCAAAGGTTAACCATAGTTCTAATTATGGGCGAACGCAAGATTTTTTGCCATTGGGTCGTAAGATAGTGGAAATTTTTTTTAATAAAAAAAACCCTATAGTAAAATAACCAGACTAACTACTGAGGCTTAGTGAAGTAAAACACACAGGAAAAATATAAGTGCATATGATAAATTGCCACTAGAAAAGAATCAATGGGAGGGCAAGAAAAAAAATAATGACTCATAGAACTCTTACAAAAGTTCAACTATATGAAATAATAATAAAAACTCAAATTTACAAAGGTTGAAAGAACAACAAGCAATTACAAGAAGCGCGTGAGAGGAAGCAGCGAGGCTTGAGAGGCACGTAACAGCAAAAGCTAGGGCATGCCGCCGGCTATCAATGCTAACCTAGCCGGCGGCAGTAGAAGGTGCGGGCGGGGTTGCAACCCAAAATGGTTCTATACCAAACTTTATCAAGGACAAAAGGAATCATAACGTCCGGTTGAGATATAATTAAATATAAACTAGAAGAAATGGAAGCCTTGTGAACAACACAAGGAGAAGAAGGATTTGCAGAAGGGAAAAAGTTAGGACAACTCTCGATGGATTTGCAGAATGGGAGGAGACGAGGAGTTGGATCCCGGTTCCAATAGACATACCAAATCACACATAAGGGGTGGGGTTGGGTCAGGTCGCGGCCCACGGCTGATTTGGAGTCTGTTTGAGTTACAAGGTTGGGTCTTGGGTCGGGTTTGTCAGACTTAAGGGGTTGTATATAAAAAATAGAGTTAAGGGGTTGGGAATTGGAACTTGGATATGGTTTGTAAGACTTAGGCTTGTAACTTTGTATGAGCTAAAGGGTTGCAGTCATTGGTTTTTTCTACTAGATCAGTTAGTAGGTTTAGTTGTTTTCCTTGCCAAACCAACATGTATTTTTGTAAGGGTGAGTAGAAAAAATAGAAAACCCAATGGGGTAATATGAATGTAGGTCCGGTCACTGGCTCTAATATATTAGATTTTGGAATATTGATTAAACGTGGTAGAAGATATTTCATTACTTTCATAGATGAGTTTAGTAAATTCATATATGCTTATCTTATGAAATCTAAAGATGAAGCATTTCATGTGTTTGAAACCTTTGAATTTGAGGTTGAAAATCAAGTGGGAAAGAAAATTTTAAACTCTATGCACTATTAGGGGTGGAGAATATCTTTCTAATAAACAAAGAACAATCATATTAAAATGACTAAGTGGAGCCCATGGGCCCTACAAAATTAGTCATTAAGAAATAAAAGGCTAAATTGGCCCCATGGGTTTGGGCAACAAAAAAAGATGTTAAATGGTTTAGAAAAGCCTCATGGGCTTAGCCACAAAAAATAAAATGGCCCACGTAAAGTCCTATGAGCATAAAAATCCAAATTAGCTAAATGAGGCCCTTGGACCTTACATTGCAATTAACAAATAAATTTAAAAATAGTTAGGTGAGGCCCCATGGGCTCCACCTTAAACAAGCCAAACAAATTAAAAGGCAAAGTAAGGCCTCACAGGTCCCACATTAAATTAATTAAGCAAATTACAAGGGCTAAGTGAGGTATAATTGTTCCCATGTAAAATTAGCCTAACAAATTACAAGATTTAGTGAGATCTAATCGGCCTCACTCTAGTCAAACAAATTACAAGGGCAAGAAAGTATCATTACACTTATTTATGTGAAATCAAGTAAAAGCTTGGCGGATCTTCTTAAAAAAGGTCTTCTTAGGTATGTGGTAAGAGAAACTTCAAGGGAGATGGGGTCTAAACCTTCATAGAGGTGAATAAATGGTGATGGTAACTCAACCAAGTTCCAGTCAACATCTAGCACAAGGTTCAACCGGTAAAAATAAGTCACTACTTAGTAAAATTTCTATCACAAGAGCACCGTGTTTGAGAGAGCTAGAAACTTATGATAGTCACTTGTGAAGGATGAGTATTATACTCTTAATGAAATTCAAGAGGATGTCTATGTGCCAAAACATTAGGAAATTTCAACTATGGAGACAAAGAAGTGTTGTCACTCCTAAGGAGAAGGTAAGAGTTTACTTCCTCGACTGTTTTTTGAAACAGAATAGCACATGACCAAATAAGTGCTAAGCGTGAGATATGATAATATAATTGAAGCAAGATAGATTCCTATGTACAAAATTATCGACTAGGTAAATAAGATTTGTGGTTCAATACCTAAGGTATACCATGAATTTTGCTTAGCTTTATAGTTCTAGTACTAATTGAAGGTTTAATTCTTAAGAACACCTTCTTGTAGCCAAGATTTATCGGTGGAAAGTTGGCAGAGTTTTCAGCGGTTTTGTTGTTAATGATGAAAAAGTGAGGGGTTGTTGGAGTTTTTTTGTCATTGAGAAAACATAATTAGTCAACCACTAAGCACTCTGGATTTTGTGTTTTTGACAGTAGACCTTCCCGTCGACTGGTTCTGACTGAGTGGTCGATCGATCACGTGTTATCAGCCTTCCAAAGGGTTGATAGTGACTAGTTTTACTGCCATATCTAGTACAACATCTCTCAAACCCCATCTTATATATTTTGAGGCTTTCTAAGCTAATTTTATATTTTTGCATGTGTTCCAAAACATAGTCTGCTAACTTCCACTTTGCATCAAAGAGTGATCACCAACCAATGCTTGTTTCATCATGGGAGAAGATTGACTAGTGAACTCTATAGCAAATTGGCAATTGCCAATAGAGGGTAAATAGCTTCTTAAGGAAAGCATAGCGACTCAAGCTTCATCAACATCTTCTACATGGCTTTTTTCCTTTTTTTCTCCTCCTATTTTCTTCTTTGATTTTTGCGTCATCTTTGGAATCACTAAGATTGGTTCTAACATCCTCAACTCTCTCTCTCTCTCTTGTTGTAAGCGGTAGTCAAGTGTTCTTGTTGTTGACCAAGCCAAACACATTAATATTAATCTCTTATTGTATATGCCATGGCTCATTGGCATTGGTGCACATTAATGCATCTCAAGCAATCAGATTTGGATATGACAAGGCGTGTCAATAGGGGAAGGGGGTTGAATCACAAGTGGCTCCCTCGTCTGTCATGCACCATAGAATCTTGATCTGACAACTCACAACACCTCAACACACCAACAAGTGTGAATTGGGGCACTTATTAACATTTTCCCTATGTCATCATATCATGCCAATGCCTTCACATTCATCTTCGAATCATCATCATCCTTCACCCTTGGTTAAATTTTAGACTTACAAAATTCATACCATCCAACCCAATCTCGATCTTATTAACTTAGCTCATTGATCGTTTAAAATTAAACCCTTGCAAGTGTACAAGGCAATTGTGTACTACAGCGAGTATTAAGGGTTGTTGAACCTCAGGGACGGTTAAATAATTTAACAAATTCAAGAGAAAAGTGCAGTTTTTAGTTAATCTAAGACAAGCAGTGAACTTTAACTAAACAAAGCTGAGATTTAATCAATATGGAAGAGACCAAGGCTCTGAATCCACCACAATAAACTAGTGTATCGTTTCTCTCTCTCTTTTGAATAAAGATTTCCAATTGGCTAGCATATTCCTCCGGACATACACTTGTCAACTTAAAATATAGTGCTCTCCTCTCATATGTAAAACATAAAACAATTAAAACATGGAATTGTGATCTATTTCTCTCGAGTATAAACCAATGAAACTTTATTAGTATATAACAATTTAGATTACTCACGTTCCTTTTGGATACGCAAGTGCTCTTTCAGATTGAAATCCAATTAATTCACTTTTGTCTCTCTCGAGTACAAAGAACAAACTTCAATGAATTAACTTTAATTGCATAACAAAGGTTCATACACCAACTAAAATAAAATATAATATGAGAGAAAAGAAACTATACAACCAGTCTATTGGGCTTCATCTATGCCTTAGAAAGAAGTTTAGCCTCGCATTGGAAGAGAATCAATCATCATGTTCTTCATCATCTTCTTCTTCTTCTCTCCTTTGCTCTAGTCTCCAAAATAACTCAAGATACTCCAAAACGTTCTCCCTTAAGGTTTATTTATATGTTTGAAGAGAAACCTCGAAGTCCCCTTCCAAATCCGAGTTGAAATAAGCTTGATTTAGGTTCTGCCTCACAAATCGATCGATCGATCCGTATAGCCGATCGATCGTTTTTCGATCGATCACTTTTCTTCATCAAATTCTGCGTTGTCGCGCCGATCGTCCATTTCGTACGGTCAGCCGATCGACCATTTATGTTACCGATCGATCGTGTTTACTGTATTACTTGCATCCAAAAACTCCAGTAGATACGATCGATCATTTTGAGTGTCGATCGATCGTTGCCTTCGATAACCCTATTTTCGGCTCTGGCGATCGATTGTGTTTGAAATGCCGATCGATTGTAAGTATTGTTCATAATTTTCAACTGGTTATAACTTTCTGCTTCGAACTCCGAATTGTGCGCTGTCGGTGGCGTTGGAAAGCTATCTTCTTGAACTTTAACAGAAGCTTGAATCAGTCCAATCAGAGATGAACACGAAGTTATGAAGATTTAAACATTAAAGTCCTTTTTCACCCCATTTCTGCATCTTACTCTTGTTTCCTACAAAAACCAAAAACTATATTAAACTAGCACTAATTCTAATCAAACAATAACATAAATATAAGTTTATGAGATAATAAAATGCATATTTCAAGTGTATATCACTCATCCCATGTTCAAGGTAAAAAAATGTCCATCCTCTTTCACTCACTTTTGCTCACATATTCCTCCACCAAATCTAGTATTTTCTCTCTTCTAGAATCATCTTTGCCTCGTCAATCCTCCTAAGGCCTCCACCTCCTTAGTCTGCTTGTGGTCTCTACTCGCTTGCTAGTCTGCCTTTAGATCCACCTCGTAAGTTTCGTAGTTAAATTGAAAATGTAGGCATGTGTGTGTATGCGTGTGTGTGTTCGATTTTATTTTACTAATTATGTGGTAGATTGTGAAATGCTATGACCAACCATGAGATCCTTTTTATTCGATATTTAACAATTAATTATAGTACTCCCATTGCAAGTAAAGTTATGTTCGAACTTTGAAAAGTTTAAAAGTTGCACACACAATTATTTTAGTTGTGGTTTAAATTATTGAGCTTTTGGTTAATGTATTGATTTATCGAAATGAAAAGCTTCCGCTGGGTTTACTCTAAATAAAATGAGTTCATAGAATTGAGGGTGTGATAATTTGACAATAAAGGCAATGGTTGACTCATATTGTAACACCCCCAATTTTCAAAATACAATTATTTGGAGAAATCCAGCAAAAGACTTTCGATTTTGATAAATCGATATGGCACTTAAAACATCAAACCTTGCACAATACAAAATCATGGCTAAACTAATTAGGGCATCACATTCGACACATTTCGTACATATTATAATTTGAAGTCTACAACTATTTATTCATTCAAATCCAACTTCCAAAACTAGGATCCCACGTCAAAGCCCTTGCAAGGCTCAATGAGTGATTATAGATAACCAAAGAAGACACTTTGGAGGTTAGGTGGTATGCATGTATGATTAGACTGCTAAAAGGTCTTAAAAATATATAGATTATAAGCATGTATTACAAGTTAATGTTGATATTGCTAAGTTGCAACATGTATTATTTAACTGCTTATTAATTATAGTTCTTGTTCCTATTAAGTATGTTATACTCATGCATTCTTTTGGGGATGCATGTATCTATTTGGAAGTAGTTATTAAACACATACATATTTAGCATCAGTTACCCCCAATATACCTGTAAAATGGAAAGACATATGATTTGCATTGGTTTAACTTTCTTTGTGTACATAGTTATTAGACATACAAACATACTGAGGAAATTTTTTTTGCGTGTACAGTTATCTAAGCTATTTTAGGATCAATAAAGAATTTTATTGTGTTCCACAACAAACCTAAAACTAGGTTCAATAGTAATATGTAACAATGTCTACAACTGACATTTTATTCCAAGTATCAATTGACTAGCATACAAGTTTGTACAATTGAGTTGAAACTAAATAATATGTAAGATCACATATCTTAGAAAAAGTGTAGGATCATATACTTCTTAATTGACAATTGGTTTATGATTTTTTGGAAGGTTACGATGGGGCTATGACTCGAAGGAGATTTTCATTAGTCAAATTTATATTGGTATTCGTACTTCCTAGAATTGATTTAGGTAATCTGAACTTCATAGAGTAGACCGTGAAATAAATTGCTCCTTCATAGTTTTGGCCATCAAGTGATACAACCAAATTAGCATAATAATTATCTACCAAACAAATTAGTCACATTTTTCTTACTTCGAGGTAATTTTATAAGTGTAATGAACTCTCACAACTTTTGAGTACATTAAAAGTAGATGATTGAAATAGTTAAATGTATCTGACAATACCATTAACTGAAAAAGAAAATTCAAATGGAATATGTGTCTTCTTCACGAAGGTGCATCTCTCTCTCCAAGCAATTTTCAATTACACATCTTGATAAAAGAATGTTTGATTGTAATATTGGTATATAATGTACAACTATGAGTATATGTTCAACATGTAATCCTGTGTTTGTGGGTTTTTCTTATGGTGGAATTTGATTATTGGGTAATCACCTAAATAGAATAACTCCATTTTGATGCCACCAAGACTTTGAGGTATCTCGAGTCCATGGCCTTTTGAGTCGAGTCCGAGCCTTGAGTTTTCAAACATTGACTGTTGAACCATTATCACTCACAAAAGAAGACAACGACGACATAGCAACCTTTGCTTCAGGGAACTTACGTAGAAGTCAACATGGGAGAACTTTCAACATACTTGGGTTGCTTCATCGTATAATGGATTATCAGCCCAATGACCAATATCAAATTCGAAGGGCATAATTACAAAAGGGTCCTTGTAAGCCTTGCAAGTCTAATTTTTGACAAAATAAATTTGAAAAGATTGCACTTCACTCAAACTTGGTTTGATGAGCATGGTGATAAGTTGTAATATAGCATAGCAAAGGATGCTATGTTGTGCCTATGTTGTTATCTTTTTAGACTGTCAACTGTGGAGCAATCAAGTATGAGTTGTGATTATGAAAACTAAAAAAAGAAAGAGAAGCTTCCTATCCATGTTGGATGCCCCAATAGTTTTCATAATCAAGCTTGGAGGAAAGGTCATGTTTTGTTGTAACAAGAACAACATATTGCAACTATTTTTTGCATGCAATCGAAGAAAGCTCAAGGCTAATTGCATTCAATTTCTTTTATGCTCTGCGTGCACGTGATAAAATTTAAGTTTCTGACAATCAAGGCAACTTTCTTGAACTTTTGCTTTTTCTTGTCGATCAAAATGAAGCTGGTAGGAAGGTTGTAATCCAAAATGCTCTTGAAAAACTGAAATTGGCTTCACAAGACCATATTAGAAAAATATATTAGGAAATTGTAAATGTCCTCATTAACCAGGTTGGTGCACTTTTTGGTATTTTAATTGGTGAAGCACATGACTGACCATGCAAAGAGCAAATGAGTGTTGTTTTACCTATGTGAACAAGCAAGCGGCATGTCATTGAGTTTATTCTAAGTTATGTTTATGTAAGTGATATCGCAGCTCTATCCCAAAGAAGCAGTTGAAGCAATATTTTCTATATATGAGTTGAGCATAGCAAGATTGCGATGACAAGGTTATGATGGAGATAATAGCATGTAAAGTACGTTCAATGGCCTAAAAACACTCATTATGAGAGAAAATCTATCTGCATTTTATATTCATAGCTTTACTTATCAACTTCAGTTGTTTCCGTAAAACATCATGATGACATGAATGCACTATTTACTTTAGTTTCTAATGTGGTGAACATCATTGGACCACAAAATTTGGTGAACTTCTGATGTGACCCGATAGGGTTACAAGGAATGCCTTGACGGCAGGGAAAGGAAGAAGAAGAAGAGGTAGAGGAAATAGTATTTTCTTATTGCATAAGTCCTAAAGGAGGAGGAAGACCCCCTTATATCGAGGACTCTAGATGACATAATGACGAAATGATGTCACTATGGCGACATCATAGGCCATGATTACATCCAATAAGAGAAACGTCACTATGACGACATCATAGGTCATGATTACATCCAATCATGTCCTTTATTATAATCACTAATTGATACGAAAAGGGAAACTAATCCTAATCAGAGAATCCGACAATATCCATGCGTGATGACGTACGTGTGCTGACGTCCTGGCATGACGTTCACAACACTCCACCACGCTTCCGCTAACGCATTGTCCTCAATGCGACCAAGACGGAAACCGATGCATAAAGTCATCCTCAAGTAGCCACTCAGCATCCTCCAACGGTTTGCCCTGCCATGCCACGAGCACTTGCGTCACAATACGCCCAGCACGATGCACGCGACGTTTGTCAACAACCAAAGCTGGTGCTGGCTCATCAGATTCAGCCGGACCCATGAGAGGAGGAGGCGCAAAGCCAGCAATCAAGTGAGGGTCCCCCACAAAGCGACGGAGGCGAGAGACGTGGAATACAGGGTGCACCAAGGACTTGACAGGTAGCAAAAGACGATACGCCACCGGGCCCACCCGTGCTGCTATGGCATAGGGCCCATGAAATCGAGGTTCCAGCCTCTGGTCAGCCCTATGCAAAGAAGTTTGGCGCTGGGGAAGAACTGACACATAAACCATATCACCCACCTGGAACTCTTTGTCCGAACGCCGTTTGTCGTACAGTTGCTTCATCCGGTTCTGGGCGGACGCTAAATTGAATTTCAACTGACGAAGCACCTCATCACGAGTCTGTAACATATAATCCACCTCGGCGATAGGAGAACGATGAGGAACATAAGATAGGACAGATGGAGGGGGCGGCCGTAGACAATCTCAAATGGTGTAAAGCCTGCACGTGTGTGATACGCCATGTTGTACGACCATTCTGCCCAAGGTAGTAATGAGAGCCAACGATGGGGTTGATCCCCCACAAAACAGCGTAAGTACTGCTCAAGGCACCGATTCACCACTTCTGTTTGACCATCTGTCTGGGGTGGTATGCTGTGCTCATGTGAAGTTCGGTCCCTTGCAACTTAAAGAATTCCTGCCAAAACTGGGAGATGAAGACCCGATCTCTGTCAGATACAATAGTACGTGACATACCATGCAACTTCGCCACTTCACGCACATAGAGTTCAGCAACAGTACGGGTGGAGTATGGATGACTTAGGGCACAAAAATGGGCATATTTAGAGAGACGGTCAACCACCACTATTATCACCGTCTTGCCCCCCACCGCTGGTAAAGCCTCAATGAAATCCATCGAGACGTCATCCCACACCTTGTCTGGAATGGGAAGGGGCTGTAGAAGGCCCGCGGGAGAAGTCGACGATGCTTTGGCTCGCTGGCATGTGTCACATGCGGCCACATAAGCATGCACTGCTTTCCTCAAACCGGCCCACAAAAAACTTTGGCTGACCCGTTTGAAGGTTCGAAATGTACCTTCATGCCCAGCAATCGGAGTATCATGGAAATGAGCGATAACCTGTTGCCTCAAGTCTCCCACATCCGACACCCAAAGTCGATCTTTCCAAAATAATAACTAGTCGCGCCAGTCGAAGGGGGGTGCTGCAGAGGGGTCGCTCTGAATACGACCAATCAGTTCCTGGGTAGGAGGATCCGCCACATATGCCACCTGCAAGTCTGGAATAAACAGGCAACAAGGGATGGAGAGTGCAAGGCAGGCACCTTCTTGGGGCCGGCGCGATAAAGCATCTGCCACCGTATTATCAACGCCCTTCTTGTAGACCACCTCATAATCGTAACCCAGTAGCTTACTCACCCAGCATTGTTGAGACGGAGTTGAGACCCGCTGCTCCAAAAAATATTTGAGAGGTTGGTGGTCGGTTCGAATAAGAAATCGTCGGCCCAACAGATAAGGCCGCCACTTAGAGACGGCGTGCACAATGGCCAACATCTCCTTCTCGTACGCCGATAAAGATAAGGACCGGACCGACAATGCCTTGCTGTAAAAGGCGATCGAGCGCTCTTGTTGGAGTAGGACCGCACCCAGGCCCAAATCCGACGCATCTGTCTCAACCACAAAAGGTAGAAAAAAATCAGGGAGAACCAATACCGGTGCATGTACCATTGCTTGTTTCAATCTATCAAATGCAGTTTGGGCTTCATCCGACCATGCAAATGCACCCTTTTTGAGCAATGATATAAGCGGCCCAGCAATTAGCCCATTGATCTACACATGAAATATGCATTATATTATCTCCTAAACTTATATTTATGCTAGTGTTTGATTAGAATTACTACTACTTTAATATAGTTTTTGATTTTTGTAGGAAACAAGAGTAATATACAAAAATGAGGTGAAAACAGACTTCAATGGTCAAATTATCATAACTCCGTGTACAAATATCGGATTGGACTGATTCAAGTCTCATGTTAAAGTTCAAGATGTCAACTTTCCAACGCCACCAACCACGTGCAATTCGGAGTTCAGAACAAAAAGTTATAGCCATTTGAAGAATCCGGACAGTAAAAACGATCGATTGCATCCTTACGCGATCGATCGCGTCTTCCGCTAAAAAACACTACATTGGAGAAAACGATCGATTGGACACCAAAACGAGCGATCGTATCTACTGGAATTTTTGGCCTAGCACGAAGTTTTGAAGACAGTAAAAATGATCGATCGACTTCGTCCGGCGTCGTTCGCCATACGATCGATCGGAAGCAATTAACAAAGGAAAACGGCTTCGTTCGGCTGCGTTCGAAAGGCGATCAATCGTTCTATACGGGCGATCGATCGGTGCATACGGAAAACGCAATTTAACCCTATTTTGACTCGGATTTGGAAGGGGATTTGAGGGCTTTCCTTCATCCTTATATATGCCTTAAGGGAGAACGTATTGGGCATTCAACCTTGGAGAACCAGAGCTTTATTGGAGGCTAGAGAGGAACAAGAGAAGGAGTCTTAAGCAAAGAAGAAGAAGAAGGATTCATGACGATGGATCTACTTAAACAGGCTTTTCTTTTCTCCCTTTCTATGTGTAACTAAATTCCTTGTCAAGGCTTGATGAAGCCCTAGATGTGTATTGCTACTCTTGATAGTTTAATTCTATAAAGTTGATTATGATTCATGCTTGATGCGATTTCATGAGTTCTTTTGAGTGCTTGACCATAGACTTGATTGATACGAATGAAATTAGATCTTTTTAATTCCTGCGCTTAGCTAAAAGTAGGCTGGTGTTAATTCTATGCCCGACCAAGGATAGGATCATTAGCCCAAATGATAATTCTATGCCCGACCAAGGATAGAATTATCTACATTAATTTTTAGTGGATGAACTCTCGTGTCCGACCAAGAACGTGAGTGAATTCATTGTGATTTGTGTGTCTGACCATGAACACAAATTACCATATCATGTTAACTTATGCTTAATAATAATTGAGAGTAGTAATTGCATGTTTAGTGGTGGATTCTCTGCCTTGATATTTCTCCATATTGATTAAATCTCAGTTAGATTAGATAAAGTCCATTGCTTTCTTTAGAATTAATTAAACTACATCTTTTTCTTCTCTTGAATTTGGTAAAAGATTAATCCGTCCCTGAGGTTCGACAACCCTTTAATACTCGCCGTAGTACAATTGCCTTGTGCACTTGCAAGGGTTTATATTTTAAACGATCAAGTTTTTGGCGCCGTTGCCGGGGACGGCTCAATAATTTACTAAATTCTTAGCATAGTTAGTGTTAGAGTAGTTTAGTTTCCTTTAGACTTCTATTAGTAGCTTAATTGCTTTCTTCTTCTTTTTGTAGGATTAAGAGAGGACGCTGATTTTCGTCATCGTTGGAAGGGCCATCCCTTCCCACTGTTTGCACTCTCTTAACCCTCTTTTAGAATAAATTTGGGTGCTTGGTGTTTTCCTTTTCTTTGTGGGATTGCATGACGTGCTAGTTGTCGCTATTAGGTTGCTAGTTGTCGCTATCTAGGGTTGATGTTTGCTAGTTGTTGCTATTAGGACTGCACAGGTTTTGTTTGATTTTATTTGTGCATGCATGGTCGTCGTTCCCTGAACCCCGACTTAGCCTTTGACCCTGATCCTGAGCGACTCTACAGAATTTTGAGAACTCCTAGACAATCAATTCCTGAAATCCAACATATGGCGAACAACATGAACCTCGGGGATGGTACTGGTCTAAACCAGAATCCATTAATCCCCCATGCCCGAACCCTGCAAGATTACTATCGTCCAACAGCCTACACCTCCCCTTCCTGTATCCTACTACCTGCTACCGTGGCCAATTTTGAAATCAAGCCAAACATCATCCAAATGCTGCCCACTTATCACGGCCAACTTAATGAGAATCCTTATAGGCATCTCCAAAATTTCTTGGAGGTTAACACCACATTCAAACTCACATTATCGGATGACCAGGTGCGCCTTAGACTTTTCCCATTCACTTTAAAAGACAGGGCCAAGGAATGGCTATACTCCCTTGCACACAACTCTATTTCCACTTGGGAGGAATTACAAGCTGAATTCCTAAAGAAGTATTTTCCTGTGGGGCGGACTAATAAGATCCGCAACGAAATCATTACTTTTACCCAGCAACCAAATGAGCAATTCCATGAAAGTTGGGAAAGAATGAAATCCCTCCTCTGATCCTGTCCCCACCATGATGTGCCCAAGTGGCAGCTAGTGCAGCGATTTCATGAGGGTGTGTGCGATCAGCACAAGACCCTGATTGATGCCTCCTGTGGAGGCACATTCATGAAAAAAACCCCTGATGATGCTTGGGATCTATTAGAGGACCTGAGTGAAAACTCCCTACACAGTGCCACCCTCTATAGATCTGAAGGCCATATGCCTGGCAGGAGTGCCTCAAGGGGAGGCATGTATGATGTTAAGCCCACCAACAGTCTAGAACACCAAGTGGCATCCCTGACCGAGAGATTTGACCGGTTTTTCTCACAGCTCCCATCTCAGACCCCTACCTCTCACGATGCCTGTGCCATCTGTACCAGCCCCATGCACACTGTAGTTGACTGCCCTTCAGCTTCCCAGTATCCTGATCTTGTACAGGAGCAAGCCAACTTTGCACAAGGATACCCTAGAGCTAATAACCCCTATTCAAATACTTACAACCCGGGGTGGCGAAATCATCCCAATTTCGCCTGGAAACAATCCAACCAGGGGCCCACTTTCACTCAAGCCCCAAGACCAGAATTCTCAAACCCAACTCAGTCTTACCAACCAGCCACCAATCCTCCCTTTGGCCAAACCAATAAGAAGCCATCCTTTGAAGATCAGATGAGTCAATTGCTAGCCACTCAATCTACCATCCTCTCAGCTTTTAATGCGATGGAAGCCAAGGTGGACGCCAAGATAGAAACTAAACACAGAGAGCTGACAAGTGAGCTAAGAACCCAGGCCCAGCTTGTCCATTCCCATACACAATCCATTACCAAAATAGAAACCCAATTAGGACAGTTGGCCCAATCTATGAACCGTAGGGAAGTAGGAACCTTGCCTAGCCAACCACAGCAGAACCCTAGAGGCCAGTTCGCCGTTGAAGGCTCCCAATATCCAAATGAGCAGGTGCAAGCTGTTACTACCCTAAGAAATGGAAAACAAGTTGACAATCAGGTTAGGGACCTAACTATTGCGAGTGAGGACACTCCCCTTGAGAAACAGAATCAACCCACTCCTACTATGCCTGATCCTGTTAGTCTTCCACCACAGAAGGATGTCCCAGCTGAGCCCACCAATGAAAAATCCTATATCCCTAGGGCTCCTTTCCCTCAATGCCTCAACCAACCCTCCCCGTTTAGTAAGTCCCACCAATGAATGGAGGAAATGTTAGAGGTGTTCAAGCAGGTTAAGATCAATCTTCCCCTCTTAGATGCCATCAAACAAGTACCTGCCTATGCCAAGTTCCTGAAAGACCTGTGTACCCAAAAGAGGAAAACCAAATCCCATGTCACCCAAAAGGTCTTCTTAACCAACCAAGTAAGCTCTTTACTTACCAGTGATATGCCACCTAAATTTAAGGACCCAGGAGTCCCTGTTATATCCATTGTCATAGGTGACCATACCATTAGCCGAGCTCTCTTGGATTTAGGGGCCAGTGTCAACCTCCTCCCTTACTCAGTGTATGAACAACTTGGCCTAGGAGAGTTGCAGCCCACCACAGTCACCCTTCAGTTAGCCGACCGATCCATTCGCAGACCTAGAGGTGTTATAGAAGACGTTCTTGTTGGAGTTGACCGGTTCTACTTTCTTGTTGATTTCGTCGTCTTAGACATGGAACCTGTTGCCAACTCCAAATCCCAAATTCCTGTTATCCTTGGCCGCCCCTTCCTAGCCACAGCCGATGCTACCATTAACTGTAGGTCAGGGCTTATGAACGTCTCCTTTGGGAACATGAAAGTTAAATTAAACATCTTTAGTGCTTCCCAACAACCCTCGAGTGAAGCTGAGTGCCTTGTGGTTGACGACTTAGATGACCTCGTCCAGGAATACCTTCCCTTTGCTGTGCTTAAGGATGCCCTCGAGCACACCCTTTTCTATGACTGGATCGATCAATATGAGGGCATACCTGACCTTGAGGAGGTCCATCACCATTTAGTAGCTACCCTATACCCTGGACATATCCCATGGCGACCCCATCATGACTCTCTCCCTGTGTCTACCGCCCCACCACTAAAACCTTCCATCGAAGCCCCACCCACACTTGAACTCAAAACCCTTCCTAGCTCCCTCAAGTACGTCTTCTTAGGACCCAACAACACCCTTCCTGTAATTATCTCATCTAGCCTATCCATCGATCAGGAGGCCCAGTTGTTGGAAATCCTTACCACACACCGGCGAGCTATAGGATGGACAGTAGCCGACCTCCGGGGTATAGACCCCTCTGTGTGCATGCATCGCATAAACCTGGAGGACCAGGCTAAACCTTCTAGGGAGGGGCAGAGACGGCTGAACCCTCACATGAGAGAGGTGGTGATGAAAGAGATAGTGAAACTCTTAGACGCATGTATCATATACCCTATCTCTGACAGCGAGTGGGTGAGTCCTATCCAGGTCGTCCCTAAGAAATCGGGCATCACGGTGAAACCAAACTCAGAGGGTGAACTTGTGCCAATTTGAGAAACCACGGGCTGGCGGGTATGCATTGATTATAGGAAACTAAACTCCAATACCCGTAAGGATCATTTCCCTCTCCCATTCATTGACCAAATCCTAGAGAAACTAGCGGGCCAAGAGTTTTATTGCTTTTTAGATGGGTACTCAGGATATAATCAAGTGCCAGTTTTTCCAGGGGATCAGGAAAAGACGACTTTTACATGCCCCTTCGGTACATTTGCGTATCGAAGAATGCCTTTTGGTCTCTGTAATGCCCCTGCCACATTTCAGCGATGCATGATGTCCATCTTTTCTGACATGATTGATAAATTTTTGGAAGTTTTCATGGACGATTTTTCGGTATTTGGCACTTGTTTTGATGAATGCTTGCATAACCTTACTTTGGTTTTAAAACGCTGTGAGGAAACAAATTTAGTGTTAAGTTGGGAAAAGAGCCACTTCATGGTTCAACAGGGGATTGTGCTTGGACATGTTATATCAAAAAGGGGTATAGAGGTTGACAAGGCCAAGGTTGACCTGATTGCTAATTTACCACCACCTACATCAGTTAAACAAATACGGTCTTTCCTTGGCCATGCAGGGTTTTATCGTCGATTCATCAAAGATTTTAGCAAGATATCACGTCCATTATGCCACCTTCTCGGTCAAGACGTGCCATTTGACTTTGATGATTCGTGCAAAGATGCTTTTACAAAGCTCAAAACCCTCCTCTCTAGCTCCCCCATCATTAAGCCCCCTGACTATATACTACCCTTCGAGATAATGTGTGATGCATCAAATTTTGCTGTAGGGGCAGTGTTAGGCCAACGCATCAATAAAATTCCTCATGTTATATACTATGCCAGCAAGACACTCACTGATGCTCAATTGAATTATACTACCACAGAAAAAGAGTTGCTTGCTGTTGTGTTTGCATTAGATAAGTTCAGGTCATATCTCTTGGGTAGTAAGATCATCATTTTCTCTGATCATGCAGCCTTGCGGTACCTTCTTTCCAAAAAGGATGCTAAGCCAAGGCTGATCCGTTGGATTTTACTCCTCCAGGAATTTGACTTTGAAATTAAAGATAAAAAGGGTTCTGAGAATGTCGTGGCTGATCATCTATCCAGAATTCCTATTCCTGATCTGCATAGCCATGACCCCCTAAGTGATGCATTCCCTGATGAGCAGCTCTTTGCTGTCTCCACTACATCTCCACCTTGGTTTGCACATATTGTGAATTATCTTGTTGTGGGTCAAATTCCAACCTTTTGGTCTAAACATGACAAAGACTTATTTTTCTCTCGAGTCAAACATTACTATTGGGATGACCCTGACCTATTTAAGATATGTGCTGACCAGGTCATAAGACGATGTGTCCCTGAGAGTGAGTTTCATAGCATCTTATCTTTCTGTCACTCTCAGGCCTGTGGTGGACACTTCGGTGGTAAGAAAACTGCGGCCAAAGTACTTCAAAACGGTTTTTATTGGCCAACTCTATTTAAAGACGCCCATGCTTATTGTCAATCTTGCGATAGGTGTCAAAAATTGGGAGCCTTGTCTAAAAGGAATATGATGCCTCTACAACCTATATTGATTGTTGATTTATTTGATGTATGGGGTATCGATTTCATGGGACCTTTTCCGCCATCTTTTGGTCATACATTTATTCTTGTTGCTGTTGATTATGTGTCTAAGTGGATTGAAGTTGTTGCCACTAGAACCAATGATCATAAAGTTGTGCTGGAATTTCTGAAAGCTAACATTTTTAGCAGGTTTGGAACTCCTCGAGCTATCATTAGTGACGGAGGTTCTCATTTTTGTAACAGGTCTTTTGAAGCTCTTCTCAAGAAATATTCTGTCATCCACAAGGTTGCCACACCATATCATCCTCAGACAAGTGGCCAAGTGGAGGTCTCTAATCGCCAAATCAAGCAGATTCTGGAGAAGACGGTTCGTCCCAATAGGAAGGATTGGTCCTTAAGACTAAATGATGCACTATGGGCCTACCGGACAGCTTTCAAGACCCCTATTGGCATGTCTCCTTATAGATTGGTATATGGCAAAGCTTGCCATTTACCTGTTGAGTTGGAACACCGGGCTTATTGGGCTATTAAGGCGTACAACCTCGATATGGATAAAGCCGGTGAGCAGCGAAAACTCCAACTGAGTGAATTAGAGGAGATGCGTTTTGATACATATGAGAATGCCAAACTCTACAAGATGAGAACCAAAGCCATACATGACAAGATGATATCCAGAAAGTCCTTTCAGCCTGAGCAGAAGGTACTACTTTACAACTCTAGGCTGCACATATTTCCTGGGAAACTTCGTTCTCGGTGGTATGGCCCTTACATTGTGAAACAAGTCTACTCTCATGGAGCGGTTGAGATTTATAATCCAAAGGATGGGACTACATTCAAAGTCAATGGTCACCGATTGAAACCATATCTCGAAGCTGTGACAGATATTGATGTGATGCTTGTTTACTTGGATGATCCGACGATTACAGAGTGATCATGGCTCCGTCTGGCTGAAGACGCTAAACTTAGCGCTTGGTGGGAGGCAACCCACGTATTCAGGTGTATTCTCTCCTTTATTTGATTTTCTTTATTATATGCTCATTGTCATGCTATATTTTGTTCACATTGAGGACAATGTTCATAATAGGTTTGGGGGAAGAAATATTACTTGTATAAAAAAAAAAAACGAAGAACAGTAGATACGATCGATCGGGATTTACGATCGATCGGTCTCCGATCGACGCCTTATATTTGCGATCGATCGCGATACGGTACATCATCACCGTTCATCTTCAATCTAACGGACGCTGTTTCTTATTTACATAACGATCGATCGCGGGTCGTCTTCCTCGCGCACAAAGCCCAAACGGCCGCGGCGAGAGAAATCTATTTCCGCTCGCCGCTGCCGTTTCCGACCCCTGTTTGAGTTAAAACTCCGGCCCCCGAAGGATTTTTGCACGTAGAATCCAAATCCGGTGTCTGTTTCCTTGATTTCCCACTCATTTCATCGCAATCACTCATTTTTCTTCCGGTAAGCCGAAACTTAAAAACTCAATTTTTCTTAGTTTCCGGTGGATATTGTTGTGATTAATCTTATGCATCCTCTTCTAATGACTATTGCGATGCTTATGCGTGACTTTCAGCTTTTGATTCTTCGATTTTAGGTGTTTTTAGGAATTTTGTTCTTGCGGTGAACAGTGTTTTCGATTTTTTTTTTTTTAAAAAAATATTTTCGAATCTGATTTTGAATCCCTTTCATGCATACTTTTATATTGATGATTGTGATTTATGTTATGCATGATGCTTCCTTTTGATTTCCTAAGTTTTCATAAAAATTTTTATTTTTTATTTCTTTTTTTTATTTTTTTTATTATTAGGAAATTTATTATTATTTTCAAAAAAAAAAATCCGAAAATTTTGAAGTGGATCTGTTATTACATGCTTGCTGTGATATTTAAAGTCTTGCAATTACCTGCTGCATATTCTTGTACCTTGATTGAATTTTCACTATTATCTTTGGTTTTCAGGAACGATGCCTCAGAAATCCTCTGCTCACAAACGCCCAAGGAGTGAAGCTTCCACTTCACGACATGTTGCTTCCACCCCTGCATCTCCACCTACGGCTACTCCACCACCACGGCCAATTCAATATGAGCGCCAGGTTTTCTTAAATCCATATATTCCTGATCTACCAACCCAAGGCTGGATAAAGGCTCGGCCGGATTGGGTGAATTACTTCACCCATATTGCTTCTATGACGAGGAATGTGCATCACTTGGTGCACGAGGATGCCATCCGAGAGTTCTATTTGAATGGCACTATAGAAGACCACGAGGATCAGGAACAAGTTGCCATTCGCAGTTTGGTGTGTGGCACTCCTTTACGCATCCGGGCTGCTGACATAGCTCGAGCTATGGGCTGCGAGCGAGGTACTATTCGGCATCCAGATTTCAGTGGTTATACACTTCCCATGCATCGCATTGTTACAGGTCGCTTGACAGGATCGCCCATAGGACCTTGCCTGACCACATATCTCCAGGCCATCAGCATGCTACCGGAGTTCCGATTTGCCTTTCTCATTTTCCAGCATGATGTATGGTCCGCCAGGAAGAAGAAAGTTGACCGCACGATGACTGAGCTACTTTATGTATTCGGCGACGAGACTAGGCGGGGCGACCTTGATTTACCTTCATTCGTCTTTGGGCGGATGAAGCAGATGATGGTGGGGAGAAAGGATGAACGGTTACAGTATCCTTTCATTCTTGAGCGCATATTTCAGACCAGCGGGGTCCGTTTTCCAGAGCATGCACGTTTATCTCGTGGACTCGGTCCGACTGGAGTTGACGCCTTTAACCGTATGATCGCCCACACACGTATACATACTTGGCCACAGGCTCGCCGTGCTGAGGAGCAGGCCGAGCCACCTACGAGTCAGCCTACTCAGCAGCCCCCTTGGGAATCTATTCAGCAGCAGATCACTGATCTCACCAGCCATGTGCAGGAGATTCGGGCTACACAGCAACAGATTCTTGCAACCCAGCAGGCATATCAAGAGTCCCAAAATGCTATCACGTTACGCCTTGACTCTATTGTTGACTTTCTCCATGATTGGCGTTTCCCTCCTACGGACGATGGCGATGGCGACGACCAGGACTCTTAGTAGTTTTTAAAGTTGCTTGTTAGTAGTTTTTCATAGGTTTTGATAGCTTATCCCGTGATGATGCATATTACAATTCTTAGGAGATTAATTTGCATTGGAAGTGTGAGTAAGTATACTGGAGGATAGATACACTTAACTGAGCATGCCTTTCTGTTACAGTCCTCTTGGAACAGGTGCTTAAACTAAGAAAATTCACTTACACACACTAGTACATAAAGTAATACCATCTAGAGATTTGTTGAATGCTAATTTACAGTGGGATGTCTTTAGTCATAGTCATTGGATGATGTGTAGTTGTCTGTTGAGCTTAAAAGATCATGATAGACCATTTACTTGGCTATGGCAAGGGATTGGAACCGGAAATAGGTTGAGAGTATAATACAACCTGGACAAAATAAAGATGTGCTGAAAATATGAATGATGAAAATGAAAATGCGAAAACAATGAAAACAAAATGAAAGAAACAGGAATATAGAAGCCCTCAAGTAAGTGGTTTTATTCCACACTTTCATCTTGGAAATTTATACTCAAATATTATATAGCATGATAACATAAATAGTAGAAGTGTGGAACATTGTAGCAATACATTCTAAATTTCTGTTTATACAGATCCAGTGTTACCCATTAACCAAAGAACATCAGAATCTACATAGTCATCGTAATCTTTAGGTTCATGATAGCACAGATCTGCGCGCCTCCTTCGGGTCCAACATTCTAGATTTGAGAGGATAATACACCACAAACTTTTTTTCCTTCTTTTTTTTTTCGCTAGGACTGTGTAAGGCCTGACTTCAAGATGCTTAGGTTTAGCAATGACTCAGGCCAATGAGCGTGTTCCCTACGAAAGTGGTGTTTACTTTTCTGTATTAGTTTCTTTAGTTGTTTGTTTGATTTTGATTTTGTTTTGTTTTGCTAGGGACTAGCAAAATGTAGGTTTGGGGGTGTGATCTACACATGAAATATGCATTATATTATCTCCTAAACTTATATTTATGCTAGTGTTTGATTAGAATTACTACTACTTTAATATAGTTTTTGATTTTTGTAGGAAACAAGAGTAATATACAAAAATGAGGTGAAAACAGACTTCAATGGTCAAATTATCATAACTCCGTGTACAAATATCGGATTGGACTGATTCAAGTCTCATGTTAAAGTTCAAGATGTCAACTTTCCAACGCCACCAACCACGTGCAATTCGGAGTTCAGAGCAAAAAGTTATAGCCATTTGAAGAATCCGGACAGTAAAAACGATCGATTGCATCCTTACGCGATCGATCGCGTCTTCCGCTAAAAAACACTACATTGGAGAAAACGATCGATTGGACACCAAAACGAGCGATCGTATCTACTGGAATTTTTGGCCTAGCACGAAGTTTTGAAGACAGTAAAAATGATCGATCGACTTCGTCCGGCGTCGTTCGCCATACGATCGATCGGAAGCAATTAACAAAGGAAAACGGCTTCGTTCGGCTGCGTTCGAAAGGCGATCAATCGTTCTATACGGGCGATCGATCGGTGCATACGGAAAACGCAATTTAACCCTATTTTGACTCGGATTTGGAAGGGGATTTGAGGGCTTTCCTTCATCCTTATATATGCCTTAAGGGAGAACGTATTGGGCATTCAACCTTGGAGAACCAGAGCTTTATTGGAGGCTAGAGAGGAACAAGAGAAGGAGTCTTAAGCAAAGAAGAAGAAGAAGGATTCATGACGATGGATCTACTTAAACAGGCTTTTCTTTTCTCCCTTTCTATGTGTAACTAAATTCCTTGTCAAGGCTTGATGAAGCCCTAGATGTGTATTGCTACTCTTGATAGTTTAATTCTATAAAGTTGATTATGATTCATGCTTGATGCGATTTCATGAGTTCTTTTGAGTGCTTGACCATAGACTTGATTGATACGAATGAAATTAGATCTTTTTAATTCCTGCGCTTAGCTAAAAGTAGGCTGGTGTTAATTCTATGCCCGACCAAGGATAGGATCATTAGCCCAAATGATAATTCTATGCCCGACCAAGGATAGAATTATCTACATTAATTTTTAGTGGATGAACTCTCGTGTCCGACCAAGAACGTGAGTGAATTCATTGTGATTTGTGTGTCTGACCATGAACACAAATTACTATATCATGTTAACTTATGCTTAATAATAATTGAGAGTAGTAATTGCATGTTTAGTGGTGAATTCTCTACCTTGATATTTCTCCATATTGATTAAATCTCAGTTAGATTAGATAAAGTCCATTGCTTTCTTTAGAATTAATTAAACTACATCTTTTTCTTCTCTTGAATTTGGTAAAAGATTAATCCGTCCCTGAGGTTCGACAACCCTTTAATACTCGCCGTAGTACAATTGCCTTGTGCACTTGCAAGGGTTTATATTTTAAACGATCACCCATAGCGCTCAATGAACCGACGATAATAACCTGTTAAGCCCAAGAACCCCCGGAGAGACTTCACACAAGTGGGCGTGGGCCATGACCGCATGGTCTACACCTTGGACGGATCCGTGGCCACCCCTTGAGAGGAGATAATGTGGCCCAAATAGTCGACCTGCGCACTGCCAAAAGAGCACTTCGAACGTTTCAAGAAAAGTGTGTTAGCCCTCAGAATAGCAAAAACTGACCTGAGATGGTCAAGATGGTCCTCCCAGGAGCTATATATCAATATGTCGTCGAAGAATACTAGCAAGAACCGGCGGAGGTATGGGCGAAACAAGTCATTCATCAGGCTCTGGAATGTGGATGGCGCATTGGTCAGACCAAAAGGCATGACTAGAAACTCATAATGGCCGTCATGAGTCCGGAAGGCTGTCTTATGGACATCATGCGGCTGCATTCGGATTTGATGGTAACCAGAGCGCAGATCGAGTTTACTAAACACCGCCGCCCCTGCCAATTCATCAAGGAGCTCCTCTATTACGGGAATGGGGTACTTATCTTTTACTGTGATAGCATTAAGTGCTCGATAGTCGACACAGAAGTGCCAAGATCTGTCTTTTTTACGCACCAATAGGACTGATGACGAAAAAGAACTGGTACTAGGGCGTATGAGACCCGACTGCAACATTTCTTGAACCAATTTCTCAATTTCAGCCTTCTGCACATGGGGATAGCGATAAGGGCGCACATTGGCCGGTGGGGCCCCAGGCACGATAGGAATGGAATGGTCATGGCTTCTGGCTGGTGGCAGCCCCGACGGCTCAGTGAAGATGTCGGCATGCTCATTAAGGAGGCCAAGCATGGCTGTGGTCAAGGGCGGTTGATCCACATCCATAAGTGCGCGCTGCTGTAATAAATAACCTTGAGGTGCGAACTTGAAAAAGGAACTCACCGCCTGCGCCGTATGCAAAGTGCCTGGCTGTGCCCCGTGAAGGCGTATGCGCTGGCCATCCACTTCGAAATCCATAGTTAGATCCCTGAAATTCCATATCACATCTCCCAGGTCTTGTAACCACTGTACACCCAGCACCACATCTGCACCCTTCGTGGGTAGAGGTGACGAACGAGTGCCCTTGGATCCTTAGCTCGATCTGAGAACACACCCCCATGCTGCGAAGGTGTTTGCCGTCCCCAATCAAGACATCAAAGGGTTTGGACTCGGAGACATAGCACCCCAGGCGTTGCGCCACCTTGTCATTGATGAAGTTATGTGTTGACCCACTATCGATGAGTACTGCGACCTGTTGGCATTTCAGCTGACCCTGAACGCGCATGGTCCTGGGGGTAAAGGTACCTAAAAAAGCATGGACAGAGATCTCCGGATGGACATGGTCATAGAGTTCGGCACTCTCTTCTGGGTCATCTACTCCTGCGTCTTCCACTTCTTCAATGAGTAGACTTCCCTTGACAGAACAGCGATGGCCCGGGATGAACTTTTCATCACACCGATAGCAGAGTCCTTTCACCCGCCGCTCCTCCATCTGGGCGGTCGTCAGACAGCGAACAGGAGTGGCTGGAGAGCCTGGCAGGGGTCCTGGCAAAGTCTGTCAGCTGGGACCTGGGCCAGGCGTTGGGGCTAAGACAGGGGTCTGGCCAGTGTATGGCCTCAAAGGCAGCCCTTCACGACCCCCTCGTCGTTGACGGGCAAACTTTTCTTCTTCAATACGTGCATGACGCACCACTTCCCACATAGTCTGGCAGGGGAAGTGTCGCATCTCATCAGCAATTTCCGGCTTTAAGCCCCGTTTGACTGTTCCCACGAGTGCAGCCATTGGCCAGTCTGGTAAACGATTGGCAATTTTCATAAAATCAGACTAATATGCTCTCACCGTGGTAGTTTGACGCAGAGTAGAGAGCATCTCATTGAAGTCCTGGAATTCATTTGGACCAAATTGGATGCATAGCTCGTCAGAAAAGGAGACCCATGTGGGCCGACGAACCTCTTTTTCGAAGGCTCTAAACCAGACTGATGCATCACCGTCCAGGTGAAAGGCAGCGACCCGAAGTCGCTCTTCGTCAGATAGGTTCCCTGGTAGGCAAAGAATTTATCAGCCTTGTATAGCCATTTGACCGGATCATCCTCGCCACTGTACCTAGGAAACTGTAGTCGAGCCAATCTGGGTTCAGCGCTGTTTCGCTGTTCTCCGCGGAACCCAGAGAACTTTTCCCAGTCCTCCTCCATCTCACGCTAGATATTGTTTGTTCTTACAGTCATTGAGCCATTTCCTCGAGCACCTTCCGTGCCTTGTGTTCCTTGGCCTGTGCGACCTGCTTCCATCTCAACGTGGATTGACCCAATGGGAATGCCTTGAGAACCAGGATGGCCAAGGGGTTGGTCTAGCAGAGAACCACCTACCCGTTGAGAGCCCCCTTGTTTTGGTGGTGGCGGGGTAGCATTGGGGCCAGTGTGCATGGCCTCTCGCGCTGCCCACCTGGTCCTCTCTTCCTCGTGTGCCACATTCATCACCTTTAGTTGCTCTTGAATCCCCAATAACACAGAAACCAGGGTTGCTTGTGTGGGGTCAGGATCAGCCTTCGGGCTTGCAACGTCGTGTGCCTGTTCTTGCTCAGAGGACGCCCCCGCGGCCATGATTGACTGCTTGCGAGGAGGCATGAGGTTCCGCAAATCGGAACTGCTCTGATACCAGTGTTGTGACCCGATAGGAATGCCTTGACGGCAGGGGAAAGGAAGAAGAAGAAGAAGAAGTAGTAGAGGAAATAGTGTTTTCTTATTGCATAAGTCCTAAAGGAGGAGGAAGACCCCTTATATAGAGGACTCTAGATGACATAATGACGAAATGATGTCACTATGACGACATCATAGGCCATGATTACATCCAATCAGAGAAACGTCACTATGACGACATCATAGGCCATGATTACATCCAATCATGGCCTTTATTATAATCACTAATTGATACGAAAAGGGAAAATAATCCTAATCAGATAATCCGACGATATCCATGCGTAATTACATACGTGTGCTGACGTCCTGGCATGACGTTCACAACAACTTCCAAGTGGGCAAGGACAATAAAAAAACTAGTCTCCGAAGGGCTCTTTGGGGTTCAAATTGTGTCACACTTGTCAGCTTGAAACTTATGTTCTCTTATGCACTTGTACCTGAGATTGTAGCAAATTATAGGTTGACGTGGAACAAAAAGTTGATGCAAGAATTCTTTTGGAAGCAAGTCACTCATTAGAATTTGCATTTAAGCTACATCTCATGAAGTCAATACTAGAAATCTCAACTGAATTATCACAAGAATTGGAGTAAAAAGATCATGTATTGTCAATGTCTTGAACCTAGTGAAAGTATTCAAACATTTACTACAAATAATGAGGGATGATGGGTGGAATTTTATCCTCGCCGAGGTTACTTTATTTGGTGTTGGACATGAAATAGTTAATATGGACTATGGAAGACAAATTTGTTGCTTGGAGCCGAGGAAGTCGTGGAGCTCAAGATTTCTCAAATTTGTATCATTATCATGTTGTATCATTCTACACCGTCATTGATAGGCAACTTCAAGTGCTCAACAACCATTTCAATTAAGTAAATACAGAGCTACTTCTTTTTCATTACATCTCCAGAGGCAGATGTCCTACGTATTCTAAGCACCAATGGGAGGACAAAAATCTATCTTAAGGAAACAATGTTAAACACTGACCTTGATCTCTTCGTCATTGACGTTCACAGAATTTTTGTTGAAGTATATATTTCACATTAGCAAGTAATTACACATGTCATTAGAGATGAGAAAAAGTTGCATAAATCCATCAGATCAAGAATCCGCCGGACTCTACTCGCAGGTAGTAGGCACTCCAAAGTCCTATTATAGCCAGAAGAGATAAAGCTAGATATAGACATAATATTATTCACAATAAACTGGCAAAATTTTACAGTGAAACTATTTAGATCAATCGGTTTCATGATCAGGTGTCGGAGAGTACCAAGCAGGGAACCTCCCTTTGCTTCTGAGGAGTCTGGTGTAGGGAGAGTCAGGCATCCTTGCTTTCTCCTCTTCTTCCAGCTCTTCTCTGGTTTTTGGCAAACCGTCGGGCACAGGAAAGTGCTCCCTCTGCTGCTGCTTCCCCTTGTCTAAAGCTTTCGACTTCTCGAAATTTTTGCCAGCCATTCTTCGAACTGTTCCAATCCCATGTAGGCACCCAACAAGGGATTTGACTCCATCAGTCTGGCGTATTATTTTTTCCACTTCATCTTTTGGTATCTCCCTCTAAAATAGAGACAGATGCCAAGTGATAAGAAATCATCACAATTCACAAAACTCTTTCTTCACTGTTAAATAATGTATATACATAGGTATTGACTTACTTCCAGATCTTTAAGATCAAAATAGGCTCTCCAGCAGTTGTAGGATTCATCTCCTTCAAGGGTGGAGCAATAATCTGGGCAGGTAGAATCAAGTTAGGATCATAGATGTTATCAAAATCTCTCACATTAATGATTGTCACTCTAACACGCACAATATGATCAAATCGACATGAAAATGCTTTGACTATGACTACACAAGTAACATGTTTAACCTCGGACAACTCTTGAGAAGAAATTCTTAATTTGGTTAGAGAAAAAAATTTGAATCAATTTTTTTTTAATTTTGTCTAGGGTAAATTGCACATAGCCCCCTAACTTTTTATAACCGAAAATGATGATGTCATCAAGTTTAAAACTTTTTCAGACAAATTTAATCTAATATCATTTCAACACAGTCCCTATGAATCATTTATAAATAGCAATTAACCCATATATATTATATATAAATTGCACTTAACCCCTATGTATCATTTATGAATTGCACTTAACTTTTATGTATTATTTATAAATTGCACTTAACCCTCGTTTAATAAATCAAATGATAAACTTGTATAAATTAGATTTGTGAAGGCACTAGGAAAATGGACGGGAAGGTGCATGGTGGAAAAGGTTTGAGATTTTTTAGAGTAGGAGGGAGGAGAAAGTGAGAGGAGATTTTATTTATTGGAAAGAACACGATGAATACCCAAATTCAATTTTTTAGCCTAACACCCTAAATTCCACCGTTAGTGCATGAGGGATATGTGGGGGTTTTAACAATATATGGGGTTAAATGCTTTTTTGTTATGATTCATGGGGGCTATGAGAACTTAAAGATATTTCAATGAAGACCCATTCCAGAACCATATCATGCAGCCATGAAGGTATGGAAGCAAGTTTTAAAATTTTCTGCACCCGAAATAAAACATGCATTATAACAATATATTTGGGACCTTTCTTGTTCAATCATAAGCTTGTTTTAGGGCAAACAAGAACTCTTCTTTTTCATATAATTGCAAATTCTGAACACAGTTTTCAATAATAAAACCAATTAGATATGATCCTACATAAGTAGCAGCACTAAATCTAGTCCAAAGAGCGGATCTAGCAAAGGCCATCTAAAAAATTCTCTTCCAAATGACTTCCAGTTACATAAAACAGAACGAGAACAAAGAAGACCCAGAAATCAAAACAGGAAACTGTTTGTTTTTAAAAAAGAACAGAAGTAACCTGCAAGCTGGTTTTCAGATTTCTGGATGAAGGACGGCTCCTTGAGGCCGCGGGTGATCTTGTCCCGGCTGAAGGGCTCGAGCTTTGGGATGGAGGCGGTGCTCCTCGGGCCGCTGCAGCAGACGGTGGACGACCGTGGGCGGTCAACCGACTCAAAGAGGATCGACGACGACGTCGAACCGGCCGGAATCGGCACTGACCCAATCATGATGATGGCCTAGACTTAGCACAAAACCACAGAGCAGCAGCAAGCAAAACCAGCAAAGTCCCCTTCAAGTCTCAACTCTTCTCTTCTAAACTGGAACTCTTCTCTTCTAAACTGGATAAGGAATGCTTCTTCTAATTATAGAGAAAAGGTGAAAAAAATGGAATTTTTTAATGAGTTTTTGTTTAATTTTGTATTTAGTCCATTGGATTGAGATCAAGTGGTGGGATGGAGTTTGGGTTCTAGGAAGACGCGGTGAGGTGACCGAATTCGGATAAGAATGGGATTATTTTAGTTAATAGAGATAGCGTGCGCCTGGGGATTCAATAATGGAAGTCTTATTGTAGATTATATTTTCTATTTATTTATTACTTATAGACCTCTAGTTGGTGACGTATTAAGGGGCTGTTTGGATAGTGAAAGAGGGCTGAATTGACAGGTGAAAGAGTGTGAAATAGGTTTGTGTGGTGAATTTCAGGTGAATTGAAAAATTCACCTGAAAGAACAAATTCAGGGTGAAATAGCACTTTCAGGTGAAAGTCCTCATGAGGACTTTCACCTGAAAGTGAATTCAATTCATCTACGAAAATACAATTCTGCCCTCATCATGATTTATGAACAGTATTCCCTCCATCCCAAATTTGTACCAAGATTTAGTTTTCCAAATTAAACTAAAATTAATCCATTTTGAAAAATTATATGGTATTACTAATGTCGGACGGAGTGTAGAAAAGGGGTCATGCAGGGGTAAAATGGTCAAAATGTAAAAAATTACTTACTGTATCACATTCACTATCCAAACACATGACCAATTATATTCATCTTAAAAATTTCACTATCCAAACGAATTTCACATTCATCATGAAAGCCAATGAATTTTTTCACCTGAATTTGATTTCACATTCATGACTCTTTCACTATCCAAACAGCCCCTAAGCCTTGGCTAGTTACCAAAAAAAGAATTAGTAACGCATCATAATCTGATGGGGACTTAATTCTGTGATGTCAGAGTTACTGCATAAATATTCTATATTCCTGTCATGCCATGTAGGATTTACTCTCACTTTACATCGATCATCCTCGCATGCCCTGTACTCCAACCACTAACACTAATAGTTAGGGCAAACCACTTACGTATACGCAAGTAACATTCAAGACCCCCACTCTATTAGTCACACACATGCAGGTATTATGTTCTAACATACCTTATGTATATGTTGTGTGGGTCACATTGACGGTGGGATAAGTACTCTAAGAGGTGGTTGTCCTACCCCTCTTATCGGGTCCACGCTACCAAAAAAAATTGACAGCTCTTTTAAAATTGGTGTGCAAACTTTTATGCCGGGAGTACGGCTAGGAGTACTAAGCTGTGTCCTACTAGGATAAGAATATCTCATCTTCCACTTTTTTTTGGCGTGAAATAATTATGTCTTCCTGTTTTCTTCGAAGACAAAAAAATGGCAAAAGAAAGATACTTTGGGACGTTGCTTTCTCCATTAAAGTTGTACCTTTTATTTTAGGGAAACGATATTTGTACATCGAATTTTCTACACATTTCCATACACAGCTGATCTGATGTGTATGAAAATAAGTGGGTGAACTGGGAAACCAATACTATAAGCGAACAGACTGTAAATGGGCCCACGGTGATTTGAAAAAGTGGGCAGATAAAGCTAGCGGCGGTGGCAAATGGTGTGGAAGTTGGGACTATTTTGCTGGTCTTATCCTCACAAGTTGGAAAAAGAAAAGAGTAATGTGAAACTCCGTGCTCTTTTACCTGTGCTTTTTTCCGTGCTTAGGATTGGTGGCCATTAGATCACTTTGATCTGATGGATATCACCCTGAGCACGTGAAAGCATGGGTTATATCTCATCTTCCATGGCGCCAACTATGATATTCTTATATTACCTGGTTTTTCTCGTGACTTCTCATATGACTTGGAATCGGTACCTAGAGTATCGAAAATGCCCTTCTCTTATATTTTCTATGCATTTTGTACCCGAAATGCTTCATTCTTCCCAAAATTAGCGATTTTCAAGATCATCAAGTTGGAGAAGAAGACATTTCGTCAAAGATCCATCCATAGTCGAGGTTCAAACCATCGCCGGCGTCGTCCAACCCGAAAAAAAAAATTTCATGCCGAAAAACTGCAAAAACAGCGGGAAAGATGAAAAAAAATCTGTGATGAAGGGATAGCGGGAAAGCCCTCCCAACTACAAAAATTAAGATCTACATATAAAGAAACACAAATAAAGATCACCCATTAGTATTCGACCGCTCCTGGACATGAAATAAAAGGATAAAAATGGGCAAAAATGTGAAATACTCGTCGGCGAGCGACAAGTTCAATGTATATATCTTTTTGTTATCCTAATGAAGTAGAAGAGGAGGAAAAATAAGGAAGAACGCAAAAAAATGGGCAAAAACGGATAAAAAATGAGCGAGTTATGACATTTTGAAAATTGTCATTTATCGTGTTGTCGACGACACAACTTGATTCAAGTCGTATATTATATGACACGACTTGAATCCAAGTCATGTTATATGCAACACGACTTAATCCAAGTCGTGTTAATACGACTTGGATTCAAGTCGTGTTAATACGACTTGGATTCAAGTCGTGTCACATAGTACATGACTTGAATCAAGTCGTGTTGTCGACAACACGATAAATAGGCAATTTTTAAAATATCATAACCTACTTATTTTTTATCCGTTTTTACCCTTTTTTTTTTCGTTCTTCCTTATTTTTCCTTCTCTTCCACCTCAATAAGATATAGGATGGAAAAAGAAGAAAAAATAAGAAAAAAAAAAGTGAAATGATTAAAATGGACAAAAGCGTAAATACTCGTCGGCGAGCGACAAGTTCAATTTATATATCTTTTTGTGATACTAATGAGGTGGAAGAGGAGGAAAAATAAGAAAGAACAAAAAAAATAGGTAAAAATAGATGAAAAATAAGTAAGTTATGATATTTTTAAAATTATCATTTTATCGTGTTATATGCAACACGATAAATACTCAAGTCGTGTGGTCTATAACACTATAAATGGGCAATTTTAAAAATGTCATAACTTGCTCATTTTTTATCCGTTTTTACCCATTTTTTTTGTTCTTCATTATTTTTCCTCCTCTTCCACCTCATTAGTATCACAGAAAGATATATAAATTGAACTTGTCGCTCGCCGATGAGTATTTACGCTTTTGTCCATTTTTATCATTTCACTTTCTTTTTTCTTCTTATTTTTTCTTCTTTTTCCATCCTATATCTTATTGAGGTAGAAAAGAAGAAAAATAAGGAAGAAAGAAAAAAAATGGAAAAAAACGGATATAAAATAAACAAGTTATGACATTTTAAAAATTGCTCATTTATCGTGTTGTCGACAACACGACGATTCAAGTCGTGTACTATGTGACACGACTTGAATCCAAGTCGTGTCATATAATACATGACTTGAATCAGGTCGTGTCGTCAACAACACGATAAATGACAATTTTCAAAATGTCATAACTCGCTCATTTTTCATCCGTTTTTGCCCATTTTTTTGCGTTCTTCCTTATTTTTCCTCCTCTTCTACTTCATTAGGATAACAAAAAGATATATACATTGAACTTGTCACTCGCCGACGAGTATTTCACATTTTTGTCTATTTTTATCCTTTTATTTTATGTCCAGGAGCGGTCGAACACTATTGGGTGATCTTTATTTGTGTTTCTTTATATGTAGATCTTAATTTTTGTAGTTGGGAGGGCTTTTCCGCTGCTCTTACATCAAAATCCCTTCATCACAGATTTTTTTTCATCTTTCCCGCTGTTTTTACAGTTTTTCGGCATGAAATTTTTTTTTTCGGGTTGGACGATGCCGGCGATGGTTTGAACCTCGACTATGGATGGATCTTTGACGAAATGTCTTATTCCCTAACTTGATGATCTTGTAAATCGCTAATTTTGGGAAGAATGAAGCATTTTGGGTACAAAATGCATAGAAAATGTAAGAGAAGGGCATTTTCGGTACTCTAGGTACCGATTCCAGGTCACATGAGAAGTCACAAGAAAAATCAGGTAATATGAGAATATCATAGTTGGCGCCAGGTTATATGTAAAAAGCCTGATTATATCACTAACTTTTTCGTTTTTTGAAAAAAACTAAGTAATTCTTTATTTCCATGGGCAATCCTCTAGTCCCTCCGTCCAATGAAGCCTGTCTGCATACCAAAATGAGTTATAATTATTGGACTCTAAGGTCCATATATTTAAGCAAATTTTCTCCCCCTCTTCCGTGGTTTTGGTCCCGACCTAGCAAAGTCAGCCATGTACTGACCGACCAGTTTTTCGAATGCAAAATGGCTTCAATAGAGGGACGGAGTATGCTCAATTTACTTGGTGCATTTTATTGGGTCTGAGTGGCCTTTATAGGTGCATCATGTGCTGAAGGGGATTGGCAGGTGGAAACTGTTCTTTATGAAGCTGGTTGCTCTCTTTGGTACTTCGGTAGGGCGAGCTGCCCTGAAACAAAAAAGGAAAGGCGACCATCCCCCTTCCTTTCTCCATTTGATTCGCTAATTTACCCTAAAAATTTAAAAAGAAAAAAGGGAAGGCCCATTAATACGAAGTAACTACAAAAGGTTGGTCAATTGCATAGCCTTTTATTTCCCGGGTCTCCTTTCTAAGGAAAGGCCTTTGCATTGGCCGGACGGCTTTGTTTGCCCTAGCTTGGCGAATCGCACTTACCGTTCTCGCTCAGTGTTTCCAACAACCGGGAAACCAATACTAGAAGCGAAGCCTCCCCTTCTAGTTGGCTTGTAACACCTATTGAGAAAATACTCCTGCCGCATAAAAAATGTTGGCAGCATTTGAAAATGAGTTAAATTTATTGGCATGTAAAACTAATAATATTTCAAGCTGATGCTTACCCTCACACATGCACGTTCTTGAGGATTTATTGGCCTGTAGGGAAATCTAGGCTCCTATTTGTGGATCGATGACTGAAATGCAATCAGGTCTTTTTGGCGGAAGGAGTATTAGATTTGTACTCTTAGAGAGCAAATTTGACAACGTGAGTAGGTTTTCCCATATTTCAATTTTAATAGGCCAAAAAAATCATGAACAAGGCACGAGAAGAGACGGAGCTAGAACAAAAAGGGGGGAGGGAACCCATGTGGTCCCACCTGAATGAAGAAGAAACACTAGGTGAAATCTGATTGGCTAAGGGGGTCATGGTCACCCCCTGGCTCCGTCCTTGGGCACAACACAAGGTCCGATTTTCTTTTTGTTAAAGACTTCCTATTCAACAAGAAGAACCCTTTTTTATAATTAGAAATCATAAAAAAATTTGATAGGGGGAATAAATAACTGCCCTTTATCTCCTAAGCCAAGACATATACCTGTAGCTCATAAGTCATAAGGCGCTCCTCGGACTCGGAGCATAGGAATTTCTTGGCACAAACCAGCATAGGAGTTTGAACCCAATGGATGTAGTTTTCGAAACTATTTATTTACTACCATGCATTTATTCTGATCAAAGCTTCAAGTTCTTACTGTCTTTTCATCGTTCTTGCTTTTGCTTGACCAGACTTCCAGTCTCCTTCCGAGACTGAAATCAGAACTAGAACCAGAGACTTTAGCGAAGAATAATATAGTCGGTCCAATTGGTAAGGTGTTTGCTATGACCCTATTCTAGTTAGGTTAGGATTAGTTTCCTTCATTAGTTTGATTTCTATGACTAGACTCCTATGTCAATTAGGATTATAATTTAGAGTCTATAAATATGTAAAGGGTTTTTTCTATTTCATAATGATGTTTGATCAATAAAATAGTTATTTTCTAGTTGAGTTTAATGTTACTTTTTCTTAGCCCTAATCTTATTCTTTCTCCCTTTTCTCCTATAATAGATTCTTATGTAGACCACCATCTACATCATTGCTACCGGAGAAGTCGACCTTCAGCTCCCACCCAACCACACTCGCTGCCGCACTCACACAGGAGACTTCCCGGATTACCTAATTTGAAGCAAAATTCGAAAGAGAACGTACCAATTTGAAGAATTCAATTGCCACTAACTTTGCGGAGAATGCTCATTGCTTTGATGCAATCTTACTTTTCTTACATCACATTTTGGTGTCGACTTCTCCTCCAAGCTTCGGCGCCTCTCCAACCCTGTGTCCGCTACCGTATTTCCCCACCGGCACTCAATTGCAGCCACCGGCATGTCGCCTTGGCGGGGCATAGTGTCATCGGGCACCTTCGCAGTGGACTCAGCACCGTCGAGGTTCGTCCCGTCATCCACATTTGGCTCGCTGGCACCGTTGATTCATGCCAAGTCCATTCCCCCGACCACCGGCGTTGTGGCCGGCACCTTCTTGTCGGGCCCACCCATCCACCCACGCTGCCTCCCTCGCTCGACAGCGACCCCTCGTGCAAGATGGCGTCCGACTAGGTGAAGCAAGAACCCAAGCTCTTGTCTTTGACGCCGCCCAAACCCTTCAAGGCCGAGGTGGCGGCGGCACTGGTCACCGTCATCAACTTCAACAGTAGCGACAGTGAGGACGAATCCGGCCAAAAGAGGCCCACCTCATCAGACACAGATGACGGATCTAGGAAGAAACATAGTCTAGAGTATTTCCAAATGGTTGTTTCCCTTGGGGTCCTCGACCCACTCTCCTCCTCCATCACCCTCCTTGAAATCCAGTGTGACCGCCTCACGAGTGTTTCTTCCGCCACTGAGCCACGACCACCACCAGATCATCCATCGCGTAACCACCTTCAGAACCGCTGGCATGCTTCCGACTGCTGATTCCCGATCCTCCACCATCTGCCTCTCACCGCCATGTATTCCCAGCTGTCACTGTGCTGCGACCACCACCAAAGCCACCACCCTTCTGTCCGTCGGCGCGCTTCAAATCCGTCCACACCACTGTTGCTATCGTGCTACCGTCAAGGAATTCCGTATCGGATTTCGGTAAAATATCGGTCGGCCTCAGAGATAAAATTTCGGAGATATTTCGGAGATATTTGTAAAAAAATATCGGTAGTTAAAAATTAATTTTTGTCATATATTTTCACAATTTAGCTTATAAAATGAGTTATATTAATTTAGATAAAGCATAGATTTTAAAATATGCATAAAAATGCATATTAGGTTTGGAAACAAGGGAAAAGTTGTTATTTTTTCCCTTTTTTTTAAATTTTTTTTTTCCAAATTTTTTTTTTTGAAAATATTTTTTTTTTTGAAATAGCGAAATTTCGGTTTCGATATTTCGGCGAAATTTCGCCGATATTATAAATTTTTTTAAAAACCGATATTTTGTCATTTCGATTTCTCGGGTGGGGCCCGAAATCGATATATCGGCGAAATTTCGGCGAAATTTCGCCGATATAGAATTCCTTGGCTACCGTCACCGTCGCCAAAGTTTCCCCTTTCTCCATCAATGCCGTCGCATGGGCCTCCGCCTCCACCGACGTCGCCTTCTGCTATTTTGACTCCTCTGCCTCCATCAAAGCTACCTTTTGAGACTCCAACACCTCCGCCTCCACCGAAACCACCACCCTTTGTGAATCGAAACCACCAATTTACTTTTTCGGCGCCGACCTTTTCTGCAAAGTTGACGAGCACCTAGCCGGCCCTTGCTCCAGTCGTGCTTCAACGAAGGCCATCAGAAGGAGTTGGGTATCATCGAGGAAGATGATTGGTTTTGTTGGGTTGGTCCAACGTTAAACCGATCTGGCCAATTCATGCTTGTTTTCTACATATTGGGTTGGTTTAGCAACAGTACATAAAAAAAAGATGTCAAAGGGCCATATATGGTGTGGGCCTATTTCATTATCCCGAGTTTTCTCCATAAGCGGACTCTTGACAACTCATCTACGGGTACATTGGTGGTCCCACCATATTTTGATGGAGTTGAATCTCGCGCATTCTCACCTTCGATGTAAATAGATAAAAGCGACTCGAGGACAAGGTGATGCGGAAGTGTTGGTGGAATGTTATGACCCTATTCTATTAGGTCCTGATTAGTTTCCTTCATTAGTTGGATTTATAAAATTAGACTCATATGTCAATTAGTACTATAGTTTAGAGTCTATAAATATATAAATGGTTTTGCCTACTTCATAATGATGTTTGATCAATGAAATAGTTATTTTCTAGTTTAGTTTAATGTTATTCTTTCTTAGCCCTAATCCTACTCTTTCTTCCTTTTCTTCTATAATGGATTCTCATGTAGACCATCCTCTACATCAGTGTTAAAGAAAAAAATAACTTTCTTGTTAAACTTATGTAACATTTGCCGTCCTTTTGACTTTATTTAACTTGCGCGATCGAATACATAGCCGAGCTTTGGGATTCTTGAAACACGTAAGCTGTTGTGCTTTAATTTTTGTTTCTTGTGTTGATGGCCGGGTACCTTCCAGAGTTCACTTAACTAGTAAACATTCTGTTATTATAGGGACAGTGGTTTTAGCTGTTAGCATGGATTATGGTTACTCCTTTGATTTTACTATATGCATTGAAGATGCAGATGGCTTCCTATCAAGGGCAAACCAAGAATCATTAATGTTCTCTGAAATCTGAAATAGGGATTTAGTTATATGGTGTCACTGACGCATAAGGAGCTTTTGAATCACTTGCAGTAGAGGCAGGGCAAGCAGAGTCAGGCAAAATTGCCTTCTCCGTGCATTAACGGGAGATGAGGCGGTTTGAAAGGTGGCACATATAATCGCGGCTCTTAAATCTACCAAGCATCCCCATTGATGTACTTCAATCAAGGGGGGAAACTGTAAAGCATTCCAGATTAGGTTTATTTCATGTTTTTATTCATCTACGGTTTAGTCACCCTTCGTCTAGTCCCTGCCAAAGGGGGGTGGGGGGGGTCGACTGGGCCATGCCAAAGGGAGGGGTAACTGAAAGGAGGGGGGGCGGTCGAGTGGGCCGGAAAGAGGGGAGGGGGGTCATGACTGTCCCTGCTCCCGCTGAAAAGGGGACAGAAACAAAAGCCGGAACGAGGGGAAGGGGGGGAGCACCGAAAGGGAGGAGGGAACACGGGGGTCCACTAGGGCGCCCGGGCTCTTGGCCGGAAGAGGGGAGAGGGGTTGATAAAACCCAGACCGAACCGGTTAGCCGAGTCACTAGTTCAACAGGCCGGGCTGAACTGACCCAGCCGACTTAGACCAAAAAAGGAGCCCGCTCCAATCGCCGGTCCGGACTAATTCTTAAAACCATGATATTAATCGGCAAGTCCATGTCGTACATTCAGCCCCCATTTGGCTAGTCGGGTTGTTTGGTTGCTAAACATGATAAATTCCTTTGTATGTTCCATTCAGACCCTGGTTCAGTGGATGACTGAATGCCCTTCGTAAAGTCATTCAATCATTCAGCCGAATGACTACCTTTTTCCATTCCGCATCTAACCGCTTTCATGCATACCATCCACATCCACATCCAACGGAACAAATTCAACCAAATTTTTCATCCACATTCCGCCCATTTGGTATTAAACAGTCCCTGAAATCTCAAATATCTAGAAAATATCATTCAACAATTACCAAAACAAAAACTCTCGAACACAACATAATATTAAAGCTATCAGGAACCGAATACAGAATACTAATACTACGACCAAAATCTCTTGAAAATGATAACAGCTCAACGCTTTTTCGAGACACCAACAGTCTTTCCCCTTCGACCAGTGGTCTTGGTATGCTGACCACGAACACGGAGACCCCAGTAGTGTCTCAGACCACGATGATTTCTGCAAAAGAGAATTATTTACTTTCAAATGGTTCATGAGTCAATGAATACAAGTCAGATTACGGTTTCAACAGCTTATTGTACTAGATTATTGAAAACCTAAAAACATTTTGTAACTCAAATATCACGGACCATTCTAAAGCCTTTTGATCAGATTAATGAAGACATGCAAAAGATATCAACATAAAAATCCTGATTGGATATTTAATTTACATCGTGAGTATGGGCATTCATCAACAAAATTTTCAGAACTAAGGTCAGATAAGAATCAACAAAGTGATGCTATTTGTTACAGCCAGACTTTCCAGGAAATGAAATCTCTGACACTTGAAAGTAATCCATTTTATTTTGGAATACCAGGGGAAAACATTCTACACAAAAGCTATCGACAAAAACTCGAGGTGTAACAAAGGATGGCGGTAATAGGAGAGCTCCTGTCCTATTATGAGACAAGAACATTACAAAAACTCGAGGTGTAACAAAGGCTGGCAGTAATAGGAGGGCTCACTGTCCTATTATGAGACAAGAACATTATCTAACAACATAGAATGATGGAGAATATCATAAAAACAGTACAAAATAGAATAATTAATGAAACAGCTTAAACCCATTTTGAGCTTGAAGTTTTTACCAAAGCAAACAAAATCAGAGGTCATTTCTGCTTAGCAAACTTGTCTGCTAAGCAGAAATGACCATGTTTATAGTGCCAAAAAAAAGAAATGACCATTTTTGTAGCGTCAAAACAAAGAAATGACCATGTTTGCAACTGCACTATAGCCCTGATTCACAGCAGTCACTTAATCAAGTAGTTTTGTTGAACTTTCTCCTTACCAACATACAGTTTGATATTAACTCCAAAGTCAGAAGGACATTTCGTTAACATGAATGATAAATGTAAGACTCAATGAATGTAACACTATAAATGCAAAAAATTCCTTCAGCCTATAATGGTATTACAGAATAGATATCTCCACCTTGTATGCCTCAAAACAACATTTCTGCCCCGATGATATTGATGGGTGGCATTAGATGTATGTCCATGCCAGAAAAATTCTTATTCATGACAAAACATTTTTTGTTCCCATTGTTATAAAAAAACATCAATCGCAATTCAAAACCAAAATTAATGTTGCATATATATGCATATTTAAATATACTCCCTCCACCCAAAATTACCCGACTAGAGTAGAAAACCCATGGTTTTCTATTCCGGACAAAATATTGGATGGAGTATTATTTAAAAGTTAAAACAGCATATATGTGAATCTACAGTGAAACATCAGTCCTATGTATCTTGCACATAATATTTACATAGCTAGATTAGATACATAAGTTCAACAAGAAATAGTGTTTACCTGATCTTCTTCAGACGCTCAAGGTCATCTCTCAGCTTCATGTCCAATGCATTAGAAACCACCTGAGAGTACCTACCATCTTTGTAATCCTTCTGCCTGTTCAAGAACCAATCAGGGATCTTGAACTGGCGAGGGTTTGCAACAATCACCATGAGGGACTCCAACTCAGCTGCAGACAATTCACCCGCCCTAACGGAACAAAAGCAAATATCACTTAGGAGTCAGTAAACCTCCATCATATCACATCATACCAAGCCTGAGCATCAATTAATAAGGCCAACTACAATCCCCCATACAAAATTGAATAACAAAACTAGTGAAAACGATAAGACAAAATTAATCAAAGATACATACTGACCAAGGAATTCCGTATTGAATATCGGTAAAATATCGGTCGACCAAAAAGATAAAATATCGGAGATATTGTGTAAAAAAATAGGTGGCCAAAAAATAGTTTGTACCATATATTTTCACAATCTAACTTCTAAAATGAGTTATACTAATTTAGACAAAGCATATATTTCAAAATATGCATAAAAATGCATACTAGGATGGGAAACAAACGGGAAAGCTGGTTTTTTATTCATTTTTTTTAAACAAAAACGTTTTTTTTTTAAATGGCGATATATCCGTCCAAAACCGATATATCAGAGATATTGTAAAAAATTTGAAAAAACAATATTAGTCCGTATCGTTTTATCCAGATGGACCCGATATCGATATATCGGCGGAATTCCTTGATACTGACATAACAAGGAATAATAATCTTGCAAATAAAATATATGCATAGAAAGGGTGATCTAGCTTAAAAAAGAAGATGAAAAGTTCCTAATTATCTAGGAAACTCTCGAAGTATATATTTTACAAATCCTACAATCTAAAAATAAGGGAGAGATATACAGTACTCCACAACTCATGCTAGGATAAACATATACTCTCTCTGTTCATATCAACAGTCTAAATTTGTTTTTCATTTACTCGTTTTGTTTTCAAAATTAACTAAATTTACCTCATTTAGAAAAGCAATTCAGATTATTTATATCATTATATGGAAGCAGAGCTGATACTGACACCATCTGTTTGGCAAACTAACAAGCTTAATACAAGGATGAACCAACCTTACATTTTATGTAAAAAAAAGACCATTAAACTTCTCAATTTACAATTCATAAAATACAACAAAAAAGGCACAATAAAAAGTTCATTAATCTATGATTACTCAAAAGTAGAAACTTTTCAAGAATTGAACAAGTAACAGACCATATGTAAGAGTAACCAACACACATGAAATGACCAACATTGGAAAGAATAAGAAAAAGGGTACAAGCAGAGAAAAGTAAAGACCTCTTGTCACAACATTATACATATAAAATGGAGATTCCTACAAGCTACAAAACACTAAAGAATATACTCCCTCCGGTAGTACATTTGAAAATCAACCGTATCTATTAAAACTGCCCAGCGGGAGTATTTTATATATTTTATACTCCCTCTGGGTACTTTTTATGAATATGGAATGAAGGTTTTATTTAAATAGAAAAGAAATTGATCATGATGCCATCTATTTGGAAACTAACAACAAGCTTCATACAATAATTTTACCAACATTTTTTTATCCAAAAACCAATTCAGCTTCTCAATTTACAATTTAACAAAGCCTAAAAAAGAAAATAACAAATAGTTTCAAAAAAGTAAGCATTTGGGGAAAGCAGCGTTTATTGACATTAATCAACATATCACATATTAACTTAATCAACGAAAACCACATAAAAGTTGATTATATAAACTCACGAGGGTTCCCCTTGATCAACAAATATCACATTACCTCGATCATATCAGTTCAAACTTGGAATTTTCGAACAAGTGAAAACCAACAGACCATATAAACGCGCAAGAGCAACCCACAACTAGGAAATTTGCAGAATACTGCCCAGACAAAAGAAACGACCTTTTGTTCATGTCGACGTCGGCCTTCTTGCAGACGATGTTGGCCAATCGCCGTCCGATACCCTTGATCGAGGTCAGCGCAAACATGATCTTCTGCTTCCCATCCACGTTCGTGTTCAAAACACGAAGAATGTGCTGAAATTCCTCGTTCGCCACCAACGACTGCCAAATCAAGGAACAAACAAACAGGCAACCACCAAATCAGAAACCCAACAAGGAAACAGACAGATGTGTTGGAACCGATGCTAGGAGAACGAAATCGAACCATTTTCGCACAAGCTTGGAAGGACGAGAGAGGAGAAATGGAGCTTCTGCTGAGGAGGTTTGGCGATGGTGCGAGTGTGGGCGGCGGCCACAAGGGAACGAAGGAGGGAAATTAGGGTTTTGCGTTTTGAGACTAGAAAAGCTCTTAAGAACTTGGTTTTGACGATCGTGTCCTCAGTGTAGCGGATATTAGGGAAAATCTGTCCGTCACGGACATAGACAATTTCGATGGTCCGGCTTGTGGACGCGGCTGTGGAGCCGTCCGTATGTCTGTGATATTTTTTAATGTAAATGGTTCATTGTGTTCATGTCCGTCCGTGTCTAAAACGGGCACATGCGGAGGGACAAATAAACATGTCTGCACGGACGGCGAATGGACGGACACTTAGCTTTATACTAAACGGACAGCTACGGATTAAGCTTGTCCGCATCCATATCCGTCTGTTTACACCCCTACGGCCAAGCATAGTCACAAAGTATGGGTATAAACGAGTATAAAACATGTAGGCGTATTTTTTATTTTTCATCTCAGCATTTGTTATGCCATTTAATACATGTATTGAAGAAATATATTTTTTATAGCAGACTCTTTACATGAGATCATTGTTATATAAAAAGTATGAGGCCAACATTTTGGGTTGTTGGATTCCAATTCAATGGTGAGTCTCAAATCAGTAGGTAAGAAAGTATATCAAATCAGCGAGTAAATAAATTCTTCGGAGCCATTAAATCAAGATCTAACAATTAAGACTTAAATGAATTTTATGTAACTTATACGAGAGAAATCTTATTTAAAAAAATTTTATATTAAATAATCGATGTAGTTACGAAGGTTAGTGGATAGAGTAAAAGGGTTAATAAATAAAGTCAATCTTGCCAGCACACAGTAGGGGCACTGATTTAACAACTGCCAACTTTATCAAGTAACTTCCAAAGAATTTCAATCTACCAACTGAAACATGGCTTACATGCTCACCCTCAATCGCCAGAAAAGTTGCTCTCTCCAAGATGCCATCTATTAGTTTCTAAAGCCATATTTTTCCCCGAAGCATGGCTGATCTTCTCTAGCATGTTCAATGGTCGTCCTACGGGAAAGATGAAGGTCTTAGTTGGTACCGTTGTGAGCCAAGCAAAGGGAAATGAAGGTCCAACCGCCGGCAAACAAGAGAGATGGAGGTTTTTAGATGCCAACAATGGAACTTGATCGGTGGGAGAAAGGAAGGTCCGAGAGAGAATTCAGAACAGTACAACTGAAAGGGAAAGAGGGATTTTACTGGCCCAATGCCCGAGGGGTATTTCTATAATCAGGTTAGACAGATCCTTTCTTCCCTCCCCTCTGTTGACATGGCAAAATCTGGGTGATGGTTACGTGATTTTGGTGGCTAGACAGGTTATTTTCACTTTTCAAGCTTAGCGAAAAACGCACAAATGAAAAACAAAAAATTCTCCTCATATTCATAATCTTCATGGACCTCACTTGCGATAATATAAATCTCTTGCTTAAAAATAGATTACAGGAGCAGAGAGAACATAAATATGCAAGACATATAAATGACAAACCTTATATATCACAACATAAGATATTATTCAATTAACACCTAATGTAACCCAATAGGAGAGTAAATTTAGCACTTTGTCATCCCTAATTGCCGTAGAGATGAGAAGGAAGGCGCGGAGTACACATAACTTCCAATGGAGTTGCTTTGGGCAGTGTTATTGCAATGCCAAAACGCATGTCCACCGGACCACCGGATGGAGTGGCCAACTCAAACCCGTGCAGGAGACGGGCAAGCGTCAGATGCATAAGGTGAAGGGCAAATGAGATCCCCGGACAAATCCGCCTACCCGACCCAAATGGAATAAGTTTAAAGTGCTGCCCCCTAACATCCACATCTGCATGTTCGGTGAGGAACCGCTCAGGACGGAACTCTTCCGGGTCCGGCCAAACGGTCGGGTTGCGGTGGATCTTCCAAAGGTTTACCATCAAACGGGTCCCGGCTGGAACATGATAGCCACCAATTCGGCAGTCTTGCATGGACTCGTGTGGTAGTGAAAGTGGTGCAGCCGGGAAAAGCCGCAGTGTCTCTTTAACAATGGCTTGGAGGTATGGCAGGTTCTTTATGTCTGACTCTTGTACATTTCTTTCCTTGCCCACATAAGTGTCCAATTCTATTTGGGCTTTTTCTAAGACATGACGATTGTTCATCAACATCGTTAGGGCCCATGTCATGGTAATGGCAGTTGTGTCCGTGCCCGCAAGGATTAGTGTCTGTCACAAATAATCATAAATAGAAGTTAAGAAATAAATATCTTTAGGCACAAGAAATTGGCATGATAATGTGTGGTGAGGTTATGTATACTGAAAATTTTGATATACCAAAAACTATATCTGCGCTCGAGCTCACGTGCGTTGTTGAGATTCGGTGATATGGGTTAATACAGAGGGCGGACGGATAAATCAATTCTCCCTCCCCCGTGCATTCATGCTCGCTATCAGATATTGATTTGATGGCTTGCACGCACTAATGCACGCACAACAACATGCTCCAGGTTCATACTAATGGATCTCTTGATTTTATTGGACTTTAATCACTATATTTCTTATTAAATAAATGCCCAAGAATCTCACTGTATTGAGCTAACACATGTATACCCAAAAAAAAAGAAGAAAAAATCTAACTTATATTGATAGAATAATTTGTTATATTTGAAAATGTGCTCCTTCATCAGACCATCTTAGTATTTATTGAAAGTAAAAAATATAAAAACTGATTGTATTTTGTAATTAAATGCTGCAGAAGAGTATAATATGTGTAACAAAATCGGGACAGAATGGAAAGAGTTTATATGAGCGCGGCTTGGCGTAAGCTGAGATGATCTGATCCGTCGCCTCACATGCACAGGGCACAGGGTGGGTAGTGATTCAAACCTGACTGCCCTCTGCATTAACGACGGCCACCGGATTGAAATCTGATGGCCTAGGTGGTCTTGGTTCATGCAGGCGCATGTGAACCTGGGCTTGTATAAACAAGACTCTTTATTTGACCTCATAAAATTAATTCTTCACCAGGTAAAAAGTAAATAAACTTACCAGTGCGACCGCCTTGATGATCGTATCAGGATCATAATCTGTGAATTTCGTCTCCTCCATTGTTGATAACATTACATCAATGAAATCCTGGTCTGTAGGACGCTTTTCGGACATTCTCTTCACCTTATGTTCTTGTAGCCATGTTGACATGACCATGTCCATCTGCATGGCCGTTTCTTTCATTGCCCTAATACTCCCACCTATGTCCAGCCACTCAAGCCAAGGAATTGCATCTGAAACAACAAAATTTCCCATAAGATAGAAAAAACTAGCCATCACTTCTGTAAACTTTCTGGCCTCCTTTTCATCTTCCACATTAGCCCCAAAAAACCTCTTTCCAGCTATATTCATGACCACATTATTGAAACTGAGGTCTCCAAACCACTGCTTCATCTCAACTTTAAGTGGTTGGCTATCATTTCTGATGCACCTCATATACAAGTCCTTGATGCACAAATCAACTTCTGTGGTGCGTACATGCTTTAGCAGTTCAAGCCGATGAGCTGAAAGAAGTTCAAGAGTAGAAATTTTCTTGACCTCCCTCCAGTAGGAACCATAGAAGGCGAATCCGATCATGGCGTAATCGTAGCCAAGGTACTTTGCTGCAGCATATTTGCTTCTACTAGCAAATATCTTATCATTAGTAGAGAAGCATTCCTTGGCTAAATCCCAGCTACTCACCACAAGAGTCCTCTTAGAACCAATCCAGAGAGTAAATATTGGCCCATATTTGTCAGCTAGGTCAGAGAGGGTTATGATCAGTGGCCGATTTGCACCAAGTTTGTGAAGGTAACCAATAATGGGTAAATGGCCGGCAGGGGTTGGTGCTTCTCTTATTTCACATCTGTCATGACTTTTAGGCCATAGAGAATAGAGAAGGAATAAGGCTAGAAGGGCAGAAATGGCTTCAAGTATCAAAACCATTTCCACGAATGTGTATTGTGGAAGAAGAGTTTCTGATGAAGTTGTAAATGCAATTTGGGTATTTATTAGCAAGGTTGCGTCTAGAACATGCTTAGTTGATGTCTCCATTCTCCTATATAATTTGCTTAGTCATTGAATTTGATTTAATTATCGATGGTATAGAGGAATAATACTCTCATTTTTCACTGCCACTCGATTTAATAAATGATTTAAAAAGATGGGCCATGACAGTTCCACCCCCATAAAAGGAAAAACATGGTTACCTCCTCGAATTGTGGTGAATGACCACATCTATGTAATTATGGAAAGAGAAGATAAGGGATTTCTATGCCTTACATATCCTTTTCATGCCTTACATATCCTTTTCATGTTTTAGATAGGCTAGCAATATAGCTCAAGGCAAAATTCCACACCAAAGAATCAATTCTTGTCATAATCAATATGCCCTTGACATGCACACATGCTGCATGTACTCAATTCATGCAGAAGTGGAAGCCATTAATCAAAATAAGGGAAACTCAAGCTCCGTATTGGAGGCCAAAATGTCCTAAAGATGATTAAAATCAGATTGGTCTGCACTTCCGTAGTGGTGAAGGTGTCTTCTGCAGATTGCAATTATGAATGTGTCATTTTCCTTGTTTTCTAACATTATTATGCCACGTCTACCAATCTGCTGATTTGCAGCTAGGGCCATGGGGTGAGGCTATGTGGTGGGTGGTTGTTTTTCATGGTGAACATGTGTGCAGAGACGTTAAATAACCAAGTTCCTCAAAGCTCTGTTAGAAAAAAAGCTAAAGATGTAGGTTTTGATATCACGTTAAATAACTAAATTTCCCAAAAACTGGAGTTATTTGGAAATAATTATTTTAAAATTTAACTCACCACAATACTTCCCCCCACATGCAAGCATTCATCAAAGTTTAGCACATGTACATGATAGGAGTTGAGAGGTAGATAAACCAGGACCTTATGGAAAATATAACTGGCAACATGAGAGAGAACTGCTCCACTCGCTGTGGGATTCGAATTTGATATCAAGGCTTTGATACCATGTTAAATAATTAAGTTTCTCAATAGCTCCAGCTGGTTGGAAAATGGTTATTATATTATTTTTTCGATAAAGTTATTTATATTATTTTTTATAAGAAAACTATATCCCACCATTTTTGGATATAAGGTCGTAGGATAAATGACAAAAAGCCATGGTGTTGCACCCCTCAGTTTACATGTTTAGGACTCACCTTTCTCCAACAATTGTATCGCCACCGGGACCCAAATGGAGCCAACAGTGATGGCTAGGCAGTGGATTTTTTGAAAAAATGTGGTAGCATTTGAAAGCTATTTTTCTGCTTGGTGATTGCAAACCCTAGAGAGAAGCACATTAAATAATACAAGCGATTAAAAAAGGTGACATCATATTAGAAGAGATATGCCCAACCTCATTACACAAGTAGCATCTCCGTGGATCTTGAGGACACGGCTTCCCTCTATGCATATCCTGTCCACAAATCCTGCAACGACCTCCAGCCATATTACCGTTGTCATTGCCTCGAAACTGTTGACGTTGTGCACATTTATCTGGTTCTGCTGCTGCTGCCTTTGCTGCTTAAAAGGACTCATCCTAATCCTTGCAAACCTCTTCCACGATAAAAGTCACTTTCGATCAGCGCCCTTTCAAGCTATCCACACTTCCGCTGCGCTCTCTAATTCTAATCGCGCTAAAGACTAGCCACTATTGTCAACGGAATAAGATAAACTAGAATCTCACTTAATGTTCAATTTTAATTCATCTCTCATTCCTTTGACTCTTAGCACTACTCACACGATACAGAAAATAAAACAATCACAAGGCAAACAATCAAACACTTCTTTTTATAGGGTAAGGTCTTTTCTTCTAGGTACCATTTTACTTTCTATCATGTTCTACTAACTCATCTCACTATTCAGTAATGTCCGTACTATATTAGACCGACTTTGAGGGCTCCGATACCACGCTGTCACGCCCCAAAATTCCATATCTCGATCGGAGTGCGGAAGCCAATCAATGGAATACATTTCAAGGTAGAGATCCCGGGCACGCGACCGAACAGTCGATTTCACGACCGATTACAATCATCTCAAAAGGACGTGTAACCGATTATGCCCGCAATCAGTGTAATAAACTAACAGACATCAATAAATAATATAAAATGAATTAACTTAATAATAATCCATTTAAGAAAGTCAAATAAAATAAACCTATAAGTCTATGGCACACAATTGCCAATAATGTCATAAGCATCAATAAAAGCAAAGCAAATAACTAGATAGTGTTTAAAACTCTTCACGGCGCTTGCAATCCGCCTTTTCCACTACTGCACTTCATGATCTCAATTTTCATTTGTGCCTGCATCAGAGGATGCATGAATATTTCATAGAAACACTCAGTAGGATGTAAAAACCCACTGAATTAAAATAAGCAGTATGAAGAAAATAAGAATAACAAAGATTATAGACATTACACAACATCTGAACTGAACCGAGGTCGATACACCTGCCAGGTTAGTCAACAATAATTCCAACTCACAAGTATAGGAAAGACATCAATAAGGCTCCAAACGAACATATCTGTAAGGAGATAATAAACATCATGTCAAAGGCTCCAGACATCTAAAGTGAAAGGAGTTACAATTTCTGCTCGCTAAACTGGTCGCTCGCAAGTGACTAAAATAATATACTAGAACCACCCTAGGGTCCTCTCTTTGGAACCCTGCCATGCGTCTAGGATGCTGGCCCCACCAGTGCTTACGGACACGATGGGCGGAGACTGAGGACCTTCCGTAATGTCTACAATCTAATGTACGTATAGTGCCTCCCTTCGGGCAATATGGAATCATAATTTCATAAATATAAATGACCTCACAAGATCTAGCAATGGCTTAATTGAGCATACTATGAATCCACCATGGGGAGAGTCTCGCAAGATCTCCAGTGGAAGAAACAATCATGTAATCAATATGAGCAATATCTCAAAGGAATAGAGGTCGCAACACTATAAGATCATAAGGTATATCTTACCAGAATAGACTCTCTCATGGAGTATGGATAGCAGTGTCAAGGTCTTTGGCCAACACTAGGGCTGTTCTCGGACCGGACAAATCTCGGACAGAGGTTTTCCGCGTCCGTGTCCGTGAAAAGCTGTCCGCTACTCTGTTGGCCGTGTCCGTGTCCAGCTGTCCGGCAGACACGGACACGAACATAGACAAATTACGTTTTTTTCATGCTGTGATCTGAATTACGTAATTTGGATTTTATGTCAAATGATGGCACATTAATTCCGGTCCCTCTCTCCCGTTTTGTCAGACGTCACCCACCTGTCTCTTCTATCTCTCCTCTCTCTCCCAGCCTGCTCACCCACCTGTCTCTTCTATCTCTCCTCTCTCTCCCAGCTGGCTGCCTCTCCACTAACTCTACTCTCAAACTCCCCCCACCCTCTCTTCCATAGATTACGTGTCTAGCCCATCCCTCCCCCACCATTCCTCCATGCCCCCATCTTTTCACGTGTCGCACTCGCTTTCCCCACTCTGCACTCGAGTCCTTTTCCCCACTCTGCCGCAACCCCTCCTTCCTCCTACCCCGACCACGGCCGCCGCCCCCATGGCCTTCCTGGCTGACCTTGGTCGACCGAACCAACCCCGCTCGGCTGGCAACTGGTCCTTCAACGCCTCCTCCCTCGCCGCCTACAGTGCCACCTCTACCATTGCTCACTTGGCCGTCCTCGCTGGTCAACCGAACCAACCCCACTCGGCTGGTGACTGGTCCTTCAGCAGACTCCTCCTCCGTCGCCGCCTACGGCGCCACCTCTGCCGCCGCTCACTTGGCCGTCCTCGCTGGTACACCGAACCAACCCCGCTCGGCTGGCAACTGGTCCTTTAGTAGATGCCTCCTCCATCGCCGCCTACAGCGCCACCTCCGTCGCCACCTACTAAAGTAAAAATGGAGCCTTTAATCGTGCCCCACGTTGTCGTTCCCCTGCCCCCGCCGCTGCAACCTGCTGCTGTTGCAGTGGGGCAGGCTGAGGGTGGGGGGGATGGAGCTTTGCCGGGGGTTGATGGTCACCGCCCCTCCTTCCTCCATGCCTCGCCTCCCCTGCAGCCTCCTCGGTCCTCGGACAGCCGTCTGTCCGAGGACCCTTGGCCATGTCCGTGGCTGAAATCCACGGACAGCTCCTCCTCGGCGCGGACACGGCCGCAGACACCTTGGACACAGGCAGCCCCGTAGACACGGTTGTCCGCGAACAGCCCTAGCCAACACATAACTCACTCATTGGAGTAGCATAGAATAACAAGCTTCTCAAAGACATGTAAATCACTCTTGGAATAACAAGACAGCCCAAACACTTCGAATAATAACAACTCTCCGAAGGAGTAACACACAATCAATACATACCTTTCATGCTTAGCCCTAGATAGGAATTCCTCATTCGCATTGGAATTTTATAATACAATATCAGAGATAAGAAAATCAAAGAATCTTAGATGATTTGAATTCCAAATAGAATCACAAACCGACATCAACGCTTCAAGGTAGATGGTTATAAATCTCTTGATCAAAGGATTATCTCTCCTCATTAGATTATTTCTAACCCAATTCTTACTATGATATTCTATAAGTATATAGTCCAATTACTGGTATTGACATATTAAACCTTATCATATCATATTACATGATGTTATTTGTATATTTAGTATTTTCTCTCCGAATCAGCTCACTACCTCCTGCACAATAGTCCTCTTCCGACGGCTACTGTGGTCGGTACAGTAGGACTTAACCTCTGAATTTTTACTGATAATACCTTCATGAGTCGAGTTTCTAACCCCACTGATTTTATATTTTTCCAATTTTATTTGAATTAGTTATGAATTATTTACTGCCGACTGTCAGCACAAAAATGAGTCGAGTTTCTAACCCCACTGATTTTATATTTTTCCGATTTTATTTGAATTAGTTATGAATTATTTACTGCCGACTGTCAGCACAGAAATAATTCTGGCCGAGATTAAGAATCTTAATTAAACTTGATTATCTTACTTAATAACACATTATAGCTGATAATATATCCTTAACAGACCATATACGCCCCTCCTAGACCAATTACAGGCCCTAGGATGATTTAGAATTACTAAAATACACACCTTTCTCATGTTCCTTTACATATAACATAGTTTTAACTATTAATACATGTCAAATAAGACCTTTAATGCAAGACACACATGAAACACCAAAACTCAACGTGGATCATGGTCCATCAAGCAATTCCAGAACTCCTAATCTCTGGAAAATAAATAAAGCATTAGATTTTAGGTGCGAATTCCCATCTAGAAATGGAACATGAATGCACATATGATTATGATGCACTACACATAGAAATAATGACACAATTCATTCATCTCACAAGAATCTACACAATATACTAAGGTGCCGAATCAAAACACTTTTCAATATCATATAATAAGAAGAGAGAAGAGGGGAAAAACCATCCTACTTAATTCACCGAAGATTCCGCCTTTCTACGCGTTGCTCGTCTCCTCCGCTTCCTCCAAAGCTCCCACTTCAAGCTCTTGCAAACTCCCACAAGAAGAAGCCTTAAAGGAGGTGGGTGAACGTGGGAAGGAGAAGGGGAAAGGACTCTGGACGTTCTAGGGTTAGGTTTTTGCAATGGCACAAGCCAACTCTCTAGGGTTTATAAAGAGTTGGGGGAGAATCCCTTCTTAAACTAATTTTCTATATCATGGACATTTTCAACCAACGGGAAGGCCTCAAGATCCTTCTAGAGACGTGCAAATCAAGTCCAATTGGGATTTGGTATCTTTTCCATGCAAATCCACACCGAAAATAAGCTAGAAATCGCAAACAATCGCCGTATGCGTTCTTCTACACTACCGCGTTACAGCCGATTGATCGCAATTATTGCCAATCGATCGCTTTACCCGAAACAAGATAGTCAATAATCACAGTAATTACGATCGATCGTTTTGATAAGGCGTCGATCGGTTCAATTTGCCGATCGATCGTTGGTTATGGTGATCGATCGCAGCTTCTCGCAAACAAAATTCAATTTCTCATATCTTTTTACTCCGAACTCCAAATCATGCATAGTTGGTGGCATTGGAAAGCTCTTCTCACCAACTTTAATTCCCATAAAGTAAAAACACGACCAAATCAAACATTAAGAGGGTCAAATTTCGGTTTTAAAATACTTACTAATTTTTCGGATGTTACACTGACGTTGATTTAAACTAAAGAACCATACAGATGAGGGGTGAGGTGACAAATTTTTGAAATGGAAATAAAAAAATAAAGAAAGAACGCCCCGAGCACTCGGGCTCGATTATGCTCGGGCGTTCGAATAGAAAAAAAGAAGAAGAAAGGAACGGTCAAGCTTGTGCTCAACCTCTCTAGAACAACAGTAATTTAGCTCATATTTTGCTTAGATTCGTGACTGGTTATGAATGGGCTAGACGCAGGAGACGAGGCACTCAAATTGGAGTCGACATCACCCAAACGTTGCTCAATTTGGAAAGCACGATTATGTGCGCGGGATTGGATCAGAAGGCTTGGATTTGGCTCTCACTCATCAATAGAGGTGTCTTAAAGATGGAAACTTGCTAAACAGAGTCGTGCTGGGATGGAAGCTCACATTTTGGATGGGCTAGGATCTCTGACCACGTACAGATTTTGATTTGAGATTATCCCGAAGCTGGAAAGGTACGGATTTTAGGACTCTCTTGAACCGCCTATAAAAAACGAACGAGTAGAGGAGAAGAGATGGCAGGGAGGGAGGTTGTCATTTGCTACAGTTAAAAACACAAATAGAGTGGAGAGGATGGTGATAGTACTCGTGAATAGTGAAAAATAGAAAAAAAAAAGAAGGAAAAGGTTTCAATAGCTAGGATTTTGCCGATTTGATATGAGAGGATGATCGAGACAGAGAAGCGCTCAAGAGAGGTTATCTTGGATTTTTTATTTCAATTCCACACGCCCATGAATCTGTCAAAACATAGTTTTTCTTTCTCCCTTCTCCATGTCTAGCTAATTAGTATTACCAGGGTTGAGATGAAGCTCTGGCTAGATTGCTCTTAGTTTTATTAGTCTCAGTTACTTTTAGTTGATGTTAAATTTCATTTTATGTGTTTAATGTGAGTTTCATTATTGTCATTCTATGTACTTGAGAGAGGGTAGAGTGATTTTTATATGAAATCAACCTAAAGAACATCCCTGTTCGAGAAGAATGGATGTACTCCAAAGTATTGTTTGAGTGAAGTTTTAAATTTTATTTGAGATCTATGCTCGAGAGAGATAGGTTTCTCTTTATTATTTTAATTTTTATAGTGCATTCATCTAAGAGGAGTGCGTGCTAATTTTAACGTATGTATTAGAATCAGTAGAGATAAAAGTGGTTTAGTTAGTGGTAGATTCAATCGTTTGGTATTCTCTCATTACTTAAATTTTTGTTAATTTCTGCATAGTTTTAATTAATTGTCTAAATATCTATTTTATCGAATTAGTTAAGTAAAGTCTAGAATTAGGTTGAATTAAATCCAATTCTTTATGGGATCGACCTCGTAGCCACTATTCTATATCATATTCATGCGCTTGCGAGCAAATAAATTAAAATTCACATCATAGTACCAAAAGAATACCTGAGAAGGATTAGTGTGCACAGCAAAGCCATTAGCAATGTGGTGGAAGCTATAAAGTTTTTGGTTGGTTCAATATTTTAGTTTGTTTGCAAGTAATTGATCATGAGAATTGACAAGTTGTGTCCGGGCACCTTATGAGAAGACGCATTGAATCTAAAACCAGGATTAAAACAAAATGGTCAATTTATTTTTCTGCTATTAAAGACTCGTACTAATTCTGATCGATGCTTAATGGGGTAATTAAGCAGGTATTCAATTTAATGAATCCCAAGTTCAGTGAAATATTATAAGCTTTATTTAACATACCAAGTATTATCTAATTTCAAGAAAAAGAAACATGCCTCATCCTAACACTTCTTAGAGGTGGAAGAATGGTTCTAAATCTCGATTTTGACTCAAATGACTCGTCTGAGTCAACTCGACTCATCTATAAAGTGAGTCAAACTCGCCGCAGACTCAAAATTGCATGACTCGATGAGTCATTGGAGTCCTGCGCCGAGTCAAACAAACTCGAGACTCCTCCGAGTAAAAAATTGCAAACTGTTATACTTTCCTATTCAGGGCAATTAATTGCAAGCTGTTAATTAACTTCGTGAATAGTAACCTTAATTACAGAGCAAAATTAAATTTTTTGAAAGAAACTTTGTAAGGACTGAGATATCCTTTCCTATTCAAGGCAATTATATATGAAGAGGTCTTTTGCTTTTCTTCCATTCCCAACGTGCATTACACCTCCATTGAAAAGTGAGAAGCAAACATTTATCACCATAAAAAAGTATGCCCACCAAACACCATTAATCTTTTTTTTCTAATTAAATGCCATCAAATTTTATATGTGAAATCTTATTCTCTTTTTGGGTTCTGTATTTTAGCTTCTTAGTATTTTATGCTGTGTGTTTGCGTTTAGATACATAAGTAACAATCAATTGGTATTGGGAATTGGCTTATAGAAACATGGCCGTTGTTAGCTCTTTGTTTTATAACTTGTCTGGTTTCAGGATGCATGAGGACAACCCCTTATTTTGGAGGTGTACAAGGTGGTCCACACGGGGCTTATGTTGGGACCCCTAGTTACCACCAGCCATTCCAAACCACTATGTGCACTCTAGGAACTCCATTTTACTCCGACTGTCATAACTGCACATTCTCACTTTCTACTCCACTAGATTTCTTTAGTTTGGCTACTAGAACCCACATATTGGCAAGTTCGTTCTCAAGATAAGCTTCTTTCTGTTTGGACTCTTGGACCATGGCCAAGAGTCCATGTAGAAAGGACCACCGCCTAAGGTCCACCCATCGTCGGCTTTAAAGTTCACTGCAAAAAAGTTATTAAATGACTGAAAAATATAGCTTTGATCATTGGTCCAGAGTTCTCTCCTATGTGCTAACCCTAATTAGTATTCCGACTGGGGACCCACAACCAGCACCCAATTTTTTTTTGCCAACAACATGCTATGTCAAACCCCATTATGGACCTAGGATAGGAACCACAGAGAAAACTTTGTTTTTTCTTTTGGTTTTTCTTTTGATACATACTCACTCCATCCACAAAAGATAGGTACATTTCTTTTAGTCTTGTACAGAGTTTCAGGGTAAATGCATGAGCTTTTTACGTGTGACCTGGCGCCAAACATGGGTTTTTCATATTAACCGGAATCACTTTCTTTCTTCCATATGACCCAGAAAGTACCCAAAATGCCCTTAGGTTTAGGTATAAGCCACCCACTCTTTGGTTTTCCATATTACCCGGAATGGGAGCGACTACCCGGAGAAGCTGTCGTTAGTCGGAGAAGAAGGCGTTCCGTCCGGCCTCTCCGCCCATATCATCGCCGGCGCCGGCGCCGTCGAACTCCGGAAAGGTCATCTTCGCGGCAACAAGCGGGAAAATGAGCGGGAAAGATCGGGTATTAGAAAACAACTTCAACGGAGGCAACGTACATCGAAAAACTCGTAGGTGAAGTTCAAATACGACGATTTCTATCATGAAAGTTGGTTCCAGAGAAGAAAGTTGAAAACTTAGCAAGTTTTCAACTATTGTTACAGTCGTGTCGTCGATAACACGACTGTAACAATAGTCGTGTTTGATGAAACACGACTCATAGATGTTGCTTTTCACTCATATACGATTTTCAATATATCGTGTCTCACGGTTTTTTAACTTATTTCGGTATTTTAATGGCAGATACAGATGGAGAAGATAGTTCTTTGTTTACACTATGATGGAGTTTTTACAAATTCTGATAACTACGTGGGCGGGAAACGGAAGCTCCTGCCTATAGATACACGAGTAAAGTACCTGGAACTGTTGCAGCAAGTGGAAGAAAGATTACCGCTTAAGTCTACATCTGGTACATTAACTTTGTCATATCGTGTTGACTCTGAATACACATTTCTCCTTGAAGACGATAAAGACGTGGAGTCAATATTTATACTTCACAAGAGCAAGCAAGGCACAAATGGACTACTCCGCCTATACGTGGAGTGGACTTCTACGGGCAATAACATGGAGACTTCGACTCTCAATAAGGAAATAAACGCCAATGCAAATAAGGAGGAGGAGAGGCTACCAGAGGCAGAAGTGAGGCCGGCCAGTAAGACACCGCCGGAGAGGCCGTCCAGCCCGGGCAATAAGACACCCGCATCAGCAGTCGAAGGAGGAAGAGATGGAGACTATGCGAGGTGAGACTTCTAAGGCGCGGATACAGGCAAGTCGTGTGCTATTATAGTCGACTATAATAGTACACGACTAAAAATTTTATCGTGCCGTATGCAACACGACTATATACCTAGTCGTGTTGCATAGTACACGACTATAAATCAATTCGTGTTGCATAAGACAATACCTCATAGTACGTGCTATCGTTTTCTCAAGTCCATTCATACATCTTTTTTCCCGCAGTTTCGGAGATGGAGAAGAAGTTGAAGATGAAGAAGAAGATGAAGATGAAGATTCCATTCCAGATGAAGAAGAATTGTTGGATGAAGATGAATTACCGTGGTCTGCAAATGAGTGGGATGAGCCTCTTACAGTACCACATTTCAGCCAGTCAGATCACAGGGGAACATCGACTTCTAGAGGTCCCACGGCAGGAGACACATGTAAAGAGAAATCTGTCGCGTCGGAGGACGATGAGTATCTCAATATTGAGGGTGACGGTGGTTGGGATTGGGGGAGTTTTTTCCATATTACCTGGCGCCAAATTTAATATTCCCATATTACCAGGTTTTTCCCGTGAAATCTCATATGACCCGGAATATGGACTTGAAGTACCCAAAATGCCCTTTCTTCTATTTTTTCGTGCTAACACTGTGCGAAGAGGCGTGTTGTGTACAACACGAAAAGAGGGTGAAGTTCTCCGGCGATTTACATCGGCGACATCACCGGCGACCGGCGAGTTGGAGCGGCGATTCAACCGGCGGAATACACGGACGAGTTCGAGCCTATTCGCGTCCCCCATCTCGATATCGAGCTACCCCCCTGCTGGATTTCGACGACACGACTGAGGGAGAGTGGACAAAGGCGGCGATTTGAAGCGCATCCGTCGGGATTTCTGATCTTCAACCTTCAGAAGACCCCCGCAGCTCCCTCCGCCTGCATGCAACAGGCGGATTGACCGGATTAAGCTTCGGTTGACGGCGAGGAAGACTGTGAAAGGCACCTGCGAGGAAATCCACACATACAGACGACTAAACTGCGGTAAGTTACAACTATCCTTACTGATTTTAGTTTCATAAGGTCCGACATTTGAATTTTTAATTTTTATTATGAACTATAAAGTCGTGTCTATAGTAGACACGACTGTGTATTTAGTCGTGTCCGCGACAACACGACTTTTATATTTTCGTGTTGCACCGAGGACACTTTTCTACTGACCACTATACCTCACTCCTTGCAGATGGATAAAAAAAGAGATGAGTCTATGGAGGAAATACCATCGGAAGAGGAGGAGGATCATGATTTTGTCTTCGCACCTCGGCAGCGAAATCAGAGGGGCAGGAAAAGGAAGGCTCCGATGGACTGACCAGTGAAGAGAACATATAATGCGCGACCGGTGCTGAAGACGTGTTGTCAACCGGGAGCGATGAAAAAGTGTGCGGCCCTCCTACAGCGTCACCAAAGATGTGCCCAAGTGATCAAAGAGGCTGGTTTCGCTGTCATTTTTGAAGGTGAGGACGTTGTTGTATCTCGGAACCTCCTCAAACATTTGGTCAGGTACTGGGATGAGTCGGCGAAGGTCTTCAATATCAAGGGTAGGACGCTACATTTCACAGAGGAAGATGTTGCCCTTATCACCGGATTGCCCGCAAAGGGCGACAGAGTTGAGGTCCTCCCCTCCTTGACACGCCGACCGGAAGGTCAATTCTTCAGAAAGTACTTCGCCGCGAGGAGAGCAGACATTCCACACATTGAGGAAATGATAGACAAGCTTAGCGCGGGCGAACTAAAGATGGAAGAGGAGGACATTGCGAGGATGATCATCTGCCTCATCTTCTGCACGGTGTTGTTTCCACACAGCACTAGAGCGATTCATCCCTCTTTGTACCGTTACATTGACGACCTCCCAAGATTGAGGTCATACAATTGGGCTGGGGCTATACATAAGATGTTGGTTTCTGGTATAACCCATACCAGCCGACTAGTGGGAGCGAGATCGCAAGGAGAGTGACTGGGCGGTGGATGCCTAAATGGCGCCGCATATGTCCTTCAGGTATGTAGCAATCATAGTCTTCAATCGGGAAAAAGTCTTATACAATACCACCATATATATAGTCGTGTATTATAGAACACGACTATATTTATAGTCGTCTATGATAGAACACGACTACGTATATAGTCGTGTTCTTGACGACACGACCATAGTTCAATTCGTGTTGAACTTATAGCCGACTAAGGCAACCGCGCATTGTTATAATGTTTTCATCTGTTTAATATGCAGATTTGGTTTTTCGAGCACACGACAATCTTCCATCCTGTCATGGGCCCTACCAGCCCACGGGCGAAAAGATGGCCAGGAAGTGGGGCCCTCATTACAGAGGTGAAGAAAGGTGCACAGAAGAAGCACCGCATGGCCGACTATTGGACGGGAGTGTTCCACAATCTTCAAATAGGGGAGGAACTCGTCGACGTAATCAGCCCCATGGCCGGAGAGGCATATCTCCTTGCTACGTCAACCTCAGGGGCCCCTCCTCCACGACGGCAGAGGCCGGAGAGGCCGGAATTGAAGAGGACTCCCAACCAACCTGGCTCCACTTCCTCGAGGATGGCTGCCCAGTCGACTGCAACTGCAATGGGCCGATTGGAGGGTGCCCTTCAGGGCATACAGTCACTAATTGAGATAGCTCTGTCTTCCTATGAGGAGATGGGAAGGAGAGTCGGACCTCTGCGAGAGATTCTCCACTCTATGAAGTCCTCTGCCCCCTCAGCGTCAATGCTGTTAGAAGGTCAGATCTTTAAGCATCCGAAGGAGGAGATGACTGACGAGCCGACGAAGGAGCCGAGGAAGCGCCCCGAAATGGAGCGAAAGAAGTCATCGGTGCATCAGATGGAGCCGAAGAAGCGGCCCCAAATGGAGCCACAATCGTCATCAGTGCATCAGATGGACCCAATGAAGCGGCCCCGTGAAAAGGAGCATAAGAAGAACACTCCTATTGGTATGCGGACAAAGGAGCTGGCAAGGAAGTCACATCTGGATTCGACGAAATGGGGTAAAGGTAAGTTGTAGACGATAATTTATTTTTTCGTGCCCCATTATACACGACTACTATATTTGTCGTCTTTCATTATACACGACTATGTGGTTTATCGTGTTGCATATAACACGACTATGTTTTTTATCGTGCTGCTACTACCGACATGAAGAAGTAAAATGTCATTTTAGCTCCCATCAAACGCGAGGATGAGGAAGACAAGATTGAACGGGCTGCAAAGAGATCCTCTGCCAAGATGTTTTTGAAGAAGCTCCAACCAGAATTCAAGGAAGATATGGAGCGTGCAGAAGTCGAGTCCCGTCCGACGTCCAGACGGGACCTATTCCCCCCTGGTGTAGTGATAAGGAAGCGAATGAGGACTGTCTCCTCCGGGGAATTGCAGCGGATTAGAGAAGAGGACCATATACGGAGAATGGCGGAGGAGCAGCAAAGAAGGAATAGGTCCCCTCAGCCGAAAGCCGACTCCGAACAAACCATATCCGATCAACAAGCGACCTCCATCATCGATGAGGTCATCTCTTCCATATGGTAGTCGGATATCGAAACCGTCAAGGAGGAGGTGAAGGAGGATGTGAAGGGCGGGGACGTCGAAGAGGAGGAGGTGAAGGCGGATGCTCTGGAGAAGGAGACGAAGGAGGAGGAGGGGAAGGAGGAGGAGGGGAAGGAGGAGGAGGTGCAGGCGGACGAAGAGGCGATGGAGGAGGAGAAGACGGAGGAAGTGAAGGAAGAGGAGACTGATGAGGAGAAGGCGAGGGAGGAGGAGGAGGTCGTGGAGGGCACTGGCTTAACCGCATCACAGCCGGTTGACGTCGATGTCCTCCTAACCCCTCAAAAGTCTGTAATTGCACTCCCCGACAACTATGCCGATTCGGAGTTATGCTTCGACATGGGGGCATTGTTAGAGCGGGATAGAGTGGCAATAGATGGATGGATCGCCAATCCGAGGAAGGCTTATCCAATCCCAACGCTATGTGATGACGACTATTTATCCCTCCTACAAACAACAGAAATAAACACCAATGTAAGTAAACCTATGCTCCTCATATCTTTTTGTAGACGTAAAGTCGGTATTCGAAGACACGACTTTGCGCGTAGTCGTGTCTGTGAAATACACGACTATACGCATAGTCGTGTCTATCGAGGACACGACTAGCATGAACATCGTATATATAGAATAATCGACTTTGTTTTGGAAGTTGTATGTTGCCTTACCGAACTGTAATGACTCTTGTGGATTTTTTCCATAGGTTATAGATGCGTTTTTAAGTCTGTTGAGCCAGCGCAATGAGAGAAACCCGATGAAATATCCGTGGGCATTTTTTGGTTGCCACGCATTCAAAGAGATATTCGACAACGTAAGTGTTCCCTGCATAAGGAGTGATAAGTAATTAAGTATGATATTACGAGCATCGTTGTCTAAATCTCTTTCGCTTTCGCAGGAGCACCAGGAAGGGGGAAATAATGCCAAATTGGTTAAAAAGCTCGGGAGGATGCTGGACGGCTTGAACAAGAACATGTTCTACGCATTTTTCCCAATCCGCACCGGCTCCCACTTCTGCCTCGTGTATGTCAATTTCCCGCACTGTGTATGACGCTTCTACAACCCGCTGTCTGGCAGATCCCAATTATATCCGCATCACAGAAAAGCTGCTGACAAATTCACACAGTTCATGAACGTTGTGATGGCAGGCAAGCTGGGGTGGTTTGGTTTACTAGACTGGAAGATGACTCAGATAACCAAAGCGTCGTGGCAACAAAATTCGAAAGACTGTGGCATCTTCATCATGATGTACGTCGCGCATTTGGTGTCCAATGTGAACCCACCGGAGTTTGATCAGTCCACAATCACACGACTGTGGCGACCAGTCATCGCTTCAACCTTGATTCGGGGGGTTATTAACAGCGAGTTTGACGACGATTCCGGACAAGGCACAAAAGATGCTGTCACAGTTGCAGGTTTTTTGCGGCTTCCGGATAAAGAATAACTTCAAATTCATTTTATTCACATTATTTTAATGTACAAAGTTCATTTGCTGTAAATACCGTACTCTTTCACTGTACAAAGTTCATTTTAATGTACAAAGTTCACATACTTCCAATTTTTTTTGACTCTCGCCGACTATGTAGACAAAATATCGCAAGCATGAATGTGAATACGGCCTTCATACAACAGGTTAGTTTCATATAATCGTCTCTGATGGAAAACGACTACGCATATAATCGTCTCTGGTACAACATGATTACGTATATAATCGTCTCTAATTCAACACGACTTTATATGTAGTCTTGTTTCACAATACACGACAGTATAGATGATAATTTGGGTAGGCCGTCTGCGCTATACAAGAATTTGACTACATCCTAAGTGAAGAATGGTGGGGGCTGAGGTAAACCGGAGCGGCGTACATCCGCTGTCTCGTTCGTACACAGTTTGCCTTGTTGCGGAAGTTTTCGTTTCCTGCGCGTCCGATGTTCTTTCGGAACCGGGCTGTTAGTGCACTTTGTACGGTTGTGTCCAACTTCACGACAATTCCCACATTTCGCACGTGGCCTTGCAGGTGGATCGGGCTGTGACTCAATTCTCTTTGTCTTTCTCCTGCCCTTCTTTGGAGCTTCAAGCCTTGGCGGTTCGCATTTAAATAAAACACCGCAATTTCCCCACTGACTTCTGTCTAAAGTAGGGAACACTACTTATTCGTACGTGCTGCGGTACGTACTTGCGCAGTACCACTTCTCACAATATTCTACCGCTTCCAGACTCCTCTCATCAATACATGCCATGGCGTGCTTGCATGGAAGTCCCATGCTCTGGAAGAAGCCGCATGTGCATGTTCTATTCGTAAGGTCAACAACATCCTGATGCGAAAACATGAACAACATCAGTGTCTTCGAAGGATACTCGTGTCGTCGAAGACACGACTGTATGACTAGTCGTGTCTTCGACGACACGACTTTGTTATAGTCGTCTCTTACAGAAAACAAATTTATGCTTACCACATGGTATAAAGATGTCACTTCAAACTGCCGTAATGATCGGGGTTGAACTCGAACTGTTCCAGCACTCTGATTCCTCATCTGATTGATATGATTCTGTGCATATTTTGTTAACGGAGTCGGTAGGCCGTTTGCTTCTATTCGGCGTCTCTGAAAATGGACGCTTGTGGTCGCCCGCGTTTGCTCGATCAACCGAGTTATTGGCCAAAACCTTGCCTTTATAAGCATATTATTTACACTTTCTGACGCGTTCGACGTGAGAGTGCCGTACCTTTTACCCGGATATTCTACGTTCGCCCAATGTGTTTTCGGAATATTGTCAACATATTTCCAGGCCGCCTCATTGTGTTCCTTCATCTTCTCCATCGTAGCGCCGAATTCTGGTTTCCTGAAGCATTTTGCAGCTCGGAATAGAAGTTCCTTCAGGTACTTATCCTTCCAAGTATTAAGCATATTTGCGGCCATATGCCGTAGGCAAAACCCATGGTGAGCCTCGGGAAAGACATCGGCGACCGCTCTCAGAAGGCCCTTCTGTCTATCAGAGACAATAGTGTCCAGGGATGCCGGGGGGTCCGTAAAGAGAAAACATTTAAGTAAGGTGAGGAACCACGTCCTGTACAAGTGAGAGACAAGCATATTAAACATAGAATGCTTCAGGTTGTTACAAGGTCGTCAATAAGCAAAAGACGACTGTATGAGTAGTCGTGTTTTCGACGACACGAATGTGTGCCCAGTCGTGTCGTGCAAAACACGACTATTAGAATAGTCGTCTTTCCTGGTTCTAAACTTACCACGTTTTGATATTCTCTTTATCCACAATTGCATATGCAAGACACATTAATTGTTGATTGCCGTCGATTGCTGTAGCAACCAATAATACTCCAGGGTACTTTCCTTTTAGGAATGTTCCATCAAGCGTGAGCAACGGTCTCAGTGTTCTTCGGAATGCTCTTGCAACCGGGCCGAACATCCAAAACACACGTCTGAAGTCGTAGCCGGCTAACTCAATTGGGATATCAGGTATATCAGCTGATCTTTCTATGACCACATGTGTACCTGCGTTAGACCGCTCTAATTCCCTTCCGTAATGTGGCAAAATACGATAAGCGTCTTCAGGGTTGCCATCGATCAATCGGATCAATTCCTCTTTTGCCCTCCATGCCCTTTTATAGTTGACTGTGACGCCCCAATGCTTCTCAATATATTGTTGGATATTTGAGATTTTTATGGAGTTTGAATCCTTATGGAGGCCATGACACTTCCTCGCAATCCAGAGGTGAGAAGGCAATGGATGATCTTTCGAACTTAGAGAAGTGTCACATGTATGCCGTTCTTCCCTCCTTGTTACGCTGACTCCATCAAGTCTTTTCGACGCTCGTATGTACCACTTGCACCCCGAAACCTTGCAACTTGCAGCGAATGTGCCCTTGCTCTCATCCGCTACTTTGAACATGAACTTCCTCTTGATTGCCAGATCAGTTAGAACCATCTTGAACTGCTTGACGCTTTCGAATCTAGCCCCTAAGTTAAGTTGTGCCTCGTAGTCTTCTGCTTGCAAACTTCCGGTCAACATCGTCTCCTCTTCACAATGTTTTGAAGGACCGGCCTGTGCAGAATAGGTACCCCAATCCCAACCACCATCACCCTCAATATTGAGATAGTCATCGTCCTCCGACGCGACAGATTTCCCTTTACATGTGTCTCCTGCCGTGGGACCTCTAGAAGTTGATGTTCCCGTGTGATATGGCTGGCTGAAATGTGGTACTGTAAGAGGCTCATCCCACTCATCTGCAGACCACGGTAATTCATCTTCATCCAACAATTCTTCTTCATCTGGACTGGAATCTTCATCTTCATCTTCTTCTTCATCTTCACCTTCTCCATCTCCGAAACTGCGGGAAAAAACATGTATGAATGGACTTGACAAAACGATAGCACGTACTATGAGGTATTGTTTTATGCAACACGAATTGATTTATAGTCGTCTACGATTTAACACGACTAGGTATATAGTCGTGTTCAATACGGCACGATAAAATTTTTAGTCGTGTACTATTATAGTCGACTATAATAGCACACGAGTTGCCTGTATCCGCGCCTTAGAAGTCTCACCTCGCATAGTCTCCATCTCTTCCTCCTTCGACTACTGATGCGGGTGTCTTATTGCCCGGGCTGGACGGCCTCTCCGGCGGTGTGTTACTGCCCGGCATCACTTCTGCCTCTGGTAGCCTCTCCGGCGGTGTGTTACTGGCCGGCATCACTTCTGCCTCTAGTAGCCTCTCGGCCGGGCTGTTATTCGCATTGGCATTTATTTCCTTATTGAGAGTCGATGTCTCCATGTTATTGCCCGTAGAAGTCCACTCCACGTACAGGCGGAGTAGTCCATTTGTGCCTTGCTTGCTCTTGTGAAGTATAAATATTGACTCCACGTCTTTATCGTCTTCAAGGAGAAATGTGTATTCTTCAGATTCAACATGATATGACAAAGTTAATGTACCAGGTGTAGACTTAAGCGGTAATATTTCTTCCACTAGCTGCAACAGTTCCAGGTACTTTACTCGTGTATCTATAGGCAGGAGCTTCCGTTTCCCGCCCACGTACTTAGCAGAATTCGTCAAAACTCCATCGTAGTGTAAACAAAGAACTATCTTCTCCATCCGTACCTGAAATTAAAAAACTGAAATAAGTTAAAAATCCGTGAGACACGATATATTGAAAACCGTATATGAGTGCAACGTCTATGAGTCGTGTTTCATCAAACACGACTATTGTTACAGTCGTGTTGTCGACGACACGACTGTAACAATAGTTGAAAACTTGCTAAATTTTGAACTTTCTTCTCTGGAACCAACTTTCATGATAGAAATCGTTGTATTTTAACTTCACCTACCAGTTTTTCGATGTACCTTGCCTCCGTTGAAGTTGTTTTCCAATACCCGATCTTTCCCGCTCGTTTTCCCGCTTGTTGCCGCGAAGATGACCTTTTCGGAGTTCGACGGCGCCAGCGCCGGCGATGATATGGGCGGAGCGGCCGGACGGAACGCCTTCTTCTCCGACTAACGGCAGCTTCTCCGGGTAGTCGCTCCCTTTCCGGGTAATATGGAAAACCAAAGTGTGGGTGCCTTATACCTAAAACTAAGGGCATTTCGGGTACTTTTCGGGTCATATGGAAGGAAGAAAAGGATTCTGGGTAATATGAGAAACCGGTGTTGGGCGCCAGGTCAGACGTAAAAAGCCCGGATTGGGGTACCTATTCTGCACAGGCCGGTCCTTCAAAACATTGTGAAGAGGAGACGATGTTGACCGGAAGTTTGCAAGCAGAAGACTACGAGGCACAACTTACCTTAGGGGCTAGATTCGAAAGCGTCAAGCAGTTCAAGATGGTTCTAACTGATCTGGCAATCAAGAGGAAGTTCATGTTCAAAGCAGCGGATGAGAGCAAGGGCACATTCGCTGCAAGTTGCAAGGTTTCGGGGTGCAAGTGGTACATACGAGCGTCGAACAGACTTGATGGAGTCAGCGTAACAAGGAGGGAAGAACGGCATACATGTGACACTTCTCTAAGTTCGAAAGATCATCCATTGCCTTCTCACCTCTGGATTGCGAGGAAGTGTCATGGCCTCCATAAGGATTCAAACTCCATAAAAATCTCAAATATCCAACAATATATTGAGAAGCATTGGGGCGTCACAGTCAACTATAAAAGGGCATGGAGGGCGAAAGAGGAATTGATCCGATTGATCGATGGCAACCCTGAAGACGCTTATCGTATTTTGCCACATTACGGAAGGGAATTAGAGCGGTCTAACGCAGGTACACATGTGGTCATAGAAAGATCAGCTGATATACCTGATATCCCAATTGAGTTAGCCGGCTACGACTTCAGACGTGTGTTTTGGATGTTCGGCCCGGTTGCAAGAGCATTCCGAAGAACACTGAGACCGTTGCTCACGCTTGATGGAACATTCCTAAAAGGAAAGTACCCTGGAGTATTATTGGTTGCTACAGCAATCGACGGCAATCAACAATTAATATGTCTTGCATATGCAATTGTGGATAAAGAGAATATCAAAACGTGGTAAGTATAGAAGCAGGAAAGACGACTATTCTAACAGTCGTGTTTTGGACGACACGACTGGGCACACATTCGTGTCTTCGAAAACACGACTACTCATACAGTCATGTTTTGTTTATAGACGACCTTGTAACAACCTGAAGCATTCTGTGTTTAATATGCTTGTCTCTCACTTGTACAGGACGTGGTTCCTCACCTTACTAAAATGTTTTCTCTTTACGGACCCCCCGGCCTCCCTGGACACTATTGTCTCTGATAGACAGAAGGGCCTTCTGAGAGTGGTCGCCGATGTCTTTCCCGAGGCCCACCATGGGTTTTGCCTAAGGCATATGGCCGCAAATATGCTTAATACTTGGAAGGATAAGTACCTGAAGGAACTTCTATTCCGAGCTGTAAAATGCTTCAGGAGACCAGACTTCGATGCAACCATGGAGAAGATGAAGGAACACAATGAGGCGGCCTGGAAATATGTTGACAATATTCCGAAAACACATTGGGTGAACGTAGAATATCTGGGTAAAAGGTACGACACTCTCACGTCGAACGCGTAAGAAAGTGTAAATAATATGCTTCTAAAGGCAAAGTTTTGGCCAATAACTCAGTTGATCGAGCAAACGCGGGCGACCACAAGCGTGCTACCGACTCCATTAACAAAATATGCACAGAATCATATCAATCAGATGAGGAATCAGAGTGCTGGAACAGTTCGAGTTCAACCGCTATCATTACGGCAGTTTGAAGTGACATCTTTATACCATGTGGTAAGCATAAATTCGTTTTCTATAAGATACGACTATAACAAAGTCGTGTCGACGAATACACGACTACTCATACAGTTGTGTCGTCGCATGCACGACTAGTCATACAGTCGTGTCTTCGACGACACGAGTATTCTTGGAAGACACTGATGTTGTTCATGTTTTCGCATCAGGATGTTGTTGACCTTACGAATAGAACCTGCACATGTGGCTTCTTCCAGAGCATGGGACTTCCATGCAAGCACGCCATGGCATGTATTGATGAGAGGAGTCTGGAAGCGGTAGAATATTGTGAGAAGTGGTACTACGTAAGTACGTACCGCAGCACGTACGAAGAAGTAGTCTTTTCTACTTTAGACAGAAGTCAGTGGGGGAATTACGAGGTTTTATTTAAATGCGAACCGCCCATGGTTGAAGCTCCAAAGAAGGGCAGGAGAAAGACAAAGAGAATTGAGTCACAGCCCGAGCCACCTGCAAGGCCACGTTCGAAATGTGGGAATTGTCGTGAAGCTGGTCACAACCATACAAAGTGCACCAACAGCCCGGTTCCGAAAGAAAATCGGTCGCGCATGAAACGAACACTTCCGCAACAAGGCAAACTGACTACGAACGAGACTTCGCATGTACGCCGCTCTGGCTTACCTCAGCCCCCACCATTCTTCACTTAGGATGTAGTCAAATTCTTGTATAACGCATATTAACTTCTACCAAAATGTACGCCGGTAAAGATAAAGAAAATCAGAAATGAAAAACAATCTTTCGACTCGACTATCTATACTGTCGTGTATTGTGAAACACGACTATATATAAAGTCGTGTTGCATCAGAGACGATTATATACGTAGTCGTGTTGTATGAAGGCCGTATTCAAAGTCATGTTTGCGATATTTTGCCTACATCTGGTATGCGTCAAAAAAAGAATTGGAATTATTTGAAAGAGAACTGTACAACAAGGTGTCAAAAATGAATTCGAATTATTTGAAAGAGTACGGTATTTACAGCAAATGCACTTTGTACAATAAAATAATGTGAATAAAATGAAATCTAATTTATTCTTTATCCGGAAGCCGCATAAAACCCGCAATTGTGACGGCATCTTTTGTGCCTTGTCCGGAATCGTCGTCAAACTCGCTGTTAATAACCCCCCGAATCAAGGTTGAAGCGATGACTGGTCGCCATAGTCGTGTAATTGTTGACTGATCAAACTCCGGTGGGTTGACATTGGACGCCAAGTGCGCGACGTACATCATGATGAAGATGCCACAGTCTTTCGAATTCTGTTGCCACGGTGCTTTGGCTATCTGAGTCATCTTCCAGTCTAGCAAACCAAACCACCCCAGCTTGCCTTCCATCACAACATTCATGAACTGCGTGAATTTGTCAGCAGCTTTTCTGTGATGCGGATATAATTAGGATCTGCCAGACAGCGGGTTGTAGAAGCGCCATACACAGTGCGGGAAATGTACATACACGAGGCAGAAGTGGGAGCCGGTGCGGATTGGGAAAAAATGCGTAGAACATGTTCCTGTTCAAGCCGTCGAGCATCCTCCCGAGCTTTTTAACCAATTTGGCATTATTTCCTCCTTCCTGGTGCTCCTGCGAAACCGCAAGAGAGTTAGACAACGATGCTCGTAATATCATACTTAATTACTTATCACTCCTTATGCAGGGAACACTTACGTTGTCGAATATCTCTTTGAATGCGTGGCAACCAAAAAATGCCTACGGATATTTCATCCGGTTTCTGTCATTGCGCTGGCTCAACAGACTTAAAAACGCATCTATAACCTATGAAAAAACATCCACAGGAGTCATAACACTCGAAGTAAGGCAACATACAACTTCTAATTAAAAGTCGATTATTCTATATATACGATTTATATGATAGTCGTGTCGTCGATAGACACGACTATGCGTATAGTCGTGTGTTGCGAAGACATGACTACGCGCAAAGTCGTGTCTTCGAATACCGACTTTACGTCAACAAAAACATATGAGGAGCATAGGTTTACTTACATTGGTGTTTATTTCTGTTGTTTGTAGGAGGGATACATAGTCGTCATCACATAGCGTTGGGATTGGATAAGCCTTCCTCGGATTGGCGATCCATCCATTTATTGCCACTCTATCCCGCTCTAACAATACCCCCATGTCGAAGCATAACTCTAAATCGGCATAGTTGTCGGGGAGTGCAATTACAGACTTACACTTTTGAGGGGTTAGGAGGACATCGACGTCAACAGGCTGGGATGCGGTTAAGCCAGTGCCCTCCGCCACCTCCTCCTCATCCCTCGCCTCCTCCTCCTCAGCCTCCTCTTCCTTCACCTCCTCCGTCTTCTCCTCCTCCATCGCCTCTTCGTCGGCCTGCACCTCCTCCTCCTTCCCCTCCTCCTCCTTCGGCTCCTCCTCCTTCCCCTCCTCCTCCTCCCCCTCCTTCTCCAGAACATCTGCCTTCACCTCCTCCTCGTCGACATCCCCGTCCTTCACATCCTCCTTCACCTCCTCCTTGACGGTTTTGATATCCGACTGCTGTAAGGAAGAGATGACCTCATCGATGATAGAGGTCGCTTGTCGATCGGATATGGTTTGTTCGGAGTCGGCTTTCGGCTGAGGGGACCTATTCCTTCTTTCCTGCTCCTCCGCCATTCTCCGTATATGGTCATCTTCCCTAATCCTCTGCAATTCCCTCGCGGAGACAGTCCTCATTCGCTTCCTTACCACTACACCATGGGGGAATAGGTCCCGTCTGTACGTCGGATGGGACTCGACTTCTGCACGCTCCATATCTTCGTTGAATTCTGGTTGGAGCTTCTTCAAAAACAACTTGGCAGGGAATCTCTTTGTAGCCCGTTCAAGCTTGTCTTCCTCATCCGCGCGTTTGATGGGAGCTAAAATGACATTTTACTTATTCATGTCAGTAGTAGCAGCACGATAAAAAACATAGTCGTGTTGTATGAAACACGATAAACCACATTGTCGTGTATCATTAAACACGACAAATATAATAGTCATGTACCATGGGGCACAAAAAAATAAATAATCGTCTACAACTTACCTTTACCCCATTTCATCGAATCCAGATGTGACTTCCTTGCCAGCTCCTTTGTCCGCATACCAATCGGAGTGTTCTTCTTATGCTTCTTGTCACGGGGCCGCTTCTTTGGCTCCATCTGATGCACCGATGACTTCTGTGGCTCCATTTGGGGCCGCTTCTTTGGCTCCATCTGATGCACCGATGACTTCTTTGGCTCCATTTGGGGCCGCTTCTTTGGCTCCTTTGTCGGCTCTTCAGTCATCTCCTCCTTCGGATGCTCAAAGATCTGACCTTCTAACAGCATTGACGCTGAGGCGGCAGAGGCCTTCATAGAGTGGGGAACCTCTCGCAGAGGTCCGACTCTCCTTCCCATCTCCTCATACGAAGACAGAGCTATCTCAATTAGTGACTGTATGCCCTGAAGGGCACCCTCCAATCGCCCCATTGCAGTTGCAGTGGACTGGGCAGCCGTCCTCGAGGAAGTGGAGGCAGGTTGGTTGGGAGTCCTCTTGGTTTTCGGCCTCTCCGGCCTCTGCCGTCGTTGAAGAGGGGCCCCTGAGGTTGACGAAGCAAGGAGAGATGCCTCTCCGGCCATGGGGCTGATTACGTCGACGAGTTCCTCCCCTACTTGAAGATTGTGGAACACTCCCGTCCAATAGTCGGCCATACGGTGCTTCTTCTGTGCACCTTTCTTCACCTCTGTAATGAGGGCCCCACTTCCTAGACACCTTTTCGCCCGTGGGCTGGTAGGGCCCATGACAGGGTGGAAGATTGTCGTGTGCTCGAAAAACCAAATCTGCATAGTAAACAGATGAAAACATTATAACAATGCGTGGTTGCCTTAGTCGACTATAAGTTGAACACGAATTGAACTATGGTCGTGTCGTAAAGAACACGACTATATACCTAGTCGTGTTGCATCATACACGACTATAAATATAGTCGTGTTTCATAATACACGACTATATATATAGTGGTATTGTATAAGACTTTTTCCCGATCGAAGACTATGAATGCTACATACCTGAAGGACATATGCGGCGCCATTTAGGCATCCACCGCCCAGGCACTCTCCTTGCGATCTCGCACCCACTAATCTGCTGGTATGGGTTATACCAGAAACCAACATCTTATGTATAGCCCCAGCCCAATTGTATGACCTCAATCTTGGGAGGTCGTCAATGTAACGGTACAAAGAGGGATGAACCGCTCTAGTGCTGTGTGGAAACAGCACCGTGCAGAAGAGGAGGCAGATGATCATCCTCGCAATGTCCTCCTCTTCCATCTTCAGTTCGCCCGCGCTAAGCTTGTCTATGATTTCCTCAATATGTGGAATTTCCGCTCTCCTCGCGGCGAAGTACTTTCTGAAGAATTGACCTTCCGGTCGGCGTGTCAAGGAGGGGAGGACCTCAACTCTTTCGCCCTTTGCGGGCAATCCGGTGATAAGTGCAACATCTTCCTCTGTGAAATGTAGCGTCCTACCCTTGATATTGAAGACCTTCGCCGACTCATCCCAGTACCTGACCAAATGGTCGAGGAGGTTCCGAGATACAACTACGTCCTCACCTTAAAAAATGACTGCGAAACCAGCATCTTTGATCACTTGGGCACATCTTTGGTGATGCTGTAGGAGGGCCGCACACTTTTTCATCACTCCCGGTTGACAACACGTCTTTAGCGCCGGTCGCGCATTATATGTTCTCTTCACTGGTCGGTCCATCGGAGCCTTCCTTTTCCTGCCCCTCTGATTTCGCTGTCGAGGTGCCAAGACAAAATCATGATCCTCCTCTTCTTCCGATGGTATTTCCTCCATAGACTCATCTCTTTTTTTATCCATCTGCAAGGAGTGAGGTATAGTGGTCAGTAGAAAAGTCTCCTCAGTGCAACACGAAAAGATAAAAGTCGTGTCGTCGCGTACACGACTAAATACAAAGTCGTGTATGTTACAGACACGACTTTCTAGTTCATAGTAAAAATTTAAAATTAAAATGTCGGACCTTATGAAACTAAAATCAGTAAGGATTGTTGTAACTTACTGCAGTTTAGTCGTCTGTATGTGTGTATTTCCTCGCAGGTGCTTTTCACAGTCTTCCTCGCCGTCAACCGAAGCTCAATCCGGTCAATCTGCCGGTTGCATGCAGACGGAGGGAGCCGCGGGGGAGCTCAGAAGGTTGAAGATCAGAAATACCGACGTATGCGCTTCAAATCGCCGCCTTTGTCCACTCTCCCTCAGTCGTGTCGTCGAAATCCAGCAGGGGGGCAGCTCGATATCGAGATGGGGGACGCGAATAGGCTCGAACTGGTCCGTGTATTCCGCCAGTTGAATCGCCGCTCGAACTCGCCGGTCACCGGTGACGTCGCCGATGTATATCGCCGGAGAACTTCACACTTTTTTCGTGTTGTACACAACACGCCTCTTCGCACAGTATTAGCACGAAAAAATAGAAGAAAGGGTATTTTGGGTACTTCAAGTCTAGATTCCGGGTCATATGAGATTTCACGGAAAAAACCTGGTAATATGGGAATATCAAATTTGGCGCCAGGTAATATGGAAAAAACTCTAAATGCATATATTGGTCCAACCAACCTACTATGCCGCAATTTACTTGCAGCATCCTTTTCAAAAGGTTTTCTTTTTGCAGTTGTCATGTAATTACGTAAAGTTACGTGAAGTAGCTCTGCCAATTAGGGTGTTACAAGAAGTAGCCTGGGTGATATGTCCTGAGATAAACGTAATAGAATTAATTAAACAATGTGTTGATATAAATAGGTGTGCAATGGGAAGCAATGGAAGACTGAGTTAGTTTGACTATGAATAGTTTAGAATTAATCATGTTACCTTCTTTAATTCTAGCTTTCCTCCCCTTTCTCCCACGATGAGTCCGTCTCTCAAGACAGATGTAGTATGTGCTAAAGTTTTTTTTTAAATACCAAATTTTGTAATATTCATTTGTCTATGTATTCACTAAATATTTTTTTTTTGCTAGCTAGAAAAATAATTTGATTCATTATAGTGCACTCATCAAGAGGTATTGCTATTACTAAACTGTGATTTCATTTCTTAGCAACTCAATATCTAATTCTCATAATAGATCTGAGTGCATGTATTTGTTTTCATGTATCGAACAGTTCATTTCAATTTTTGTCCCATGTTAATTCTTGTTTCGTTTTTAAATAGCTCAAGAAAATTTGACAGTGCAAACAGATGAATCAAGTGAAGCAGTTCCAGACATGCAAAGCTCCAAAGATCCGGCATGGAAATATTGTACTCCAATGAGTGAAAACAAAAAATAAGTTAAATGCAATTATTGTGGAAAGAGTACGTGGGGAGGCATAAATTGTTCAAGTATCATTTAGTGAGGATAAAAGGGAATTCAAAAAGTTGTACTAAGGCAGTAGATGATGCTTATGTATTTATGAAGAACCACTTAAAAGAGTTTGAGGTCGATAAGGAATAGTGAAAACAACGTGAAAGTGACTTTAGTCAACTAGATACTATGAAGTACTCGAGATTCAAGAAGGAGCGGCGAATAATGCTAAGTGGCAGAAAGCAAGGAGTAGTACTCAACTATTGATCAAGACTGGTATGAATCTTTTGGGACATTGAATTCTGATCTGAAAGTGGGTATTAAATTAGTAAGTAGGTGAGTATGTCAAATTAGTAAGTAAGTGAGTTTCTTGTAACCGTTAGATCAAGATCCAACAGCTAAGACTTAAATTAGCCTCATATAAATAAATTATATGAGAGCGATCTCATTTAAACTTTCTCTTTTTGATATTAAATAGTCGAAGTAGTCGCAAGGATTAGTGGATAGAGTAAAAGGGTTGATAAATATAATCTACAGTGCAGTGCGCTGTAGGGCCACTGATCTGATGACTGCCAACCTTATCAAGTAATTTCCAAAGAATTTCAATCTACCAAGTAAAACATGTCTCACATGCTCACCTTCAATCTCCCGAAAAGTTGCTCCCTTGAAGCTGCTATCTATCAGTTTCTAAAGCCATAGATTTCCTATAAAGCATGGCTGATCTTCATTGGCGTGTTCAATGGTCGTCCGACGAGAAAGAGGAAGGTCTTAGTTGGAACCATTGTGAGCCAATTGATGGGAGGAATGAAGATCCAACTGCTCGTAGGCAGGAGAGATAGAGGTTTTTAGAAGCCAGCAATGGAGCCTCATTGGCGGGCGATATGAAGCGGCTGAGGAAGAATTCAGAACAGTAGGCTGAATGGGGAAAGAGGTTTTACTGGCCTAATGGCCCGAGGGGTATTTCTGTAATCAGGTTATTTTCACTTTTCAAGCCTGTTTATAACATAGCCACTGATTGGATCGGACGGCTAGAAAAACGCACGGATGAAAAACAAAAAATTCTCCTCATATTCATGATCTTGATGATGACCTATTCACTTGAGATAGTACAAATCTCTTGCTTGAAAATAGATTACAGGCGCTGAGAGAACATAAATATGCATGACATATAAAATGCAAACCTTATAAATCACAACATAAGACATTATTCAATTAACACCCAATGTAACCCAATAGGAGAGTAAATTTAGCACTTTGTCATCCCTAATTGCCGTAGAGATGAGAAGGAAGGCGCGGAGTACACATAACTTCCAATGGAGTTGCTTTGGGCAGAGTTAGTACAAATCCGCCTACCCGACCCAAATGGAATAAGTTCAAAGTGCTGCCCCCTAACATCCACATCTGCATGTTCGGTGAGGAACCGCTCAGGACGGAACTTTTCCGGGTCCGGCCAAATGGTCGGATTGCGGTGGATCTTCCAAAGGTTTACCATCAAACGGGTCCCGGCTGGAACATGATAGCCACCAATTTGGCAGTCTTGCATGGACTCGTGTGGTAGTGAAAGTGGTGCAGCCGGGCAAAGCCGCAGTGTCTCTTTAACAATGGCTTGGAGGTATGGCAGGTTCTTTATGTCTGACTCTTGTACATTTCTTTCCTTGCCCACATAAGTGTCCAATTCTATTTGGGCTTTTTCTAGGACATGACGATTGTTCATCAACATCGTCAGGGCCCATGTCATGGTATCGGCAGTTGTGTCCGTGCCCGCAAGGATTAGTGCCTGTCACAAATAATCATAAACAGAAGTTAAGAAATAAATATCTTTAGGCACAAGAAATTGGCATGGTAATGTGTAGTGAGTTATGTATACTGAAAATTTGGATATACCAAAAAATATATCTGCACTCGAGCTCACGTGCGTTGTTGTATGCCGGATGCATAGAACTTTGAGATTCGGTGATATGGGTTAATACATGCGCGCTATTGGATCTTGATTTGACAGCTTGCAATGCTCCAAATGCGTGCACAACAGCATGCTCCAGGTTCATACTAATAGGTCTCTTCATTTTATTGAACTTCAATCACTATGATGCTTATTAAATAAATGCCCAAGAATCTCACTGTATTGAGCTAACACATGTATACCCAAAAAAAAGTAGAAAAAATCTAACTTATATTGATTAAATAATTTGTTATATATTGAAAATGTGCTCCTTCTTCACCAGACAAGCTTTTTTTTTGGATAATTATTCATCAGACCATCTTAGTATTTATTGAAAGTAAAAAATGTAATAAATGATTGTATTTTCTAATTAAATGCTACAGAAGAGTATAATATGTGTAACAAAATCGGGACAGAATGGAAAGAGTTTATATGAGCGCGCATTGGCGTAAGCTGGGATGATCTCATCCGTCGCCTCACATGCACAGGGCACACGGTGGGTAGTGATTCAAACCTGCCTGCCCACTGTATTAATGATGGCCACCGGATGGAAATCTGACGGCGTAGATGGTCTTGGTTCATGCTGACGCATGTGAACCTGGGCTTATATAAACAAGACTCTTTATTTGACCTCATAAAATTAATTCTTCACCAAGTAAAAAGTAAATAAACTTACCAGTGCGACCGCCTTGATGATCATAATCTGTGAATTTCGTCTCCTCCATTGTTGATAACATTACATCAATGAAATCCTGGTCTGTAGTATGCTTTCCGGACATTCTCTTCACCTTATGTTCTTGTAGCCATGTTGACATGACCATGTCCATCTGCATGGCCGTTTCTTTCATTGCCCTAATATTCCCACCTATGTCCAACCACTCGAGCCAAGGAATTGCATCTGAAACCACAAAGATTCCCATAAAATAGAAAAAACTAGCCATCTTTTCTGTAAACTTTCTGGCCTCCTTTTCATCTTCCACATTAGCCCCAAAAAACCTCTTTCCAGCTATATTCATGACCACATTATTGAAACTGAGGTCTCCAAACCACTGCTTCATCTCAACTTTAATTGGTTGGCTATCATTTCTGATGCACCTCAGATACAAGTCCTTGATGCACAAATCAACTTCTGTGGTGCGTACATGCTTTAACAGTTCAAGCCGATGAGCTGAAAGAAGTCCAAGAGTAGAAATTTTCTTGACCTCCCTCCAGTAGGAACCGTAGAAGGCGAATCCGATCATGGCGTAATCGTAGGCAAGGTACTTTGCTGCAGCATATGTGCTTCTACTAGCAAATATCTTATCATTAGTAGAGAAGCATTCCTTGGCTAATTCACAGCTACTCACCACAAGAGTCCTCTTTGAACCAATCCAGAGAGTAAATATTGGCCCATATTTGTCAGCTAGGTCTGATAGGGTTATGGTCAGTGGCTGATTTGTACCAAGTTTGTGAAGGTGACCAATAATGGGTAAATGGCCGGCAGGGGTTGGTGCTTCTCTTATTTCACATCTGTTATGACTTTTAGGCCGCGATGGCCATAGAGAATAGAGAAGGAATAAGGCTAGAAGGGCAGAGATGGCTTCAAGTATCAAAACCATTTCTATGAATGTGTATTGTGGAAGAAGAGTTTCTGATGAAGTTGTAGATGCAATTTGGGTATTTATTAGCAAGGTTGCGTCTAGAACTTGCGGAGTTGATGTCTCCATTTGGCTTTTGGACGCTGCTTTTAGATTTTTATTTGTCATGGTGGCAAAACCTAAACAAGAGCTACCAAAAAACAAGAAATTCCCTAAACAAGACAATCTGATGAAGTTAGCAAGCAACAAGGGGTATTTATCAGTTGTAGAATATATTTAGTGATATCTCCATATATAAACTCGTATTATAAGTTTGTAACATGGCATTGATGGTAGACTTAGAAACGTCACAATCAAAGATTCTTTGATGATAAGAAGAAAACAACAAGCATGTGTTTCAATGGATTGTTACATCAGTGACAGTAGAGAATGGCTCATATTTCCTTACAGCCTTGTTTAGGAGAGGTGTTTCAGCCTGGTTATGAAAAATCCAGAAATCTACAGTGAAACTGGATTTTTTTACTGTAGATGTTCTGATTTTTCACGAAAACGGCATCTTAGATCGGACAACTAATAATTTAAATCGAATACCTGTCCGTATCAACTTTCTTGCAGTTCCCAAATACATCGTTCCCACTTGACTCGCGACAAGCTAGAAAAAACAGAGGATGATAGAAAACTATTGATTCAGCTTATTGGCATGTGGGAGCCACATGAGATCATACCTCATATCAGTCTTCGTTTAAGCGATACTTCTATCTGGCTAGGTTAGGAGGTGCTTCCAAATGGGCCGTGAAACTTTCTTTCCATGAAATGATGAAAATATTTTTGCGTCTGATGGTAGACTAATCACCGTCAGGAACAAATGGGTTGAACCGACTCAAAACCGGGTTCAAATGGGTTGAACTAATTTTTGGTTTGGTTCAAGTTTGGTTCATTGTTCACTGATCACTATTCGTGTTTGGTTCATGTCCTGGACCGGTTCATAGATTGGGCCCGTGAACTAGGTCCCGAATGGGTCATGGACCGGGTCGCCTGTGACCCGAGTCCAACCTCAAGGGGACGCTGTGCTACCCTTTGTGGCCTACGCCTCCAGCAGGTGGCATGACGGCCATCACCGTCTCCGTCGGCCACCTCCTCTGTTGCCACCTTGGCTCCCTCGGCTGGAGCAGCAATGATCATTGTCGCTGCAGTTTGCCTCCATCCCTTGACCTTGCCCCTCTTTGGTGTGGATCTTATGCTGGCTAGCGCCAACGCTCGGCCAACACTGCGTCAGTGCTACTGGAGTCGTCACCGTCTCCGCTGAAAAAAAAAATACTAGATTGGTTTTCTAAGGATTTAGGGTTAGGGGTGATGGGGATTATATCAAGGTTTTCAAAATCAGACAGGCCATCGACCCAGATTGATGGCCAGTTCGGTTGGACCGCGGTCAAACTGGATTGATGTGGTGTGGGTGTGAGCACCTTGTGTCACGCCCCAAAATTCCCGGCCTCATCGGATTGCGGAAGACATTTTTTTTTTCTTTCATGAGTATGTTTGAGGCCAGAAACCCTGAGATATGACCGAATACTCGAACATCCCGTCTAATACATCACCATGAATAGATGTCTACTCGACATAACACAACTGAGTCTTTAAATAATATCATTAATACATATGAAATGAGAACTTAATAATCTTAAATTAATCCATAATACAAGTCATCTAAAATAACTAAAAATCAAAATCATTAAAATGCTTTGGCCAACATGCCAAAAATATTAACACTAAATTTAAAATAATAAAGATAGCTTTATCTTCCACAACTGTCTTTAAGTCTTCCATTATCTGCACTTGCCATAGCTATACTTTCTTCATGCCTGCATCAGAGGATGCATGAGTATTCCGAAGAAATACCCAGTAGAATGCTAAAACCCACAAGAATAGAATATACAATATAGGACAAAGAATAGGGTTTAATATGAGACAGTTGAATAATCAAGAATATTTGAACTGAGCAACAAGAATTCCATTATAAGAGGAAATAACATCATCAATGAAGGCTCCTAAACATCTAAAGTGTAAGGAGAGAATGGTCAAAATACCAAAGGCTCAAGGCATCTAAAGTGCAAGGAGTTACAATTTCTGCTCGCTAAATTTACCGATCTCGAAAGGTAAAATATACCAGAATCATGCTAGAGGTTCTCCCTTCGGAACCCGGCCACACAGCTAGACATGCTGGCCCCATCCGTGCTTACAGGCACAATGGGCGGAGACTGCAGACCTTCCGTAATATCATACAGCCTAAACATGCGTTTTTGCCTCCCTTCGGGCAATAAGGAATCAAAATTCCATAAATATCGGAGGTCACGCTGGACCTACCAATGGCTCGTGAGCATACTATGATTCCACCAAACAATTAGTGGAGAAATAGGTCAATGTCAAACTGGACAATGTTTCAACAATAGCAGAGGTCTCAACTTTCTGAGAATAGGATGACTCTTACTTCAATGACTCACTCATGGAGTATGAATAGAATATCAAAAACTCTCAACAACGTATGAATCACGTTCTGGAGTATGAATAGAATAACAAAGACTCTCAACAATGACCATGTTACGCATGCATAGCCCTAGATAAGACTTATGAAGAAAGACTTGATCAAGAATTGTCATTCAAGACTCCAAGAAAACTCAAGATATATCATGAAGAATATCAAGTTCTGGTTTCAAAGAAGACTTGACTCAAACAGACTCAATAACAGGTCAACTAAAGTTTCTCAAACGAATGGAAATACATTGATCAAATACATGATGACAAGACTTCAAGGTTTTAAACTTTGGTCAAAGAGAAATAGATGGTTCGGTTTCTAATTGGAAACACGAATCGAGTCATTATCACCTGTGGAACATATAAGACATGATGAACACCAAACTACTCACCATTAGCCCGTGATACTATAGTATTATATTTAATCCATCCTACTGTAATACTTACTTAAAGTCTTATATAATACATATAAAGTTCTTAGTATACTTATTATAGCATAGGCTATTGTTTTGATAAAGTTTTCCCAACCTTTACCATAATTACAGTATTCTATTTTTACATATTAGTCAATTTCCGACCCTTACCAACGTCAAAACAGAAGACATTAGACTCTGAAAATTTTACTGTGATTACTCCTATGTGTCTAGTTTACAACCCAATAAATGGCATATTTTTATGATTTTTATATAATTAGTTACAAATATTTTACTGAAGGTTGTCAGTGCACAAACAGTTCTGGCCGAGACCCTTAATCATAGTTGTAATCAAATTATGAGTGTGTTTACCCCATAATCCGTTCAATAATACATAGTATACTTGAATATCTTCTATATCTTACTTATTCCAGAACTTTATTAGGTATGATATGTCATAATATTTAGAAGGATTGAGGTATACTTTTATTATCTTACTTCATCTCACACACATACCCCTTTTTCTAGTTGAATTGGGCAAACTTGACAACTAATTAAGGACAATAAAATTTAGACAGCAATGTCAGAGACCAAAAGGGACACAAGGAAGCTTCAAAGAGTACTCCAAATAATTTAAACTTCCCATCATTGGGCTAGCATGTGTAACAATTAGGAATTGGAACATCAAGGTTCACACGATTGAGCAACAACACGTAATAACTGGATAATTCAAAAGATTGGTATTTAGCGATTGACTCTAATGAAGACTCACAATCATAAATCAATATATTGACACAAAAAGCACTTGAACAAGGTATGAAATTCAGATCCAAGAGTGTGGGAAAAATCATCCTACCTAGTCCAAACGTAGTATCTTCTTGCTTCCTCACGAAGGCTTTTGATTCCTCTACACGATGCCACCCTTTAGCGCTTCGATCGTTGACTCTTGAGATGAAGAAAAAAGGTATAAAGCTTACTGGAACAAAGGAGAATGAGAAGGAGAATGTCTTGGGACGTTCACAAAGGATTTGGCTTGAAAAATACCAGCCAGCCCTCTCTCTTGTGCTTATATAGACCCAAAACATACTACAACTAGGATATCTCCAAATCAAGACTCCTTCCTAATCCAACTCTCACTACCAATTAAAAGCTCTCCCTCATTAGTAAGGGACGTTCAGCCATGTTAATCCATCATTTTCCTCATTTAATTAGGATTTCAAATCTCTAATAAGATTCGTTCACTATCTTAATCCTAATTACAGCACACTATCATACTCATAATAGTCCAATTCCGACTCATCCCACGGTCAGTCCATTTGGACTTATACTCTACAATGTTTATTGGAGTTAGCCCTATGAGTCTAGTTTCTAATCCCACTGATTTTATATTTTTGTGATTTTCTTTGAATTAGTTATGATTTATTTACTACAGACTGTCGACACAAAAATAGTACTGGCCGAGCTTACAATCTTAATTATACTTTACATATCTCGTTCCAAACTAGGAAACTACCATATCTAGGCCAACCAACTAGACGTCCCCTTCCTATTGGTTGATTAAAAAGTGAAATATTTATCTCTTTTTAATTAAGATTTATCTTCCTGAATTATCTCAACCAAACAGATACTTCCCGATCCTCCGCGATACTTATCATATTTACCGCTATTAGGTCAAATTGTAGATTTTGCTCCAAGATTTACTCCTGCCATCCGAAAATCATCTTATGACAAGGTTACCCCTGGGCTAGTGCCACGTGGCTCAGCACCCAGGTCTTGTGTCTTGTCTTGAGTCCTACGCGCACAAGTCTCTGAGGTCTCGCGGTTGCACTACTCGTCATACTAAAACGCGTACATCACTAACCACACATCAAAACCAAATTCACTTTACTAATTAAGAGTAATCCACTGAACACATGCCCTGGCACCTGGCCCTTCTCCTGGCGTTAGGTGTTCTCAGACCCTGGTGCCAGGCTGGCCTCAACACCAGGTTGTGTCCTGTGCCAGGACCAACCCTCGCGCCCTAGTTTTCTACTACTATTAGCTATGCGATTAACAAATTATATCACATCATTAAATCGAATAACACATCAAAGCACATCACATAACCAGAAATCAAATCAGGAAATGAAACTTTCCTATTTTAGACCACTTTCCTAAAATAGATACCTTTAGTTAACATATGAATTTTCTGGGTGTTACACCTTGCATATATGATAAATATAAATTTTATGCAATATTATCATCAAAATATTAGTAGATCAAGTGGTTATAGCTTAAGCCTTTATATTTGAGTCTCTAAAAAAAAAATGTGACCTCAACCAATCCGGTCCGGTTTGGGAGAAAACTGGTTGGTTTAATGAACCGGCCGAACCGAACCAGTTGTCTGGCCCGTTCTCCGCGGTCGGACCTGGCCATCGAACCGGATTGATGGACGGTCCGATCACGGTCAAACCGGTTAGACCCGGTTTAGGTGAGAGGAGTGATAAATATATATATTTTGGATGATATTATCCTCAAACTAAGTGTAGTTCAAGTGGTTAAGTCATATGAGGGTGAGGGGGGGCGTTTCAGGTTCCAATCCACTCTCATCCAAAATTTTTTTCAAAAAAAATAATATAATAATTCGGACCGGTCCGGTTCAGTTCACCAGTTCGAGAAAAACAGCCCGGTTCAACGAACAGGATGTACCGAACCGTTTTCCAGGCCAATTCTGGTTAACCGTGGTCGGACCGGCCAGTCTGGTCTGGTTTTGAAAACACTGGTTGGGAGGGTTTCATTTCCACACCCCATGAATTTATAAATATATCAAACTACTCGATATACAATTTTATACAACGAAAATCCTGGATGTTACATCATTACCTCCTTAAAAAGAATTTTGTCCCCAAATATTTAGGCAGATTCAATCTCTAATAATTTCCTCAACTCGTCTGCTTCTTAGCCTTAAAGATATTCTCTATTTCATCAATCCACTCCTCAGCCTTTTCTGGATCATATGGTTTTGTACCCATATTTGTGAACCTCAGTTATCATGGCCTAGATACTTAGTTGTTGAATTTGATTTAATTTTTTATTGTATAAAGGAAGAATTCTCTCATTTTTCGCTGGCACTTGATTTAATAAATGATTTTAAAAGATAGCTTGTGACAGTTGGTGTCACGCCCCAAAATTCCTGAGCTCGATCAGAGTGCGGAAGCATCTAAATACCAAGTTCAAGAGGCCAGAAACCCCGAGCGCGTGACAAAATACTCGATCACTACTATCAGTTATGCCAACACGAGAGGATGCTAAACCGACATCAACACTTCACTCATTCAGTCTCAAAGTAACACATTAATATAAATGAAATGATAAACCAAAAGATCCTACTTAGTCTTACTACAACGGATAAAAATAAGTAGTCAACAACAGAACATAACACAGTCTTGGCACACACTAGCCAGAAATTCATAATAGTTTAATCTAACCAAAATACTAAATCATTTCCAAACTTCAATTGTATGCAGCCAGCTTCAACTCTTGTAACCATGACCTGCTCAACTTCATTCTCTTTTCATGCCTGCATCAGATGATGAATGAGTATTCCGAATAAATATGCAGTAGGATGCAAAAACCCACATTAGATAAAATGGATAACAATGAAGCAATGAAGCAAGTAATACTTAATAATATGAGGGTTGAAACACAAAGTTTGACTTACGTGAATAATAACCATAATCAAGATGACTTCAACTCGATAATATGGAAAAATATGAATAATAATCCGAGACTTGGAACATCCAAAGTGCAGGGAGAATATATCTACAAATTTGACTCCAGACATCTATAGTGTAAGGAGATTTCAATTTCTGCTCTCAGATCTTTCCACTCTCATGTGGATACTTACCAGAACATCCTCGAGGTTCTCTTTTTGGAACCTGGCCATGCATCTAGGGATGCTGGCCCTATCGGTGCTTATGGGCACAATGGGTGGAGACTACAAGACCTTCTGTCATGTATTATAATCTAAAACGTTTGTATGTGCCTTCATGGCTGAAATACAAAGGTTCAAAATTAATCGCAGATCACTCTGGATCTAGCAATTGCTCTTTGAGCATACTATGATTCCACCTCGGAGAGATTTTCACATAACTCTTAGTGGAAGAACAGTTTATATGGAAATGAATAGTAATTCTCAATAAGATAGTTTATGTCATTCAATAACTCAATTTATCATCTTTCAATGTTTGACTCACACAGGAGTACTAATGGGATTTCAATATCTCAACTAGCATTAGACTCACAAAAGGAGTAATCAAGAAGAATTCTCCATTTCAATCACTAGATGACTCATAAGAGATGTGTCAACAGTCTTTCGATATATTTAATACTTTTACCGTGCGTAGTCCTAGATAAGAATACCCCAAAATTAACTGACTCCAAGATTCACATATCACAATGTAAACAAGATAATAGGGTTGAAGAGTTCAAACCCTATCTGAAAACTCTATTGACTCAAAGCTGTACACAAAGACTATGGACATGTGGCACACCATGCCACTTAGGACAACTCGTGTAAGAACCCTCATCTTGAACCAGTTTATTTTAGTATTCTTTATCGGTTATCGTGTGGTTTAAGTGTTTTCAGGTTAAATGTAGTGATTTTCAAAAATAAATGGGTTTATAAAGGTTTTAATCAAAACCAACTTCACAATCATGAGTTTCAAGTGATTTTAATTAAACCTGAATTTTTGGGATATTCTTATATTTTCACCAATTTTTTCGAAATTAAGTTTTTGTGGCCAAAATGCCCCAGACATCAGAGGAAGACATCATAAAAAGTTTCAAAAATTTTTTGGACCTAATTTTGAATTAAATTGCCAAATATTGCTATTTTAGCAAAAAACTCTATTTCTACCCCACATTTTACTTAGGTTTACACTAACTTTTTCTATAAAAGGAAAGTGTTGTGCCATTTCCCAAATTGGGAATAGGCTTGGGCAGGAGATTTGGAGCTTATTCCTCACTAGGCTTGAAGAGGAAAGGATTAGAGGAAATTAACTTAATATCTTTTTATTCTTTAGGTTTTTCTTAAAACCTCTCTTAATCTTGACTTCCTTCATTGTTTCAATCAATTTCGAAAGTATAAAAATCACTGTTTTATATCTCTTCTAATCTTCAAAATCTTTTTTTTATGCTTCAAAAGCTTTAGATCTACGGTTTCTTTTGGTTTTCAAAGTTAAATCGAGATTAGTAGTGTATTAACATAAAATCATATTTTTGGAAGCTGTTGGAGGTGATTGAAGTTCATTCTCAACAAATCAAGGTAATGGGTTCTTCAATCTCAGCTTTGGGTGGTAAAAATATTGTTTTAATGATTTTTACTTGAATGAGTTTTTCTTGTTTAAAGCTCTAATGGTAAGTTTAACAGATGTTAATCTTTTACTTCCATTTCATTGGGTTTTATCTTAGAATGATCTAGATTAGTGTTCTCGAAGGTTTGATGGGGTTTTAATAACGTTTGATACCATGGATGAATGCTTGAAAGTGTATTAATGGAGTCTCGGTTTTGAATATTTTAAAAATGGAAAAGACGACCGGCGAACGATCAGGGTTACTGGCCGATCGATCACCTGGCAATCGATCAGATGTATAACACATTGAACAGCCGATCGATCGGCCAGTGATCGATCATGCCTTCTGGCCGATCGATCGGCTATGCGGCAGTTTGGTTATTTTGAGAGATTTTGTGCTCATTTCAATGTTTTTGCTTCATTTAATGACATGAGATGTATATTAAGTTGAAATGAGGCGAGGCTACAGAAAGTATGGAAATGATGATGAAGGTCATGGTTTATGTTTAAGGATTGGAATTGGTATCATATCATGTGTTGATAATTATGCTTGGTAATGTTGGATTATTGCATGCCTTATGAATGTTGGGATTCTTATACTTAAAGCATGATTCCAGCAGGGATATTTTATTATGATGAGGAGATGCGTTCTATTGTGATTATAATGGCTTATGAGTAATTGAAGTGATCATGTTATGGCTTAATGTAGGGTAATAGAGCAAACTTGTACGAGTAAGCTTTTAACTCCACATGGATGGATTTAAGCTTGATGATAGAAATTGTGGTGTTGTTTTAATTAATCTCTTAATTTTACTCGCAAGTGTACGAATCGTGTTTGGAGTATAGTCGCGCAATTCTTACGAGGTTGAACCCACAGGGACTTGTGTAGTGGAAATCTAATTGAATCCTAACTAAACCCTTGACTAAACTATGAAACTTGTAGAAATTGACTAACTAACTAACGACTAATTAAAATTAATTAACAGAATAAAAATCTGAACTTTATCAAATTAATAAAATACTAAGGCTTTGGAATCGGCTTGCAATAAATTATAGAGAACCCTAACCCTTCAATCATTTATCATTCTCCAAATACTCGTAACAATCTTGAATCCTATTCACGTTGTTACGGAAGATTTTACTTTAATGCACAATTACTCATACAAAAATCACGTCCTTCATGCTATTTAAATTAACAACTCAAATCACTAGATGTATCCACTTACGAGTAAGTCACAACTAGTATCCGATTTGTTATTTAACCAATTAAAATAAGCATGCATTGACAATAGTAATTCCAAATCATAGCAAAAACATGATTAATGCTATACCCGAAAATAACTACGCAATTAACAACAGGAACACATAAACATTATAGCATAATCCTATAATAAAAATATCAACTTTCATGAATATGGGAATCCCTACAATTACTGCAGCCTCATCCTAGCCTTAGCAACTGACTTAGCCAATCATACTAACAAAAACACATGTATAATTCATAATTGAACTCATCTAAATTGAAGAATAAAATTGACTTACAAGAATTTGATATTAAATGAAATATAGCAGAACTGTACTCTCGGTCGACTGTTCCCGGCGACAGTTTGAATCAGACTTCTTCTTCAAAGCAGTGCACAACCGGAATGGAAATTGAAACAGAAAAAAAAACTCACTTTAATTGAAAGTAAAGTAACTTACAAGATTTTTCGAAATTAAGACACACACTGTTCCTCTACCCAACACTGGCCAGTACAATCGTTACAGCTTCAACGCATCAAAACATCCGGGATAAAATGAAACAGAATAAAAACTTTAAAATTGCAAAGAAAATAAAATCTACTGTTCTGGTTGTCTTCCCCAGTGGTCGGACCTCTTTTCTAATGAGGCTCTGCTCTGTTCTTATACAGACTGCCGAAACATTCCTCTCCTCCCAGAATCAGATCTTGCCCAATTAACTTCCTCTAATTCCAGCAATTTCCCCTTCAATTTCTCGTCCACTTATGTAATAAAAATTTCAGCTTTACCATTTTGAAACAGGACCAGAACACCAAAAGGATCCTCTTTCCCAATCTGAGACAAAATCCGACTTTTTTCCGTCTCCAATCGAAATGAAATTAGGGACTTACCACTTTGAGACAGATTGAAAATTTGTCTTGCCCGATTCGGTTTTGTCACACGCGATTTTTTTCCAAATTGAAAACTTCCAAATCGAGCACTCTTTCTGTTGCTGCTCTGATCGCGCTGCCTCGCGGTCGCCGGAAACCTCACCGTGCTCTCTGCCGCCGCCACTCCATGTCGCCGGAACCCAGGACCGCCGCCAAGCACCTCGAGCTTCGCCGTCTAGCGCCTCGCCCTCGTTGGCCTCTCGAGCAGAGCTCGAGCTCTGCTCCTCTGTCCCGACTGAACACCCGAGCCTTTGGCTCGGGTTTTGTTTTTTTGTTTTTTTTTTTTTCAGTGAACCGGCCGAACGGTTCAGCCCCTTTCTTTCTCTTTTTTTTTTCTTTTTTCTTTTACTTGATTAAAACCCGTCGAAGCAATGTCGTCCACTTGATCAAATCTGAACCCCTGTACATTGATTCCACGCCCGTCTTCTTCATCAGTGAACATCAACGGTCCAGATCTTCTCTGCGCGTGATCTCAGATCTTGGGTTGCTTTGGCATTTCAAAACCCGTCTAATGGCTTCACTTTTGGCTGTTCTGCAGTACGAGCATGCGAACCTATACAAAATAAAACATGTCCCATATTAGATGTACCAAATATTTATAAAATTACGGAACAGTGTTAAATTGAGCAATTTAGAGAGCCTTATTTGTTTAATTCCTAATTACTAAGAAAATTACCAAAATTCACTTTATTCCTCATTTTAATTAGAAAACACAACTAACAAATAGGTAAAAAGGCATATAAAAATGTGTATTTTTCATGCTTAACAAATACCCCCAAACCTAGATTTTGCTAGTCCTCAAGCAAAACACAAAAGAAAAATAATAAAACTACTCAAAAAATAAATGCCACTGTCGTAGTGAATCACGATTGCATTTAGCATATGCAACAAGCCTTTTAAACCCCCAGGTGTCCCTGGCTGGACGAGTGAAGTCTCGTGTGGGTTTGCAGCCATGCTACCCACAAACATGTATTTATAAAATTAACCTTATTAAATCTAAATGAAAAGAAATCAACTAAACACTTCAAAACACAGAACCTATTATCCCTTCAAATACACACTGCAATACTTAAGAAAACTAACCACACGTACTTGCATTTATAATCAACTGGAATATAGAAGCGCTCAAGTAAGTGGTTTTATTCTACACCTTCATCTTGGAAATTTCTGCTCAATATGATATAGCATGATACTTTAAATAATAGAAAGTGTAGAACATTGTTGCAATACACTCTAAATCTCTGTTTCACACAGATCCAGTGTTACCCATTAACCAAAGAACATCAGAATCTACATAGTCATCGCAATCTTTAGGTTCATGATAGCACAGATGCTTGCGCGCCTCCTTCGGGTCCAACATTCTAGATTTGAGAGGATAATACACCATAGACTTTTTTTTCACGTTTTTTTTATTATTAGGACTGTGTAAGGCCTGACTTCAAGATGCTTAGGTTTAGCAATGACTCAGGCCAATGACTCCCAGCCAGTTGGCTTAGGGCATTAGGTTTTAAGATGGACCGCTTCGGACCTGAGCATCAGCCTAAGTTAATCCTATAATAGTCAAGCAGCCCTTTTCTTTATTTTTGTTTCCATTTTTTTTTCCAGCATATATATTTTCAAGCACATCTTTATTCTGTCCAGGCTGTATTATACTCTCAACCTATTTCCGGTTCCAAGCCCTTGCCATAGCCAAGTAAATGGTCTATCATGATCGTTTAAGCTCAACAGACAACCACACATCATCCAATGACTCTGACTAAAGACATCCCACTGAAGATTAGTATTCAACAAATCTCTAGAAGGTATTACTTTATGTAACTGGTGTGTGTGAGTGAATTTTATTAGCTCAAGCACTTGATCCAAGAGGATTGTAACAGAATGCTATTTCTCAGTTAAGTGTCTCTATCCTCCAGTATACTTACTCACACTTCCAATGTAAATTAATCTCTTAAAAATTGAAGTATGCATCACGAAGGGATAAACTACCAAAACCTATAAAAATACTAACAAAAAGCCTAAAAACTACAATTTTTTTTAAATTTTAATTAAATTTTTTTTTTACAAAATTCAAAATAAGCAAGAAAATAACTAAGATATCCTAAACAAATATCTTCCTATACCCCCAAACCTGCATGAAACATTGTCCTCAATGTAAAAAGATATGAAATAAATACCGAGGAAAATAAATAGACGAGGGAAGGAAAGATAGTACCTGCACTCCACTGAAACGCTATAGTATCTATCAAAATGAAAAGAACAAGTGAAGCACAAGAATAGCATAAGAAAAAATAAGCACAAAAATAAAAATTCTAAAAACTTGGGTTGCCTCCCAGTAGCGCTAAGTTTTACGTCTTCAGCCAGACACAGCTATTAATCTTTGCAAGGCAACTGGGACACTACAAGTAATTGTTCATCAGGAAAAGATTCAGTTATGGGCAATGATTCATCAGTAAAATCAACTATCAACCTAGATAAGTGGTCGGCTACAACATTTTCGGAACCTTTCTTATCCCGAATTTCAATATCAAATTCCTGTAGCAATAATATCCATCGGAGAAGACGAGGTTTAGCATCTTTTTTAGATAAAAGATACTTCAATGCAGCATGATCCGAATAGATATAGACCTTCGATCCTAATAAATATGACCGAAACTTATCTAGAGCAAAGACTACTGCCAGCAACTCTTTTTCAGTTGTAGAATAATTAAGTTGAGCATCATTCAATGTTTTACTGGCATAGTAAATCACATGGGGAAGTTTATTAATTCGCTGCCCCAACACAGCACCAATAGCATAATCAGATGCATCGCACATTATCTCAAAAGGTAGGCTCCAATCAGGTGGCCGAATAATAGGTGCAGATGTTAACTCTGATTTGAGTTTCTGAAAGGCATTATTGCAAGCATCATCAAAGACAAATGGTGTATCTTTTGCAAGAAGATTACACAAAGGTCTAGAAATTTTACTAAAGTCTTTAATGAATCTTCTGTAAAATCCAGCATGGCCTAAAAAAGATCTGATTTCTTTCACAGTTCGTGGTGGTGGAAGATGTGAAATCAAATCAACTTTAGCTTTATCAACTTCAATGCCTTTATTAGATATAATATGCCCAAGGACAATTCCTTTTTGAACCATAAAATGACATTTCTCCCAGTTAAGTACCAGATTCTTCTCTTTACACCTCACTAACACTAAAGATAGATGGTGCAGACATTCATCAAAAGTAAACCCAAAGACAGAAAAATCGTCCATGAATACCTCTAAAAATCGCTCTACCATATCAGAGAAAATGCTCAACATACACCTTTGAAAGATAGCAGGTGCATTGCATAGGCCAAAGGGCATGCAACGGTAGGCAAAGGTATCAAAAGGACACGTGAAAGTGGTCTTTTCTTGGTCTTCAGGGACTATGGGAATTTGGTTATAACCAGAATAACCATCAAGGAAGCAATAATATTCATGTCCCGCTAACCTTTCCAGCATTTGGTCAATGAAAGGAAGGGGAAAATGATCTTTTCTTGTCAAAGCATTCAACTTCCTATAATCAATACAGACACGCCAACCCGTTTGAACTCGAGTTGGCACTAACTCATCAGCATCATTTTTCACAACAGTTATGCCAGACTTTTTCGGTACAACTTGAACAGGACTTACCCATTTACTATCTGAGATTGGGTAGATAACTCCTACATCTAAAAGCTTAAGGATTTCAGCTAGAACAACTTCTTGCATTACAGGGTTAAGACGCCTTTGGGATTCACGAGAAGGCTTGGCATCATCCTCCAAATGAATTCTGTGCATAACAATAGAGGGACTGATGCCTTTAATATCTGCAATGGTCCACCCTATGGCTTCTTTGTGCTTTACAAGAACATCAAGTAATTTACGCTCTTGAGCCACATCTAGGTCAGATGCAATAATGACAGGTAAGGACTCAGCAGGACCTAAATAAGCATATTTCAGAGTATCAGGCAATGGTTTCAGGTCTAAATTAGGTGGCTCAACACTAGATGGAACTACTGGTGTTGATGATAAGGCAAGAGGCTCCACTTTTGGTTGCCACCGTTCAGTACTCATCAGAGGTACAGACTCAAGCAATGAGTTTACTTGTTCAATTGACTGATCGATATCAAATTCACAACCAAAATGTGTTAAGCATGCCTCTAAGGGATCTTGGGAATGTGTTTGAAGAAATGTTTCATGGACAAGTGTTTCAATCAGGTTTATTTCATTCACATCATCCATGTCAGGTGGTTGTTTACTGATGTCAAAAATGTTCAATTCCACCTTCATATTCCCAAAAGAAATTTGCATCACTCCATTTCTGCAGTTAATAATAGCATTAGATGTAGCTAGAAATGGACAACCCAAAATGACAGGTATTTGCCCACTTATGTTTGGAACAGGCTGAGTATCAACGACAACAAAGTCCACAGGGAAATAAAATGTATCAACCTTTATCAAAACATCCTCAACAACACCTCGAGGAATTTTAACCGAACGGTCAGCTAATTGAAGTGTCATTGAAGTGGGTTTTAGCTCTCCCAGACCTAATTGCACATACACAGAGTAGGGCAATAAATTCACACTTGCCCCCATATCTAACAAGGCTCGCTCAATCTGATGTTTCCCTATCATGCATGAAATTGTGGGACAACCAGGGTCCTTATATTTGATAAGAAATTTATATTGAATGACAGAGCTGACTTGTTCTGCTAGAAATGCCTTTTTATTAACATTATTTTTCTTTTTGACTGAGACTAGGTCTTTTAAAAATTTTGCATATGAAGGCACTTGTTGGATTTATTTGTACTTGTTTAAACACTTCTAGAATATCTCCATATTGTGCACCTTTTTTAGGATTGACCAGTCTTTGAGGATATGGTGCCCTAGGTACAAAATTCCAAGGTGGAGAATCACTATCAACAGTTGGAGAAGAATTAATGTCTTTAGTCTCTATTTCAGTCTTAGTGTTCTCACTTTCTTCTTTTTCAGGAGTTTCAATTTTATTATCAATTTACTTTCCAGACCTAAGGGTAATGACTGATTGAACATGTTCCTCATTCTATGAAGAATTAGAGCTACTACCAATGGAAAATTGGCCCTTCTGGTTAGGCACAGGTTGACTAGGGAATCTCCCTCTCTCTCTTTCTGCTAATTGAGTAGCCAATTGACCAACTTGAGTCTCTAACTTAGCAATTGCTTGAGTATTCATGTGTGTAGAGTTCTTCATCTCAAGCATAGCTTGGTTAGTTGACTGGATAACTTGGCTTGTGGATTGGATGAAAGATTTGAGAGTGTCCTCTAACGAGGATTGTTTTTGTGTAAGACCCTGAGATTGAGTGACAGGTTGTTGATATTGGGTAAGAGGTTGAGACAAAGCTGGATAAGGTGGGTTGCTCTGCCTAAACTGATTATGCATGGGTTGCATAGGCTGCCCACCTACATTCATAGGTGGTTGACTTTGTCTCCAGGAGACATTTGGATGATTTCTCCAACCTGAATTGTAGGTTTCAGAGAAAGGATTGCCTGTCGGCTTCCCATAATTGTTTAGAACATTGACTTGTTCTGCATAACATTCTGGATAAGTATTCATGGAAGGGCAGTTCAGAGATGTATGCATTGGGCTAGCACACACAGAGCATGCTTCATTCATGTTGAGGGCATTGATGCTTCGGTTCAAACTCAGGGCATCTATTTTCTTGGTTAACGCATCAAGTTTGAACTTAACATCTACGTCATCTTTGATTTCGTAGAGACCTCCCTTCTTAGGAGCTTGATGTTGTCTCTCCCTATGACCTGCAAAATCCCACTGTTGGGACCTTTCAGCTAATCGCACTAAGAAGTTATAAGCTGCTTCACCTCCCAAGTCTAAGAACGCACCGCCATTCATTGATTCAATCATGTTGCGGTGTGTTTGAGTTAAACCATTGTAAAAATGTTGTATTAACCTCCATGTTTCAAACCCATGATGTGGACATTTTAGTAAAAGGTCTTTAAATCTTTCCCAACTCTCATAAAATTTTTCATTTTCATCTTCCATGAAGTCAGTGATTTCTCTCTTTAATTCATTGGTTTTGGCCATTGGGAAGAATTTGGACAAGAATTTGCTCACCAACATATCCCATGTTGTGACAGAGTCAGCGGGAAGAGAATTTAACCACGTCTTGGCCTTGTCCTTCAAAGAGAAGGGGAAAAGGCGCAGACGAACAGACTCATCAGAGAAGTCTGTGAACCTAAACGTTGCACAAATTTCTAGAAAATCCTTTACATGCATGTAAGGATCCTCTCTGTTAAGACCATGATAATTGGGCAAAAGTTGAATTATCTGAGGTTTTAGTTCAAAATGCTTTGCAGAGGTTGCAGGCAACACTATGCAAGATGGAGGGTTGATTGTGATCGGAGAAAATAACTCCCTCAGAGATTTTTCAGGTTGATCTTCCATTTTGAATGAAAGATCAATTTTAATTTCACTATTCTCTAAAAGATTGGAATTACTGCTAACCAGACGCAGTGTGTGATCACGTGTCCACGTGGTCATACACTGTCAATCAATTCTCACGTGTAAAAAAAAAAAATATTTTTTATTTTTTTATTTTTTTATTTTTTAATTTTTTTATTTTTTTTAACCTAAAATTAACTGTAAGGGTAAAATTAGTCTTAGAATTTGATTTCCTACAAGTCCCCGGCAACGGCGCCAAAAACTTGTTGTTGTTTTAATTAATCTCTTAATTTTACTCGCAAGTGTACGAATCGTGTTTGGAGTATAGTCGCACAATTCTTACGAGGTCGAACCCACAGGGACTTGTGTAGTGGAAATCTAATTGAATCCTAACTAAACCCTTGACTAAACTATGAAACTTGTAGAAATTGACTAACTAACTAACGACTAATTAAAATCAATTAACAGAATAAAAATCTGAACTTTATCAAATTAATAAAATAGTAAGGCTTTGGAATCGGCATGCAATAAATTATAGAGAACCCTAACCCTTCAATCATTTATCATTCTCCAAATACTCGTAACAATCTAGAATCCTATTCACGTTGTTACGGAAGATTTTACTTTAAAGCACAATTACTCATACAAAAATCACGTCCTTCATGCTATTTAAATTAACAACTCAAATCACTAGATGTATCCACTTACGAGTAAATCACAACTAGTATCCGATTTGTTATTTAACCAATTAAAATAAGCATGCATTGACAATAGTAATTCCAAATCATAGGAAAAACATGATTAATGCTATATCCGAAAATAACTACGCAATTAACAACAGGAACACATAAACATTATAGCATAATCCTATAATAAAAATATCAACTTTCATGAATATGGGAATCCCTACAATTACTGCAGCCTCATCCTAGCCTTAGCAACTGACTTAGCCAATCATACTAGCAAAAACACATGTATAATTCATAATTGAACTCATCTAAATTGAAGAATAAAATTGACTTACAAGAATTTGATATTAAATGAAATATAGCAGAACTGTACTCTCGGTCGACTGTTCCTGGCGACAGTTTGAATCAGACTTCTTCTTCAAAGCAGTGCACAACCGGAATGGAAATTGAAACAGAAAAAAAAAACTCACTTTAATTGAAAGTAAAGTAACTTACAAGATTTTTCGAAATTAAGACACACACTGTTCCTCTTCCCAACACTGGCGAGTACAATCGTTACAGCTTCAACGCATCAAAACATCCGGGATAAAATGAAACAGAATAAAAACTTTAAAATTGCAAAGAAAATAAAATCTACTGTTCTGGTTGTCTTCCCCAGTGGTCGGACCTCTTTTCTAATGAGGCTCTGCTCTGTTCTTATACAGACTGCCGAAACATTCCTCTCCTCCCAGAATCAGATCTTGCCCAACTAACTTCCTCTAATTCCAGCAATTCCCCTTCAATTTCTCGTCCACTTATGTAATAAAAATTTCAGATTTACCATTTTGAAACAGGACCAGAACAACAAAAGGATCCTCTTTCCCAATCTGAGACAAAATTCGACTTTTTTCCGTCTCCAATCGAAATGAAATTAGGGACTTACCACTTTGAGACAGATTGGAAATTTGTCTTGCCCGATTCGGTTTTGTCACACGCGATTTTTTTCCAAATTGAAAAATTCCAAATCGAGCACTCTTTCTGTTGCTGCTCTGATCGCGCTGCCTCGCGGTCGCCGGAAACCTCGCCGTGCTCTCTGCCGCCGCCACTCCATGTCGCCGGAACCCATTACCGCCGCCGAGCACCTCGAGCTTCGCCGTCCAGCGCCTCGCCTTCGTCGGCCTCTCAAGCAGAGGTTGAGCTCTGCCCCTCTATCCCGACTAAACACCCGAGCCTTTGGCTCGGGTTTTGTTTTTTTCTTCTTTTTTTTTCAGTGAACCGGCCGAACGGTTCGGCCCCTTTCTTTCTCTTTTTTTTTCTTTTACTTGATTAAAACCCGTCGAAGCAATGTCGTCCACTTGATCAAATCTGAACCCCTGTACATTGATTCCACGCCCATCTTCTTCATCAGTGAACATCAACGGTCCAGATCTTCTCTGCGCGTGATCTCAGATCTTGGGTTGCTTTGGCATTTCAAAACCCGTCTAATGGCTTCACTTTTGGCTGTTCTGCAGTACGAGCATGCGAACCTATACAAAATAAAACATATCCCAAATTAGACGTACCAAATATTTATAAAATTACGGAACAGTGTTAAATTGAGCATTTTAGAGAGCCTTATTTGTTTAATTCCTAATTACTAAGAAAATTACCAAAATTCACTTTATTCCTCATTTTAATTAGAAAACACAACTAACAAATAGGTAAAAAGGCATATAAAAATGTGTATTTTTCATGCTTAACAAATTGCTTTGATTTTGGTTTGGAATTGTTATTTTGGAAGGTATTTATGCACGCAAATATCGCCAAATGAGTTTATGTCAAAGCATGAATCATGTGATTAGAATATACATGAATACACACACATAAGGTGTAACACCCGAAAAATTAGTAAGTATTTTAAAACCGAAATTTGACCCTCTTAATATTTGATTTGGTCCTGTTTTACGTTATGGGAATTAAAGTTGGTGAGAAGAGCTTTCCAACGCCACTAACTATGCACGATTTGGAGTTCGGAGTGAAAAGTTATGAGAAATTGAATTTTATATGTGTGAAGCTGTGATTGATCGCCATAACCAACGATCGATCGGCAAATTGAACAGATCGACGCCTTATCAAAACGATCGATCGTAGTTACTGTAATTATTGAATGTTTTGTTTCGGGTAAAGCGATCGATCGGCAATAATTGCGATCGATTAACTGTAACGCGGAAGTGTAGAACAACGCATACGGCGATCGATCACTGTATAGCCGATCGATCACCGGTTGCGGTTTTGCGATTTCTAGCTTATTTTTTGGGTAGATTTGCATGGGAAAGATACTAAATCCCAATTAGACTTGATTTGCACGTCTCTAGAAGGATCTTGAGGCCTTCTCATTGGTGGGAAGTGTTCATAATTTGGAAAATTAGTTTAAGAAGGGATTCTCCCCCAACTCTATATAAACCATTGAGAGTTGGCTTGTGCTATTGTAAAAACCTAGCCCTAGAACGTCCAGAGACCTTTCCCCTCTCCTTTCCATGTTCACCCACCTCCTTTAAAGCTTCTTCTTGTAGGAGTTTGCAAGAGCTTGGAGCAGGAGCTTTGAAGATAGTGGAGGAGACGAGCAACGCATAGAAAGGCGGAATCTTCGGTGAATTAAGTAGGATGGTTTTTCCCCTCTTCTCTCTTCTGATTATATGATATTGACAAGTGTTTTGATTCAGCAGCTTAGTGTATTATGTGGATTCTTGTGAGATGAATGAATTGTGTCATTATTTCTATGCGCAGTGCATGATAATCATATGTGCATTCATGTTCCGTTTCTAGATGGGAATTTACACCTAAAGTCTAATGCTATATTTATTTTTCAGATACTAGAAGCTCTGATATTGCTTGATGGACCATGATCCACATTGAGTTTTGGTGTCTTAATGTGTGTCTTGCATTAAAGGTCTTATCTGAGAAGTACTAATAGTTAAAATTATGTTATATGTAAAGGAACATGAGAAAGGTGTGTGCTTTAGTAATTCCATATCATCCTAGGGTCTGTAATTGGTCTAGGAGGGGAGTATATGGTCTGTTAATGATATATTATCAGCTATAATGTGATATTAAGTGAGATAATCAAGTTTAATTAAGAGTCTTAATCTCGGCCAGTACTATTTCTGTGCTGACAGTCGATAGTAAATAATTCATAACTAATTGAAATAAAATTAAAAAAATATAAAATTAATGGGGTTAGAAACTAGACTCACGAGTGTGTTATCAGTAAAAATTTCAGAGGTTAAGTCTTATTGTAACGAACACAGTAGCTATTGGAATAGGATTGTTGTGCAGGAGGCAGTGAGCTGATTCGGAGAGAAAATACTAAATATACAAATAACATCATGTAATATGATATGATAAGGTTGAATATGTCAATACCAGTAATTGGACTATATATACTTATGGAATATGACAGTAATAATTGGGTTAGAAGTAATCTAATTAGGAGGGATAATGCTTTGAACAAGTGATTCATAATTATCTAGGGCTGAGCATGAAAGGTATGTATTGATTGTATGGTACTCCTTGGGTGAGTCGATGTTATTTGAAGTATTTGGATTTCTTGTTATACTAAGAGTGAGTTACATGCCTTTGTGAAACTTGTCATTCTATGCTTCTCCAATGAGCGAGTTATTTATTGGCCAAAGATCTTGACACTTCTATCTATACTCCATGAGAGAGTCTGTTTTGGTAAGAGATACTTTATGATCTTATAGTGTTGCGACCTCTTTTCCTTTGAAATATTGCTCATATTGATTTCATGATTGTTTCTTCCACTGGAGATCTTGCGAGACTCTCCCTATGGTGTACTTATAGTATGCTCAATTAAGCCATTGCTAGATCTTGCGAGGTCACTTATATTTATGAAGTTGCGATTCCATATTGCCCGTAGGGAGGCACTATACGTACGTTAGATTGTGGACATTACGGAAGGTCCTCAGTCTCCGCCCATCATGTCCGTAAGTGCTGGTGGGGCCAGCATCCTAGACGCATGGCAGGGTTCCAAATAGAGGACCCCTAGGGTGGTTCTGGTATATTATTTTAGTCACTTGCGAGCGACCAGTTTAGTGAGCAGAAATTGTAACTCCTTTCATTTTAGATGTCTTGAGCCTTTGATATGATGGTTATTTTCTCCTTACACATATGTTTGTTCGGAGCCTTATTGATATTTTTCCTATACTTGCGAGTTGGAATTGTTGTTGACTAACCTTGCAGGTGCATAGACCTCGGTTCAGTTTAGATGTTGTGGGATGTTCACAATCCTTTGTTATTCTTATTCTCTTTATACTGCTTGTTTTAATTCAGTGGGTTTTTACATCCTACTGAGTGTTTCTATGAAGTACTCATGCATCCTCTGATACAGGCAAAAATGAAAATTGAGATCAGGAAGTGCAGTAGTGGAAAAGGCAGATTGCAGGCACCGTGAAGAGTTTTAAAGGCTATCTAGTTATTTGCTTTGCTTTTATTGATGCTTGTGACATTATTGGCAATTGTGTGCCATAAACTTATAGGTTTATTTTATTTAATTTTCTTAAATGGATTATTATTAAGTAAATTTATTTCATATTATTTATTGATGTCTGTTATTGTATTACACTGATTGCGGGTATAATCGGTTACACATTCTTTTGAGATGATTGTAATCGGTGGTGAAATCGACTGTTTGGTCACGTGCCCGGGATCTCTACCTCGAAATGTATTCCATTGATTGGCTTCCGCACTCCGATCGAGGTATGGGATTTCGGGGCGTGACACATGGGGATCTATTATGAGATTGTAATTAATTATGCTTTGATTATGATGCATGAGGGAACGGATTGGGAGCACGTTCCATGTGTTGGAACCCACGTAGGTCTTGCTCACGGATGTACCATGATATTATGCATCATGTATCGTAATACATGGACGAAGTTTTATCATTGTTTAACCAGGATTAATCGATTGTATGCAACGTTTGAGATTGCGTGCCGGATTAATCGATCAGTGGATTAATCGAATCTTAGTTGGTCCGAAAGGACATGTTTTTTATTTCGTTCCTATGTGGACCATGTATACTCCCCGGGTTGAGTCGAGCTACATTGAGATATATGGGGGGTAAGTTGTGTATTTGCCTTGCGAATGAGATTATTAAGATTGTCATCTAGACTCTGAGAATCCAGAGTGGTACGCTTCGTGCACCAGCTACCATGTGTTCTAGGGTTCCAGTGTGGGAATTCGGGCTCTTCCCCACCGCAGGAGATGTCCCTGGGCGAACATACCTGCTCTAGGTTCTTTGTGTAAGAATCGAACATCCTTGGCCATGATCGTTCAGGGTGAGCAGCTTTAGGGGCTGACAACCCCAACCTTCCTATATTTTTTATGTGGAAATCGGACCATGATACGCCTTCGTGGCCTTGATTGTGTCCCGCCTTTGTGACAACAGTTTTCGTAGCAATACTTGTGTTACTCTTTGATGGAGGCATTTACCATTGTGTTGCTACATGCTTATTATGATGGTTATGCATGAGTGTACCATGTGTTGGATACATCTATCATGCTGGGTAGCTTTATGAGAAATGAATGCATGACCGGAAAGTATGAGATTGAGATATTATTATGCAGGATTATGTGTTATGAATGCATGACCAGAAAGTATGTAATTGAGATATTATTTTGCAGGATTATATGTTATGAATGCATGCGATTGAGATATTATTGTGCAGGATTATGTGTTATGAATGCATGACCAGGAAATAGTGTAATCATGTTGATCATGGATCTATATTGCTATGTTGTGATGCTGTATGATTTCTGATTATTATTGATGGTATTAAAACCATTACTGAGTTTTATACTCACCCCTCTTTCCTTGTTTTGTTTTGCGGCTGCGTGGTGTGACACACAGATGGACAGGATCCTCTATATGAGGAACAATCGGAGAGAGCATGGGATTATGCGTGGAGGCCTTTGGACATTACTTTATTTATTTGTCTATTTTGCCTTGTTTATGTATGAACAACGTGTATGTTGAGACTATGATTAGACCTATTTTAGACTTTTGTATTTCGAGCCCTATGTGTTGGCTCAGGATTTTTAGTATGTGGGTTTAAGACTTGTGGACTGAATTATGTGTTAAATTCCACATTTGTCTACTTATTTACTCTTGCTCAAAGTAGTTGCGTAACTCTGTTACATAGACCGCGTGTTTGTGGGGCATAAGTCTTCCGCTATATCCCTTTAAACGTTGCCCCCATGCGCCGCTCGGCTCTTGGACCGGGTTCGGTTTAGATCGGGCGGTGCCCGGGGCATGACAACTCGACCATATCAGCCTCTATAAGTGAATTACTCTTGCTGTAATATTTACTAATCAAGTCTTACAATACATAATTAGGTTAAAATATCTTCTAGTAATTAGTAGGTACTAGTGTGTTAAAACCCAAATTACTATGTACTGTCATATTCACAGCTGTTCACTTCCGTCAATCACCACAGTCTGTACCATTTGAATTAGGTTCTAAAAGTTTTACCGTAGGTAGCCCTGAGAGTCTAGTTTTAACCCCATTGACGGCTTATTTTTATGTCTTTTTATAATTAGTTATGGATTTTCTATTACAGCTCATCAGTACATAAACAGTTCTAGTCGAGAGCATTAGGCTTAATCCGATTTGATTAATTAGTGTAATTACACTCCACTTTAATTAAGAACACATTTCTGACTTTAATTATCTATTCCTTAAGTCAATTACATAACCTTAATGGTTTTGGAATTAGGTAATATTCCCATCTTAAGATTTGTTTTGCCACAAAGATTGCTTGTAGAAGTGTTATTTTATTAATACACATGCTATTCAAAAGAGGTAATTAATCACAGACACTTGCACATACCAACAAGGAATTGACAGATCATCAAGAGTCTACTCTAAGAAACCAGAGAGTGATGACACCAAGATTTACATTATTCAAAATAGTAGTCCACATTCTACTTACTATTTCAGGTTACTTACGTCATATAGGACATACCCAACATAGGACTTGAAGTAAATAGATCAAACAACAAGACAACTTTATATGGACAGAATGTGACATGTTCTTAAAAAGCATAAAACTGAGTATGTAGGTGATCAAACAAACTGGGGATCCCTTCTAGGTACTAGCACGTGAAAATCGAGCAAATATAGATCACAATGATCTGCACACACACACACACACACACACACACACACACACACACATATATATATATATATATATATATATATATATATATATATATATATATATATATATATATATATATATATAACACATTCATCTATGTTTTGATCATGAAACAAACTCGAATTGATATTAACATGAACACGAAGTCATGATTTCAGTCACATAAAAACTCAATGGTGATTCTCATAATCAAGCAAACAATATAAAAGGAGTGGGGAAAAATCATCTTACCACTCGTACGTAAGAATTACTTGGCTCCTCGCGTACTCCTCGACCTCCTCGTCGCACCACCTTATTCGTCCCTTCGATCCGATGCGATTTAGGGCAAGGAAGAATGAGATTATAGTGCTGGTATGGTGTAGAGAAAGGAGAAGAATAACAAAAACCAAAGAGGTTCTAGGATTTTGGGCGTCCAAGCATGGGCCGGCCGTCCCTTAGGATTTAAATAGGTTGTTACTTATTCCAATAAGACTCCATCTTCACCCTTAGATCTCCTTCCTAATCTTGTTCCAACCATCTCATTACAAGCTCCTTCCAATTTGCCAAAGACGTGCTCCCCAAATCACTCCTCAATTAGTTAGGATTCTATATCTTATTAGGATCCTATCTTACCCCAAAAATATTTCCCTAACTAATCTTGGAGATTGCCCAATTCAAACTTACCCTTTGGACGTCCTTTCAAATTGACATCTTACCATGATTGGTTGGTAAAAAAATTTGGGAATAATCTCCTCTTAATCAAAGATTTCCTTCCTCATTAGATTCCTAACAAAATCAGTAACCGCTGGATTTGGTTTCTGCCGGTGCGATCGTTCGCAACTGATAAGCGATCGTTTGCTACAGCCTTCTGCGACATTCCAGTACTTTTGATCGATCATTTCCAAAGGCAATCGATCGCTGCTCAATTTTTCATTATCACAGTACTTTTGATCGATCATTTTTAGAGGCGATTGATCGCTCCTTAAAAATTCAATTTTCCAGTACTTTTGATCGATCGCGGCTGGTTTTCTCTAAGTTTTGAATCTGACCAGATCGATCGTGTATTGCCTAGCGATCGATTGAGCACTAAACTTCAAACGAACATAACTTTATGCTTCGAACTATGAATTGCACTCGGTCGGTGGCAATGGAAAGCTTCCTTCAAGAACCTTTAATACTAGATTGCAAGACATAACCAAAACAATCAAAACTTTCCTATTTTAGATCAATTTCCTAAAATAGCAGTTTTAGTAAACATACCAATTTTTCGGGTGTTACAGTTGGTATAAGAGCATAACCATTATTTGCAAGTTTGAAAGTTCTCTTAAGATATTACGAGTTAGAGTTGCAGTTTTGGTTGAGGTTAAACTGATTATTTAAATATAAACCTTTGCAAGTGCACAAGGCAATTGTACCGCGGCGAGTATTAAAGGGTTGTCGAACCTCAGGGATGGTTAAATACTTTACCAAACTCAAGAAAGAAAAGATTTAGATTAACTAATTCTAATTGAGATTTAATCGATATGGAGAAGTATCAAGGCAATAAATCCACCACTAGATATGTAATTACTATTCTCAATTATTATTAGGCATAAGTTACTGTGATATGGTAACTTGTGCTCATGGTCAGACACACAAATCACAATGAATTCACTCACTTTCTTGGTCGGACACGAAAGTTCATCCACTATTATGTAATTAATTCTATCCTTAGTCGGGCATAAAATCAATCACAAACTTGTTCTTGGTTAGACACAGGGATTAAAAAAATCTAATTCCATTCATAATCAATCATGTCTATGGTCAAGCACTCAAAAGAAACTCATGAAATACCATTAATCATGAATCATAATCAACTTTATTAAATGAAACTAACAAGAGTAGCAATACACATATCTAGGACTTCATCTAGCCTTGACAAAGAATTTAGTTACACATACGAAGAAAGAAAAGAAAAGTCTGTTTATGTAGATCCGTTAGCATGAATTTCTTCTTCTTCCTTGGCTTGAAAAGGCTCCTTCTCTTACTCTTCTCTAGCTTCCAATATAGCTCAAGATCCTATTCTCTAATGCCCAATACGTTCTCCCTTAATGCCTATTTTTATGTTTGAAGAGAAACCCTGAAGTCTCCTTCCAAATCCGAGTTGAAATAAACTTGATTTAGGTTTTGCCGCATAAAATCATCGATCGCTCCGTATTACCGATCGATCGCTTGCTGATCGATCATTTTCCTTCACAATTTACTGCATTGTCGCGCCGATCGTCTGCATCATCTCACCTCCCACCCGATCATTTTTCTTCCTGATCGATCGTTATTATTGTATTACACACATAAAAAAACTCCAGTAGATACAATCGATCATTTCCTTCGATAACACTGTTTCTCGGCTCTGGCGATTGATCGTGTATGAAATGCCAATCGATCATAGTTAATGTTCATAATTTTCAATTGGTCATAACTTTTTGCTCCAAGCTCCGAATTATGCGCGGATGGTGGCATTAGAAAGATGATTTCTTAAAATTTGACATGAGTCTTGAATCAGTCTAATCAGATATATGCACATAAAGTTATGAAGATTTAACTATTGCAGTCATTTTTCATCTCATTTTTGTATCTTACTCTTGTTTCCTACAAAAAGTAAAAACTATATTAAAGTATCAGTAATTCTAATCAAACACTAGCATAAATGTATGCTTATGAGATAATAAAATGCAGATTTTATGTGTAGATCATTAACTATTAAATTTATTGTTGCTCGGCAGTGTATGATCACACCTACTCGTAGAACCGTGAGCTGTAGACATGCTGCCAGAGCTGTAGTTGAAGAACCTCATGAGGGGAGATTGTCACCTCATTAGTTTCCTAGAGTTGGATCCTCTAAGGGCAAGAGCAAAAGGTAGGAGGAACTGCCAGTGTTGTATCTTTATTTAACATAAAGGGTATGTAAATGGAGACAAGATTATGATGTAGAAAGTTCAAACACATGCTGAGTAGCATCTTGAGACAAGCAAGAAGGTTGAGATGGAAAGATAACTCACCATTATTTTTAAGTGATGAATCTAGCCTTTACAGGGATGGATGATCCAGAGAAAGCTAGGGAGTGGATTAATGATTCTATTTCGATATCCCACTGAGTATTTTTACACTCAGCATCCCTCGTGATACAAGTTCTTTAGGAGAGTAATGGCTTCAATTGTTGTCTGGTGTTTAACGTTTGGGAGTGAGGATGACTCATCAGCTTCAATGTAAGCGTCAATCTCCTTTTTATTAATTAAGTTAAATTTTTTTAAAGGCGTGAGCGCCAACTAGTTTTAGTGTATTTTTGATATAGATGACAGACTTACACATGAAGGACTTGTGTGTATTTTATTGACTTTGCATATATTATTATATATATATGGTTTTATATCTATATATGTGAACCCCACTTATCACAGCCTAGATGCTTAATCGTTGAATTTGATTAAATTATCAATCATATAGAGGAATAATCCTCTCATTTTTCGCTGCCACTCGATTTAATAAATGATTTAAAAAGATGGGCCGTGACAGTTCGACCACCATAAAAGGAGACATGGTTAACTCCTCGAATTGTGGTCATATATAGGAGAATGACCATATCTATGTAATCATGGTAAGAGAAGATAAGGGACTTCTATGCCTTACACATCCTTTTCATGTTTTAGATAGGATAGCAATATAGCGTAAGGCAAAATTCCACACCAAAGAATCAATTCTTGTCATAATCAAAATGGCCCTGACATGCACACATGTTGCATCTACTCAATTCATGCAGATGTGGAAGCCATTAATCAAAATAAGGGAAACTCAAGCTCCATATTGGAGGCCAAAATGTCCTAAAGATGATTAAAATCAGATTGGTCTGCACTTCAGTAGTGGTGAAGGTGTCTTCTGCAGACTGCAATTCTGAATGTGTCATTTTCCTTGTTTTCTAGCATTATTATGCCACGTCTACCAATCTGGTGATTTACAGCTAGAGCCATGGAGAGAGGCTATGCGGTGCGTTATTGTTTTTCATGGTGAACATGTGTTCAGAGACGTTAAATAACCAAGTTCCTCAATGCTCTGTTAGGAAAGAGCTTAAGATGTAGGTTTTGATACCATGTTAAATAACTAAATTTCCCAAATTATTTAGAAAGAGATATTTTAATTTTAACTCAATACAATACTTCACCGCACATGCAAGCATTCATCAAAGTTTAGCACGAGTACATGATAGGAGTTGAGAGGCAGATAAACCAGGACCTTAGGGAAAATATAACTGACAACATGGGAGAGAACTGCTCCGCTCACTGTGGGATTCGAATTCGATATCAAGGCTTTGATACTATGTTAAATAACTAAGTTTCTCAACAGCTCAAGCTGTTTGGAAATTGGTTATTATATTATTTTTTCGATAAAGTTATTTACATTATTTTTTATGAGAAAGCAATATCCCACCATTTTAGGATATAAGATCCTAGGATAAATGACAAAAAGTCATAGTGTTGCACCCCTCAGTTTACATGTTTAGGGCTCACCTTTCTCCAACAATTGTATCGCTACCGCCACCCAGATGGAGCCAACAGTGATGGCTAGGCAGTGGATTTTTTGAAAAAATATGGTAGTATTTGAAAGCTATTTTTGTGCTTGGTGATTGAACCCTAGAGAGAAGCACATTAAAAAATAAAAACGATTAAAAAAGGTGACATCATATTAGGACATAAAATTCTAGAATTTGCTCCACTTTTTTAGTTATTTCACTAATTTTTGGGAGGTCTGGTCCAAAAAAGCACTGAGCGGAATGTTATAAGGGTTGTTTGGTTAGTAAATTTTAATAAATCTGAAGCTCAATTAAGAGAGAATTTATTCAGGCTAAATTGATGTAAAATGGGAATGTCGTTGGTTGCTAAAGTGAAATTCACAATTCAGCCTGAAATGACGGAAAATCCTCTTTCAGGCTGAATTTTAAATTCAGCCCAAACTAAAGAACCAACCATGATTGAAATAGTTATCCCCAAATTCAGGTTGAATTTGCTGCCAAATTCATGAACTGAACAACCCCATAGTCATCTACTTCTTCAATTCGACTCTATCCTCAGGGTGTGCCCTATCCATATTTGGGCCTTAAAGATGGAGGCCTGTTAACCATGAAAAACATTTAAGGTTACACTCATGTTATTGCTGAAATAGACTTGTTTTGACAAAAAAATCATATAGCCAGATCTCCTAGGGCCAGCCTGAGCGCTATGTATTGAATTGGTCCTGCTCAGGTTCAATACTATATCAGATCTCCTGGGCCCATAGTTTGACAATGTGAGTACTAAATCAATTTGAATTGTTTTACTTCCTACGTTCAATGAAAGCATGAAAGCCTGTATGCATTTGAAAATTTGAAAATAAGTTAAATTTATTGGCTCAGAGCCCCTCCTCTCCCACTACAACAAAATCGGGCATTAGCGACTGTTCTATTTCTGCCGCTAAAAGAACCGTCGATAAAGATAATTTGTTACGACAGAAAATAATCTGTGGGTAAAGATATAGTATTTGCGACAGATTTTTCGACGGCTGATAAATTGTCGATAATGATAGCTAGTATCCACGGATTAGTATCCGTGGTTAAAAAAAAACCGTGGATAATGTATATTATCCACGGTTTTTTATCGGTGGTTAAAATATCCGTCGGGAAATTTATAACCCTCCCGTGCTAAACGCCCCCCCCCCCCCCCCATCCCTTCTCCCCCCTGCCCTTGCCCCATCCCTTCTCCATCGTGATTTCCTTCTGCGCCGTGCTATATAGTCTCCGGCAGCTCCGACGGCGACGAGGCTCCTCCTTAGGTACGCCCCCACCCCCAATTTCTTTTTATTCTTGGTGGAGGGCTGTGGATGGCAAGCACCACCACCTGCGAGAGCGTCCTCCTGGTAGTAGGCTTTGCAGCCATCTTCGCCTCCCTCGCCTGATTCGTCGGGGCCAGGCTCTGAGTCAGCGGCTCCCTTCAACAGATCTGGTGTCTGTTGCACGCTCTCTTCCTTCTCTCCACTTGCCCTTTCTCTCTCTTTTACTGTGCTTCCTCTGCCCCCTCTCTTGCAGGCAAAACTTTGTCCTTCCCACGACCTTGCTCTGTGGCTCCATGCTAAACTCCTCCCTCCTTTCATAAAAAAAAAACGATTTTTTCAGCCACCCAGCGGAGCAGGGTAGGATAGGGCAGAGAAGGAGATAGAGAAGTGCGAGAGAGGATCTACATGAACCGCGTTATCGGATCCCCTGATTCTCACAGATGCGTACATGTGCCTATGGGAAGGGAAGTAAGCATACTTCTAAGGACTAGGAGAATCTCTTGTGTACTAGCCTAATGATCTCTTGGTAGAATATTAGTAGTAAAAATGTTTCATGTGGTTAATTGATGTTTGAAATCCATGTGTGGCCATTTGGATTGTCAAATCAAGACAACCAACAGGTTGTTTTGGGTTGGACTGGAGAGTGGGAGGCAAATGGTGGCAGAAGAGGTGGACTGGCCAAGGAGGACAAAAGAAGAATAAGGGAAGGAGGAAGAGCATTGAGGGTGAACATAAGCTGTAGCCTGTGGGAGGGGTTTGACTGGCTTTAGGGATTCGGGGATTGTCAAATAATTCCTTTTTTCCAAACATTGGGGCCAAGTTGTTTCAGCTTGATTGCTCTTTAGAATAATCAGCTCAAAGAAGGGACACTATCAGCCTGATCAATTTAGCCAGCACTCTAATAGGGGTCTTAACTTAAAATGTGTTCACTAACTGAACGATAAACGTTTTGCATAGATATTTTTATTCTTTGGTAAGTTTGTAGGAAACATCGGAAAACAAGTAGATGACAAGGATTTATCTAAAAAAAAAGTAGATGACAAGGAAGAGAAACTATGAAAATGTTGTACAAGAGAAGAATACTTTGTTCATCTAGCTCACAGAGTACATTTATTTTCTGAAAAAACGAGTTGGATAGTGCTTGGTTCATAACTTTAAATATAGTTAAATTCAATACCAATTTGCTGGTTGCATAAGGCTACTGATTCATGAGATAGATGGCGTTAGGAATTCTATTGCATTTGTATACTTAACAAAGCACTATTATATCGTTGTCTAGCAGCATCTTGCAAAGTGTGTTCGCTCTAATGTGATTTAATCATCTCTGCTTTTCAATAATATCGTGTGTCTTTAAATTTTAAGTGACATCCTCTGTGGTCACCCTTTAGAAGATTCTGCTGCATGTGCATTGTAGCTCAAAGTTTGAGGGCCCAATATTCATGTCTTCTTCAGTCTTTTCCAATTTTTTTTGGAAGAGCTTCGTGGGTAATTGTTTTTTCCTGGAATGTGATAGGATTTGTCACTTGATTTACTTGATGATCTGATAAAAAGAGGGGGATATCTTGTGCTCGGTGTTGATTTTATTGCCATTCAGAGCATTTGATTGATTGTTTCTTATTAACTACATTTAAAGGAAACATTATTCTATATACTTAATGATTGCACCTTCTTGTTTAAGAATTTTTGTCACACGCATATGATTGCCCACCAAAATATTATCATATGACTAACTTCCACTTGAATGCTAAAATTTGGGCCGTCAACCTACCTTTTTCTTCTGCTCAACATGGTGTGCATTTGTTGATCTGCTTCAGTACACTAATTCTGATGCCATGTATAGCCTTGCAATTCCCAAGGAGGGAGAACTAACAATAGGAACAATTGATGATATCCAAAAGCTTCATATTCGCTCAATTCCACTTGGAGAACATGCACGTCGAATATGTCATCAAGAACAGTCTCGCACTTTTGCCATCTGCAGTTTGAAGTTCCAATCAAATAATACAGATGAATTTGAGGCACACTTCATTCGTCTTTTGGATGATCAGACTTTTGACGTTATGTCTTCTTATCCTCTAGACACCTATGAATATGGTTGTTCCATCCTTAGCTGTTCCTTTGCAGATGATTCTAATGTTTATTACTGTATTGGAACAGCATATGTCATACCCGAAGAAAATGAGCCCAGTAAGGTAATGTTTGTATCTTAAGTTTGTTTGAAGCTTGCTAATTCTTCTACTCGTAGGTTGTAGTCATGTTAGTTATGTAGGTTTCTATATTTCAAGTTAATTTTAGCAATTTTTAAGTTCTTATAAAAGATGCCCAAATCCATACGCCTGATATGCATCAGATACTTTTTCAATCTGAAAATGGATGAGATAAAGTGCTTTAAGTTGTTCATGCCTCCTAACAAAAAAAAGGTCTTCATGATTGACTAGAATGGTATGATCTCTGTCGCAGTTGGAAGTTAAATACGTATCCTCGGGTTTTAGAGTTTGTCTGAGTGCTAACTTATTGTTGTTCTTAATATTAGTTTTTTCTTTATTAAAGCGAGGACCATTCTGCTCAAATTCTCATCTGATGCATATCTGATTTTCTTCCAGTGTCCTTCCTTGTTAGGCTTTTTGTGTGATTATATTTAACAAATCGTGGATATGCTACTGAGGTCAAATTTCTCCCATCAGTTTTGCTAACTTTGGTTTGTTTTCTATGAAAGCAAGAATAGTGCTACTTGAATCTACCTCTGATACATAATTAATGTTCTACTGAGGTCTTTTTGCTAGATTTACGTGTCTCTGCTTCTCAGGAGGTTTTTTTGTGCTCTGTTGAAAATTGTAGGGCCGAATATTGGTCTTCATTGTTGAAGATGGGAAGCTGCAATTGATTGCAGAGAAGGAAACTGCTCAATTTTTAGTTGTTTTCCAGAGCTTCTCTTTTTGGTGTTTTTTTTTTGTCAACAGAGTATATTGTTTGTGTACAATGTGGTAATTATATAAATATGAAAATATTTTTTGCATTTATGAATAATGCTTGTTATCCATATTTAGCACAGCAGCATAAAGCTGCTGTTTTTTTTTTATTTTTTCGAAGTCTATACCGACAGATAAAATCTGTCACAATTAAGCTAAAACCGTCGAAGTTGATCTTTAACGGAGTGTAGAGTCCGTTTTAAAACCGTCGCTACCAACGGATAAAAACAGTCGTTACATATCATTCTCGGCAGAAACTTTACGTCGAAATAACATATTTTCAACGGAAATTTATCCGTCATTAAAGCTTCTTTTTCGACAGAAAATCTGCCGTAGCAAAATATAATTTGCGCCAGTTTAAAGTCCGTCGCTATATCTGTCGACAAAGTTAATTACCGACGGTTGATGTTATCCGTCGTATCTGAGGCGGGTATTATCGAGAGACTTAGCGACGGAATATGTCCGTCGCAATAGGAGTAATAACTACGGAAAAGACACTTTTAGCGACGGATTTTGCCGTCGCTAAAGGCCATTTTTGTTGTAGTGTCCACCTCCGAGTTTTTAATCCTGACTGAGCAAAGTCAGCCGTGTGACAATGGTCCCGTGTTGTCACAAGTGCAGACAGGGATTATTGGATGGAGGCAGTATGTACTTATTCGACATTGTCCTAGATTGTTATTGACTTGGGTTTTACTTTCCCACTACTTCTAGTCATCCATAAGTAAATATATTTTATTGTAAATTTAGCAATTTCTCAATGGCTTTCCATGCTTCATGTTGTTGCAACTTCTTTTCGTTTTCTCGAGCATGTTGGAATGTGACCTTCATCTATGATATTTCAACAGATAACATATTGGAATGTGACTTATTAGCCAATATGCTTCTAGTATTACTGATAGAACGAAAATTGGTTCTAACATTTTTTGTCAAATTTGGATGAATCCAGACCTACTTTCCTATTAGCGGAGGGTGAGCTTTACTTGTTTCAAGAAGTTTTAAATTGACAATAACATTAGCGCGCCTCTTGAAGTTCTTCAAAAATGGTTAAGAAGATGAGTTTGCAAATGATTTTGTGAAATGCACGCTTGAAGCACTATTACAAGTTTAATTTGAAGGGAGAACTAGCGATTCAGAAAAGCGAATATGGGATGAGCAATTTTCATCAGCAAAAAAGGAATTAGGAATAAATACTGCATGTATAGAGTATTTAGACATTTGAGGATGGGACCCATCACTAGTATTTGGCATGAGAAGGAAAACATGTTTCTGTTTTTTTTGCAAGAACTGTATTATTTAGATATTAATAATCTTTTAAAAAATACATTACACTTATTCGGAGCATTTGGCTTAACTATGACGATCGAAATAAGTGCCTTATTATGTCAGAATTTATTTATGGATCACAAAAATGATCACATAAAGATGGACTTGAGAGAACCTTGTCTTCCCTAATTGCCATAGATATGAGAAGCTGGACGCGGAGTGCAAATGACTTGCAATGAAGTTGCTTTGTTCAGGGTTAGCCCACGTCCCTCTGTCATGTCCAATGGACCTCTTGTGTGGGACTCGCTATCTCAAATCCATGGAGGGCAAACAAGATACCCGGACACACCCCACCTACCCGCCCCAAAATGGAATAAGTTCAAAGTCCTACCATTCTAAAAAGGGAAATGATATTTGTACAGCAGATTCCTACACATTTTTCATACACAGCTGATGTGTATGGAAATGAGTGGATCAGTTGATGTGACCCCACATCAGTTTACCCACACATTTCCATACACATCAGCTGTGTATGAAAATGTGTAGGAATCTGCTGTAGGGTTATCACTGCCCTTCTAAAAATATGTAGTCTGGTTGTAGCCAGTTCACCCCCTTTTAATAGGAAAAATGTTTTCCTCACCAAACTCCTTCACCGGATCAAAGCACCAACTGCCATGTGGAGGTGGGACCCTGAAAATTTAGCTAAAATTGTAATTTTTTCTTTTATTTAGTTCTTTCTAATTCCTTTCACTTGATGATGTAGCAAGCCCTCCTTGATGATGATGTGGTGCTGGTGATTAAAATTGGTGAGGCTAGACGAACTATTTTAATACCGATGGTAGACACCCACTAGCTTGCGTGTGGTTAGACTACACACAATGTTCTAAATAGGATTTCTATGAAATTAAAAAGAAATAACAACAATCGATATTTTAATTATTTTTGCCTTTGGCTACAATTTAGTTGTTGTCACCTAATTCTACAACATGATATTTTAATTATTTTTTACTTTGCCGTTTTTTTAATGCTCTTTGTAATCATCATGATATCATAATGATTTTGATATCCTATCGAAAAAAATACTACAAAAACTACGATAAATTACATGCGATGGCTCAATATTTTTGTGATATCATCATTATAATAAAGAGCACTAAAAAATGAAGAATGAAAAAAATAGACAAAAAACGGATCAGAAATGAGAGAGATATACATCGTTAAAGTTTGTCCCAGCAAAATAAATATAAGGTTGTCCAACCGACGTCTTTCGAGTTAGTGTTAAAAAAAGGCATGCAGGAACCAACGCCGCACTGGTACCTGTGTGGCTTGTCAAATACCCAAATCAGGAAATATTTTAAACAATGTTCCCAATCAGTAATTTTTTTAGTATTATTTAATACATTCTCCCTTTTTTAAACTTAAAATAAATAAAAAAATTGGATGCCCACTTTTGGGTACTCGAGTGCTTAAACTGTACCAAAATCCACGTCAGCATTTGAGTAATCCAAGAAAACCCAAACTAGCCGTTGGATACTGGCTATGTCCAAGATTAACAATCCTATTTAGTACAACAGAATAAACTATCACTTCCAACTAGCCCATGTAAGAGAGCAAACCCATATTTTCCAAGTAGCCCTTATATGAGAGCAATCCCATATTTTCTCTGTCCAACAATAGTAGTCCTATTTCTCCATCCGTCATTAGTGGTCCTGTTTAGTTTTTGGAACAAATTCATTCAGTTTACTTTTCAAATCAGTAATGTGGGACAAATGGATTACATTGTAGTTGATATTATGTACTTCTGTTGTTTATTAATTGGTATTTCAAATAGAAGAAATGCTGAAAATTCCAAAATCTGAGTACTCGGGTGGAGGGAGAACTCAAAACTAGAGTACTCAAATTGCCACATCAGCAGGTAGGCCCTGAAATTTCAAAGTTGAGTACTCAGTTGGAGATGCTCTGATTATCGTTGTCCCAATGTCGTTTTCTTTACTCCCCGCCTCCCAAGAGACACACAAGAGAAAAACACATACACAACTTCAAGTTACAAAGCTAGAGCTCACTGATTTTTGTTGCAAATTACTACATGGATAGTCTTTTGCCACATACATGCACAAGTTAAAGATATTTTGAGTCTAGTTCCACCTCTAAAGATGTGTTAGGATGAGGCACGTTTTTTTTTCTTGAAATTAGATAATACTTGGTACGATAAATAAAGCTTATAATATTTCATTGAACTTGGTATTCATTAAATTGAATACCCACTGAATTTTCCCATTAGGCATCAATCAGAATTACTATGAGAGTCTTTAATACCAGAAAAATAAATTGACCGTTTGTTTTGATCCTGGTTTCAGAGTCAACGCTTCTTCTCACAAGGTGCACGGACACAACTTGTCGATACTCATGATCAATTACTTGCAAACAAACTAGAACATGGAACCTACGAAAAGCTTTATAGCTTCCACCACATTGCTAATGGCTTCGTTGTGCACACTAATCCTTCTCAGGAGTACACTCCTTTGGAGTACACTCATTCCTCTCGGACATGGATGTTCCTTAGTTTGATTTCATATAAAAGTCACTCTGCCCTCTTTCGAGTTATAAAATAACAATAATAAAACTCACATTAAACACATAGAATGAAATTTAACATCAATCACCAGTAAATACGACAAGTAAAAATAAGAGCAATCTAGCGAGAGCTTCATATCAACCCTAGTAAAACTAATTAGCTAGACATGGAGAAGGGAGAAGAAAAATTCTGTTGTGACGGATTCATAGGCATGTGGAATTGAAACGCAAAATCCAAGACAACCTCTCTCGAGTGTGTCTCAGTCCCGATTGTCCTTTTGGATCAAATTGCTGAAATCCCAACCGTTGAACCCTTTCCTATTTTTTTTTACTTTTTTACTATTCATAAGTACTGTTCATAGTCTTCTCCTCTCTATGTATTTTTTTCTGTAGCAAACGACAATCTCCCGGCTGTCTCTTCTCCTCTACTCCTCTGTTTTTTATAGGTGGTTCAAGAGTCCTAAAGTCCGTACCTTCCTGGCTTCGGGATAATCCCAAATCCAAATCCGTGGTAAGAGACCCTAGCCCATCCAAATGCGAGCTTCCATCCCAGCACTGACTTTGTTTAGCAGGTTTCCATCTATAAGACACCTCTATTGATGAATGAGAGTCAAATCCAAGCCATCTAATATGATCCCGCACACAGAATTGCGCTTTCCAAATCGAGCAAAACGTGGGTTTTGTCGACTCCAATCTGAGCGCTTCTTTTATGGGGGATCCATCCATAATCAGGCATGAATCTGAGCCAAATTACTGCTATATATTCTCGAGCAACCAAGCACAAGCTCGGTCATTTCTTTTTTTTTTTTTTTTTTATGTTCGAACCCCGAGCAGAATCGAGCCCAAGCGGTCGGGTTGTTCGTTCTTTTTTTTTTTTCTTTTTTTACTTCCGTTTCAAAAACCCATCGCCTCACCCTCATCTGTCGAATCTCATCTGTACGGTTCTTTAGTTTAAATCAATGCCTGTCTTCTCCTTATATGCAAATCATCGGCTTAAATCTTGTCTGCACGTGATCTCAGCTTTTAAATAAATTATCTCTTTAAAACCCACCTAATGTACTCTATTTTGGCCATTTTGCAATCCAACCTTCGTAAACATAATTAATTCAAGTTAGACGCATAACAAAATATAAATCTATTAAATCTAATTAATGCATCTAACTTGTTCACTTAAGCACATTTATCAAATAATTGATATAAACTCTTAATTCTCTGCTTAACACTCTTAATTCTCTACTATGTACATTTGGACATATTCACTGTTCCAAAGTATTATGTACATTTTGCCAAATCACCACAGAATTTTGGAACGGAGGGAGAAGATTATAGCCTAAATTAACTACCTTTTTGAATGAACATTAGCTGTACCAGCTGAGTGGAATGCAACTGGATCACCCTTCATTCACACCAAAAATAAGGATCTCTCCTCCATGGCTCCTTTCACAGCGATAGGCATAACCAGTAACCCCAAGAGAAGAATGAAACTTGACCTCCAGCCTAAGAATTGTTGATCCCTTCTCATGTTGGCAACTAACTGTAGTTGAAGGAGAGAGATGGATAAGTTGCTCTAATACAAGTTGAAAGAGATTTTTCTTCAAATCAATTTGTAGCATCAAATGTTTCAAATGACAGGGACAAAAGTTACACATTGAAAAGGTGGCTACGACCCCCTTATGTAAGGAGGTTAGCAGGAACAAAGCTGCCAGAGTGCCCATAAAGCTGGTATAGTTGTAACGGTTGCAAATTGCTTGTTAATTGATTGCTACTAAAAGGCAGATGGGTTTTGATGTAAAACAAAGAGTTGTACAGATGAGATCTAACGGCGGAGAGAGCTACGATAGGTTTTAACTAAAGAATTATAAATAAAAAAGATGAAAAGAACGGCCTGAGTGTTCTGTTCGGTCGGCCGCTTAGTTGAACAGAGTTCAACTCACAGGAACAGGGCTCAATTGGGTTCGTCCTCGAATTGGAAGGTCATAGCCGTGCTCAGCTTGGAAACAGGGATTTGGCTTGAATTTTTTTCAGATGAAGCATGTTCAATTCGGACTCAAATTGGATGGGATTGGGAAGGTCGCATATTTGGATCAATCCGGATCTAGACAGGGGCTGATTTAGGGCTCTTGTCTGGATGCCTATAAAAGAAGAGCAGAGAAGAAGAATGAGAGTTTTTTGAACGGCAGATTTAGAATAGAAAAGCTTAGTCTTTTTTTCAGTTTTCTTTCTTCTCGTTTTGAGTCTTTCCAGCCACTGCTCAACGAGTTTGTGACGCATCGTTCAACCATCAATGGGAGGATAGAGTTAGCAAGATATGATTTTTATTTATCCTCTTTTGTAAGTTTTTATAATTATATTTAATGAACTTAATTTCTATTTTTGTCTTTAATTTAATAAGTATGAGTAACTAAATTCTTTGCTAAGGTTAGGATGAAGCCATGTTTAGTTGTATGGGTTTTATGCCATGAGAATTGATTGTCTTCATTATATGTGTTTAATTGAATAATGCTCTCCTAATTGTTATGCTTGAAGTTGTAGTTCTTATAATTAAATTTGGATATTAATTGTAATTTACTATTTGTGGATACAATTAGTGATTTGGATCTAATCATAGTAAGCATTGGAGGATATAAATTTACTTGTAATTAAACGTGCTCAAAGATAATATATTCCATAGTAAGAGAAATTGAATTTCATTTTGTTAATGTGATAAATTATGAAGATAATAAATGATCATGGGACTCTTGCAAATTATCATGTGCCGAATCCATAGCCTTAGTTCCTTGCAAGTTGACACACTATAAAAATGTTGAGTAACTGTGGAACTTTACAACGGGAAAAATCGAATGAAAAGTTTAGACAATTCTGCAGCAGATGACACTATAAAAATGACAATTGGATGTAAAGAGTACCTCATGTGCTGAGCCTGTAGGCTATTATTTTACGTGGCAAAATGAAAAAGAGGTGCAGATGAATCAACATTGAAAGTCTTAAATGAAGTGCATGGTCGGGGCTGCTTTGCTGGCCATATACGGTCCATATAGACGCCAATATCATTCATATCCATCCAATGATGCCAAATCCTTTCCTTCATGCACCATGCCGAAAATTGTTTGAATTCTCCAATTAATAAATATAATGGTTGTGCCAAATAGAATAGAGATTATGGCCTCTGCATTTAAACAAAATACTTCCAAGGGGACCAAAAGAAAAAGTTGAGTAACAAAAAGATAATTAGCAGTAAATATACAAGCATCTTCTGTTCCATGGCACCCCGGGTAAGATCTTTTCATAATTGCAGTTCAATGAAAGAAGAACAAAAATTTTTACAATGATAAAGTTTCTGTTCTGTCACTGAAAAGGAACACTGTTTCAAAGTGTTTAGGTGGTAAGACACAAGAAATTTCCCCCAGACACAAACTCTCATCTTATTCATTTGAGAATGAAATCTTCTGGATACTTCAGTTATGCCCATGCAGTTTTTGTTGGGGTTTATCCCACACCGGTTAGGTTATGGAAGGGACTCATGGTCAGTTTATAAGTGTGAGGGAAAACCTCACCGTTCAAGCTAATTTTTGAGGTGAGAGAGATCAAAGTCTACCCAACATTGGTATTGGAGCTCAGGCTATTAACAATCTTGGCCCAATAGCCCATCGGAGAGACTGAGTTTTCCTCCAACCCAAGGTCTGATGTGTGAGGGGAGATTGTTAGGGTTTATCTCGGTCGTAGAAGGGGCCGGTAGTTAGCTTATAAGTGTGAAGGAAAGTCACACCCTTCAATCTAGCTTTTGGGGTGAGAGAGGCCGAAGACCACCAAACAGTTTTAACTGCGCTAGCGACTAGAGAGCATTAAGATCGCTACCGACTCCCACCAACTTGTTCAAGAAAATGCTGTTAGAAGTGGGTGTTAATTATAACCGACAATTGGGTATTAAAGAGAGAGAACTAACCCATGTTTAAAACCCACTTACTATGAAATGAATGAGTGAATTGGGTGAAGGATGAATAGTCCCACATCCACACCAAAGATGGGTTGTGGATGGTATATAAGGTCCAAGGTTGGCCTTATAAGTTAGGCCGAAGGGCCACCCCACTTTTGTGGGGGAGAGAGATGTTGGACCCATGCACCTAGGTGGGCTAACCCACACGCGCGCGTGCCGCCGCCGCCGTCCGTCCGGCCGGCCGGCTCGGTTCGGTTCGGTTCGCACACGCGGTCGGGTTGGGTTGGGTCAACAAGAAAATATTATTTTGGGACAAATTCAATGGTTTGGTTTTCTAATTTATTTTGGTTCAACCAAAACGGGTCCGTTTTATTATGACCGTTAACGGACGAACGCGTCCGTTTAACGGGAAAGGGTTTCAACGGGCTTTAATGGGAAACGGTGTGTTTTCAACGGGCTTCAACGGGATTTCTATAAAGCTTGTAAAAAACGGGTTTTTCAGTACGGATTTTTTCCTGCATCTTCTTCTTTCTGTGAAAGCATTGCACATTGTGGTTCGCTGCGCGTACTGTTTGGAGTGCTCCTACAGTACGTGGTTGATCGTCTTATCCTAGGAGGCAGAAGCCCACGAGTCCTAAGCACCGTAGGGAGGGCGCATTCTGTCTTAAGGACAAAGTGTTTCGCTTGATTCGACCATAACCTTCTTATAACGGATTTATTATCATCTTTGCAAAGGTATACACACAGTTCATCTTTAATACAGTAGCAGTATTGTAATTTTAATAACAATCTTAAGACAGAATGTTTACTATTATTTATGATTACTGTGCTGTACTGTAATACTGTACTGTAATATACTGTCATTTGTACTGTAATTACTGTGTATTTTACTGAGATAATCTTCTGTGATTTGCAAAGTTACAGAAATGGCTACTGATGGTACCATACTTATTCCCACTCCGGTGAATGCTCCTGTTCAAGTTAAAGGGGAGAAACCAGAAAAGTTCAGTGGTGTGGATTTCAAGAGATGGCAACAGAAAATGTTGTTCTATCTTACTACGCTGAATTTGGCCCGATTCCTTAAAGAGGAAGTACCCGTTCTCACTGAGGAGAAACGGGAAGACAAAACGGCTGTTGCGGCAGTAGATGCATGGAAACATGCAACCACGTTGGGATCGACTTCAATGACATTCTGCCCATTGTCACCCATACTGCCGGCTACTGGAGTAGAACCCAGTTTGTCCCGGTCATCATGAGGTCTGGCCAGAACATTCGTGCCTGGATTGACTTTGATGGCTGAAACTTACATATCAATATCACCATTGCCCCTTTGGGAACCCCCCACCAGTCGCGTCCCCTTGTATCCTACTACGACCAGATTATCGCAAATTACATAGCTGATGAGATGTTCGTTGGGTTATTGGCCTCGAAGGTTACCCAGTCCGGTGGTACCTGGAAGGAAAGGCAGAGGCTTCTGGCCTGGAGCTTGAATGACAAGGGTCATCCAGCTCGGGAACTGAACACCGCCAATCTCCCAATCTTTTTGCTTGAATCTCAGACGTTGAATAAAGCCAGGGGCTTTTACTTCGACACCGACAGCGTATTTGCCTTTTGGCTAACCAGAATCTAAAATAGTGGAGTTCAAATTGTAAGTTCAATGAGTTTACTCAGCGATTTCAATCATATGATATTTCCTGTTTCACAAGCAAGCCTACGCCAGTTGAAGCACACGTTGGAGCATCCAAATGAACCAGCAGGGCCTGCAGCAAAAGCACTAGTCTCCGTCTTCGTCCTCCCTCTCCGAATGGACCATCGCACTAATCATCTGTGGTGTGCTGGTTTTTGTGGGCTTATGCGTAGGGGCTGTCTTCTGGATTTGGTGGCGGAAGCGGCGAAGAAGCCAATCTGAAAGGATATCAGGACGGAGCTCGTTCGGGAATGGAGGTCTGGTGGGGGCAAGGAAGGAGACAAGGCGGTTAAGTTTGGACTTGTCCTCGAGGAAGGGGTGGGAGAAGAGACCTCCGGCAGCGAAGAATACAGCGCAGAATCCACTGACATCAGACTCCAAGTTGAAGGAGAGCTTGAGCAAGCCCGAATCAGTTTCTTTGATGATTTCATAGTTATTTGTAGCCCAGTAGCTGCCCAATAAACAGCCCACGATTGTTTATTTCTTAACGGGTTGAGACCATTAATCCTTAATGGGCTCGGGCTATTGATGAACAATTGCGGACTGCCCGAGCCCTGCTCGTTTAGCAGTCCTATTGAGGACAACCCCTTATTTTGGAGGTGTACAAGGTGGTCCACACGGGGCTTATGTTGGGACCCCTAGTCGCCAACAGCCAGTCTAAACCACTATGTGCACTCTAGGAACTCCATCATTTTACTCCAACTCTGTCTGCGCATTCTCACTTTCTACTCCACTAGATTTCTTTAGTTTGGCTACTAGTACCCACATATTGGTAAGTTTGTTCTCAAGATAAGCTTTTTCTGTTTGGACTCTTGGACCATGGCCAAGAGTCCATGTAGAAAGGGCCACCGCCTGAGGTCCACCCATCGTTGGCTTTAAAGTTCACTGAAAAAAGTTATTAAATGACAAGAAAATGTAGCTTTGATCACTGGTCCAGAGTTCTCTCCTAAACAAGGAATTCCGTATCAGATATCGGTATCGTATTGGTCGGCTTAAGAGACAAAATATCATAGATATATCGGAGATATTTGTAAAAAAATATCGGTGGTCAAAAACTAGTTTTTACTATATATTTTCACAATCTAACTTCTAAAATGAGTTATGCTAATTTAGACAAAGCATAGATTTTAAAATATGCATATTAGGATGGGAAACAAATGAGAAAGTTATTTTTTTTCCCTTTTTTTTTAAAAAAAAATTTTCTGAATTTTTTTTTTTTAAAATAGTGATATATCGGTCTATATATTGGCGATATTTGAAAAAATAAAGAAAAAACCGAGATTCGGGCGTCTCGTTTTATCGGGTGGGACCCGATATCGATATATCGGCGATATAGAATTCCATGCTCCTAAGTGCTAAACCTAATTAGTATTCCGATAGGGGACCCACAACCAGCACCCAATTTTTTTTTGCCAACCACATGCTATGTCAAACCCCATTATGGACCTAGCATGGGAACTATAGAGAAAACTTTGTTTTTTTATTTTGGTTTGATACATACTTACTCCATCCAAAAAAGATAGGTACATTTCTTTTAGTCTTGTACAGAGTTTCAGGGTAAATGCATGTATTGGTCCAACCAACCTACCATGCCATAATTTATTTGCAGCCTCCTTTTCAAAAGGTTTTCTTTTTGCCGTTGTCATGTAATTACGAAAAATTACGTGAAGTAGCTTTGCCAATTAACGTGTTATAAGAAGTAGCCTGGGTGATATGTCCTGAGATAAACGTAATAGGAGTAATTAAACAATGTGTTGATATAAATAGGTGTGCAATGGGAGGCAATGGAAAACTGAGTTAGTTTAATTATGAATAGTTTAGAATTAATCATGTTACCTTCTTTAATTCTAGCTTTCTTCCACGATGAGTCCATGTCAAGACAGATGTAGTACGTTCTAAATGTTTTTTTTTAAATACCGATTATTACTAAACTGTGATTTCATTTCTTAGCAACTCAATATCTAATTCTCATAATAGATCTGAGTGCATGTGTTTGTTTTCATGTATCGAACAACTCACTTCAATTTTTGTCCCATGTTATTATTGTTTCTTTTTTAAATGGCTTAAGAAAATGAGACAGTGCAATTGGATGAATCAAGTGAAGCAGTTCAAGACTCGCAAAGTTCCAAAGATCTGGAATGGAAACATTGCACTCCAATGAGTGAAAACAAAAAACAAGTTGTATGCAATTACTGTGGAAAGCGTATGTGGGGAGGCATAAACTGTTTCAAGTATCATTTAGCGAGAATCAAGGGGAATTCAAAAAGTTCTACTAAGGCTCCAGATGATGTTTGCGCGTTTATGAAGAACCACTTAAAAGAGTTTGTGGTCGAGAAGAAATAACGAAAACAACGTGAAAGTGACTTAGCTATATTTGGTCAGCTAGATACTAATGAAGAACTTGAGATCCAAGAAGGAGCGACGAATAATGCTAAGTAGCAAAAAACAGGGAGTAGTACTCAACCGTTGATCAAGAATGGTAAGAATATTTTGGTCATTGAATTATGATTCGAGGGTGGGTATCAAATTAGTAGGTAGGTGGGTATGTCAAATTAGTAAGTAAGTGAGTTTCTTATAACCGTTAGATCAAGATCCAATGGTTAAGACTTAAATTAGCCTCATATAAATAAATAATATGAGAGCGATCTCATTTAAACTTTCCCTTTTTGATATTAAATAGTCGATGTAGTTGCAAAGGTTACTGGATAGAATAAAAGGGTTAATAAATAGAGTCTACAAAGCAGTGCGTTGTAGGGCTAACGATCTTATAGACTGCCTACTTTATCAAGTAATTTCCAACGAATTTCAATCTACCAAGTGAAACATGCCTCACATGCTCACCCTCAATCTCCCGAAGAGTTGCTCCTTCCAAGTTGCTATCTATCAGTTTCTAAAGCCATATTTTTCCCATGAAGCATGGCTGATCTTCTTTGATGTGTTCAATGGTCGTCCGACGGGAAAGAGGAAGGTCTTAGTTGGTATCGTTGTGAGCCAATCGAAGGGAGAAATGAAGATCAAATTGCCTGAAGACAGGAGAGATGGAGGTTTTTAGAGGCCAGCAATGGAGCCTGATCGGCGGGCGAAACAGAGGGGCTGAGGAAGAATTCAGAACAGTAGGCTGAAGGGGAAAGAGGGATTTTTACTGACCCAATGACTGAGGGGTATTTCTGTAATCACTTTATTTTCATTTTTCAAGCCTGTTTATAACACAGCCGCTGATTAGATCGGACAACTAGAAAAACGCACGGATGAAAAACAAACAATTCTCCTCATATTCATGATCTTCATGATGACCTATTCACTCAAGATAATACAAATCTCTTGCTTGAAAATAGATTACAGGCGCTGAGAGAACATAAATATGCAAGACATATAAAATGACAAACCTTATAAATCACAACATAAGACATTATTCAATTAACACCTAATGTAACCCAATAGGAGAGTAAATTTAGCACTTTGTCATCCCTAATTGCAGTAGAGATGAGAAGGAAGGCGCGGAGTACACATAACTTCCAATGGAGTTGCTTTGGGCAGAGTTATTGCAATGCCAAAACGCATGTCCACTGGACCACCGGATGGAGTGGCCAACTCAAACCCGTGCAGGAGACGGGCAAGCGTCAGATGCATAAGGTGAAGGGCAAATGAGATCCCCGGACAAATCCGCCTACCCGACCCAAATGGAATAAGTTTAAAGTGCTGCCCCCTAACATCCACATCTGCATGTTCGGTGAGGAACCGCTCAGGACGGAACTCTTCCGGGTCCGGCCAAACGGTCGGGTTGCGGTGGATCTTCCAAAGGTTTACCATCAAACGGGTCCCGGCTGGAACATGATAGCCACCAATTCGGCAGTCTTGCATGGACTCGTGTGGTAGTGAAAGTGGTGCAGCCGGGAAAAGCCGCAGTGTCTCTTTAACAATGGCTTGGAGGTATGGCAGGTTCTTTATGTCTGACTCTTGTACATTTCTTTCCTTGCCCACATAAGTGTCCAATTCTATTTGGGCTTTTTCTAAGACATGACGATTGTTCATCAACATCGTTAGGGCCCATGTCATGGTAATGGCAGTTGTGTCCGTGCCCGCAAGGATTAGTGTCTGTCACAAATAATCATAAATAGAAGTTAAGAAATAAATATCTTTAGGCACAAGAAATTGGCATGATAATGTGTGGTGAGGTTATGTATACTGAAAATTTTGATATACCAAAAACTATATCTGCGCTCGAGCTCACGTGCGTTGTTGAGATTCGGTGATATGGGTTAATACAGAGGGCGGACGGATAAATCAATTCTCCCTCCCCCGTGCATTCATGCTCGCTATCAGATATTGATTTGATGGCTTGCACGCACTAATGCACGCACAACAACATGCTCCAGGTTCATACTAATGGATCTCTTGATTTTATTGGACTTTAATCACTATATTTCTTATTAAATAAATGCCCAAGAATCTCACTGTATTGAGCTAACACATGTATACCCAAAAAAAAAGAAGAAAAAATCTAACTTATATTGATAGAATAATTTGTTATATTTGAAAATGTGCTCCTTCATCAGACCATCTTAGTATTTATTGAAAGTAAAAAATATAAAAACTGATTGTATTTTGTAATTAAATGCTGCAGAAGAGTATAATATGTGTAACAAAATCGGGACAGAATGGAAAGAGTTTATATGAGCGCGGCTTGGCGTAAGCTGAGATGATCTGATCCGTCGCCTCACATGCACAGGGCACAGGGTGGGTAGTGATTCAAACCTGCCTGCCCTCTGCATTAACGACGGCCACCGAATTGAAATCTGATGGCCTAGATGGTCTTGGTTCATGCAGGCGCATGTGAACCTGGGCTTGTATAAACAAGACTCTTTATTTGACCTCATAAAATTAATTCTTCACCAGGTAAAAAGTAAATAAACTTACCAGTGAGACCGCCTTGATGATCGTATCAGGATCATAATCTGTAAATTTCGTCTCCTCCATTGTTGATAACATTACATCAATGAAATCCTGGTCTGTAGGACGCTTTCCGGACATTCTCTTCACCTTATGTTCTTGTAGCCATGTTGACATGACCATGTCCATCTGCATGGCCGTTTCATTCATTGCCCTAATACTCCCACCTATGTCCAGCCACTCAAGCCAAGGAATTGCATCTGAAACAACAAAATTTCCCATAAGATAGAAAAAACTAGCCATCACTTCTGTAAACTTTCTGGCCTCCTTTTCATCTTCCACATTAGCCCCAAAAAACCTCTTTCCAGCTATATTCATGACCACATTATTGAAACTGAGGTCTCCAAACCACTGCTTCATCTCAACTTTAAGTGGTTGGCTATCATTTCTGATGCACCTCATATACAAGTCCTTGATGCACAAATCAACTTCTGTGGTGCGTACATGCTTTAGCAGTTCAAGCCGATGAGCTGAAAGAAGTTCAAGAGTAGAAATTTTCTTGACCTCCCTCCAGTAGGAACCATAGAAGGCGAATCCGATCATGGCGTAATCGTAGCCAAGGTACTTTGCTGCAGCATATTTGCTTCTACTAGCAAATATCTTATCATTAGTAGAGAAGCATTCCTTGGCTAAATCCCAGCTACTCACCACAAGAGTCCTCTTAGAACCAATCCAGAGAGTAAATATTGGCCCATATTTGTCAGCTAGGTCAGAGAGGGTTATGATCAGTGGCCGATTTGCACCAAGTTTGTGAAGGTAACCAATAATGGGTAAATGGCCGGCAGGGGTTGGTGCTTCTCTTATTTCACATCTGTCATGACTTTTAGGCCATAGAGAATAGAGAAGGAATAAGGCTAGAAGGGCAGAAATGGCTTCAAGTATCAAAACCATTTCCACGATTGTGTATTGTGGAAGAAGAGTTTCTGATGAAGTTGTAAATGCAATTTGGGTATTTATTAGCAAGGTTGCGTCTAGAACATGCTTAGTTGATGTCTCCATTCTCCTATATAATTTGCTTAGTCATTGAATTTGATTTAATTATCGATGGTATAGAGGAATAATACTCTCATTTTTCACTGCCACTCGATTTAATAAATGATTTAAAAAGATGGGCCATGACAGTTCCACCCCCATAAAAGGAAAAACATGGTTACCTCCTCGAATTGTGGTGAATGACCACATCTATGTAATTATGGAAAGAGAAGATAAGGGATTTCTATGCCTTACATGTCCTTTTCATGCCTTACATATCCTTTTCATGTTTTAGATAGGCTAGCAATATAGCTCAAGGCAAAATTCCACACCAAAGAATCAATTCTTGTCATAATCAATATGCCCTTGACATGCACACATGCTGCATGTACTCAATTCATGCAGAAGTGGAAGCCATTAATCAAAATAAGGGAAACTCAAGCTCCGTATTGGAGGCCAAAATGTCCTAAAGATGATTAAAATCAGATTGGTCTGCACTTCCGTAGTGGTGAAGGTGTCTTCTGCAGATTGCAATTATGAATGTGTCATTTTCCTTGTTTTCTAACATTATTATGCCACGTCTACCAATCTGCTGATTTGCAGCTAGGGCCATGGGGTGAGGCTATGTGGTGGGTGGTTGTTTTTCATGGTGAACATGTGTTCAGAGACGTTAAATAACCAAGTTCCTCAAAGCTCTGTTAGAAAAAAAGCTAAAGATGTAGGTTTTGATATCACGTTAAATAACTAAATTTCCCAAAAACTGGAGTTATTTGGAAATAATTATTTTAAAATTTAACTCACCACAATACTTCCCCCCACATGCAAGCATTCATCAAAGTTTAGCACATGTACATGATAGGAGTTGAGAGGTAGATAAACCAGGACCTTATGGAAAATATAACTGGCAACATGAGAGAGAACTGCTCCACTCGCTGTGGGATTCGAATTTGATATCAAGGCTTTGATACCATGTTAAATAATTAAGTTTCTCAATAGCTCCAGCTGGTTGGAAAATGGTTATTATATTATTTTTTCGATAAAGTTATTTATATTATTTTTTATAAGAAAACTATATCCCACCATTTTTGGATATAAGGTCGTAGGATAAATGACAAAAAGCCATAGTGTTGCACCCCTCAGTTTACATGTTTAGGACTCACCTTTCTCCAACAATTGTATCGCGACCGGGACCCAAATGGAGCCAACAGTGATGGCTAGGCAGTGGATTTTTTGAAAAAATGTGGTAGCATTTGAAAGCTATTTTTCTGCTTGGTGATTGCAAACCCTAGAGAGAAGCACATTAAATAATACAAGCGATTAAAAAAGGTGACATCATATTAGAAGAGATATGCCCAACCTCATTGCACAAGTAGCATCTCCGTGGATCTTGAGGACACGGCTTCCCTCTATGCATATCCTGTCCACAAATCCTGCAACGACCTCCAGCCATATTACCGTTGTCATTGCCTCGAAACTGTTGACGTTGTGCACATTTATCTGGTTCTGCTGCTGCTGCCTTTGCTGCTTAAAAGGACTCATCCTAATCCTTGCAAACCTCTTCCACGATAAAAGTCACTTTCGATCAGCGCCCTTTCAAGCTATCCACACTTCCGCTGCGCTCTCTAATTCTAATCGCGCTAAAGACTAGCCACTATTGTCAACGGAATAAGATAAACTAGAATCTCACTTAATGTTCAATTTTAATTCATCTCTCATTCCTTTGACTCTTAACACTACTCACACGATACAGAAAATAAAACAATCACAAGGCAAACAATCAAACACTTCTTTTTATAGGGTAAGGTCTTTTCTTCTAGGTACCATTTTACTTTCTATCATGTTCTACTAACTCATCTCACTATTCAGTAATGTCCGTACTATATTAGACCGACTTTGAGGGCTCCGATACCACGCTGTCACGCCCCAAAATTCCATATCTCGATCGGAGTGCGGAAGCCAATCAATGGAATACATTTCAAGGTAGAGATCCCGGGCACGCGACCGAACAGTCGATTTCACGACCGATTACAATCATCTCAAAAGGACGTGTAACCGATTATGCCCGCAATCAGTGTAATAAACTAACAGACATCAATAAATAATATAAAATGAATTAACTTAATAATAATCCATTTAAGAAAGTCAAATAAAATAAACCTATAAGTCTATGGCACACAATTGCCAATAATGTCATAAGCATCAATAAAAGCAAAGCAAATAACTAGATAGTGTTTAAAACTCTTCACGGCGCTTGCAATCCGCCTTTTCCACTACTGCACTTCATGATCTCAATTTTCATTTGTGCCTGCATCAGAGGATGCATGAATATTTCATAGAAACACTCAGTAGGATGTAAAAACCCACTGAATTAAAACAAGCAGTATGAAGAAAATAAGAATAACAAAGATTATAGACATTACACAACATCTGAACTGAACCGAGGTCGATACACCTGCCAGGTTAGTCAACAATAATTCCAACTCACAAGTATAGGAAAGACATCAATAAGGCTCCAAACGAACATATCTGTAAGGAGATAATAAACATCATGTCAAAGGCTCCAGACATCTAAAGTGAAAGGAGTTACAATTTCTGCTCGCTAAACTGGTCGCTCGCAAGTGACTAAAATAATATACTAGAACCACCCTAGGGTCCTCTCTTTGGAACCCTGCCATGCGTCTAGGATGCTGGCCCCACCAGTGCTTACGAACACGATGGGCGGAGACTGAGGACCTTCCGTAATGTCTACAATCTAATGTACGTAATTTCATAAATATAAATGACCTCACAAGATCTAGCAATGGCTTAATTGAGCATACTATGAATCCACCATGGGGAGAGTCTCGCAAGATCTCCAGTGGAAGAAACAATCATGTAATCAATATGAGCAATATCTCAAAGGAATAGAGGTCGCAACACTATAAGATCATAAGGTATATCTTACCAGAATAGACTCTCTCATGGAGTATGGATAGCAGTGTCAAGGTCTTTGGCCAACACTAGGGCTGTTCTCGGACCGGACAAATCTCGGACAGAGGTTTTCCGCGTCCGTGTCCGTGAAAAGCTGTCCGCTACTCTGTTGGCCGTGTCCGTGTCCAGCTGTCCGGCAGACACGGACACGAACATAGACAAATTACGTTTTTTTCATGCTGTGATCTGAATTACGTAATTTGGATTTTATGTCAAATGATGGCACATTAATTCCGGTCCCTCTCTCCCGTTTTGTCAGACGTCACCCACCTGTCTCTTCTATCTCTCCTCTCTCTCCCAGCCTGCTCACCCACCTGTCTCTTCTATCTCTCCTCTCTCTCCCAGCTGGCTGCCTCTCCACTAACTCTACTCTCAAACTCCCCCCACCCTCTCTTCCATAGATTACGTGTCTAGCCCATCCCTCCCCCACCATTCCTCCATGCCCCCATCTTTTCACGTGTCGCACTCGCTTTCCCCACTCTGCACTCGAGTCCTTTTCCCCACTCTGCCGCAGCCCCTCCTTCCTCCTACCCCGACCACGGCCGCCGCCCCCATGGCCTTCCTGGCTGACCTTGGTCGACCGAACCAACCCCGCTCGGCTGGCGACTGGTCCTTCAACGCCTCCTCCCTCGCCGCCTACAGTGCCACCTCTACCGTTGCTCACTTGGCCGTCCTCGCTAGTCGACCGAACCAACCCCACTCGGCTGGTGACTGGTCCTTCAGCAGACTCCTCCTCCGTCGCCGCCTACGGCGCCACCTCTGCCGCCGCTCACTTGGCCGTCCTCGCTGGTACACCGAACCAACCCCGCTCGGCTGGCAACTGGTCCTTTAGTAGATGCCTCCTCCATCGCCGCCTACAGCGCCACCTCCGTCGCCACCTACTAAAGTAAAAATGGAGCCTTTAATCGTGCCCCACGTCGTCGTTCCCCTGCCCCCGCCGCTGCAACCTACTGCTGTTGCAGTGGGGCAGGCTGAGGGTGGGGGGGATGGAGCTTTGCCGGGGGTTGATGGTCACCGCCCCTCCTTCCTCCATGCCTCGCCTCCCCTGCAGCCTCCTCGGTCCTTGGACAGCCGTCTGTCCGAGGACCCTTGGCCGTGTCCGTGGCTGAAATCCACGGACAGCTCCTCCTCGGCGCGGACACGGCCGCAGACACCTTGGACACAGGTGGCCCCGTAGACACGGTTGTCCGCGAACAGCCCTAGCCAACACATAACTCACTCATTGGAGTAGCATAGAATAACAAGCTTCTCAAAGACATGTAAATCACTCTTGGAATAACAAGACAGCCCAAACACTTCGAATAATAACAACTCTCCGAAGGAGTAACACACAATCAATACATACCTTTCATGCTTAGCCCTAGATAGGAATTCCTCATTCGCATTAGAATTTTATAATACAATATCAGAGATAAGAAAATCAAAGAATCTTAGATGATTTGAATTCCAAATAGAATCACAAACCGACATCAACGCTTCAAGGTAGATGGTTATAAATCTCTTGATCAAAGGATTATCTCTCCTCATTAGATTATTTCTAACCCAATTCTTACTATGATATTCTATAAGTATATAGTCCAATTACTGGTATTGACATATTAAACCTTATCATATCATATTACATGATGTTATTTGTATATTTAGTATTTTCTCTCCAAATCAGCTCACTACCTCCTGCACAATAGTCCTCTTCCGACGGCTACTGTGGTCGGTACAGAAGGACTTAACCTCTGAATTTTTACTGATAATACCTTCATGAGTCGAGTTTCTAACCCCACTGATTTTATATTTTTCCAATTTTATTTGAATTAGTTATGAATTATTTACTGCCGACTGTCAGCACAAAAATGAGTCGAGTTTCTAACCCCACTGATTTTATATTTTTCCGATTTTATTTGAATTAGTTATGAATTATTTACTGCTGACTGTCAGCACAGAAATAATTCTGGCCGAGATTAAGAATCTTAATTAAACTTGATTATCTTACTTAATAACACATTATAGCTGATAATATATCCTTAACAGACCATATACGCCCCTCCTAGACCAATTACAGGCCCTAGGATGATTTAGAATTACTAAAATACACACCTTTCTCATGTTCCTTTACATATAACATAGTTTTAACTATTAATACATGTCAAATAAGACCTTTAATGCAAGACACACATGAAACACCAAAACTCAACGTGGATCATGGTCCATCAAGCAATTCCAGAACTCCTAATCTCTGGAAAATAAATAAAGCATTAGATTTTAGGTGCGAATTCCCATCTAGAAATGGAACATGAATGCACATATGATTATGATGCACTACACATAGAAATAATGACACAATTCATTCATCTCACAAGAATCTACACAATATACTAAGGTGCCGAATCAAAACACTTTTCAATATCATATAATAAGAAGAGAGAAGAGGGGAAAAACCATCCTACTTAATTCACCGAAGATTCCGCCTTTCTACGCGTTGCTCGTCTCCTCCGCTTCCTCCAAAGCTCCCACTTCAAGCTCTTGCAAACTCCCACAAGAAGAAGCCTTAAAGGAGGTGGGTGAACGTGGGAAGGAGAATGGGAAAGGACTCTGGACGTTCTAGGGTTAGGTTTTTGCAATGGCACAAGCCAACTCTCTAGGGTTTATAAAGAGTTGGGGGAGAATCCCTTCTTAAACTAATTTTCTATATCATGGACATTTTTAACCAACAGGAAGGCCTCAAGATCCTTCTAGAGACGTGCAAATCAAGTCTAATTGGGATTTGGTATCTTTTCCATGCAAATCCACACCGAAAATAAGCTAGAAATCGCAAACAATCGCCGTATGCGTTCTTCTACACTACCGCGTTACAGCCGATTGATCGCAATTATTGCCGATCGATCGCTTTACCCGAAACAAAATAGTCAATAATCATAGTAATTACGATCGATTGTTTTGATAAGGCGTCGATCGGTTCAATTTGCCGATCGATCGTTGGTTATGGCGATCGATCGCAGCTTCTCGCAAACAAAATTCAATTTCTCATATCTTTTCACTCCGAACTCCAAATCATGCATAGTTGGTGGCATTGGAAAGATCTTCTCACCAACTTTAATTCCCATAAAGTAAAAACATGACCAAATCAAACATTAAGAGGGTCAAATTTCGGTTTTAAAATACTTACTAATTTTTCGGGTGTTACACTGACATTGATTTAAACTAAAGAACCATACAGATGAGGGGTGAGGTGACAAATTTTTGAAATGGAAATAAAAAAATAAAGAAAGAACACCCCGAGCACTCGGGCTCGATTATGCTCGGGCGTTCGAATAGAAAAAAAGAAGAAGAAAGGAACGGTCAAGCTTGTGCTCAACCTCTCTAGAACAACAGTAATTTAGCTCATATTTTGCTCAGATTCGTGACTGGTTATGAATGGGCTAGACGCAGGAGACGAGGCACTCAAATTGGAGTCGACATCACCCAAACATTGCTCAATTTGGAAAGCACGATTATGTGCGCGGGATTGGATCAGAAGGCTTGGATTTGGCTCTCACTCATCAATAGAGGTGTCTTAAAGATGGAAACTTGCTAAACAGAGTCGTGCTGGGATGGAAGCTCACATTTTGGATGGGCTAGGATCTCTGACCACGTACAGATTTTGATTTGAGATTATCCCGAAGCTGGAAAGGTACGGATTTTAGGACTCTCTTGAACCGCCTATAAAAAACGAACGAGTAGAGGAGAAGAGATGGCAGGGAGGGAGGTTGTCATTTGCTACAGTAAAAAACACAAATAGAGTGGAGAGGATGGTGATAGTACTCGTGAATAGTGAAAAATAGAAAAAAAAAAGAAGGAAAAGGTTTCAATAGCTAGGATTTTGCCGATTTGATATGAGAGGATGATCGAGACAGAGAAGCGCTCAAGAGAGGTTATCTTGGATTTTTTATTTCAATTCCACACGCCCATGAATTTGTCAAAACATAGTTTTTCTTTCTCCCTTCTCCATGTCTAGCTAATTAGTATTACCAGGGTTGAGATGAAGCTCTGGCTAGATTGCTCTTAGTTTTACTAGTCTCAGTTACTTTTAGTTGATGTTAAATTTCATTTTATGTGTTTAATGTGAGTTTCATTATTGTCATTCTATGTACTTGAGAGAGGGTAGAGTGATTTTTATATGAAATCAACCTAAAGAACATCCCTGTTCGAGAGGAATGGATGTACTCCAAAGTATTGTTTGAGTGAAGTTTTAAATTTTATTTGAGATCTCGAGAGAGATAGGTTTCTCTTTATTATTTTAATTTTTATAGTGCATTCATCTAAGAGGAGTGCGTGCTAATTTTAACGTATGTATTAGAATCAGTAAAGATAAAAGTGGTTTAGTTAGTGGTAGATTCAATAGTTTGGTATTCTCTCATTACTTAAATTTTTGTTAATTTCTGCGTAGTTTTAATTAATTGTCTAAATATCTATTTTATCGAATTAGTTAAGTAAAGTCTAGAATTAAGTTGAATTAAATCCAATTCTTTATGGGATCGACCTCGTAGTCACTATTCTATATCATATTCATGCGCTTGCGAGCAAATAAATTAAAATTCACATCATAGTACCAAAAGAATACCTGAGAAGGATTAGTGTGCACAGCAAAGCCATTAGCAATGTGGTGGAAGCTATAAAGTTTTTGGTTGGTTCAATATTTTAGTTTGTTTGCAAGTAATTGATCATGAGAATTGACAAGTTGTGTCCGGGCACCTTATGAGAAGACGCATTGAATCTAAAACCAGGATTAAAACAAAATGGTAAATTTATTTTTCTGCTATTAAAGACTCGTACTAATTCTGATCGATGCTTAATGGGGTAATTAAGCAGGTATTCAATTTAATGAATCCCAAGTTCAGTGAAATATTATAAGCTTTATTTAACATACCAAGTATTATCTAATTTCAAGAAAAAGAAACATGCCTCATCCTAACACTTCTTAGAGGTGGAAGAATGGTTCTAAATCTCGATTTTAACTCAAATGACTCGTCTGAGTCAACTCGGCTCATCTATAAAGTGAGTCAAACTCGCCGCAGACTCAAAATTGCATGACTCGATGAGTCATTGGAGTCCTGCGCCGAGTCAAACAAACTCGAGAATCCTCCGAGTAAAAAATTGCAAACTGTTATACTTTCCTATTCAGGGCAATTAATTGCAAGCTGTTAATTAACTTTGTGAATAGTAACCTTAATTACAGAGCAAAATTAAATTTTTTTAAAGAAACTTTGTAAGGACTGAGATATCCTTTCCTATTCAAGGCAATTATATATGAAGAGGTCTTTTGCTTTTCTTCCATTCCCAACGTGCATTACACCTCCATTGAAAAGTGAGAAGCAAACATTTATCACCATAAAAAAGTATGCCCACCAAACACCATTAATCTTTTTTTCTAATTAAATGCCATCAAATTTTATATGTGAAATCTTATTCTCTTTTTGGGTTCTGTATTTTAGCTTCTTAGTATTTTATGCTGTGTGTTTGCGTTTAGATACATAAGTAACAATCAATTGGTATTGGGAATTGGCTTATAGAAACATGGCCGTTGTTAGCTCTTTGTTTTATAACTTGTCTGGTTTCAGGATGCATGAGGACAACCCCTTATTTTGGAGGTGTACAAGGTGGTCCACACGGGGCTTATGTTGGGACCCCTAGTTACCACCAGCCATTCCAAACCACTATGTGCACTCTAGGAACTCCATTTTACTCCGACTGTCATAACTGCACATTCTCACTTTCTACTCCACTAGATTTCTTTAGTTTGGCTACTAGAACCCACATATTGGCAAGTTCGTTCTCAAGATAAGCTTCTTTCTGTTTGGACTCTTGGACCATGGCCAAGAGTCCATGTAGAAAGGACCACCGCCTAAGGTCCACCCATCGTCGGCTTTAAAGTTCACTGCAAAAAAGTTATTAAATGACTGGAAAATATAGCTTTGATCATTGGTCCAGAGTTCTCTCCTATGTGCTAACCCTAATTAGTATTCCGACTGGGGACCCACAACCAGCACCCAATATTTTTTTGCCAACAACATGCTATGTCAAACCCCATTATGGACCTAGGATAGGAACCATAGAGAAAACTTTGTTTTTTCTTTTGGTTTTTCTTTTGATACATACTCACTCCATCCACAAAAGATAGGTACATTTCTTTTAGTCTTGTACAGAGTTTCAAGGTAAATGCATGAGCTTTTTACGTGTGACCTGGCGCCAAACACGGGTTTCTCATATTAACCGGAATCACTTTCTTTCTTCCATATGACCCAGAAAGTATCCAAAATGCCCTTAGGTTTAGGTATAAGCCACCCACTCTTTGGTTTTCCATATTACCCGGAATGGGAGCGACTACCCAGAGAAGCTGCCGTTAGTCGGAGAAGAAGGCGTTCCGTCCGGTCTCTCCGCCCATATCATCGCCGGCGCCGGCACCGTCGAACTCCGGAAAGGTCATCTTCGCGGCAACAAGCGGGAAAATGAGCGGGAAAGATCGGGTATTAGAAAACAACTACGGAGGCAACGTACATCGAAAAACTCGTAGGTGAAGTTCAAATACGACGATTTATATCATGAAAGTTGGTTCCAGAGAAGAAAGTTGAAAACTTAGCAAGTTTTCAACTATTGTTACAGTCGTGTCATCGATAACACGACTGTAACAATAGTCGTGTTTGATGAAACACGACTCATAGACGTTGCTTTTCACTCATATACGGTTTTCAATATATCGTGTCTCACGGTTTTTTAACTTATTTCAGTATTTTAATGGCAGATACAGATGGAGAAGATAGTTCTTTGTTTACACTACGATGGAGTTTTTACAAATTCTGATAAGTACGTGGGCGGGAAACGGAAGCTCCTGCCTATAGATACACGAGTAAAGTACCTGGAACTGTTGCAGCAAGTGGAAGAAAGATTACCGCTTAAGTCTACATCTGGTACATTAACTTTGTCATATCGTGTTGACTCTGAATACACATTTCTCCTTGAAGACGATAAAGACGTGGAGTCAATATTTATACTTCACAAGAGCAAGCAAGGCACAAATGGACTACTCCGCCTATACGTGGAGTGGACTTCTACGGGCAATAACATGGAGACTTCGACTCTCAATAAGGAAATAAACGCCAATGCAAATAAGGAGGAGGAGAGGCTACCAGAGGCAGAAGTGAGGCCGGCCAGTAAGACACCGCCGGAGAGGCCGTCCAGCCCGGGCAATAAGACACCCGCATCAGCAGTCAAAGGAGGAAGAGATGGAGACTATGCGAGGTGAGACTTCTAAGGCGTGGATACAAGCAAGTCGTGTGCTATTATAGTCGACTATAATAGTACACGACTAAAAATTTTATCGTGTCGTATGCAACACGACTATATACCTAGTCGTGTTGCATAGTACACGACTATAAATCAATTCGTGTTGCATAAGACAATACCTCATAGTACGTGCTATCGTTTTCTCAAGTCCATTCATACATCTTTTTTCCCGCAGTTTCGGAGATGGAGAAGAAGTTGAAGATGAAGAAGAAGATGAAGATGAAGATTCCATTCCAGATGAAGAAGAATTGTTGGATGAAGATGAATTACCGTGGTCTGCAGATGAGTGGGATGAGCCTCTTACAGTACCACATTTCAGCCAGTCAGATCACAGGGGAACATCGACTTCTAGAGGTCCCACGGCAGGAGACACATGTAAAGTGAAATCTGTCGCGTCGGAGGACGATGAGTATCTCAATATTGAGGGTGACGGTGGTTGGGATTGGGGTACCTATTCTGCACAGGCCAGTCCTTCAAAACATTGTGAAGAGGAGACGATGTTGACCAGAAGTTTGCAAGCAGAAGACTACGAGGCACAACTTACCTTAGGGGCTAGATTCGAAAGCGTCAAGCAGTTCAAGATGGTTCTAACTGATCTGGCAATCAAGAGGAAGTTCATGTTCAAAGTAGCGGATGAGAGCAAGGACACATTCGCTGCAACGTGCAAGGTTTTGGGGTGCAAGTGGTACATACGAGCGTCGAACAGACTTGATGGAGTCAGCGTAACAAGGAGGGAAGAACGGCATACATGTGACACTTCTCTAAGTTCGAAAGATCATCCATTGGCTTCTCACCTCTGGATTGCGAGGAAGTGTTATGGCCTCCATAAGGATTCAAACTCCATAAAAATCTCAAATATTCAACAATATATTGAGAAGCATTGGGGCGTGACAGTCAACTATAAAAGGGCATGGAGGGCGAAAGAGGAATTGATCCGATTGATCGATGGCAACCCTGAAGACGCATATCATATTTTGTCACATTACGGAAGGGAATTAGAGCGGTCTAACGCAGGTACACATGTGGTCATAGAAAGATCAGCTGATATACCTGATATCCCAATTGAGTTAGCTGGCTACGACTTCAGACGTGTGTTTTGGATGTTCGGCCCGGTCGCAAGAACATTCCGAAGAACACTGAGACCGTTGCTCACGCTTGATGGAATATTCCTAAAAGGAAAGTACCTTGGAGTATTATTGGTTGCTACAGCAATCGACGACAATCAACAATTAATGTGTCTTGCATATGCAATTGTTGATAAAGAGAATATCAAAACGTGGTAAGTATAGAAGCAGGAAAGACGACTATTCTAACAGTCGTGTTTTGGACGACACGACTGGGCACACATTCGTGTCTTCGAAAACACGACTACTCATACAGTCATGTTTTGTTTATAGACGACCTTGTAACAACCTGAAGCATTCTGTGTTTAATATGCTTGTCTCTCACTTGTACAGGACGTGGTTCCTCACCTTACTAAAATGTTTTCTCTTTACGGATCCCCCGGCCTCCCTGGACACTATTGTCTCTGATAGACAGAAGGGCCTTCTGAGAGCGGTCGCCGATGTCTTTCCTGAGGCCCACCATGGGTTTTGCCTAAGGCATATGGCCGCAAATATGCTTAATACTTGGAAGGATAAGTACCTGAAGGAACTTCTATTCCGAGCTGTAAAATGCTTCAGGAGACCAGACTTCGATGCAACCATGGAGAAGATGAAGGAACACAATGAGGCGGCCTGGAAATATGTTGACAATATTCCGAAAACACATTGGGCGAATGTAGAATATCCGGGTAAAAGGTACGGCACTCTCACGTCGAACGCGTCAGAAAGTGTAAATAATATGCTTCTAAAGGCAAGGTTTTGGCCAATAACTCGGTTGATCGAGCAAACGCGGGCGACCACAAGCGTGCTACTGACTCCATTAACAAAATATGCACAGAATCATATCAATCAGATGAGGAATCAGAGTGCTGGAACAGTTCGAGTTCAACCGCTATCATTACGGTAGTTTGAAGTGACATCTTTATACCATGTGGTAAGCATAAATTCGTTTTCTATAAGATACGACTATAACAAAGTCGTGTCGACGAATACACGACTACTCATACAGTTGTGTCGTCGCATGCACGACTAGTCATACAGTCGTGTCTTCGACGACACGAGTATTCTTGGAAGACACTGATGTTGTTCATGTTTTCGCATCAGGATGTTGTTGACCTTACGAATAGAACCTGCACATGTGGCTTCTTCCAGAGCATGGGACTTCCATGCAAGCACGCCATGGCATGTATTGATGAGAGGAGTCTGGAAGCGGTAGAATATTGTGAGAAGTGGTACTGCGCAAGTACGTACCGCAGCACGTTCGAAGAAGTAGTCTTTTCTACTTTAGACAGAAGTCAGTGGGGGAATTACGGGGTTTTATTTAAATGCGAACCGCCCATGGTTGAAGCTCCAAAGAAGGGCAGGAGAAAGACAAAGAGAATTGAGTCATAGCCCGAGCCACCTGCAAGGCCACGTTCGAAATGTGGGAATTGTCGTGAAGCTGGTCACAACCATACAAAGTGCACCAACAGCCCGGTTCCGAAAGAAAATCGGCCGCGCATGAAACGAACACTTCCGCAACAAGGCAAACTGACTACGAACGAGGCTTCGCATGTACGCCGCTCCGGCTTACCTCAGCCCCCACCATTCTTCACTTAGGATGTAGTCAAATTCTTGTATAACGCATATTAACTTCTACCGAAATGTACGCCTGTAAAGATAAAGAAAATCAGAAATGAAAAACAATCTTTCGACTCGACTATCTATACTGTCGTGTATTGTGAAACACGACTATATATAAAGTCGTGTTGCATCAGAGACGATTATATACGTAGTCGTGTTGTATAAAGGCCGTATTCAAAGTCATGCTTGCGATATTTTGTCTACATCTAGTATGCGTCAAAAAAAGAATTGGAATTATTTGAAAGAGAACTGTACAACAAGGTGTCAAAAATGAATTCGAATTATTTGAAAGAGTACGGTATTTACAGCAAATGCACTTTGTACAATAAAATAATGTGAATAAAATGAAATCCAATTTATTCTTTATCCAGAAGCCGCATAAAACCCGCAACTGTGACGACATCTTTTGTGCCTTGTCCGGAATCGTCGTCAAACTCGCTGTTAATAACCTCCCGAATCAAGGTTGAAGTGATGACTGGTCGCCACAGTCGTGTAATTGTCGACTGATCAAACTCCGGTGGGTTGACATTGGATGCCAAGTGCGTGACGTACATCATGATGAAGATGCCACAGTCTTTCGAATTCTGTTGCCACGGTGCTTTGGCTATCTGAGTCATCTTCCAGTCTAGCAAACCAAACCACCCCAGCTTGCCTGCCATCACAACATTCATGAACTGTGTGAATTTGTCAGCAGCTTTTCTGTGATGCGGATATAATTGGGATCTGCCAGACAGCCGGTTGTAGAAGCGCCATACACAGTGTGGGAAATGTACATACACGAGGCAGAAGTGGGAGCCGGTGCGGATTGGGAAAAAATGCGTAGAACATGTTCCTGTTCAAGCCGTCGAGCATCCTCCCGAGCTTTTTAACCAATTTGGCATTATTTCCTCCTTCCTGGTGCTCCTGTGAAACCGCAAGAGAGTTAGACAACGATGCTCGTAATATCATACTTAATTACTTATCACTCCTTATGCAGGGAACACTTACGTTGTCGAATATCTCTTTGAATGCGTGGCAACCAAAAAATGCCCACGGATATTTCATCCGGTTTCTGTCATTGCGCTGGCTCAACAGACTTAAAAACGCATCTATAACCTATGGAAAAACATCCACAGGAGTCATAACACTCGAAGTAAGGCAACATACAACTTCTAATTAAAAGTCGATTATTCTATATATACGATTTATATGATAGTCGTGTCGTCGATAGACACGACTATGCGTATAGTCGTGTGTTGCGAAGACACGACTACGCGCAAAGTCGTGTCTTCGAATACCGACTTTACGTCAACAAAAACATATGAGGAGCATAGGTTTACTTACATTGGTGTTTATTTCTGTTGTTTGTAGGAGGGATACATAGTCGTCATCACATAGCGTTGGGATTGGATAAGCCTTCCTCGGATTGGCGAACCATCCATCTATTGCCACTCTATCCTGCTCTAACAATACCCCCATGTCGAAGCATAACTCCAAATCGGCATAGTTGTCGGGGAGTGCAATTACAGGCTTACACTTTTGAGGGGTTAGGAGGACATCGACGTCAACAGGCTGGGATGCGGTTAAGCCAATGCCCTCCGCCACCTCCTCCTCCTCCCTCGCCTCCTCCTCCTCAGCCTCCTCTTCCTTCACCTCCTCCGTCTTCTCCTCCTCCATTGCCTCTTCGTCGGCCTGCACCTCCTCCTCCTTCCCCTCCTCCTCCTCCTTCGGCTCCTCCTCCTTCCCCTCCTCCTCCTCCCCCTCCTTCTCCAGAACATCCGCCTTCACCTCCTCCTCGTCGACATCCCCGTCCTTCACATCCTCCTTCACCTCCTCCTTGACGGTTTTGATATCCGACTGCTGTAAGGAAGAGATGACCTCATCGATGATAGAGGTCGCTTGTCGATCGGATATGGTTTGTTCGGAGTCGGCTTTCGGCTGAGGGGACCTATTCCTTCTTTCCTGCTCCTCCGCCATTCTCCGTATATGGTCATCTTCCCTAATCCTTTGCAATTCCCTCGCGGAGACAGTCCTCATTCGCTTCCTTACCACTACACCAGGGGGGAATAGGTCCCGTCTGTACGTCGGACGGGACTCGACTTCTGCACGCTCCATATCTTCGTTGAATTCTGGTTGGAGCTTCTTCAAAAACAACTTGGCAGAGGATCTCTTTGTAGCCCGTTCAATCTTGTCTTCCTCATCCGCGCGTTTGATGGGAGCTAAAATGACATTTTACTTATTCATGTCAGTAGTAGCAGCACGATAAAAAACATAGTCGTGTTGTATGAAACACGATAAACCACATAGTCGTGTATCATTAAACACGACAAATATAATAGTCATGTACCATGGGGCACGAAAAAATAAATAATCGTCTACAACTTACCTTTACCCCATTTCATCGAATCCAGATGTGACTTCCTTGCCAGCTCCTTTGTCCGCATACCAATCGGAGTGTTCTTCTTATGCTCCTTGTCACGGGGCCGCTTCTTTGGCTCCATCTGATGCACCGATGACTTCTGTGGCTCCATTTGGGGCCGCTTCTTTGGCTCCATCTGATGCACCGATAACTTCTTTGGCTCCATTTAGGCATCCACCGAAGGACATATGCTGCGCCATTTAGGCATCCACCGCCCAGGCACTCTCCTTGCGATCTCGCACCCACTAGTCTGCTGGTATGGGTTATACCAGAAACCAACATCTTATGTATAGCCCCAGCCCAATTGTATGACCTCAATCTTGGGAGGTCGTCAATGTAACGGTACAAAGAGGGATGAACCGCTCTAGTGCTGTGTGGAAACAGCACCGTGCAGAAGAGGAGGCAGATGATCATCCTCGCAATGTCCTCCTCTTCCATCTTCAGTTCGCCCGCGCTAAGCTTGTCTATTATTTCCTCAATGTGTGGAATTTCCGCTCTCCTCGCGGTGAAGTACTTTCTGAAGAATTGACCTTCCGGTTGGTGTGTCAAGGAGGGGAGGACCTCAACTCTTTCGCCCTTTGCGGGCAATCCGGTGATAAGTGCAACATCTTCCTCTGTGAAATGTAGCGTCCTACCCTTGATATTGAAGACCTTCGCCGACTCATCCCAGTACCTGACCGAATGGTCGAGGAGGTTCCGAGATACAACTACGTCCTCACCTTCAAAAATGACAGCGAAACCAGCATCTTTGATCACTTGGGCACATCTTTGGTGACGCTGTAGGAGGGCCGCACACTTTTTCATCGCTCCCGGTTGACAACATGTCTTTTGCGCCGGTCGCGCATTATATGTTCTCTTCACTGGTCGGTCCATCGGAGCCTTCCTTTTCCTGCCCCTCTGATTTCGCTGTCGAGGTGCCAAGACAAAATCATGATCCTCCTCCTCTTTCGATGGTATTTCCTCCATAGACTCATCTCTTTTTTTATCCATCTGCAAGGAGTGAGGTATAGTGGTCAGTAGAAAAGTCTCCTCGGTGCAACACGAAAAGATAAAAGTCGTGTCGTCGCGTACACGACTAAATACAAAGTCGTGTATGTTACAGACACGACTTTCTAGTTCATAGTAAAAATTTAAAATTCAAATGTCGGACATTATGAAACTAAAATCAGTAAGGATTGTTGTAACTTACTGCAGTTTAGTCGTCTGTATGTGTGTATTTCCTCGCAGGTGCCTTTCACAGTCTTCCTCGCCGTCAACCGAAGCTCAATCCGGTCTATCCGCCGGTTGCATGCAGGCGGAGGGAGCCGCGGGGGAGCTCAGAAGGTTGAAGATCAAAAATACCGACGTATGCGCTTCAAATCGCCGCCTTTGTCCACTCTCCCTCAGTCGTGTCGTCGAAATCCAGCAGGGGGGCAGCTCGATATCGAGATGGGGGACGCGAATAGGCTCGAACTGGTCCGTGTATTCCACCGGTTGAATCGCCGCTCGAACTCGCCGGTCGCCGGTGACGTCGCCGATGTATATCGCCGGAGAACTTCACACTTTTTTCGTGTTGTACACAACACGCCTCTTCGCACAGTATTAGCACGAAAAAATAGAAGAAAGGGCATTTTGGCTACTTCAAGTCCAGATTCCGGGTCATATGAGATTTCACGGAAAAAACCTGGTAATATGGGAATATCAAATTTGGCGCCAGGTAATATGGAAAAAACTCTAAATGCATATATTGGTCCAACCAACCTACTATGCCGCAATTTATTTGCGGCATCCTTTTCAAAAGATTTTCTTTTTGCAGTTGTCATGTAATTACGTAAAGTTACGTGAAGTAGCTCTGCCAATTAGGGTGTTACAAGAAGTAGCCTGGGTGATATGTCCTGAGATAAACGTAATAGAAGTAATTAAACAATGTATTGATATAAATAGGTGTGCAATGGGAAGCAATGGAAGACTGAGTTAGTTTGACTATGAATAGTTTAGAATTAATCATGTTACCTTCTTTAATTCTAGCTTTCCTCCCCTTTCTCCCACGATGAGTCCGTCTCTCAAGACAGATGTAGTATGTGCTAAAGTTTTTTTTTAAATACCAAATTTTGTAATATTCATTTGTCTATGTATTCACTAAATATTTTTTTTGCTAGCTAGAAAAATAATTTGATTCATTATAGTGCACTCATCAAGAGGTATTGCTATTACTAAACTGTGATTTCATTTCTTAGCAACTCAATATCTAATTCTCATAATAGATCTGAGTGCATGTATTTGTTTTCATGTATCGAACAGTTCATTTCAATTTTTGTCCCATGTTAATTCTTGTTTCGTTTTTAAATAGCTCAAGAAAATTTGACAGTGCAAACAGATGAATCAAGTGAAGCAGTTCCAGACATGCAAAGCTCCAAAGATCCGGCATGGAAACATTGTACTCCAATGAGTGAAAACAAAAAATAAGTTAAATGCAATTATTGTGGAAAGAGTACGTGGGGAGGCATAAATTGTTCAAGTATCATTTAGTGAGGATAAAAGGGAATTCAAAAAGTTGTACTAAGGCAGTAGATGATGCTTATGTATTTATGAAGAACCACTTAAAAGAGTTTGAGGTCGATAAGGAATAGTGAAAACAATGTGAAAGTGACTTTAGTCAACTAGATACTATGAAGTACTCGAGATTCAAGAAGGAGCGGCGAATAATGCTAAGTGGCAGAAAGCAAGGAGTAGTGCTCAACTATTGATCAAGACTGGTATGAATCTTTTGGGACATTGAATTCTGATCTGAAAGTGGGTATTAAATTAGTAAGTAGGTGAGTATGTCAAATTAGTAAGTAAGTGAGTTTCTTGTAACCGTTAGATCAAGATCCAACAGCTAAGACTTAAATTAGCCTCATATAAATAAATTATATGAGAGCGATCTCATTTAAACTTTCTCTTTTTGATATTAAATAGTCGAAGTAGTTGCAAGGGTTAGTGGATAGAGTAAAAGGGTTGATAAATATAGTCTACAGTGCAGTGCGCTGTAGGGCCACTGATCTGATGACTGCCAACCTTATCAAGTAATTTCCAAAGAATTTCAATCTACCAAGTAAAACATGTCTCACATGCTCACCTTCAATCTCCCGAAAAGTTGCTCCCTTGAAGCTGCTATCTATCAGTTTCTAAAGCCATAGATTTCCTATAAAGCATGGCTGATCTTCATTGGCGTGTTCAATGGTCGTCCGACGAGAAAGAGGAAGGTCTTAGTTGGAACCATTGTGAGCCAATTGATGGGAGGAATGAAGATCCAACTGCTCGTAGGCAGGAGAGATAGAGGTTTTTAGAAGCCAGCAATGGAGCCTCATTGGCGGGCGATATGAAGCGGCTGAGGAAGAATTCAGAACAGTAGGCTGAATGGGGAAAGAGGTTTTACTGGCCTAATGGCCCGAGGGGTATTTCTGTAATCAGGTTATTTTCACTTTTCAAGCCTGTTTATAACATAGCCACTGATTGGATCGGACGGCTAGAAAAACGCACGGATGAAAAACAAAAAATTCTCCTCATATTCATGATCTTGATGATGACCTATTCACTTGAGATAGTACAAATCTCTTGCTTGAAAATAGATTACAGGCGCTGAGAGAACATAAATATGCATGACATATAAAATGCAAACCTTATAAATCACAACATAAGACATTATTCAATTAACACCCAATGTAACCCAATAGGAGAGTAAATTTAGCACTTTGTCATCCCTAATTGCCGTAGAGATGAGAAGGAAGGCGCGGAGTACACATAACTTCCAATGGAGTTGCTTTGGGCAGAGTTAGTACAAATCCGCCTACCCGACCCAAATGGAATAAGTTCAAAGTGCTGCCCCCTAACATCCACATCTGCATGTTCGGTGAGGAACCGCTCAGGACGGAACTTTTCCGGGTCCGGCCAAATGGTCGGATTGCGGTGGATCTTCCAAAGGTTTACCATCAAACGGGTCCCGGCTGGAACATGATAGCCACCAATTTGGCAGTCTTGCATGGACTCGTGTGGTAGTGAAAGTGGTGCAGCCGGGCAAAGCCGCAGTGTCTCTTTAACAATGGCTTGGAGGTATGGCAGGTTCTTTATGTCTGACTCTTGTACATTTCTTTCCTTGCCCACATAAGTGTCCAATTCTATTTGGGCTTTTTCTAGGACATGACGATTGTTCATCAACATCGTCAGGGCCCATGTCATGGTATCGGCAGTTGTGTCCGTGCCCGCAAGGATTAGTGCCTGTCACAAATAATCATAAACAGAAGTTAAGAAATAAATATCTTTAGGCACAAGAAATTGGCATGGTAATGTGTAGTGAGTTATGTATACTGAAAATTTGGATATACCAAAAAATATATCTGCACTCGAGCTCACGTGCGTTGTTGTATGCCGGATGCATAGAACTTTGAGATTCGGTGATATGGGTTAATACATGCGCGCTATTGGATCTTGATTTGACAGCTTGCAATGCTCCAAATGCGTGCACAACAGCATGCTCCAGGTTCATACTAATAGGTCTCTTCATTTTATTGAACTTCAATCACTATGATGCTTATTAAATAAATGCCCAAGAATCTCACTGTATTGAGCTAACACATGTATACCCAAAAAAAAGTAGAAAAAATCTAACTTATATTGATTAAATAATTTGTTATATATTGAAAATGTGCTCCTTCTTCACCAGACAAGCTTTTTTTTTGGATAATTATTCATCAGACCATCTTAGTATTTATTGAAAGTAAAAAATGTAATAAATGATTGTATTTTCTAATTAAATGCTACAGAAGAGTATAATATGTGTAACAAAATCGGGACAGAATGGAAAGAGTTTATATGAGCGCGCATTGGCGTAAGCTGGGATGATCTCATCCGTCGCCTCACATGCACAGGGCACACGGTGGGTAGTGATTCAAACCTGCCTGCCCACTGTATTAATGATGGCCACCGGATGGAAATCTGACGGCGTAGATGGTCTTGGTTCATGCTGACGCATGTGAACCTGGGCTTATATAAACAAGACTCTTTATTTGACCTCATAAAATTAATTCTTCACCAAGTAAAAAGTAAATAAACTTACCAGTGCGACCGCCTTGATGATCATAATCTGTGAATTTCGTCTCCTCCATTGTTGATAACATTACATCAATGAAATCCTGGTCTGTAGTATGCTTTCCGGACATTCTCTTCACCTTATGTTCTTGTAGCCATGTTGACATGACCATGTCCATCTGCATGGCCGTTTCTTTCATTGCCCTAATATTCCCACCTATGTCCAACCACTCGAGCCAAGGAATTGCATCTGAAACCACAAAGATTCCCATAAAATAGAAAAAACTAGCCATCTTTTCTGTAAACTTTCTGGCCTCCTTTTCATCTTCCACATTAGCCCCAAAAAACCTCTTTCCAGCTATATTCATGACCACATTATTGAAACTGAGGTCTCCAAACCACTGCTTCATCTCAACTTTAATTGGTTGGCTATCATTTCTGATGCACCTCAGATACAAGTCCTTGATGCACAAATCAACTTCTGTGGTGCGTACATGCTTTAACAGTTCAAGCCGATGAGCTGAAAGAAGTCCAAGAGTAGAAATTTTCTTGACCTCCCTCCAGTAGGAACCGTAGAAGGCGAATCCGATCATGGCGTAATCGTAGGCAAGGTACTTTGCTGCAGCATATGTGCTTCTACTAGCAAATATCTTATCATTAGTAGAGAAGCATTCCTTGGCTAATTCACAGCTACTCACCACAAGAGTCCTCTTTGAACCAATCCAGAGAGTAAATATTGGCCCATATTTGTCAGCTAGGTCTGATAGGGTTATGGTCAGTGGCTGATTTGTACCAAGTTTGTGAAGGTGACCAATAATGGGTAAATGGCCGGCAGGGGTTGGTGCTTCTCTTATTTCACATCTGTTATGACTTTTAGGCCGCGATGGCCATAGAGAATAGAGAAGGAATAAGGCTAGAAGGGCAGAGATGGCTTCAAGTATCAAAACCATTTCTATGAATGTGTATTGTGGAAGAAGAGTTTCTGATGAAGTTGTAGATGCAATTTGGGTATTTATTAGCAAGGTTGCGTCTAGAACTTGCGGAGTTGATGTCTCCATTTGGCTTTTGGACGCTGCTTTTAGATTTTTATTTGTCATGGTGGCAAAACCTAAACAAGAGCTACCAAAAAACAAGAAATTCCCTAAACAAGACAATCTGATGAAGTTAGCAAGCAACAAGGGGTATTTATCAGTTGTAGAATATATTTAGTGATATCTCCATATATAAACTCGTATTATAAGTTTGTAACATGGCATTGATGGTAGACTTAGAAACGTCACAATCAAAGATTCTTTGATGATAAGAAGAAAACAACAAGCATGTGTTTCAATGGATTGTTACATCAGTGACAGTAGAGAATGGCTCATATTTCCTTACAGCCTTGTTTAGGAGAGGTGTTTCAGCCTGGTTATGAAAAATCCAGAAATCTACAGTGAAACTGGATTTTTTTACTGTAGATGTTCTGATTTTTCACGAAAACGGCATCTTAGATCGGACAACTAATAATTTAAATCGAATACCTGTCCGTATCAACTTTCTTGCAGTTCCCAAATACATCGTTCCCACTTGACTCGCGACAAGCTAGAAAAAACAGAGGATGATAGAAAACTATTGATTCAGCTTATTGGCATGTGGGAGCCACATGAGATCATACCTCATATCAGTCTTCGTTTAAGCGATACTTCTATCTGGCTAGGTTAGGAGGTGCTTCCAAATGGGCCGTGAAACTTTCTTTCCATGAAATGATGAAAATATTTTTGCGTCTGATGGTAGACTAATCACCGTCAGGAACAAATGGGTTGAACCGACTCAAAACCGGGTTCAAATGGGTTGAACTAATTTTTGGTTTGGTTCAAGTTTGGTTCATTGTTCACTGATCACTATTCGTGTTTGGTTCATGTCCTGGACCGGTTCATAGATTGGGCCCGTGAACTAGGTCCCGAATGGGTCATGGACCGGGTCGCCTGTGACCCGAGTCCAACCTCAAGGGGACGCTGTGCTACCCTTTGTGGCCTACGCCTCCAGCAGGTGGCATGACGGCCATCACCGTCTCCGTCGGCCACCTCCTCTGTTGCCACCTTGGCTCCCTCGGCTGGAGCAGCAATGATCATTGTCGCTGCAGTTTGCCTCCATCCCTTGACCTTGCCCCTCTTTGGTGTGGATCTTATGCTGGCTAGCGCCAACGCTCGGCCAACACTGCGTCAGTGCTACTGGAGTCGTCACCGTCTCCGCTGAAAAAAAAATACTAGATTGGTTTTCTAAGGATTTAGGGTTAGGGGTGATGGGGATTATATCAAGGTTTTCAAAATCAGACAGGCCATCGACCCAGATTGATGGCCAGTTCGGTTGGACCGCGGTCAAACTGGATTGATGTGGTGTGGGTGTGAGCACCTTGTGTCACGCCCCAAAATTCCCGGCCTCATCGGATTGCGGAAGACATTTTTTTTTCTTTCATGAGTATGTTTGAGGCCAGAAACCCTGAGATATGACCGAATACTCGAACATCCCGTCTAATACATCACCATGAATAGATGTCTACTCGACATAACACAACTGAGTCTTTAAATAATATCATTAATACATATGAAATGAGAACTTAATAATCTTAAATTAATCCATAATACAAGTCATCTAAAATAACTAAAAATTAAAATCATTAAAATGCTTTGGCCAACATGCCAAAAATATTAACACTAAATTTAAAATAATAAAGATAGCTTTATCTTCCACAACTGTCTTTAAGTCTTCCATTATCTGCACTTGCCATAGCTATACTTTCTTCATGCCTGCATCAGAGGAGGCATGAGTATTCCGAAGAAATACCCAGTAGAATGCTAAAACCCACAAGAATAGAATATACAATATAGGACAAAGAATAGGGTTTAATATGAGACAGTTGAATAATCAAGAATATTTGAACTGAGCAACAAGAATTCCATTATAAGAGGAAATAACATCATCAATGAAGGCTCCTAAACATCTAAAGTGTAAGGAGAGAATGGTCAAAATACCAAAGGCTCAAGGCATCTAAAGTGCAAGGAGTTACAATTTCTGCTCGCTAAATTTACCGATCTCGAAAGGTAAAGTATACCAGAATCATGCTAGAGGTTCTCCCTTCGGAACCCAGCCACGCAGCTAGACATGCTGGCCCCATCCGTGCTTACAGGCACAATGGGTGGAGACTGCAGACCTTCCGTAATATCATACAGCCTAAACATGCGTATTTGCCTCCCTTCGGGCAATAAGGAATCAAAATTCCATAAATATCGGAGGTCACGCTGGACCTAGCAATGGCTCGTGAGCATACTATGATTCCACCAAATAATTAGTGGAGAAATAGGTCAATGTCAAACTGGACAATGTTTCAACAATAGCAGAGGTCTCAACTTTCTGAGAATAGGATGACTCTTACTTCAATGACGCACTCATGGAGTATGAATAGAATATCAAAGACTCTCAACAACGTATGAATCACGTTCTGGAGTATGATTAGAATAACAAAGACTCTCAACAATGACCATGTTACGTATGCATAGCCCTAGATAAGACTTATGAAGAAAGACTTGATCAAGAATTGTCATTCAAGACTCCAAGAAAACTCAAGATATATCATGAAGAATATCAAGTTCTGGTTTCAAAGAAGACTTGACTCAAACAAACTCAATAACAGGTCAACTAAAGTTTCTCAAACGAATGGAAATACATTGATCAAATACATGATGACAAGACTTCAAGGTTTTAAACTTTGGTCAAAGAGAAATAGATGGTTCGGTTTCTAATTGGAAACACGAATCGAGTCATTATCACCTGTGGAACATATAAGACATGATGAACACCAAACTACTCACCATTAGCCCGTGATACTATAGTATTATATTTAATCCATCCTACTGTAATACTTACTTAAATTCTTATATAATACATATAAAGTTCTTAGTATACTTATTATAGCATAGGCTATTGTTTTGATAAAGTTTTCCCAACCATAATTACAGTATTCTATTTTTACATATTAGTCAATTTCCGACCCTTACCAACGTCAAAACAGAAGACATTAGACTCTGAAAATTTTACTGTGATTACTCCTATGTGTCTAGTTTACAACCCAACAAATGGCATATTTTTATGATTTTTATATAATTAGTTACAAATATTTTACTGAAGGTTGTCAGTGCACAAACAGTTCTGGCCGAGACCCTTAATCATAGTTGTAATCAAATTATGAGTGTGTTTACCCCATAATCCGTTCAATAATACATAGTATACTTGAATATCTTCTATATCTTACTTATTTCAGAACTTTATTAGGTATGATATGTCATAATATTTACAAGGATTGAGGTATACTTTTATTATCTTAATTCATCTCACACACATACCCCTTTTTCTAGTTGAATTGGGCAAACTTGACAACTAATTAAGGACAATAAAATTTAGACAGCAATGTCAGAGACCAAAAGGGACACAAGGAAGCTTCAAAGAGTACTCCAAATAATTTAAACTTCCCATCATTGGGCTAGCATGTGTAACAATTAGGAATTGGAACATCAAGGTTCACACGATTGAGCAACAACACGTAATAACTGGATAATTCAAAAGATTGGTATTTAGCGATTGACTCTAATGAAGACTCACAATCATAAATCAATATATTGACACAAAAGGCACTTGAACAAGGTATGAAATTCAGATCCAAGAGTGTGGGAAAAATTATCCTACCTAGTCCAAACATAGTATCTTCTTGCTTCCTCACGAAGGCTTTTGATTCCTCTACACGATGCCACCCTTTAGCGCTTCGATCGTTGACTCTTGAGATGAAGAAAAAAGGCTTGATGGAACAAAGGAGAATGAGAAGGAGAATGTCTTGGGACGTTCACAAAGGATTTGGCTTGAAAAATTCCAGCCAGCCCTCTCTCTTGTGCTTATATAGACCCAAAACATACTACAACTAAGATATCTCCAAATCAAGACTCCTTCCTAATCCAACTCTCACTACCAATTAAAAGCTCTCCCTCATTAGTAAGGGACGTTCAGCCATGTTAATCCATTATTTTCCTCATTTAATTAGGATTTCAAATCTCTAATAAGATTCGTTCACTATCTTAATCCTAATTACAGCACACTATCATACGCATAATAGTCCAATTACGACTCATCCCACGGTCAGTCCATTTGGAATTATACTCTACAATGTTTATTGGAGTTAGCCCTATGAGTCTAGTTTCTAACCCCACTGATTTTATATTTTTGTGATTTTCTTTGAATTAGTTATGATTTATTTACTACAGACTGTCGACACAAAAATAGTACTAGCCGAGCTTACAATCTTAATTATACTTTACATATCTCGTTCCAAACTAGGAAACTACCATATCTAGGCCAACCAACTAGACGTCCCCTTCCTATTGGTTGATTAAAAAGTGAAATATTTATCTCTTTTTAATTAAGATTTATCTTCCTGAATTATCTCAACCAAACTGATACTTCCCAATCCTCCGCGATACTTATCATATTTACCGCTATTAGGTCAAATTGTAGATTTTGCTCCAAGATTTACTCCTGCCATCCGAAAATCATCTTATGACAAGGTTACCCCTGGGCTAGTGCCACGTGGCTCAGCACCCAGGTCTTGTGTCTTGTCTTGAGTCCTACGCGCACAAGTCTCTGAGGTCTCGCGGTTGCACTACTCGTCATACTAAAACGCGTACATCACTAACCACACATCAAAACCAAATTCACTTTACTAATTAAGAGTAATCCACTGAACACATGCCCTGGCACCTGGCCCTTCTCCTGGCGTTAGGTGTTCTCAGACCCTGGCGCCAGGCTGGCCTCAACACCAGGTTGTGTCCTGCGCCAGGACCAGCCCTCGCGCCCTAGTTTTCTACTACTATTAGCTATGCGATTAACAAATTATATCACATCATTAAATCGAATAACACATCAAAGCACATCACATAACCAGAAATCAAATCAGGAAATGAAACTTTCCTATTTTAGACCAGTTTCCTAAAATAGATACCTTTAGTTAACATACGAATTTTCTGGGTGTTACACCTTGCATATATGATAAATATAAATTTTATGCAATATTATCATCAAAATATTAGTAGATCAAGTGGTTATAGCTTAAGCCTTTATATTTGAGTCTCTAAAAAAAATGTGACCTCAACCAATCCGGTCCGGTTTGGGAGAAAACTGGTTGGTTTAATGAACCGGCCGAACCGAACCAGTTGTCTGGCCCGTTCTCTGCGGTCGGACCTGGCCATCGAACCGGATTGATGGACGGTCCGATCACGGTCAAACCAGTTAGACCCGGTTTAGGTGAGAGGAGTGATAAATATATATATTTTGGATGATATTATCCTCAAACTAAATGTAGTTCAAGTGGTTAAGTCATATGAGGGTGAGGGGGGGGGAGGGCGTTTCAGGTTCCAATCCACTCTCATCCGAAAATTTTTTAAAAAAAAATAATATAATAATTCGGACCGGTCCGGTTCGGTTCACAAGTTCGAGAAAAACAGCCCGGTTCAACGAACAGGATGTACCGAACCGTTTTCCAGGCCAATTCTGGTTAACCGTGGTCGGACCGGCCAGTCTGGTCTGGTTTTGAAAACACTGGTTGGGAGGGTTTCATTTCCACACCCCATGAATTTATAAATATATCAAACTACTCGATATACAATTTTATACAACGAAAATCCTGGATGTTACATCATTACCTCCTTAAAAAGAATTTTGTCCCCAAATATTTAGGCAGATTCAATCTCTAATAATTTCCTCAACTCGTCTGCTTCTTAGCCTTAAAGATATTCTCTATTTCATCAATCCACTCCTCAGCCTTTTCTGGATCATATGGTTTTGTACCCATATTTGTGAACCTCAGTTATCACGGCCTAGATACTTAGTTGTTGAATTTGATTTAATTTTTTATTGTATAAAGGAAGAATTCTCTCATTTTTCGCTGGCACTTGATTTAATAAATGATTTTAAAAGATAGCTTGTGACAGTTGGTGTCACGCCCCAAAATTCCTGAGCTCGATCAGAGTGCGGAAGCATCTAAATACCAAGTTCAAGAGGCCAGAAACCCCGAGCGCGTGACAAAATACTCGATCACTACTATCAGTTATGCCAATACGAAAGGATGCTAAACCGACATCAACACTTCACTCATTCAGTCTCAAAGTAACACATTAATATAAATGAAATGATAAACCAAAAGATCCTACTTAGTCTTACTACAACGGATAAAAATAAGTAGTCAACAACAGAACATAACACAGTCTTGGCACACACTAGCCAGAAATTCATAATAGTTTAATCTAACCAAAATACTAAATCATTTCCAGACTTCAATTGTATGCAGCCAGCTTCAACTCTTGTAACCGTGACCTGCTCAACTTCATTCTCTTTTCATGCCTGCATCAGATGATGAATGAGTATTCCGAATAAATATGCAGTAGGATGCAAAAACCCACATTAGATAAAATGGATAACAATGAAGCAATGAAGCAAGTAATACTTAATAATATGAGGGTTGAAACACAAAGTTTGACTTACGTGAATAATAACCATAATCAAGATGACTTCAACTCGATAATATGGAAAAATATGAATAATAATCCGAGACTTGGAACATCCAAAGTGCAGGGAGAATATATCTACAAATTTGACTCCAGACATCTATAGTGTAAGGAGATTTCAATTTCTGCTCTCAGATCTTTCCACTCTCATGTGGATACTTACCAGACATCCTCGAGGTTCTCTTTTTGGAACCTGGCCATGCATCTAGGGATGTTGGCCCTATCGGTGCTTATGGGCACAATGGGCAGAGACTACAAGACCTTCTGTCATGTCTTATAATCTAAAACGTTTGTATGTGCCTTCATCGGCTGAAATACAAAGGTTCAAAATTAATCGCAGATCACTCTGGATCTAGCAATTGCTCTTTGAGCATACTATGATTCCACCTCGGAGAGATTTTCACAGAACTCTTAGTGGAAGAACAGTTTATATGGAAATGAATAGTAATTCTCAATAAGATAGTTTATGTCATTCAATAACTCAATTTATCATCTTTCAATGTTTGACTCACACAGGAGTACTAATGGGATTTCAATATCTCAACTAGCATTAGACTCACAAAAGGAGTAATCAAGAAGAATTCTCCATTTCAATCACTAGATGACTCATAAGAGAAGTGTCAACAGTCTTTCGATATATTTAATACTTTTACCGTGCGTAGTCCTAGATAAGAATACCCCAAAATTAACTGAATCCAAGATTCACATATCACAATGTAAACAAGATAATAGGGTTGAAGAGTTCAAACCCTATCTGAAAACTCTATTGACTCAAAGCTCTACACAAAGACTATGGACACGTGGCACACCATGCCACTTAGGACAACTCGTGTAAGAACCCTCATCTTGAACCAGTTTATTTTAGTATTCTTTATCGGTTATCGTGTGGTTTAAGTGTTTTCGGGTTAAATGTAGTGATTTTCAAAAATAAATGGGTTTATAAAGGTTTTAATCAAAACCAACTTCACAATCATGAGTTTCAAGTGATTTTGGATTAAACCTGAATTTTTGGGATTTTTTTATATTTTCACCAATTTTTTCGAAATTAAGTTTTTGTGGCCAAAATGCCCCAGACATCAGAGGAAGACATCATAAAAAGTTTCAGAATTTTTTTGGACCTAATTTGGAATTAAATTGCCAAATATTCTTATTTTAGCCAAAAACTCTATTTCTACCCCACATTTTACTTAGGTTTACACTAACTTTTTCTATAAAAAGAAAGTGTTGTGCCATTTCCCAAATTGGGAATGGGCTTGGGCAGGAGATTTGGAGCTTATTCCTCACTAGGCTTGAAGAGGAAAGGATTAGAGGAAATTAGCTTAATATCTTCTTATTCTTTAGGTTTTTCTTAAAACCTCTCTTAATCTTGACTTCCTTCATTGTTTCAATCAATTTCGAAAGTATAAAAATCACTGTTTTATATCTCTTCTCAAAGCCCTAATCTTCAAAATCTTTTTTTTATGCTTCAAAAGCTTTAGATCTAAGGTTTCTTTTGGTTTTCAAAGTTAAATCGAGATTAGTAGTGTATTAACATAAAATCATATTTTTGGAAGGTGTTGGAGGTGATTGAAGTTCATTCTCAACAAATCAAGGTAATGGGTTCTTCAATCTCAGCTTTGGGTGGTAAAAATATTGTTTTAATGATTTTTACTTGAATGAGTTTTTCTTGTTTAAAGCTCTAATGGTAAGTTTAACAGATGTTAATCTTTTACTTCTATTTCATTGGGTTTTATCTTAGAATGATCTAGATTAGTGTTCTCGAAGGTTTGATGGGGTTTTAATAATGTTTGATACCATGGATGAATGCTTGAAAGTGTATTAATGGAGTCTCGGTTTTGAATATTTTAAAAATGGAAAAGACGACCGGCGAACGATCAGGGTTACTGGCCGATCGATCACCTGGCAATCGATCAGATGTATAACACATTGAACAGCCGATCGATCGGCCAGTGATCGATCATGCCTTCTGGCCGATCGATCGGCTATGCGGCAGTTTGGTTATTTTGGGAGATTTTGTGCTCATTTCAATGTTTTTGCTTCATTTAATGACATGAGATGTATATTAAGTTGAAATGAGGCGAGGCTACAGAAAGTATGGAAATGATGATGAAGGTCATGGTTTATGTTTAAGGATTGGATTTGGTATCATATCATGTGTTGATAATTATGCTTGGTAATGTTGGATTATTGCATGCCTTATGAATGTTGGGATTCTTATACTTAAAGCATGATTCCAGCGGGGATATTTTATTATGATGAGGAGATGCGTTCTATTGTGATTATAATGGCTTATGAATAATTGAAGTGATCATGTTATGGCTTAATGTAGGGTAATAGAGCATACTTGTAGGAGTAAGCTTTTAACTCCACATGGATGGATTTAAGCTTGATGATAGAAATTGTGTTATTGTCTTAATCGTACTCGCAAGTGTACGAATCGTGTTTGGAGTATAGTCGCACAATTCTTACGAGGTCGAACCCACAGGGACTTGTGTAGTGGAAATCTAATTGAATCCTAACTAAACCCTTGACTAAACTATGAAACTTGTAGAAATTGACTAACTAACTAACGACTAATTAAAATCAATTAACATAATAAAAATCTGAACTTTATCAAATTAATAAAATACTAAGGCTTTGGAATCGGCATGCAATAAATTATAGAGAACCCTAACCCTTCAATCATTTATCATTCTCCAAATACTCGTAACAATCTAGTGTAGCGACCGTATTTTTTTTCTATATTATTAAGGTAATTTTTCCTTGCTAAATGGGAGTAAATTTGAATTCTGAAAATTTAATTAAAAATAAAAAATTTGAAGTTTTCCGTCAGACCAATCGATCGCCTTCAAACGGCTTCGATCGGCAGACGATCGACCGGCTTCGTAAGGCATCGATCGCGAGACGATCGATCGCGTTATACGTACCGATCGATCGCCAGTGGAATTGCGATTTCCGAGGCGATTCCGTTGGGAAACGTTTTGGGCTGATTTTGGGGGATTTCTTTGGGTCATATCTTGCCTGATTTACCTGTTGAAGGGGTTCTAAACGTGGTAATTGGAATTAGTTTCAAAACCCTAATTGATATCTTTTTGGAAATCATTTTAATGGGAGATTTAAATTGCCTAAAATTATAGTAAATTTGGGCTGAACGTGGGACACTCTTTTGGGAGGTTGAATGGGCCTCTCTTGTGCTCATAGTTGGCCCAAGAAGAGTCCTTAAAAGTTTTGCTTTTACTTAGTAAGTTACCTAGGTAAATTGGTAACTACTTAAGAGGAGATAAGATCCTATCTTAATTGCAATCAAATCAGAATATTTTGTGGTTAGTGGAGATCTCAATCTGGAGATTTGGATGGGCTGGGTTTGATCTTGGCCCTTGGATGAAGTGGAGACGGACGGTGGAGATTTGGGAGAAAAATCTATTTAAACCCTTGGAAAAAGGGGCGCCCAACCCTTTGGGAACCGGCAGCCCTCTTTTCCTTTTTCTTTGGTGATTTCTTCTCCCCCATTTCGTTCTCCCCCTTCTCTCCTAACCCTCAGTAAGCCTCTTCAAGTAGAGTGTGCTTTGGTGGTGGTTCGGTTCGTGTGGAGATCGCAAAGAAGCGGGTTTCGTTTCAAACCGGTTCACGTGCAAATTAGTACCGGTTCTTTTGTAAGATGCTCTTTTTCTCACAGCATATTTGCATGAAAGTTTTGATCTTTATGTTGAGTACCACGTGCTGATGTTGTGTGACAAGTTTGACTTATTTTCGTTCGGAATTAATTGTTCTAATTGTTGATATCTATTCAATTGTTGCATACCGATCTAATTGTTGTTGTGATTCTCTTATACACTATTCGATCAAGACATCCCTGAGGTATACCATTCTTTTGCTACACTTTTGATCACATGTTTGCTGTCTATATCTACTGTTAGTACCATGTTTCGAGTGGTTTAAGGTTCTGGTCATGAAAAGTTGTCATCTTTCTTGAAATACATCAACCGATGTCATGTTCTTGCATGCTTTGACCTAATCAATCTAACTTGTGTCTAATCCATGTGTTTCTCATCCAAAAGCAGCAATATTTCAGATTTGAATCCTCTGGTATGTGGCGTCCTTTTGTGTCAAAAGTTGTACTTTGTGTTGTGGTTCTATGTCCGAATAAAGTTGTCCACTTTAGGTAGTATATGCCTTAATTGATATGATATATGAGTAATATGATTATCTAGAAGAGACTAAAGGATATATTGATAAGAGAAAGTGTAAATCCTTGATAGAGCATTGCTCGTGGACCTTAAGACCTCTCTAATGGATCTGACCAGGAGCCGAGGTGTCCTGGAATAGTTGTCCAATTCGCGGGTTAATGTGCCATTAAGACTAATTGGTAAAACAGTTTTAAAAGAGACTTGTAGGCTGATTATTATACATTTAATGGTCTGACCAGAAGCTAATAAAGGCCTATTATGATGTGGTTTTGAGTCTAAAAGACTTGGGTTAAGGTTAGAATTAGTGAAATCAAGTGAAAATTAAGTTATTACTTAATGTAGTGCTCGCGGCCAGGATGTAACCTGCACCAATAGACTGCATTCTAAAATCCATAAATAATTGTAGAAAATTCGGAAAATTATTCCGTAAATTGGGTAATGACCTGCGGACATAGGGCTGTCTGCCATAAAAATTTCAGAGACTTTTAAGTTCTGTGTAAGTCGGGATAAATCCGGGAATGGGGCTGTTGTGTCTATAACAGTGACCTTTCTCGGTTATAAATAAAATGCTACGCTAAGACCATGTATTTCTATGATATAACATAAGGAGGGTACTGTAGCATAAGACTTCCAGAGGGTACTTATGATAGTATCATGAGTGGAGTATTGCCTTTTTATACCAATCATTGAGTTCGTCAATGTTCTCCTCGCGGTGCCTAACATCGCGTGTCTTCTATTATTGAAACCCTATTGACAGGTTAGAGTTATCCTTTTCTATTCTACCAGTAGTAAGCTTTTGAGTCACCTTAAGAGTCGTGAGGACCAGGGATGGCCTTGATTGAATCAGTGTATGGTGATGACATTGGAAGAGTCTATACCGAAGAGTCAGTTTCAAGTCAACCCGTGCTTAGGCACCTACCCGCTGATGGTTAATCTCTTGAGAGTCAGTTACCATTAAAGACTGAGAATTCCATTGTACTCCTATGAGAGTCTTATTGTGAAGATTATGAATTCATGAGAATACCTTGTTGTGTAGACAGATCTAGTTCCATGTAAACTGCTTCTCCGCCAAGAGTCTTGTTGATACTCTTGGGTTGGATCATAGTATGCTCACGAGCCATAGCTAGACCCAGAGTGGTCTCCGATGATTATGAACCTCCGTAGTTCAGCCGATGACGGCAACGCGTGCGCTTTAGATTTTTAGACATTACGGAAGGTCTGCAATCTCCGCCCATTGTGCCCGTAAGCACCGATGGGGCCAGCATCCCTAGACGCTTGGCCGGGTTCCTACGTAGAACCTCTAGGATGTTCTGGTATTGAAGTCCATAGAGAAAGTGGACTGATCAGAGAGCAGAAATTGACATTTTCGACACATTGGTTGTCCCGATCAGATATTTTGCCTATCTCCTTACTCTTTGAAAGTCTGGAGTCGTATTGTTTACATTGATTCATTTTACCCTGATCAGTGAGAGTTGTCAGGTGTTGTAATTTTCCAGGTAAGTAAATCCTGTGTTCATTTTGTCCTGAGGCATTGGACCTGATTGTCATTGAATTACCTTATTGCCTTTATTTTCTGTGAGTTTTTCTGGCATCCTACTGAGTATTTCCTCTGGAATACTCACGCATCTTCTGATGCAGGGCGTAGAGCTGAAGAGGCGTGATCAACATTCTTTTGGACGTGGAGGTTGGTGCTCGTAGGAGTCGTGAAGGCTTATTGCATAAAATTTATTTTGCTATTTGTTGGATGTTTATCTTTTTCTGGTTAGTTGTGGCCTGCGTGTCACTCAGTTATTATTTGCTTTCGTAAAAATAATTGACGCTTAGTAAGTCAGTAACATTGTTTAGTTATTTCAATTCTTTTGAACGATTGTTTACGTCATCATGATCCTGCTATTCCCTTTTATGTTATGGGATTTGTGGTGATGAATCGAGTATTCGGTCCGTCCCAGGTTTCCTACCCTTGTAACCATCATTGGATTATCGCTTCCGCGCATATCAGGGTTTTGGAAATTTGGGGCGTGACAGCTTGGTATCAGAGCTCAGGATGACCTAGATAATTGTTCTAAGATTTGAAATAACTTTGGGATATAAAGTGTGAAACCCTAAAATGAGAGTTGAAGCCTAATTGTACTTAAAGCCTAATAAGACCTTTTCTTTAGGAAATGGTGTTAACGCGTAGCGGACGAATCTACGAGAAGGACCAACAAGAGGCAACCCGTCTGTGGCTAGATGAGTGGAAGCTTCAGGACGTGGGGAGTGGAACTGAGGAAGAGCCTTACCTGATCGACGTAGAGGAAGAACCAGATATGGGGATCCCGAAGAAGATCCGGAAGAAGACCCGGAGGAGGATTCCGAGGAAGATCCGGAAGAAGACCCGGAGGAGGATACCGAGGAAGATCCGGAAGAAGACCCGGAGGAGGACCCTGAAGAGGAGCATGTGGTCGTGATCAACCAAGAGTTTCTAACGGTCTTAAATCATCCAGTATATGTTCGGGCGAGGGACGATCCAGACCTCTTGTATACCCTTTATATCAGGTTCAAATCTCTAGGGTATAGGTGGCCTCACATGACGGATTGGGAGATCGATTGGTATGCGGACCACCTAGTGTTTGCACCGATGCACGTGTCCCTAGCTATTCTAGACGAGTACCTCTGAGATGTGGTGTTCAGGGACTCGATTAGGAAGTTTTAAATTGAGTAGGATTTTTAATAACCCTGCGTTCTTATCAGGGATTTAGGTGTAATTGCTTCTTTCGAATTGAGTAAAAGACTCCGTTTTAATTTTGTCATTGGTGTGTTCCTTGTGTTGTTTGTGCTCGTCGTTTGTGTTTGTATGCCTGTTTGTTTGTCGCGCTAGGAGTCTTGGACTGAAGGAAGAATTAAAATGAAACATGGTGTTAAGTTCTAATTCTCCTTCTTTCCATGACTGTAGATTTTCGGAGATGGCAACAACGGGAGCTCGCGGCAGACGATCTGGTAGTGGACCCAACTCTCAGCAGGAGGAGACCTCGAGCCAAAACCTGTCTGATGTGGTGCGCGAGTTGGCCAGGGAGTTAAGGAACGACCGTGGATCTAGCAACACTCCAAATGCAAAACCACCAACGCTGGAGCGATTCAAAAGAGCTGGACCCGCATTCTCGGGAGACGATAACCCTGAGAAGGCAGAGCGCTGGATTGTGGAAGTGGAACGTCTCTTCAAGGGGATGAAAGTTCTGTCAGACGAAAGGGTAGTCTTCGCAACCTATTTGTTTGTGGGAGAAGCTGTCTTCTGGTGGGAGTCAGCAGAACAAAACAACTTTGGAGCTGGACAAGACGTTACATGGGAAGAGTTTAAGGAGGTATTCAACAGGAAATACTTTCCTCTGCATGTGCAGCGCAGGAAGGAAAAAGAATTTCTGGAGCTGGTTCAGGGATCGATGTCTGTACTTCAGTACGAGACTAAGTTCGAGCAACTGCAACGATTTGCAACTGATGCTTGCCCTAACGATCTTGTGAAGGCAAGAAGGTTCGTGGATGGTTTACGCGACGGTCTAAGGGCGAAGGTGCTAGTTTCACAACCAGCAACTGTGGCAAAGGCGGTCGAACTTGCTTCTATTTTGGAAGACGATTACAAAAGGACCCAGGAGCGGAAAGGAAATGCCGGTAAGGGTCAGGATGGTACTGTCAAGCGATCCGGATTTAAGAGGTTCGGGAATGATGGACGTTTTAATAATCGGCCAGCCAAACAGCAGAGACAACAACAACCTCAGCAAAACTGCGGGAATGGACAAAATCGGGCAATGGTTCCTTATCGTCAACCTCAGCGTATCGATGGTCCAGGAGCGGGAGGCAAGTGCAGATTTTGCGGGCAGCAATATCATGCAGGGAAGCCGTGTCCACAGGATACTCAGAGGTGTTTCAGTTGCAATGAAGTTGGTCACATTGCGACCTACTGTCCTAATCGTAACAAGAAAGCAGGAGGGGAGTCAAGTAAAAAGGCTCAGGCGCGAGTCTTCACTCTGACTTCGGCGGACGCCCAATCTTTGGATGATGTCATCGAAGGTACTCTACTTATCTTGAATAGATTAGCTAGAGTATTGATAGACCCGGGATCGTCTAGATCCTTTATTTCTGTGGTGTTTGCTGCTAGTCTAGAAAAGAAGCCTTCTAGACTTGGGTGTGATCTTTTCATTTCTACTCCTGTTGGGGACTCAGTGATAGCAACTGAGTGTCTGGAGGACTCTCCTGTTGTGATTGATGATGTGATGTTGACTGCTGACCTTGTTCTGCTTGAAATGTTTGACTTCGATGTGATTTTGGGTATGGATTGGTTAGCTAGATTTGGCGCTACTGTTGATTGTAGTAAGAAGAGGGTATATTTTAGAATTCCGGGAAAGAGAGAATTAATGTTCCGAGGAATTCGTTCAAAGAAGGAAAATTGTTTAATTTCTGCAATGAAAGTTCAGAAATTAGTAGCAAAAGGGTGTAAAGCCTTTTTAGCTACCGTAGTAACAGAAGAGAAAGCTACTCCGAGAATAGAAGAAATTGAAGTAGTAAGCGAATTTTCCGATGTGTTTCCGGAGGAGTTGCCGGGTTTGCCACCAAAACGGGATGTTGACTTCACTATAGATCTATTACCAGGAACTGCACCGATATCGAAGGCACCTTATCGGATGGCACCTGCTGAATTAAAGGAATTGAAAGAACAGCTACAGGAGTTACTGGATAAACGGTTGATTCGTCCGAGCGTGTCTCCTTGGGGAGCACCGGTTCTATTTGTGAAGAAAAAAGATGGATCCATGAGACTGTGTATAGACCATCGGATGCTGAATCAAGTGACAGTAAAGAATAAGTATCCGTTGCCAAGGATTGATGACTTATTTGACCAACTGCAATCAGCAAGAGTTTTCTCAAGGATCGATTTGCGGTCAGGATACCATCAGTTGAGGATCAAGGAGGAAGACATCTCTAAAACAGCTTTCAGAACCCGATACGGACACTATGAGTTTCTAGTGATGCCGTTTGGTCTGACAAATGCCCCTGCAGCATTCATGGATATGATGAATGGAATCTTTAAGGCACCGCTGGATCAGTTTGTGATTGTGTTCGTCGAGGATATTTTGGTCTACTCTGCAAGCCGGGAAGAACACCAAAGGCACTTAACTCAAGTGTTACAAATTTTGCGAGATAACCAGTTATATGCTAAGTTCAGCAAATGCGAATTTTGGTTGGACAGAGTAAACTTCTTGGGTCATGTGATATCGAAAGACGGAGTTTCGGTGGACCCGACGAAGGTGGAAGCCGTTCTGCATTGGGAGCAACCAAAGAGCGTAACTGAGATAAGGAGTTTTCTGGGATTAGCAGGATATTATCGAAGATTCATTGAAGGATTTTCTAGCTTGGCGCTGCCAATGACTAAGTTAACCAGGAAGGGAGTAAAGTATAATTGGAACGAGGATTGTGAGAGAAGTTTTCAAGAACTGAAAAGAAGACTGACTTCGGCACCGATTCTGAAACTTCCATCAGGATCTGGTGGGTTTGTGATTTACAGCGATGCATCGAGATGCGGTTTGGGCTGCGTGTTGATGCAGAATGGACATGTGGTGGCTTATGCGTCAAGACAATTAAAAATTCATGGGCAGAATTATCCCACTCACGATTTGGAGTTGGCGGCCGTAGTCTTTGCTTTAAAGATTTGGAGGCATTATTTATATGGAGAAACTTTCGAAGTATTCACTGATCACAAGAGCCTGAAGTACATCTTTTCTCAGAAAGACCTGAATATGAGACAAAGGCGATGGTTGGAGTATCTGAAGGACTATGACTTCCCTATCCACTACCATCCCGGTAAGGCGAATGTGGTTGCTGATGCATTAAGCAGAAAGACAGGAATAGTAGCATATATGATGGTACAAGAATGGCGAATGATGGAAGACTTAGGAGCGTGTAACCTAGAATGGCCAACCTCTAAGAGAGTGTCATTCCTAGGAAATATCTCGGTGAGATCAACAATGTATGAGAAGGTGCTTGATGCACAAAAGAATAATCCTCAGATGCAAAAGTTGTTGGAGAAACAAGGATTCAAGAAAGAGATTGATGGAAGCATCTTATTCCAAGGAAGATTGGTTGTGCCAAAGAATACGGAGTTGAGACAAGAACTTCTCTAAGAGGCGCATCATTCACGGTATGCAATTCATCCCGGGAGCACCAAGTTGTATCAGGACTTGAAGAGGAACCTTTGGTGGAACGGAATGAAGCGAGACATTGGGAGGTTCGTCTCCAGATGTTTAACATGTCAGCAAGTAAAAGCAGAACATCAGAGACCGGCAGGATTATTACAACCGCTAGAGATTCCACAGTGGAAATGGGATCATATTACCATGGATTTCGTGGTAGCACTACCAAAGACCCAGAAACAAAAGGATGCAATTTGGGTGATCGTGGACCGACTCACAAAGACAGCTCATTTTCTACCGATTCGATGGAAACAGAACCCAGAAAGTTTAGCTGAGCTGTATATCAGAGAAATAGTAAGATTGCACGGTACACCGATATCAATCGTATCTGATCCAGATCCAAGGTTCACATCCAGAACATGGAAAGGTATCTAGGAGGCATTGGGTACGAAGCTTAGTTTCAGTACAGCATTTCACCCGCAGAGCGATGGGCAGTCAGAAAGAACGATTCAGACTCTGGAAGATATGCTCAGAGCGTGTGCCATTGACTGGAAAGGAAATTGGGACGATCACTTACCACTGATCGAATTTGCCTATAATAACAATTACCACTCTAGTATTGGAATGGCACCATTTGAGGCACTATATGGAAGACCGTGTAGATCACCTACGTGTTGGACTGAAGTTAGAGAGTGTCAGGTAATGAAGTCAGAATTGATACAGCATTGTGCAGAGAAGGTGAAGCGGATTCGACAAAGAATACAGACAGCGCAGAGCAGGCAGAAGAGCTATGCGGACAATCGTCGACGAGAGCTGGAGTTTTAGGAAGGAGACAAGGTATTCTTAAAAGTTTCTCCGTCAAAAGGAGTTATGAGGTTTGGTGGGAGAGGGAAGCTGAGCCCGAGGTTCGTTGGATCCTTTGAGATCTTGGAAAGGGTTGGGCCGGTTGCTTACAGACTGGCCTTACCCCCACAGCTGGCAGAGGTACACAATACATTTCACATATCGATGTTGAGGAAGTATGTGCCGGATGAGTCTCATGTATTGGATTATACCACGATGGAACTTGAAGCAGACTTATCATTTCCAATGAGACCGAGCAAGATACTAGATAGGAAGGATCAGGTGTTACGAAAGAAGACTATACCGTTGGTGAAGGTTCTGTGGCAAAACCAGCACTCCGAGGAAATGACATGGGAAACCGAGAATGAGATGAAGAAGTCCTACCCTCAACTCTTCGAAGAATAATTGCGGCATTTCAGGGACGAAATGTTCTTTAAGGAGGGGAGGATGTAGCGACCGTATTTTTTTTCTATATTATTAAGGTAATTTTTCCTTGCTAAATGGGAGTAAATTTGAATTCTGGAAATTTCATTAAAAATAAAAAATTTGAAGTTTTCCGTCAGACCGATCGATCGCCTTCAAACGGCTTCGATCGGCAGACGATCGACCGGCTTCGTAAGGCATCGATCGCGAGATGATCGATCGCGTTATACGTACCGATCGATCGCCAGTGGAATTGCGATTTCCGAGGCAATTCCGTTGGGAAACGTTTTAGGCTGATTTTGGGGGATTTCTTTGGGTCATATCTTGCCTGATTTACCTGTTGAAGGGGTTCTAAACGTGGTAATTGGAATTAGTTTCAAAACCCTAATTGATATCTTTTTGGAAATTATTTTAATGGGAGATTTAAATTGCCTAAAATTATAGTAAATTTGGGCTGAACGTGGGACACTCTTTTGGGAGGTTGAATGGGCCTCTCTTGTGCTCATAGTTGGCCCAAGAAGAGTCCTTAAAAGTTTTGCTTTTACTTAGTAAGTTACCTAGGTAAATTGGTAACTACTTAAGAGGAGATAAGATCCTATCTTAATTGCAATCAAATCAGAATATTTTGTGGTTAGTGGAGATCTCAATCTGGAGATTTGGATGGGCTGGGTTTGATCTTGGCCCTTGGATGAAGTGGAGACGGACGGTGGAGATTTGGGAGAAAAATCTATTTAAACCCTTGGAAAAAGGGGCGCCCAACCCTTTGGGAACCGGCAGCCCTCTTTTCCTTTTTCTTTGGTGATTTCTTCTCCCCCATTTCGTTCTCCCCCTTCTCTCCTAACCCTCAGTAAGCCTCTTCAAGTAGAGTGTGCTTTGGTGGTGGTTCGGTTCGTGTGGAGATCGCAAAGAAGCGGGTTTCGTTTCAAACCGGTTCACGTGCAAATTAATACCGGTTCTTTTGTAAGATGCTCTTTTTCTCACAGCATATTTGCATGAAAGTTTTGATCTTTATGTTGAGTACCACGTGCTGATGTTGTGTGACAGGTTTGACTTATTTTTGTTCGGAATTAATTGTTCTAATTGTTGATATCTATTCAATTGTTGCATACCGATCTAATTGTTGTTGTGATTCTCTTATACACTATTCGATCAAGACATCCCTGAGGTATACCATTCTTTTGCTACACTTTTGATCACATGTTTGCTGTCTATATCTACTGTTAGTACCATGTTTCGAGTGGTTTAAGGTTCTGGTCATGAAAAGTTGTCATCTTTCTTGAAATACATCAACCGATGTCATGTTCTTGCATGCTTTGACCTAATCAATCTAACTTGTGTCTAATCCATGTGTTTCTCATCCAAAAGCAGCAATATTTCAGATTTGAATCCTCTGGTATGTGGCGTCCTTTTGTGTCAAAAGTTGTACTTTGTGTTGTGGTTCTATGTCCGAATAAAGTTGTCCACTTTAGGTAGTATATGCCTTAATTGATATGATATATGAGTAATATGATTATCTAGAAGAGACTAAAGGATATATTGATAAGAGAAAGTGTAAATCCTTGATGGAGCATTGTTCGTGGACCTTAAGACCTCTCTAATGGATCTGACCAGGAGCCGAGGTGTCCTGGAATAGTTGTCCAATTCGCGGGTTAATGTGCCATTAAGACTAATTGGTAAAACAGTTTTAAAAGAGACTTGTAGGCTGATTATTATACATTTAATGGCCTGACCAGAAGCTAATAAAGGCCTATTATGATGTGGTTTTGAGTCTAAAAGACTTGGGTTAAGGTTAGAATTAGTGAAATCAAGTGAAAATTAAGTTATTACTTAATGTAGTGCTCGCGGCCAGGATGTAACCTGCACCGATAGACTGCATTCTAAAATCCATAACTAATTATAGAAAATTCTAAAAATTATTGCCCTAAATTGGGTAATGACCTGCGGACATAGGGCTGTCTGCCATAAAAATTTCAGAGACTTTTAAGTTCTGTGTAAGTCGGGATAAATCCGGGAATGGGGCTGTTGTGTCTATAACAGTGACCTTTCTCGGTTATAAATAAAACGCTACGCTAAGACCATGTATATCTATGATATAACACAAGGAGGGTACTGTAGCATAAGACTTCCAGAGGGTACTTATGATAGTATCATGAGTGGAGTATTGTCTTTTTATACCAATCATTGAGTTCGTCAATGTTCTCCTCGCGGTGCCTAACATCGCGTGTCTTCTATTATTGAAACCCTATTGACAGGTTAGAGTTATCCTATTCTATTCTACCAGTAGTAAGCTTTTGAGTCACCTTAAGAGTCGTGAGGACCAGGGATGGCCTTGATTGAATCAGTGTATTGTGATGACATTGATTCATTTTACCCTGATCAGTGAGAGTTGTCAGGTGTTGTAATTTTCCAGGTAAGTAAATCTTGTGTTCATTTTGTCCTGAGGCATTGGACCTGATTGTCATTGAATTACCTTATTGCCTTTATTTTCTGTGAGTTTTTCTGGCATCCTACTGAGTATTTCCTCTGGAATACTCACGCATCTTCTGATGCAGGGCGTAGAGCTGAAGAGGCGTGATCAACATTCTTTTGGACGTGGAGTTTGGTTCTCGTAGGAGTCGTGAAGGCTTATTGCATGAAATTTATTTTGCTATTTGTTGGATGTTTATCTTTTTCTGGTTAGTTGTGGCCTGCGTGTCACTCAGTTATTATTTGCTTTCGTAAAAATAATTGACGCTTAGTAAGTCAGTAACATTGTTTAGTTATTTCAATTCTTTTGAACGATGGTTTACGTCATCATGATCCTGCTATTCCCTTTTATGTTATGGGATTTGTGGTGATGAATCGAGTATTCGGTCCATCCCAGGTTTCCTACCCTTGTAACCATCATTGGATTATCGCTTCCGCGCATATCAGGGTTTTGGAAATTTGGGGCGTGACATCTAGAATCCTATTCACGTTGTTACGGAAGATTTTACTTTAATGCACAATTACTCATACAAAAATCACGTCCTTCATGCTATTTAAATTAACAACTCAAATCACTAGATGTATCCACTTACGAGTAAATCACAACTAGTATCCGATTTATTATTTAACCAATTAAAATAAGCATGCATTGACAATAGTAATTCCAAATCATAGCAAAAACATGATTAATGCTATATCCGAAAATAACTACGCAATTAACAACAGGAACACATAAACATTATAGCATAATCCTATAATAAAAATATCAACTTTCATGAATATGGGAATCCCTACAATTACTGCAGCCTCATCCTAGCCTTAGCAACTGACTTAGCCAATCATACTAACAAAAACACATGTATAATTCATAATTGAACACATCTAAATTAAAGAATAAAGTTGACTTACAAGAATTTGATATTAAATGAAATATAGCAGAACTGTACTCTCGGTCGACTGTTCCCGACGACAGTTTGAATCAGACTTCTTCTTCAAAGCAGTGCACAACCGGAATGGAAATTGAAATAGAAAAAAAAAACTCACTTTAATTGAAAGTAAAGTAACTTACAAGATTTTTCGAAATTAAGACACACACTGTTCCTCTTCCCAACACTGGCCAGTACAATCGTTACAGCTTCAACACATCAAAACATCCGGGATAAAATGAAACAGAATAAAAACTTTAAAATTGCAAAGAAAATAAAATCTACTGTTCTGGTTGTCTTCCCCAGTGGTCGGACCTCTTTTCTAATGAGGCTCTGCTATGTTCTTATACAGACTGCCGAAACATTCCTCTCCTCCCAGAATCAGATCTTGCCCAATTAACTTCCTCTAATTCCAGCAATTTCTCCTTCAATTTCTCGTCCACTTATGTAATAAAAATTTCAGCTTTACCATTTTGAAACAGGACCAGAACACCAAAAGGATCCTCTTTCCCAATCTGAGACAAAATCCGACTTTTTTCCGTCTCCAATCGAAATGAAATTAGGGACTTACCACTTTGAGACAGATCGGAAATTTGTCTTGCCCGATTCGGTTTTGTCACACGCGATTTTTTTCCAAATTGAAAACTTCCAAATCGAGCACTCTTTCTGTTGCTGCTCTGATCGCGCTGCCTCACGGTCGCCGGAAACCTCACCGTGCTCTCTGCTGCCGCCACTCCATGTCGCCGGAACCCAGGACCGCCGCCGAGCACCTCGAGCTTCGCCGTCCAGCGCCTCGCCTTCGTCGGCCTCTCGAGCAGAGCTCGAGCTCTGCTCCTCTGTCCCGACTGAACACCCGAGCCTTTGGCTCGGGTTTTTTTTTTTTTTTTGTTTTTCAGTGAACCGGCCGAACGGTTCGGCCCCTTTCTTTCTCTTTTTTTTCTTTTTTCTTTTACTTGATTAAAACCCGTCGAAGCAATGTCGTCCACTTGATCAAATCTGAACCCCTGTACATTGATTCCATGCCCGTCTTCTTCATCAGTGAACATCAACGGTCCAGATCTTCTCTGCGCGTGATCTCAGATCTTGGGTTGCTTTGGCATTTCAAAACCCGTCTAATGGCTTCACTTTTGGCTGTTCTGCAGTACGAGCATGCGAACCTATACAAAATAAAGTATGTCCCAAATTAGACGTACCAAATATTTATAAAATTACGGAACAGTGTTAAATTGAGCAATTTAGAGAGCCTTATTTGTTTAATTCCTAATTACAAAGAAAATTACCAAAATTCACTTTATTCCTCATTTTAATTAGAAAACACAACTAACAAATAGGTAAAAAGGCATATAAAAATGCGTATTTTTCATGCTTAACAAATACCCCCAAACCTAGATTTTGCTAGTCCTCAAGCAAAACACAAAAGAAAAATAATAAAACTACTCAAAAATAAATGCTACTGTCGTAGGGAATCACGATTGCATTTAGCATATGCAACAAGCCTTTTAAACCCCCAGGTGTCCCTGGCTGGACGAGTGAAGTCTCGTGAGGGTTTGCAGCCATGCTACCCACAAACATGTATTTATAAAATTAACCTTATTAAATCTAAATGAAAAGAAATCAACTAAACACTTCAAAACACAGAACCTATTATCCCTTCAAATACACACTGCAATACTTAAGAAAACTAACCACACGTACTTGCATTTATAATCAACTGGAATATAGAAGCGCTCAAGTAAGTGGTTTTATTCTACACCTTCATCTTGGAAATTTCTGCTCAATATGATATAGCATGATACTTTAAATAATAGAAAGTGTAGAACATTGTAGCAATACACTCTAAATCTCAGTTTCACACAGATCCAGTGTTACCCATTAACCAAAGAACATCAGAATCTACATAGTCATCGCAATCTTTAGGTTCATGATAGCACAGATGCTTGCGCGCCTCCTTCGGGTCCAACATTCTAGATTTGAGAGGATAATACACCATAGACTTTTTTTTCACGTTTTTTTTTTATTATTAGGACTGTGTAAGGCCTGACTTCAAGATGCTTAGGTTTAGCAATGACTCAGGCCAATGACTCCCAGCCAGTTGGCTTAGGGCATTAGGTTTTAAGATGGACCGCTTCGGACCTGAGCATCAGCCTAAGTTAATCCTATAATAGTCAAGCAGCCCTTTTCTTTATTTTCGTTTCCATTTTTTTTTTCAGCATATATATTTTCAAGCACATCTTTATTCTGTCCAGGCTGTATTATACTCTCAACCTATTTCCGGTTCCAAGCCCTTGCCATAGCCAAGTAAATGGTCTATCATGATCGTTTAAGCTCAACAGACAACCACACATCATCCAATGACTCTGACTAAAGACATCCCATTGAAGATTAGTATTCAACAAATCTCTAGAAGGTATTACTTTATGTAACTGGTGTGTGTGAGTGAATTTTATTAGCTCAAGCACTTGATCCAAGAGGATTGTAACAGAATGCTATTTCTCAGTTAAGTGTCTCTATCCTCCAGTATACCTACTCACACTTCCAATGTAAATTAATCTCTTAAAAATTGAAGTATGCATCACGAAGGGATAAACTACCAAAACCTATAAAAATACTAACAAAAAGCCTAAAAACTACAATTTTTTTTAAATTTTAATTAATTTTTTTTTTTTACAAAATTCAAAATAAGCAAGAAAATAACTAAGATATCCTAAACAAATATCTTCCTATACCCCCAAACCTGCATGAAACATTGTCCTCAATGTAAAAAGATATGAAATAAATACCGAGGAAAATAAATAGACGAGGGAAGGAAAGATAGTACCTGCACTCCACTGAAACGCTATAGTATCTATCAAAATGAAAAGAACAAGTGAAGCACAAGAATAGCATAAGAAGAAATAAGCACAAAAATAAAAATTCTAAAAACTTGGGTTGCCTCCCAGTAGCACTAAGTTTTACGTCTTCAGCCAGACACAGCTATTAATCTTTGCAAGGCAACTGGGACACTACAAGTAATTGTTCATCAGGAAAAGATTCAGTTATGGGAAATGATTCATCAGTAAAATCAACTATCAACCTAGATAAGTGGTCGGCTACAACATTTTCGGAACCTTTCTTATCCCGAATTTCAATATCAAATTCCTGTAGCAATAATATCCATCGGAGAAGACGAGGTTTAGCATCTTTTTTAGATAAAAGATACTTCAATGCAGCATGATCCGAATAGATACAGACCTTCGATCCTAATAAATATGACCGAAACTTATCTAGAGCAAAGACTACTGCCAGCAACTCTTTTTCAGTTGTAGAATAATTAAGTTGAGCATCATTCAATGTTTTACTGGCATAGTAAATCACATGGGGAAGTTTATTAATTCGCTGCCCCAACACAGCACCAATAGCATAATCAGATGCATCGCACATTATCTCAAAAGGTAGGCTCCAATCAGGTTGCCGAATAATAGGTGCAGATGTTAACTCTGATTTGAGTTTCTGAAAGGCATTATTGCAAGCATCATCAAAGACAAATGGTGTATCTTTTGCAAGAAGATTACACAAAGGTCTAGAAATTTTACTAAAGTCTTTAATGAATCTTCTGTAAAATCCAGCATGGCCTAAAAAAGATCTGATTTCTTTCACAGTTCGTGGTGGTGGAAGATGTAAAATCAAATCAACTTTAGCTTTATCAACTTCAATGCCTTTATTAGATATAATATGCCCAAGGACAATTCCTTTTTGAACCATAAAATGACATTTCTCCCAGTTAAGTACCAGATTCTTCTCTTTACACCTCACTAACACTAAAGATAGATGGTGCAGACATTCATCAAAAGTAGACCCAAAGACAGAAAAATCGTCCATGAATACCTCTAAAAATCGCTCTACCATATCAGAGAAAATGCTCAACATACACCTTTGAAAGGTAGCAGGTGCATTGCATAGGCCAAAGGGCATGCGGCGGTAGGCAAAGGTACCAAAAGGACACGTGAAAGTGGTCTTTTCTTGGTCTTCAGGGGCTATGGGAATTTGGTTATAACCAGAATAACCATCAAGGAAGCAAGAATATTCATGTCCCGCGAACCTTTCCAGCATTTGGTCAATGAAAGGAAGGGGAAAATGATCTTTTCTTGTCAAAGCATTCAACTTCCTATAATCAATACAGACACGCCAACCCGTTTGAACTCGAGTTGGCACTAACTCATCAGCATCGTTTTTCACAACAGTTATGCCAGACTTTTTCGGTACAACTTGAACAGGACTTACCCATTTACTATCTGAGATTGGGTAGATAACTCCGACATCTAAAAGCTTAAGGATTTCAGCTCGAACAACTTCTTGCATTAGAGGGTTAAGACGCCTTTGGGATTCACGAGAAGGCTTGGCATCATCCTCCAAATGAATTCTGTGCATAACAATAGAGGGACTGATGCCTTTAATATCTGCAATGGTCCACCCTATGGCTTCTTTGTGCTTTACAAGAACATCAAGTAATTTACGCTCTTGAGCCACATCTAGGTCAGATGCAATAATGACAGGTAAGGACTCAGCAGGACCTAAATAAGCATATTTCAGAGTATCAGGCAATGGTTTCAGGTCTAAATTAGGTGGCTCAACACTAGATGGAACTACTGGTGATGATGATAAGGCAAGAGGCTCCACTTTTGGTTGCCACCGTTCAGTACTCATCAGAGGTACAGACTCAAGCAATGAGTTTACTTGTTCAATTGACTGATCGATATCAAATTCACAACCAAAATGTGTTAAGCATGCCTCTAAGGGATCTTGGGAATGTGTTTGAAGAAATGTTTCATGGACAAGTGTTTCAATCAGGTTTATTTCATTCACATCATCCATGTCAGGTGGTTGTTTAATGATGTCAAAAATGTTCAATTCCACCTTCATATTCCCAAAAGAAATTTGCATTAGATGTAGCTAGAAATAGACAACCCAAAATGACAGGTATTTGCCCACTTATGTTTGGAACAGGCTGAGTATCAAGGACAACAAAGTCCACAGGGAAATAAAATGTATCAACCTTTATCAAAACATCCTCAACAACACCTCGAGGAATTTTAACCGAACGGTCAGCTAATTGAAGTGTCATTGAAGTGGGTTTTAGCTCTCCCAGACCTAATTGCACATACACAGAGTAGGGCAATAAATTCACACTTGCCCCGAGATCTAACAAGGCTCGCTCAATCTGATGTTTCCCTATCATGCATGAAATTGTGGGATAACCAGGGTCCTTATATTTGATAAGAAATTTACATTGAATGACAGAGCTGACTTATTCTGCTAGAAATGCCTTTTTATTAACATTATTTTTCTTTTTGACTGAGACTAGGTCTTTCAAAAATTTTGCATATGAAGGCACTTGTTGGGTTGCATCTAGAAAAGGAATGTTTATTTGTACTTGTTTAAACACTTCTAGAATATTTCCATATTTTGCACCTTTTTTAGGATTGACTAGTCTTTGCGGATATGGTGCCCTAGGTACAAAATTCCTAGGTGGAGAATCACTGTCAACAGTTGGAGAAGAATTAATGTCTTTAGTCTCTATTTCAGTCTTAGTGTGCTCACTTTCTTCTTTTTCAGGAGTTTCAATTTTATTATCAATTTGCTTTCCAGACCTAAGGGTAATGACTGATTGAACATGTTCCTCATTCTATGAAGAATTAGAGCTACTACCAATGGAGAATTGGCCCTTCTGGTTAGGCACAGGTTGACTAGGGAATCTCCCTCTCTCTCTTTCTGCTAATTGAGTAGCCAATTGACCAACTTGAGTCTCTAACTTAGCAATTGCTTGAGTATTCATGTGTGTAGAGTTCTTCATCTCAAGCATAGCTTGGTTAGTTGACTGGATAACTTGGCTTGTGGATTGGATGAAAGATTTGAGAGTGTCCTCTAACGAGGATTGTTTTTGTGTAAGACCCTGAGATTGGGTGACAGGTTGTTGATATTGGGTAAGAGGTTGAGACAAAGCTGGATAAGGTGGGTTGCTCTGCCTAAACTGATTATGCATGGGTTGCATAGGCTGCCCACCTACATTCATAGGTGGTTGACTTTGTCTCCAGGAGAAATTTGGATGATTTCTCCAACCTGAATTGTAGGTTTCAGAGAAAGGATTGCCTGTCGGCTTCCCATAATTGTTTAGAACATTGACTTGTTCTGCATAACATTCTGGATAAGTATTCATGGAAGGGCAGTTCAGAGATGTATGCATCGGGCTAGCACACACAGAGCATGCTTCATTCATGTTGAGGGCATTGATGCTTCGGTTCAAACTCAGGGCATCTATTTTCTTGGTTAACGCATCAAGTTTGACCTTAACATCTACGTCATCTTTGATTTCGTAGAGACCTCCCTTCTTAGGAGCTTGATGTTGTCTCTCCCTATGACCTGCAAAATCCCACTGTTGGGACCTTTCAGCTAATCGCTCTAAGAAGTTATAAGCTGCTTCACCTCCCAAGTCTAAGAACGCACCGCCGTTCATTGATTCAATCATGTTGCGGTGTGTTTGAGTTAAACCATTGTAAAAATGTTGTATTAACCTCCATGTTTCAAACCCATGATGTGGACATTTTAGTAAAAGGTCTTTAAATCTTTCCCAACTCTCATAAAATTTTTCATTTTCATCTTCCATGAAGTCAGTGATTTCTCTCTTTAATTCATTGGTTTTGGCCATTGGGAAGAATTTGCTCACCATTATATCCCATGTTGTGACAGAGTCAGCGGGAAGAGAATTTAACCACGCCTTGGCCTTGTCCTTCAAAGAGAAGGGAAAAAGGCGCAGACGAACAGACTCATCAGAGAAGTCTGTGAACCTAAACGTTGCACAAATTTTTAGAAAATCCTTTACATGCATGTAAGGATCCTCTCTGTTAAGACCATGATAATTGGGCAAAAGTTGAATTATCTGAGGTTTTAGTTCAAAATGCTTTGCAGAGGTTGCAGGCAACACTATGCAAGATGGAGGGTTGATTGTGATCGGAGAAAATAACTCCCTCAGAGATTTCTCAAGTTGATCTTCCATTTTGAATGAAAGATCAATTTTAATTTCACTATTCTCTAAAAGATTGGAATTACTGCTAACCAGACGCAGTGTGTGATCACGTGTCCACGTGGTCATACACTGTCAATCAATTCTCACGTGTAAAAAAAATAATTTATATTTTATTTTTTTATTTTTTTTAACCTAAAATTAACTGCAAGGGTAAAATTAGTCTTAGAATTTGATTTCCTACAAGTCCCCGGCAACGGCGCCAAAAACTTGTTGTTGTTTTAATTAATCTCTTAATTTTACTCGCAAGTGTACGAATCGTGTTTGGAGTATAGTCGCACAATTCTTACGAGGTCGAACCCACAGGGACTTGTGTAGTGGAAATCTAATTGAATCCTAACTAAACCCCTGACTAAACTATGAAACTTGTAGAAATTGACTAACTAACTAACGACTAATTAAAATCAATTAACAGAATAAAAATCTGAACTTTATCAAATTAATAAAATACTAAGGCTTTGGAATCGGCATGCAATAAATTATAGAGAACCCTAACCCTTCAATCATTTATCATTCTCCAAATACTCGTAACAATCTAGAATCCTATTCACGTTGTTACGGAAGATTTTACTTTAATGCACAATTACTCATACCAAAATCACGTCCTTCATGCTATTTAAATTAACAACTCAAATCACTAGATGTATCCACTTACGAGTAAATCACAACTAGTATCCGATTTGTTATTTAACCAATTAAAATAAGCATGCATTGACAATAGTAATTCCAAATCATAGCAAAAACATGATTAATGCTATATCCGAAAATAACTACGCAATTAACAACAGGAACACATAAACATTATAGCATAATCCTATAATAAAAATATCAACTTTCATGAATATGGGAATCCCTACAATTACTGCAGCCTCATCCTAGCCTTAGCAACTGACTTAGCCAATCATACTAACAAAAACACATGTATAATTCATAATTGAACTCATCTAAATTGAAGAATAAAATTGACTTACAAGAATTTGATATTAAATGAAATATAGAAGAACTGTACTCTCGGTCGACTGTTCCCGGCGACAGTTTGAATCAGACTTCTTCTTCAAAGCAGTGCACAACCGGAATGGAAATTGAAACAGAAAAAAAAAACTCACTTTAATTGAAAGTAAAGTAACTTACAAGATTTTTCGAAATTAAGACACACACTGTTCCTCTTCCCAACACTGGCCAGTACAATCGTTACAGCTTCAACGCATCAAAACATCCGGGATAAAATGAAACAGAATAAAAACTTTAAAATTGCAAAGAAAATAAAATCTACTGTTCTGGTTGTCTTCCCCAGTGGTCGGACCTCTTTTCTAATGAGGCTCTGCTATGTTCTTATACAGACTACCGAAACATTCCTCTCCTCCCAGAATCAGATCTTGCCCAATTAACTTCCTCTAATTCCAGCAATTTCCCCTTCAATTTCTCGTCCACTTATGTAATAAAAATTTCAGCTTTACCATTTTGAAACAGGACCAGAACACCAAAAGGATCCTCTTTCCCAATCTGAGACAAAATCCGACTTTTTTCCGTCTCCAATCGAAATGAAATTAGGGACTTACCACTTTGAGACAAATTGGAAATTTGTCTTGCCCGATTCGGTTTTGTCACACGCGATTTTTTTCCAAATTGAAAACTTCCAAATCGAGCACTCTTTCTGTTGCTGCTCTGATCGCGCTGCCTCGCCGTCACCGGAAACCTCGCCGTGCTCTCTGCCGCCGCCACTCCATGTCGCCGGAACCCAGGACCGCCGCCGAGCACCTCGAGCTTCGCCGTTCAGCGCCTCGCCTTCATCGGCATCTCGAGCAGAGCTCGAGCTCTGCTCCTCTGTCCCGACTGAACACCCGAGCCTTTGGCTCGGGTTTTGTTTTTTTTTTTTCAGTGAACCGGCCGAACCGGCCCCTTTCTTTCTCTTTTTTTTTTCTTTTACTTGATTAAAACCTGTCGAAGCAATGTCGTCCACTTGATCAAATCTGAACCCCTGTACATTGATTCCACGCCCATCTTCTTCTTCAGTGAACATCAACGGTCCAGATCTTCTCTGCGCGTGATCTCAGATCTTGGGTTGCTTTGGCATTTCAAAACCCGTCTAATGGCTTCACTTTTGGCTGTTCTGCAGTACGAGCATGCGAACCTATACAAAATAAAACATGTCCCAAATTAGACGTACCAAATATTTATAAAATTACAGAACAGTGTTAAATTGAGCAATTTAGAGAGCCTTATTTGTTTAATTCCTAATTACTAAGAAAATTACCAAAATTCACTTTATTCCTCATTTTAATTAGAAAACACAACTAACAAATTGGTAAAAAGGCATATAAAAATGTGTATTTTTCATGCTTAACAAATTGCTTTGATTTTGGTTTGGAATTGTTATTTTGGAAGGTATTTACGCACGCAAATATCGCCAAATGAGTTTATGTCAAAGCATGAATCATGTGATTAGAATATACATGAATACACACACATAAGGTGTAACACCCGAAAAATTAGTAAGTATTTTAAAACCGAAATTTAACCCTCTTAATATTTGATTTGGTCCTTTTTTACGTTATGGGAATTAAAGTTGGTGAGAAGAGCTTTCTAACGCCACTAACTATGCGCGATTTGGAGTTCGGAGTGAAAAGTTATGAGAAATTGAATTTTATATGTGTGAAGCTGTGATCGATCGCCATAACCAACGATCGATCGGCAAATTGAACAGATCGACGCCTTATCAAAACGATCGATCGTAGTTACTGTAATTATTGAATGTTTTGTTTCGGGTAAAGCGATCGATCGGCAATAATTGCGATCGATCAACTGTAACGCGGAAGTGTAGAACAACGCATACGACGATCGATCACTGTATAGCCGATCGATCACCGGTTGCGGTTTTGCGATTTCTAGCTTATTTTTTGGGTAGATTTGCATGGGAAAGATACTAAATCCCAATTAGACTTGATTTGCACGTCTCTAGAAGGATCTTGAGGCCTTCTCATTGGTGGGAAGTGTCCATAATTTGGAAAATTAGTTTAAGAAGGGATTCTCCCCCAACTCTATATAAACCATAGAGAGTTGGCTTGTGCTATTGTAAAAACCTAGCCCTAGAACGTCCAGAGCGCTTTCCCCTCTCCTTTCCATGTTCACCCACCTCCTTTAAAGCTTCTTCTTGTGGGAGTTTGCAAGAGTTTGGAGCAGGAGCTTTGAAGATAGTGGAGGAGACGAACAACGCATAGAAAGGCGGAATCTTCGGTGAATTAAGTAGGATGGTTTTTCCCCTCTTCTCTCTTCTGATTATATGATATTGACAAGTGTTTTGATTCAGCAGCTTAGTGTATTATGTGGATTCTTGTGAGATGAATGAATTGTGTCATTATTTCTATGCGCAGTGCATGATAATCATATGTGCATTCATGTTCCGTTTCTAGATGGGAATTTACACCTAAAGTCTAATGCTATATTTATTTTTCAGATACTAGAAGCTCTGATATTGCTTGATGGACCATGATCCACATTGAGTTTTGGTGTCTTAATGTGTGTCTTGCATTAAAGGTCTTATCTGAGAAGTACTAATAGTTAAAACTATGTTATATGTAAAGGAACATGAGAAAGGTGTGTGCTTTAGTAATTCCATATCATCCTAGGGTCTGTAATTGGTCTAGGAGGGGAGTATATGGTCTGTTAATGATATATTATCAGCTATAATGTGATATTAAGTGAGATAATCAAGTTTAATTAAGAGTCTTAATCTCGGCTAGTACTATTTCTGTGCTGACAGTCGATAGTAAATAATTCATAACTAATTGAAATAAAATTAAAAAAATATAAAATTAATGGGGTTAGAAACTAGACTCACGAGTGTGTTATCAGTAAAAATTTCAGAGGTTAAGTCTTATTGTAACGAACACAGTAGCTATTGGAATAGGATTGTTGTGCAGGAGGCAGTGAGCTGATTCGGAGAGAAAATACTAAATATACAAATAACATCATGTAATATGATATGATAAGGTTGAATATGTCAATACCAGTAATTGGACTATATATACTTATGGAATATCACAGTAATAATTGGGTTAGAAGTAATCTAATTAGGAGGGATAATGCTTTGAACAAGTGATTCATAATTATCTAGGGCTGAGCATGAAAGGTATGTATTGATTGTATGGTACTCCTTGGGTGAGTCGATGTTATTCGAAGTATTTGGATTTCTTGTTATACTAAGAGTGAATTACATGCCTTTGTGAAACTTGTCATTCTATGCTTCTCCGATGAGCGAGTTATTTATTGGCCAAAGATCTTGACACTTCTATCCATACTCCATGAGAGATTCTGTTTTGGTAAGAGATACTTTATGATCTTATAGTGTTGCGACCTCTTTTCCTTTGAAATATTGCTCATATTGATTTCATGATTGTTTCTTCCACTGGAGATCTTGCGAGACTCTCCCTATGGTGTACTTATAGTATGCTCAATTAAGCCATTGCTAGATCTTGCGAGGTCACTTATATTTATGAAGTTGCGATTCCATATTGCCCGTAGGGAGGCACTATACGTACGTTAGATTGTGGACATTACGGAAGGTCCTCAGTCTCCAGCCATCGTGTCCGTAAGTGCTGGTGGGGCCAGCATCCTAGACGCATGGCAGGGTTCAAAATAGAGGACCCTTAGGGTGGTTCTGGTATATTATTTTAGTCACTTGCGAGCGACCAGTTTAGTGAGCAGAAATTGTAACTCCTTTCATTTTAGATGTCTTGAGCCTTTGATATGATGGTTATTTTCTCCTTACACATATGTTTGTTCGGAGCCTTATTGATATTTTTCCTATACTTGCGAGTTGGAATTGTTGTTGACTAACCTTGCAGGTGCATAGACCTCGGTTCAGTTTAGATGTTGTGGGATGTTCACAATCCTTTGTTATTCTTATTCTCTTTATACTGCGTGTTTTAATTCAGTGGGTTTTTACATCTTACTGAGTGTTTCTATGAAGTACTCATGCATCCTCTGATACAGGCAAAAATGAAAATTGAGATCAGGAAGTGCAGTAGTGGAAAAGGCAGATTGCAGGCACCGTGAAGAGTTTTAAAGGCTATCTAGTTATTTGCTTTGCTTTTATTGATGTTTGTGACATTATTGGCAATTGTGTGCCATAAACTTATAGGTTTATTTTATTTAATTTTCTTAAATGGATTATTATTAAGTAAATTTATTTCATATTATTTATTGATGTCTGTTATTGTATTACACTGATTGCGGGTATAATCGGTTACACATTCTTTTGAGATGATTGTAATCGGTGGTGAAATCGACTGTTTGGTCACGTGCCCGGGATCGCTACCTCAAAATGTATTCCATTGATTGGCTTCCGCACTCCGATCGAGGTATGGGATTTCGGGGCATGACACATGGGGATCTATTATGAGATTGTAATTAATTATGCTTTGATTATGATGCATGAGGGAACGGATTGGGAGCACATTCCATGTGTTGGAACCCACGTAGGTCTTGCTCACAGATGTACCATGATATTATGCATCATGTATCGTAATACATGGACGAAGTTTTATCATTGTTTAACCAGGATTAATCGATTGTATGCAACGTTTGAGATTGCGTGCCGGATTAATCGATCGGTGGATTAATCGAATCTTAGTTGGTTCGAAAGGACATGTTTTTTATTTCGTTTCTATGTGGACCATGTATACTCCCCGGGTTGAGTCGAGCTACATTGAGATATATGGGGGGTAAGTTGTGTACTTGCCTTGCGAATGAGATTATTAAGATTGTCATCTAGACTCTGAGAATCCAGAGTGGTACGCTTCGTGCACCAGCTACCATGTGTTCTAGGGTTCCAGTGTGGGAATTAAGGCTCTCCCCCACCGCAGGAGATGTCCCTGGGCGAATATACCTGCTCTAGGTTCTTTGTGTAAGAATCGAACATCCTTGGCCATGATCGTTCAGGGTGAGCAGCTTTAGGGGCTGACAACCCCAACCTTCCTATATTTTTTATGTGGAAATCGGACCATGATACGCCTTCGTGGCCTTGATTGTGTCCCGCCTTTGTGACAACAGTTTTCGTAGCAATACTTGTGTTACTCTTTGATGGAGGCATTTACCATTGTGTTGCTACATGCTTATTATGATGGTTATGCATGAGTGTACCATGTGTTGGATACATCTATCATGCTGGGTAGCTTTATGAGAAATGAATGCATGACCGGAAAGTATGAGATTGAGATATTATTATGCAGGATTATGTGTTATGAATGCATGACCAGAAAGTATGTGATTGAGATATTATTTTGCAGGATTATATGTTATGAATGCATGCGATTGAGATATTATTGTGCAGGATTATGTGTTATGAATGCATGACCAGGAAATAGTGTAATCATGTTGATCATGGATCTATATTGCTATGTTGTGATGCTGTATGATTTCTGATTATTGCCGATGGTATTAAAACCATTACTGAGTTTTATACTCACCCCTCTTTCCTTGTTTTGTTTTGCGGCTGCGTAGTGTGACACACAGATGGACAGGATCCTCTATATGAGGAACAATCGGAGAGAGCATGGGATTATGCGTGGAGGCCTTTGGACATTACTTTATTTATTTGTCTATTTTGCGATGTTTATGTATGAACAGCGTGTATGTTGAGACTATGATTAGACCTATTTTAGACTTTTGTATTTCGAGCCCTATGTGTTGGCTCAGGATTTTTAGTATCTGGGTTTAAGACTTGTGGACTGAATTATGTGTTAAATTCCACATTTGTCTACTTATTTACTCTTGCTCAAAGTAGTTGCGTAACTCTGTTAGATAGACCGCGTGTTTGTGGGGCATAAGTCTTCCGCTATATCCCTTTAAACGTTGCCCCCATGCGCCGCTCGACTCTTGGACCGGGTTCGGTTTAGATCGGGTGGTGCCCGGGGCATGACAACTCGACCATATCAGCCTCTATAAGTGAATTACTCTTGCTGTAATATTTACTAATCAAGTCTTACAATACATAATTAGGTTAAAATATCTTCTAGTAATTAGTAGGTACTAGTGTGTTAAAACCCAAATTACTATGTAATGTCATATTCACAGCTGTTCACTTCCGTCAATCACCACAGTCTGTACCATTTGAATTAGGTTCTAAAAGTTTTACCGTAGGTAGCCCTGAGAGTCTAGTTTTAACCCCATTGACGGCTTATTTTTATGTCTTTTTATAATTAGTTATGGATTTTCTATTACAGCTCATCAGTACATAAACAGTTCTAGTCGAGATCATTAGGCTTAATCCGATTTGATTAATTAGTGTAATTACACTCCACTTTAATTAAGAACACATTTCTGACTTTAATTATCTATTCCTTAAGTCAATTACATAACCTTAATGGTTTTGGAATTAGGTAATATTCCCATCTTAAGATTTGTTTTGCCACAAAGATTGCTTGTAGAAGTGTTATTTTATTAATACACATGCTATTCAAAAGAGGTAATTAATCACAGACACTTGCACATACCAACAAGGAATTGACAGATCATCAAGAGTCTACTCTAAGAAACCAGAGAGTGATGACACCAAGATTTACATTATTCAAAATAGTTGTCCACATTCTACTTACTATTTCAGGTTACTTACGTCATATAGGACATACCCAACTTAGGACTTGAAGTAAATAGATCAAACAACAAGACAACTTTATATGGACAGAATGTGACATGTTCTTAAAAAGCATAAAACTGAGTATGTAGGTGATCAAACAAACTGGGGATCCCTTCTAGGTACTAGCACGTGAAAATCGAACAAATATAGATCACAATGATCTGTGCACACACACACACACACACACACACACACATATATATATATATATATATAACACATTCATCTATGTTTTGATCATGAAACAAACTCGAATTGATATTAACAGGAACACGAAGTCATGATTTCAGTCACATAAAAACTCAATGGTGATTCTCATAAACAAGCAAACAATATAAAAGGAGTGGGGAAAAATCATCTTACCACTCGTACGTAAGAATTACTTGGCTCCTCGCGTACTCCTCGACCTCCTCGTCGCACCACCTTATTCGTCCCTTCGATCCGATGCGATTTAGGGCAAGGAAGAATGAGATTATAGTGCTGGTATGGTGTAGAGAAAGGAGAAGAATAACAAAAACCAAAGAGGTTCTAGGATTTTGGGCATCCAAGCATGGGCCGGCCGTCCCTTAGGATTTAAATAGGTTGTTACCTATTCCAATAAGACTCCATCTTCACCCTTAGATATCCTCCCTAATCTTGTTCCAACCATCTCATTACAAGCTCCTTCTAATTTGCCAAAGACGTGCTCCCCAAATCACTCCTCAATTAGTTAGGATTCTATATCTTATTAGGATCCTATCTTACCCCAAAAATATTTCCCTAACTAATCTTGGAGATTGCCCAATTCAAACTTACCCTTTGGACGTCCTTTCAAATTGACATCTTACCATGATTGGTTGGTAAAAAAATTTGGGAATAATCTCCTCTTAATCAAAGATTTCCTTCCTCATTAGATTCCTAACAAAATCAGCAACCGCTGGATTTGGTTTCTGCCGGTGCGATCGTTCGCAACTGATAAGCGATCGTTTGCTACAGCCTTCGGCGACATTCCAGTACTTTTGATCGATCATTTCCAAAGGCAATCGATCGCTGCTCAATTTTTCATTATCACAGTACTTTTGATCGATCATTTTTAGAGGCGATTGATCGCTGCATAAAAATTCAATTTTCCAGTACTTTTGATCGATCGCGGCTGGTTTTCTCTAAGTTTTGAATCTAACCAGATCGATCGTGTATTGCCTAGCGATCGATTGAGCACTAAACTTCAAACGAACATAACTTTATGCTTCGAACTATGAATTGCACTCGGTCGGTGGCAATGGAAAGCTTCCTTCAAGAACCTTTAATACTAGATTGCAAGACATAACCAAAACAATCAAAACTTTCCTATTTTAGATCAATTTCCTAAAATAGCAGTTTTAGTAAACATACCAATTTTTCGGGTGTTACAGTTGGTATAAGAGCATAACCATTATTTGCAGGTTTGAAAGTTCTCTTAAGATATTACGAGTTAGAGTTGCAGTTTTGGTTGAGGTTAAACTGATTGTTTAAATATAAACCTTTGCAAGTGCACAAGGCAATTGTACCACGGCGAGTATTAAAGGGTTGTCGAACCTCAGGGATGGTTAAATACTTTACCAAACTCAAGAAAGAAAAGATTTAGTTTAACTAATTCTAATTGAAATTTAATCAATATGGAGAAGTATCAAGGCAACAAATCCACCACTAGATATGTAATTACTATTCTCAATTATTATTAGGCATAAGTTACTGTGATATGGTAACTTGTGCTCATGGTCAGACACACAAATCACAATGAATTCACTCACTTTCTTGGTCGGACATGAAAGTTCATCCACTATTATGTAATTAATTCTATCCTTAGTCGGGCATAAAATCAATCACAAACTTGTTCTTGGTTAGACACATGGATTAAAAAAATCTAATTCCATTCATAATCAATCATGTCTATGGTCAAGCACTCAAAAGAAACTCATGAAATACCATTAATCATGAATCATAATCAACTTTATTAAATGAAACTAACAAGAGTAGGAATACACATATCTAGGACTTCATCTAGCCTTGACAAAGAATTTAGTTACACATACGAAGAAAGAAAAGAAAAGTCTGTTTATGTAGATCCGTTAGCATGAATTTCTTCTTCTTCTTTGGCTTGAAACGGCTCCTTCTCTTACTCTTCTCTAGCTTCCAATATAGCTCAAGATCCTATTCTCTAATGCCCAATACGTTCTCCCTTAATGCCTATTTTTATGTTTGAAGAGAAACCCTGAAGTCTCCTTCCAAATCCGAGTTGAAATAAACTTGATTTAGGTTTTGCCGCATAAAATCATCGATCGCTCCGTATTGCCGATCGATCGCTTGCTGATCGATCATTTTCCTTCACAATTTACTGCATTGTCGCGCCGATCGTCTGTATCATCTCACCTCCCAACCGATCATTTTTCTTCCTGATCGATCGTTATTATTGTATTGCACACATCAAAAAACTCCAGTAGATACGATCGATCATTTCCTTCGATAACACTGTTTCTCGGCTCTGGCGATTGATCGTGTATGAAATGCCAATCGATCATAGTTAATGTTCATAATTTTCAATTGGTCATAACTTTTTGCTCCAAACTCCGAATTATGCGCGGATGGTGGCATTGGAAAGATGATTTCTTAAAATTTGACATGAGTCTTGAATCAGTCTAATCAGATATATGCACATAAAGTTATGAAGATTTAACTATTGCAGTCATTTTTCATCTCATTTTTGTATCTTACTCTTGTTTCCTACAAAAAGTAAAAACTATATTAAAGTATCAGTAATTCTAATCAAACACTAGCATAAACATATGCTTATGAGATAATAAAATGCAGATTTTATGTGTAGATCATTAACTATTAAATTTATTGTTGCTCGGCAGTGTGTGATCACACCTACTCGTAGAACCGTGAGCTGTAGACGTGCTGCCAGAGCTGTAGTTGAAGAGCCTCATGAGGGGAGATCGTCACCTCATTAGTTTCCTAGAGTTGGATCCTCTAAGGGCAAGAGCAAAAGGTAGGAGGAACTGCCAGTGTTGTATCTTTATTTAACATAAAGGGTATGTAAATGGAGACAAGATTATGATGTAGAAAGTTCAAACACATGCTGAGTAGCATCTTGAGACAAGTAAGAAGGTTGAGATGGAAAGATAACTCACCATTATTTTTAAGTGATGAATCTAGCCTTTACAGGGATGGATGATCCAGAGAAAGCTAGGGAGTGGATTAATGATTCTATTTCGATATCCCACTGAGTATTTTTACACTCAGCATCCCTCGTGATACAAGTTCTTTAGGAGAGTAATGGCTTCAATTGTTGTCTGGTGTTTAACGTTTGGGAGTGAGGATGACTCATCAGCTTCAATGTAAGCGTCAATCTCCTTTTTATTAATTAAGTTAAATTTTTTTAAAGGCGTGAGCGCCAACTAGTTTTAGTGTATTTTTGATATAGATGACAGACTTACACATGAAGGACTTGTGTGTATTTTATTGACTTTGCATATATTATTATATATATATGGTTTTATATCTATATATGTGAACCCCACTTATCACAGCCTAGATGCTTAATCGTTGAATTTGATTAAATTATCAATCATATAGAGGAATAATCCTCTCATTTTTCGCTGCCACTCGATTTAATAAATGATTTAAAAAGATGGGCCGTGACAGTTCGACCGCCATAAAAGGAGACATGGTTAACTCCTCGAATTGTGGTCATATATAGGAGAATGACCATATCTATGTAATCATGGTAAGAGAAGATAAGGGACTTCTATGCCTTACACATCCTTTTCATGTTTTAGATAGGATAGCAATATAGCGTAAGGCAAAATTCCACACCAAAGAATCAATTCTTGTCATAATCAAAATGGCCCTGACATGCACACATGTTGCATCTACTCAATTCATGCAGATGTGGAAGCCATTAATCAAAATAAGGGAAACTCAAGCTCCATATTGGAGGCCAAAATGTCCTAAAGATGATTAAAATCAGATTGGTCTGCACTTCAGTAGTGGTGAAGGTGTCTTCTGCAGACTGCAATTCTGAATGTGTCATTTTCCTTGTTTTCTAGCATTATTATGCCACGTCTACCAATCTGGTGATTTACAGCTAGAGCCATGGAGAGAGGCTATGCGGTGCGTTATTGTTTTTCATGGTGAACATGTGTTCAGAAACGTTAAATAACCAAGTTCCTCAATGCTCTGTTAGGAAAGAGCTTAAGATGTAGGTTTTGATACCATGTTAAATAACTAAATTTCCCAAATTATTTAGAAAGAGATATTTTAATTTTAACTCAATACAATACTTCACTGCACATGCAAGCATTCATCAAAGTTTAGCACGAGTACATGATAGGAGTTGAGAGGCAGATAAACCAGGACCTTAGGGAAAATATAACCGACAACATGGGAGAGAACTGCTCCGCTCACTGTGGGATTCGAATTCGATATCAAGGCTTTGATACTATGTTAAATAACTAAGTTTCTCAACAGCTCAAGCTGTTTGGAAATTGGTTATTATATTATTTTTTCGATAAAGTTATTTACATTATTTTTTATGAGAAAGCAATATCCCACCATTTTAGGATATAAGATCCTAGGATAAATGACAAAAAGTCATAGTGTTGCACCCCTCAGTTTACATGTTTAGGGCTCACCTTTCTCCAACAATTGTATCGCTACCGCCACCCAGATGGAGCCAACAGTGATGGCTAGGCAGTGGATTTTTTGAAAAAATATGGTAGTATTTGAAAGCTATTTTTGTGCTTGGTGATTGAACCCTAGAGAGAAGCACATGAAAAAATAAAAACGATTAAAAAAGGTGACATCATATTAGGACTTAAAATTCTAGAATTTGCTCCACTTTTTTAGTTATTTCACTAATTTTTGGGAGGTCTGGTCCAAAAAAGCACTGAGCGGAATGTTATAAGGGTTGTTTGGTTAGTAACTTTTAATAAATCTGAAGCTCAATTAAGAGAGAATTTATTCAGGCTAAATTGATGTAAAATGGGAATGTCGTTGGTTGCTAAAGTGAAATTCACAATTCAGCCTGAAATGACGGAAAATCCTCTTTCAGGCTGAATTTTAAATTCAGCCCAAACTAAAGAACCAAACATGATTGAAATAGTTATCTCCAAATTCAGGTTGAATTTGCTGCCAAATTCATGAACTGAACAACCCCATAGTCATCTACTTCTTCAATTCGACTCTATCCTCAGGGTGTGCCCTATCCATATTTGGGCCTTAAAGATGGAGGCCTGTTAACCATGAAAAACATTTAAGGTTACGCTCATGCTATTGCTGAAATAGACTTGTTTTGACAAAAAAATCATATAGCCAGATCTCCTAGGGCCAGCCTGAGCGCTATGTATTGAATTGGTCCTGCTCAGGTTCAATACTATATCAGATCTCCTGGGCCCATAGTTTGACAATGTGAGTACTAAATCAATTTGAATTGTTTTACTTCCTACGTTCAATGAAAGCATGAAAGCCTGTATGCATTTGAAAATAAGTTAAATTTATTGGCTCAGAGCCCCTCCTCTCCCCCTCCGAGTTTTTGGTCCTGACTGAGCAAAGTCAGCCGTGTGACAATGGTCCCGTGTTGTCACAAGTGCAGACAGGGATTATTGGATGGAGGCAGTATGTACTTATTCGACATTGTCCAAGATTGTTATTGACTTGGGTTTTACTTTCCCACTACTTCTAGTCATCCATAAGTAAATATATTTTATTGTAAATTTAGCAATTTCTCCATGGCTTTCCATGCTTCATGTTGTTGCAACTTCTTTTCGTTTTCTCGAGCATGTTGGAATGTGACCTTCATCTATGATATTTCAACAGATAACATATTGGAATGTGACTTATTAGCCAATATGCTTCTAGTATTACTGATAGAACGAAAATTGGTTCTAACATTTTTTGTCAAATTTGGATGAATCCAGACCTACTTTCCTATTAGCGGAGGGTGAGCTTTACTTGTTTCAAGAAGTTCTAAATTGACAATAACATTAGCGCGCCTCTTGAAGTTCTTCAAAAATGGTTAAGAAGATGAGTTTGCAAATGATTTTGTGAAATGCACGCTTGAAGCACTATTACAAGTTTAATTTGAAGGGAGAACTAGCGATTCAGAAAGGCGAATATGGGATGAGCAATTTTCATCAGCAAAAAAGGAATTAGGAATAAATACTGCATGTATAGAGTATTTAGACATTTGAGGACGGGACCCATCACTAGTATTTGGCATGAGAAGGAAAACATGTTTCTGTTTTTTTTGCAAGAACTGTATTATTTAGATATTAATAATCTTTTAAAAAATACATTACACTTATTCGGAGCATTTGGCTTAACTATGACGATCGAAATAAGTGCCTTATTATGTCAGAATTTATTTATGGATCACAAAAATGATCACATAAAGATGGACTTGAGAGAACCTTGTCTTCCCTAATTGCCATAGATATGAGAAGCTGGACGCGGAGTGCAAATGACTTGCAATGAAGTTGCTTTGTTCAGGGTTAGCCCACGTCCCTCTGTCATGTCCAATGGACCTCTTGTGTGGGACTCGCTATCTCAAATCCATGGAGGGCAAACAAGATACCCGGACACACCCCACCTACCCGCCCCAAAATGGAATAAGTTCAAAGTCCTACCATTCTAAAAAGGGAAATGATATTTGTACAGCAGATTCCTACACATTTTTCATACACAGCTGATGTGTATGGAAATGAGTGGATCAGTTGATGTGACCCCACATCAGTTTACCCACTCATTTCCATACACATCAGCTGTGTATGAAAATGTGTAGGAATCTGCTGTAGGGTTATCACTGCCCTTCTAAAAATATGTAGTCTGGTTGTAGCCAGTTCACCCCCTTTTAATAGGAAAAATGTTTTCCTCACCAAACTCCTTCACCGGATCAAAGCACCAACTGCCATGTGGAGGTGGGACCCTAAAAATTTAGGTAAAATTGTAATTTTTTCTTTTATTTAGTTCTTTCTAATTCCTTTCACTTGATGATGTAGCGAGCCCTCCTTGATGATGATGTGGTGCTGGTGATTAAAATTGGTGAGGCTAGACGAACTATTTTAATACTGATGGTAGACACCCACTGGCTGGCGTGTGGTTAGACTACACACAATGTTCTAAATAGGATTTCTATGAAATTAAAAAGAAATAACAACAATCGATATTTTAATTATTTTTGCCTTTGGCTACAATTTAGTTGTTGTCACCTAATTCTACAACATGATATTTTAATTATTTTTGACTTTGCCGTTTTTTTAATGCTCTTTGTAATCATCATGATATCATAATGATTTTGATATCCTATCGAAAAAAATACTAAAAAAACTACGATAAATTACATGCGATGGCTCAATATCTTTGTGATATCATCATTATAATAAAGAGCACTACAAAATGAAGAATGAAAAAAATAGACAAAAAACCGATCAGAAATGAGAGAGATATACATCGTTAAAGTTTGTCCCAGCAAAATAAATATAAGGTTGTCCAACCGACGTCTTTCGAGTCAGTGTTAAAAAAAGGCATGCAGGAACCAACGCCGCACTGGTACCTGTGTGGCTTGTCAAATACCCAAATCGGGAAATATTTTAAATAGTGTTCCCAATCAGTAATTTTTTTAGTATTATTTAATACATTCTCCCTTTTTTAAACTTAAAATAAATAAAAAAATTGGATGCCCACTTTTGGGTACTCGAGTGCTTAAACTGTACCAAAATCCACGTCAGCATTTGAGTAATCCAAGAAAACCCAAACTAGCCGTTGGATACTGGCTATGTCCAAGATTAACAATCCTATTTAGTACAGCAGAATAAACTATCACTTCCAACTAGCCCATGTAAGAGAGCAAACCCATATTTTCCAAGTAGCCCTTATATGAGAGCAATCCCATATTTTCTCTGTCCAACAATAGTAGTCCTATTTCTCCATCCGTCATTAGTGGTCCTGTTTAGTTTTTGGAACAAATTCATTCAGTTTACTTTTCAAATCAGTAATGTGGGACAAATGGATTACATTGTAGTTGATATTATGTACTTCTGTTGTTTATTAATTGGTATTTCAAATAGAAGAAATGCTGAAAATTCCAAAATCTGAGTACTCGGGTGGAGGGAGAACTCAAAACTAGAGTACTCAAATTGCCACATCAGCAGGTAGGCCCTGAAATTTCAAAGTTGAGTACTCAGTTGGAGATGCTCTGATTATCGTTGTCCCAATGTCGTTTTCTTTACTCCCAGCCTCCCAAGAGACACACAAGAGAAAAACACATACACACACAACTTTAAGTTACAAAGCTAGAGCTCACTGATTTTTGTTGCAAATTACTACATGGATAGTCTTTTGCCACATACATGCACAAGTTAAAGATATTTTGAGTCTAGTTCCACCTCTAAAGATGTGTTAGGATGAGGCACGTTTTTTTTCTTGAAATTAGATAATACTTGGTACGATAAATAAAGCTTATAATATTTCATTGAACTTGGTATTCATTAAATTGAATACCCACTGAATTTTCCCATTAGGCATCAATCAGAATTACTATGAGAGTCTTCAATACCAGAAAAATAAATTGACCGTTTGTTTTGATCCTGGTTTCAGAGTCAACGCTTCTTCTCACAAGGTGCACGGACACAACTTGTCGATACTCATGATCAATTACTTGCAAACAAACTAGAACATGGAACCTACGAAAAGCTTTATAGCTTCCACCACATTGCTAATGGCTTCGTTGTGCACACTAATCCTTCTCAGGAGTACACTCCTTTGGAGTACACTCATTCCTCTCGGACATGGATGTTCCTTAGTTTGATTTCATATAAAAATCACTCTACCCTCTTTCGAGTTATAAAATAACAATAATAAAACTCACATTAAACACATAGAATGAAATTTAACATCAATCACCCGTAAATACGACAAGTAAAAATAAGAGCAATCTAGCGAGAGCTTCATATCAACCCTAGTAAAACTAATTAGCTAGACATGGAGAAGGGAGAAGAAAAATTCTGTTGTGACGGATTCATAGGCATGTGGAATTGAAACGCAAAATCCAAGACAACCTCTCTTGAGTGTGTCTCAGTCCCGATTGTCCTTTTGGATCAAATTGCTGAAATCCCAACCGTTGAACCCTTTCCTTTTTTTTTTTACTTTTTTACTATTCATAAGTACTGTTCATAGTCTTCTCCTCTCTATGTATTTTTTTCTGTAGCAAACGACAATCTCCCGGCTGTCTCTTCTCCTCTACTCCTCTGTTTTTTATAGGTGGTTCAAGAGTCCTAAAGTCCGTACCTTCCTGGCTTCGGGATAATCCCAAATCCAAATCCGTGGTAAGAGACCCTAGCCCATCCAAATGCTAGCTTCCATCCCAGCACTGACTTTGTTTAGCAGGTTTCCATCTATAAGACACCTCTATTGATGAATGAGAGTCAAATCCAAGCCATCTAATATGATCCCGCACACAGAATTGCGCTTTCCAAATCGAGCAAAACGTGGGTTTTGTCGACTCCAATCTGAGCGCTTCTTTTATGGGGGTGGAGCCATCCATAATCAGGCATGAATCTGAGCCAAATTACTGCTATATATTCTCGAGCAACCAAGCACAAGCTCGGTCATTTCTTTCTTCTTTTTTTTTTTTTTATGTTCGAACCCCGAGCAGAATCGAGCCCAAGCGGTCGGGTTGTTCGTTCTTTTTTTTTTTCTTTTTTTACTTCCGTTTCAAAAACCCATCGCCTCACCCTCATCTGTCGAATCTCATCTGTACGGTTCTTTAGTTTAAATCAATGCCTGTCTTCTCCTTATATGCAAATCATCGGCTTAAATCTTGTCTGCACGTGATCTCAGCTTTTAAATAAATTATCTCTTTAAAACCCATCTAATGTACTCTATTTTGGCCATTTTGCAATCCAACCTTCGTAAACAAAATTAATTCAAGTTAGACGCATAACAAAATATAAATCTATTAAATCTAATTAATGCATCTAACTTGTTCACTTAAGCACATTTATCAAATAATTGATATAAACTCTTAATTCTCTGCTGAACACTAATAACCTAGATTTACTCCCATTTTATAAAAAAATATAACTAACATATCGGTAGAAAAGTATATAAAAATGTGTATATTTTGTATATATTTTACTACCTCCTACCAAGGACACATTTCATATCCATTCAAGTGGAAGTCACTAGTATCATTCCCTCTCATGATTAACCTAAAATTTGTTTGCCTACTTTAAAAACCTTGCATTGTTTTTTTTCCTATAAAAAATATATGTTCAAGAATGCATACACTAAAGGTTTGATTGGATACACTTCAAAATTAATGTTGAATCTTTTTTATTTCAACACCTATCATTTTCTCGTGGCCTTCAGCAAGATGAAGACCAAGCCCCAAGCTAGTTCGACCAATATAACCAGATCAAGTTCTACTTGCATATCACATACATTCCTAGAGGCTATTAAATACTCCCTCCGTTCCAAAATACTATGTACATTTGGACATATTCACTGTTCCAAAATATTATGTACATTTTGCCAAATCACCACAGAATTTTGGAACGGAGGGAGAAGATTATAGCCTAAATTAACTACCTTTTTGCATGAACATTAGCTGCACCAGCTGAGTGGAATGCAACTGGATCACCCTTCATTCACACCAAAAATAAGGATCTCTCCTCCATGGCTCCTTTCACAGCGATAGGCATAACCAGTAACCCCAAGAGAAGAATGAAACTTGACCTCCAGCCTAAGAATTGTTGATCCCTTCTCATGTTGGCAACTAACTGTAGTTGAAGGAGAGAGATGGATAAGTTGCTCTAATACAAGTTGAAAGAGATTTTTCTTCAAATCAATTTGTAGCATCAAATGTTTCAAATGACAGGGACAAAAGTTACACATTGAAAAGGTGGCTACGACCCCCTTATGTAAGGAGGTTAGCAGGAACAAAGCTGCCAGAGTGCCCATAAAGCTGGTATAGTTGTAACGGTTGCAAATTGCTTGTTAATTGATTGCTACTAAAAGGCAGATGGGTTTTGATGTAAAACAAAGAGTTGTACAGATGAGATCTAACGGCGGAGAGAGCTACGATAGGTTTTAACTAAAGAATTATAAATAAAAAGGATGAAAAGAACGGCCTGAGTGTTCTGTTCGGTCGGCCGCTTAGTTGAACAGAGTTCAACGCACAGGAACAGGGCTCAATTGGGTTCGTCCTCGAATTGGAAGGTCATAGCCGTGCTCAGCTTGGAAACAGGGATTTGGCTTGAATTTTTTTCAGATGAAGCATGTTCAATTCGGACTCAAATTGGATGGGATTGGGAAGGTCGCATATTTGGATCAATCCGGATCTAGACAGGGGCTGATTTAGGGCTCTTGTCTGGATGCCTATAAAAGAAGAGCAGAGAAGAAGAATGAGAGTTTTTTGAACGGCAGATTTAGAATAGAAAAGCTTAGTCTTTTTTTCAGTTTTCTTTCTTCTCGTTTTGAGTCTTTCCAGCCACTGCTCAACGAGTTTGTGACGCATCGTTCAACCATCAATGGGAGGATAGAGTTAGCAAGATATGATTTTTATTTATCCTCTTTTGTAAGTTTTTATAATTATATTTAATGAACTTAATTTCTATTTTTGTCTTTAATTTAATAAGTATGAGTAACTAAATTCTTTGCTAAGGTTAGGATGAAGCCATGTTTAGTTGTATGGGTTTTATGCCATGAGAATTGAGTGTCTTCATTATATGTGTTTAATTGAATAATGCTCTCCTAATTGTTATGCTTGAAGTTGTAGTTCTTATAATTAAATTTGGATATTAATTGTAATTTACTATTTGTGGATACAATTAGTGATTTGGATCTAATCATAGTAAGCATTGGAGGATATAAATTTACTTGTAATTAAACGTGCTCAAAGATAATATATTCCATAGTAAGAGAAATTGAATTTTATTTTGTTAATGTGATAAATTATGAAGATAATAAATGATCATGGGACTCTTGCAAATTATCATGTGCCGAATCCATAGCCTTAGTTCCTTGCAAGTTGACACACTATAAAAATGTTGAGTAACTGTGGAACTTTACAACGGGAAAAATCGAATGAAAAGTTTAGACAATTCTGCAGCAGATGACACTATAAAAATGACAATTGGATGTAAAGAGTACCTCATGTGCTGAGCCTGTAGGCTATTATTTTACGTGGCAAAATGAAAAAGAGGTGCAGATGAATCAACATTGAAAGTCTTAAATGAAGTGCATGGTCGGGGCTGCTTTGCTGGCCATATACGATCCATATAGACGCCAATATCATTCATATCCATCCAATGATGCCAAATCCTTTCCTTCATGCACCATGCCGAAAATTGTTTGAACTCTCCAATTAATAAATATAATGGTTGTGCCAAATAGAATAGAGATTATGGCCTCTGCATTTAAACAAAATACTTCCAAGGGGACCAAAAGAAAAAGTTGAGTAACAAAAAGATAATTAGCAGTAAATATACAAGCATCTTCTGTTCCATGGCACCCCGGGTAAGATCTTTTCATAATTGCAGTTCAATGAAAGAAGAACAAAAATTTTTACAATGATAAAGTTTCTGTTCTGTCACTGAAAAGGAACACTGTTTCAAACTGTTTAGGTGGTAAGACACAAGAAATTTCCCCCAGACACAAACTCTCATCTTATTCATTTGAGAATGAAATCTTCTGGATACTTCAGTTATGCCCATGCAGTTTTTGTTGGGGTTTATCCCACACCGGTTAGGTTATGGAAGGGGCTCATGGTCAGTTTATAAGTGTGAGGGAAAACCTCACCGTTCAAGCTAATTTTTGAGGTGAGAGAGATCAAAGTCTACCCAACATTGGTATTGGAGCTCAGGCTATTAACAATCTTGGCCCAATAGCCCATCGGAGAGACTGAGTTTTCCTCCAACCCAAGGTCTGATGTGTGAGGGGAGATTGCTAGGGTTTATCTCGGTCGTAGAAGGGGCCGGTAGTTAGCTTATAAGTGTGAAGGAAAGTCACACCCTTCAATCTAGCTTTTGGGGTGAGAGAGGCCGAAGACCACCAAACAGTTTTAACTGCGCTAGCGACTAGAGAGCATTAAGATCGCTACCGACTCCCACCAACTTGTTCAAGAAAATGCTGTTAGAAGTGGGTGTTAATTATAACCGACAATTGGGTATTAAAGAGAGAGAACTAACCCATGTTTAAAACGCACTTGCTATGAGATGAATGAGTGAATTGGGTGAAGGATGAATAGTCCCACATCCACACCAAAGATGGGTTGTGGATGGTATATAAGGTCCAAGGTTGGCCTTATAAGTTAGGCCCAAGGGCCACCCCACTTTTGTGGGGGAGAGAGATGTTGGACCCATGCACCTAGGTGGGCTAACACACACGCGCGCGTGCCGCCGCCGCCGTCCGTCCGGCCGGCTCGGTTCGGTTCGCACACGCGGCCGGGTCGGGTCGGGTTGGGTTGGGTTGGGTCAACAAGAAAATATTATTTTGGGACAAATTCAATGGTTTGGTTTTCTAATTTATTTTGGTTCAACCAAAACGGGTCCGTTTTATTATGACCGTTAACGGACGAACGCGTCCGTTTAACGGGAAAGGGTTTCAACGGGCTTTAACGGGAAACGGTGTGTTTTCAACGGGCTTCAACGGGATTTCTATAAAGCTTGTAAAAAATGGGTTTTTCAGTACGGATTTTTTCCTGCATCTTCTTCTTTCTGTGAAAGCATTGCACATTGTGGTTCGCTGCGCGTACTGTTTGGAGTGCTCCTACAGTACGTAGTTGATCGTCTTATCCTGGGAGGCAGACGCCCACGAGTCCTAAGCACCGTAGGGAGGGCGCATTCTGTCTTAAGGACAAAGTGCTTCGCTTGATTCGATCATAACCTTCTTCTAACGGATTTATTATCATCTTTGCAAAGGTATACACACAGTTCATCTTTAATACAGTAGCAGTATTGTAATTTTAATAACAATCTTAAGACAGAATGTTTACTGTTATTTATGATTACTGTGCTGTACTGTAATACTGTACTGTAATATACTGTCATTTGTACTGTAATTACTGTGTATTTTACTGAGATAATCTTCTGTGATTTGCAAAGTTACAGAAATGGCTACTGATGGTACCATACTTATTCCCACTCCGGTGAATGCTCCTGTTCAAGTTAAAGGGGAGAAACCAGAAAAGTTCAGTGGTGTGGATTTCAAGAGATGGCAACAGAAAATGTTGTTCTATCTTACTACGCTGAATTTGGCCCGATTCCTTAAAGAGGAATTACCCGTTCTCACTGAGGAGAAACGGGAAGACAAAACGGCTGTTGCGGCAGTAGATGCATGGAAACATGCAGATTTCTTATGCCGAAATTATATCCTTAACGGATTGGACAATACATTATATAATGTGTACAGTTCGATGACAAGTGCTAAGGCACTGTGGGAGTCTTTAGACAAGAAGTACAAAACAGAAGATGCTGGAACGAAGAAATTCGTGGTCGACAAATTTTTGGACTTCAAAATGGTGGATTCTAAGACTGTGATCAATCAAGTTCAAGATCTACAAGTTATTCTTCATGAAATTCATGCAGAAGATATGACTTTAAGTGAGTCTTTCCAAGTGGCCACCTTCCTGGAAGGATTTCAAGAACTACTTAAAGCATAAGCGGAAGGAGATGAACTTGGAAGATCTGATTGTGAGGTTAAGGATTGAAGAGGACAACCGTTCTTCTGAAAAGAAAACCGGGAGTCATGGCATGGAGGCCAAAGTAAATGTTGTGGAACAAGGGCATAAAAGCAATGGCTTTACCAACAAAAAGAGGAAGCATCCTGGGGGTCAGTCAAACAATGACTCCAACAACAACAAGTTCAAGGGCAAGTGCTATGTGTGTGACAAGATGGGCCATAAGGCTAAGGATTGTTACAAACGGAAGAAACAAGATGGTTTCAAGAAGAAGAAAGCACAAGCCCACATGACCAAAGTGGAGAATCTCTCCACTAATGTGCATGATATCAACCTTTCTGCTATGATTTCGGAAGTGAATATGGTCACTAACGATAGAGAATGGTGGGTGGATACTGGGGCTACCCGTCATGTGTGCTCAAACAGGAGGATGTTCTCCAATTATCACTCCGTGGAAAATGGTGAACAACTGTTTATGGGCAACTCTTCTACTGCCAAGGTTGAAGGAATTGGAAAGGTGGTGCTGAAGATGACTTCGGGCAAAGAACTTACGCTCAACAATGTGATGCATGTGCCAGAAATTCGAAAGAATTTTGTGTCTGGATCATTGCTGAGCAAGAATGGCTTCAAGTTGCTGTTTGAGTCAGACAAATTTGTTTTGACTAAGGGTGGGATGTTTGTGGGAAAAGGGTATCTGAATGAAGAGCTTTTCAAGCTCAACGTATTACCTAATGTATCTGTTTCTAATGTTATGAATGAGAATGCTTCTTCCTCTTATATGATTGAGTCATGTGATGTGTGGCATGGTAGATTAGGACATGTTAATTATGATGTTTTACGTAGATTGATTAATATGGAATATCTGCCTAAATTTAATATTGACTTTAATCATAAATGTGAAACTTGTGTGAAATCTAAATTAACAAGAAAATCATTCCAAAGTATTGAAAGATGTACTGAACCTCTTGAGTTAATTCACAGCGATGTCTGTGACTTAAAACTTGTTCAAACAAGAGGAGGTAAAAAGTACTTTATAACATTTATTGATGATTGCACTCGTTATTGTTATGTGTACTTGCTGAGAAGTAAAGATGAGGCTATTAACATGTTTATATTATATAAAACAGAGGTTGAGAATCAACTTGGCAATAAAATAAAAGTTCTAAGAAGTGATAGAGGTGGGGAATATGAATCACCTTTTGGTGAATTCTATTCACAACATGGTATTATACACCAAACCACGGCACCTTATTCACCACAGCAAAATGGAGTTGCTGAATGAAAAAATAGAACTTTAAAAGAAATGATGAATGCCATGTTAATCAGTTCTGGGTTACCTCAGAACATGTGGGGGGAAGCTTTGCTTTCAGCCAATTATATTCTCAACAAAATACCTCATAAGAAAACCTTGCAGACACCATATGAGTTATGGAAAGGTCGAAAGCCTTCCTACAACTTCTTAAAAGTTTGGGGGTGTCTAGCAAAAGTGGCGGTCCCTAATCCCAAAAGGATTAAAATTGGACCAAAGACCATTGATTGCGTATTCATTGGTTATGCCAATAATAGTAGTGTATATCGTTTTCTTGTTCATAAATCGGATATTCCTGATATACATGTCAATACAGTGATTGAATCAAGGAATGCTTTATTTTTTGAACATATTTTTCCTTGGAATTCTACACAAATTGAAAGTTCTCTTAAAAGAACTTTGGATGTTGCAAAAGACATTAGTGATGACCAAGAGGAAGAAGATGATGAACCTAGACGTAGTAAACGTGCTAGAACATCAAAATCCTTTGGTCCAGATTTTCTAACTTATTTGTTAGAAAATGAGCCTCAAAGCTTTAAGGAAGCCATGTCTTCTCCTGAAGCACAATATTGGAAGGAGGCTGTAAATAGTGAAATTGAATCCATTATGCAAAATCACACTTGGGAGTTGGTAGATCTACCTCCAGGGAGTAAACCTCTCGGATACAAGTGGATCTTCAAGAGGAAGATGAAGGCTGATGGATCAATTGACAAATATAGAGCAAGACTTGTTATCAAAGGATACAAGCAAAAGGAAGGTCAATATTATTTTGATACATACTCACCAGTCCCAAGAATAATTTCCATTAGGATGTTAATTGCTATGGCTGCTTTGTATAATCTTGAAATACATCAAACGGATGTAAAAACAGCATTCTTGAATGGTGACTTGAATGAGGAAATATATATAGAACAACCTGAAGGGTTTGTTGTACTGGGTCAAGAAAATAAAGTGTGCAGACTTGTTAAGTCTCTCTATGGGCTTAAACAAGCACCTAAGCAATGGCATGAAAAATTTGACAAAATGATGATGTCAAATGGATTCAAAATCAATGAATGTGATAAATGTGTTTATGTCAAAGCTAGACCTGAAGGCCATGTTATTGTATGCCTCTATGTGGATGATATGCTCATTATTGGTAGCAATGATAATATCATTAAAGCTACTAAGAGGATGTTAAACAAACAGTTTGACATGAAGGATATGGGTGTTGCAGATGTTATACTAGGGATGAAAATCACTAGAACATCTGATGGATATATGTTATCTCAATCTCATTACATTACAAAAATCCTAGACAAATTTAATGAGAATGATAATCGTCCAGCGAGAACACCTGTGGATGTGACATTGCATTTAAGCAAAAACACGGGTGAGAGCATATCACAACTCCAATATTCTCAAATTATTGGAAGTCTCATGTACCTCATGAATTATACGAGATCGGACATTGCATACTCAGTAAGTAAACTGAGTAGATATAATAGCAATCCAGGGGAAGACCACTGGAAGGCTCTAGTCAGGGTTCTTAGATATCTAAGATATACCTTGGACTATGGACTGCACTATACAAGGTATCCAGCAGTACTAGAGGGGTACTGTGATGCAAATTGGATATCTGATACAAGAGACTCCAAATTCACAAGTGGATCTGTTTTTACTATTGGAGGTGCAGCAGTGTCTTGGAAATCTTCTAAACAAACGTGCATTGCAAGATCCACAATGGAATCAGAATTCATTGCACTTGATAAAGCGGGCGAAGAAGCTGAGTGGCTTCGTCATTTTTTAGAAGATATTCCAATGTGGGGGAAACCTGTGCCACCTATATGTATCTATTGTGATAGTCAATCTGCTATAGGAAGAGCACAAAGTAACTTGTATAATCGTAAGTCTCGACATATACGTCGGAGGCATAATACCATAAAAGAATTGCTCTCTAGTGGAATAATTTCCATTGAGTATGTTCGGTCAAAAGAAAATATTGCGGATCCGCTAACAAAGGGTTTGACCAAAGAACAAGTGAGCAATTCATCGAGGGGAATGGGCTTGAAGCCTATACATTAAGAATCACCATAATGGCAACCCAACCTAGTTGACTGGAGATCCCAAGATCTAGGTTCAAAAGGGACAACCGAATTGTGGAGGATTCAAGGGGAATCACTATGGAGATAAAATCTCGTTCCCATTCCTATGATGAGATAGTGATGCCTGCTGAATGAATCAGGATAAGCTTTGTTTTTAATTGTTCTCATAGCTTGACTTAGTTCGAGTGGGGTATTGCAGGATGCTCCTAATGAGAATCACCTATATGAGTGTAAAGGGGCCACTTCTATGAGGATTTTAAGGCTAAATCTTCTAGAGCACTCATGAAAACCAGGTTTGTTCGGGGCCAAAATGAACAAAGTCATGAGAACTACAATGTGTCTGAGAAGTGATTGTGTGACTTCTATTGTCTTGGTTAACACAAACGGCTGAACAGTTCAAGACATCACGTACACTGATTAGCCAGTAAACCCGATAGTCTTCACAAGGGAAGGTTCAAAGCCGAAAGCTACCTCTCCCCCATGCATGATCTTCTCAATATTTGCTTTCACAAGTTATCTGCATAGTTTTTGCATAATTATCCAGCCAATTCTCATTCATGTGGGGGATTGTTAGAAGTGGGTGTTAGTTATAACCCACAATTGGGTATTAAAGAGAGAGAACTAACCCATGTTTAAAACCCACTTACTATGAGATGAATGAGTGAATTGGGTGAAGGATGAATAGTCCCACATCCACACCAAAGATGGGTTGTGGATGGTATATAAGGTCCAAGGTTGGCCTTATAAGTTAAGCCCAAGGGCCACCCCACTTTTGTGGGGGAGAGAGATGTTGGACCCATGCACCTAGGTGGGTTAACCCACACGCGCGCGCGTGCTGCCGCCGCCGCCGTCCGTCGGCCGGCCGGCTCGGCTCGGTTCGGTTCGGTTTGCACACGCGGCCGGGCCGGGCCGGGTTGGGTTGGGTTGGGTTGGGTTGAAAATATTATTTTGGGATAAATTCAATGGTTTGGTTTTCTAATTTATTTTGGTTCAACCAAAACGGGTCCGTTTTATTATGACCGTTAACGGACGGACGCGTCCGTTTAACAGGAAAGGGTTTCAACGGGCTTTAACGGGAAACGGTGTGTTTTCAACGGGCTTCAACGGGATTTCTATAAAGCTTGTAAAAAACGGGTTTTTCAGTACGGACTTTTTCCTGCATCTTCTTCTTTCTCCTCTCTTATTTCTGTGAAAGCATTGCACATTGTGGTTCGCTGCGCATACTATTTGGAGTGTTCCTACAGTACGTGGTTGATCGTCTTATCCTGGGAGGCAGACGCCCACGAGTCCTAAGCACCGTAGGGAGGGGCGCATTCTGTCTTAAGGATAAAGTGCTTCGCTTGATTCGATCATAACCTTCTTCTAACGGATTTATTATCATCTTTGCAAAGGTATACACACAGTTCATCTTTAATACAGTAGCAGTATTGTAATTTTAATAACAAATGCTTCGCTACCGACTCCCACCAACTTGTTCAAGAAAATGCTTTCTTTTCCTTGCCCTCCCAACTTTATCTTATAAAGTTAGTTCATGGATCAATTATCCAAAAAACAAAACAAAAAAACTAATTTGTTGATCTTGTAGAAATGATATCAAAGATTGTCAGAACTGAAGATAGTTTCTGATGTCCATAACACGAGGGGGAGCTTCTGCCGCTCAAAGTGTGGACACAGGTGAAACTCTTGCCTATGCCATGATTGGATATATACTACGGTACATATATTTTGTTTACAACACACAGGACGTATATGTTGTATACTATGTAGGTGATTACTGTGCCAAATTATATCACACCATATGCATTATTAGAGGCCAACGAAAGTTCATAAGAATAGAATCTATCACAAGGTAGTGTACTTTCCCAACCGAGGCGTGGATGGCTGTAGCAACAATACTAAAAACGGAAACCTTACTTCCGAGTACCTTCTTCCCAAGCTCTGACCATAAGGTCCAAGCTCTAGACAGAAAACACAATATGCACTCAGACAGAAGTTTCCTACATGTCTATGGCAAATATTCAGGAAAACTGACATCAAGATAAAGTAGAAAGTAGTTTGTGCAGGCTCAGTGGCAACAATCATGCAGTTGCTGCAGTCATCCGGACATTATTAGGTCTTGTAATTAGAAAACAATGGATGCCGAAAACTCTTATGTCCTTATGTTTTTCCATGACAAACGTCCCCTACATTAAACTATTAAACTCGAAAGCAAAATTTTCCCGAGAACCCTCAATAGGTAGTATCGGTACAAGATAGACATTAATTATTTTTTCTTTCCTCATAAAAATACAGACGTTTAAAAAAACAAGTATAATAGGACAGTAGAAAACTCATTCTCATGCCGCAGGGTTTTGTTCAGTTTGGTTTCTACAGCCTCCTCCGGTTGGCTAACAAGAAGTTCAGCGGGACGAATGATTCGTCCATGGAGAATGTAACCAGTCTGCCATGCATATGCTCACCAATTAGACCAAGAGCAGCACAGTTTGCAGCAATGCTAAAATATTTCAAGAGTAGGTAATTATTTCCTCTTTGTTTCCCGATTAGGATTTGGTAATTTACACTATCACTTACAAAAGGGATAAAATCTACGCACCTTTAAAACAACTGAAACTGTGTCAGGTGGTTTAGAAGCATCAGGTACTTGGACGACATCATTATGCTTATTAGGATCAAATTGTTCGTTCAGCGGATCAAATTACACCAAACTATTCTTTTTGAAGACCTGACAAGATAAGGCTAGGCTGAGAAACTTTACAAGTTCAGCAAAAAATAGAAAACAATAAATATGCAGGATGAGTATCTACAAGAATGAAATATGTTTAAAGGGAAGTGATAGAAAAATGGATCGTAGAAAAGAACATAACTAAATGAGGCAACTGAGGGAGATTTAAAACAACAGCTACAATCAGATGGCATATGACAAAATGATATCCCACCTAACAATTTAGAAGCATAATGGATTAAAAAATTCAGAGCCTGAGTTTGAAGCATGAGATGCCAAAACGACTCCACACAAAAAACAAGCATGAGCTATCATATTAACAAACTAATTATGCCCTTAGATGCACTAATCATTATCAAGGTGAAGTGAAAACTCCAACACCTACCCTTTCATACAGGTTCTAAAACTCGATTTTGACTCTAATGACTCGCCCGAGTCAACTCGGCTCATCTACAAAGAGAGTCAAGCTTGCCTGCAGACTCGAAACTGCGTGACTCGGCGAGTCAATGGAGTCCTGCGCCGAGTCAGACAAACTCGTGATGACTCCGAGTAAAGAATTGCAAACTGTTATACTTTCCTATTCAAGGCAATTAATTGCAAGCTGTTAATTAACTTCGTGAATAGTAACCTTAATTAGAGAGCAAAATTAAACTTTTTTAAAGAAACTTTGTAAGGACTGATATATCCTTTCCTATTCAATATATATGAAGAGATCTTTTGCTTTTCTTCCATTCCCAATGCGCATTGCACCTCCATTGAAAAGTGAGAAGCAAACATTTATCACCATAAAAAGGTATGCCCACCAAACACCATTAATCCTTTTCTTTTCTAATTAAATGCCATCAAATTTTATACGTGAAATCTTATTCTCTTTTTGGGTTCCCTATTTTAGCTTCTAAGTATTTTATGCTAGGTGTTTGCATTTAGATACAGAAGCAACAATCAATTGGTATTGGGATTTGGCTTATACAACTATGGCCGTTGTTACCTCTTTGTTTTATAACTTGGACGCTTGTGGACAACCCCTTATTTTGGAGGGGTTCAAGGTGGTCCACGCGGGGCTTATGTTGGGATCCCTAGTTTCCACCAGCCTGTCTAGGTAACTAGGGGTTGAAATTCTCGATTGGTTTATAAGTCCCAGAAAATTAAGATAAAAGAACTAATACATTACTCCAGAAACTGTTTTCATTCTTAGCAAACAAAAATTGATTTCTTTAGTGACATCAGATCTTTACCTTGCCATACTGATGTCACGGATTCAGTCATAAGGATGAGAAAAGGAACATGGCCGTTGTTACCTCTTTGTTTTATAACTTGTCTGATTTCTGGACGCTTGAGGACTAGGGCTGGTAAACGAGCTCAGGGCTCGCTGAACCAGCTCAGCCCGAGCCCAGTTAACTACAAAATGGTCGGGGCTATTAACGGGCTCACCCAAAGTGAGCCAATCTCGGGCTCCACCATCGGGCCCAATAACAGCCCGTTGAACTTTCTGAGCCATCATCTCCGAGGTCCTCGACCTCCCCACCTTTGGGATGGTCTTCATCCTCTCCAAGTACATGGACGCCCCCGGCGTCCTCCCCGGGCAGTACTCCGGTGTCTTCTTGAATGCCACCATCCCCACCGTGACGCCGACTTTTGTTGTGGAGTTCGACACCGGGTGCAACCCCGAGTTCAACGACCCACATGGCAACCACGTTGGGATCGACTTCAATGACATTCTGCCCATTGTCACCCATACTGCCGGCTACTGGAGTAGAACCCAGTTTGTCCCGGTCATCATGAGGTCTGGCCAGAACATTCGTGCCTGGATTGACTTTGATGGCTGAAACTTACATATCAATATCACCATTGCCCCTTTGGGAACCCCCCACCAGTCGCGTCCCCTTGTATCCTACTCCGACCAGATTATCGCAAATTACATAGCTGATGAGATGTTCGTTGGGTTATTGGCCTCGAAGGTTACCCAGTCCGGTGGTACCTGGAAGGAAAGGCAGAGGCTTCTGGCCTGGAGCTTGAATGACGAGGGTCATCCAGCTCGGGAACTGAACACCGCCAATCTCCCAATCTTTTTGCTTGAATCTCAGACGTTGAATAAAGCCAGGGGCTTTTACTCCGACACCGATAGCGTATTTGCCTTTTGGCTAACCAGAATCTGAAATAGTGGAGTTCAAATTGTTAGTTCAATGAGTTTACTCAGCGATTTCAATCATATGATATTTCCTGTTTCACAAGCAAGCCTACGCCAGTTGAAGCACACGTTGGAGCATCCAAATGAACCAGCAGGGCCTGCTGTAGCAGAGACAGCAGCAAAAGCACTAGTCTCCGTCTTCGTCCTCCCTCTCCGAATGGACCATCGCACTAATCATCTGTGGTGTGCTGGTTTTTGTGGGCTTATGCGTAGGGGCTGTCTTCTGGATTTGGTGGCGGAAGCGGCGAAGAAGCCAATCTGAAAGGATATCAGGACGGAGCTCGTTCGGGAATGGAGGTCTGGCGGGGGCAAGGAAGGAGACAAGGCGGTTAAGTTTGGACTTGTCCTCGAGGAAGTGGTGGGAGAAGAGACCTCCGGCAGCGAAGAATACAGCGCAGAATCCACTGACATCAGACTCGAAGTTGAAGGAGAGCTTGAGCAAGCCCGAATCAGTTTCTTTGATGATTTCATAGTTATTTGTAGCCCAGTAGCTGCCCAATAAACAGCCCACGATTGTTTATTTCTTAACGGGTTGAGACCATTAATCCTTAATGGGCTCGGGCTATTGATGAACAATTGCGGACTGCCCGAGCCCTGCTCGTTTAGCAGTCCTATTGAGGACAACCCCTTATTTTGGAGGTGTACAAGGTGGTCCACACGGGGCTTATGTTGGGACCCCTAGTTGCCAACAGCCAGTCTAAACCACTATGTGCACTCTAGGAACTCCATCATTTTACTCCAACTCTGTCTGCGCATTCTCACTTTCTACTCCACTAGATTTCTTTAGTTTGGCTACTAGTATCCACATATTGGTAAGTTTGTTCTCAAGATAAGCTTTTTCTGTTTGGACTCTTGGACCATGGCCAAGAGTCCATGTAGAAAGGGCCACCGCCTGAGGTCCACCCATCGTTGGCTTTAAAGTTCACTGAAAAAAGTTATTAAATGACAAGAAAATGTAGCTTTGATCACTGGTCCAGAGTTCTCTCCTAAACAAGGAATTCCGTATCAGATATCGGTATCGTATTGGTCGGCTTAAGAGACAAAATATCATAGATATATCGGAGATATTTGTAAAAAAATATCGGTGGTCAAAAACTAGTTTTTACTATATATTTTCACAATCTTACTTCTAAAATGAGTTATGCTAATTTAGACAAAGCATAGATTTTAAAATATGCATATTAGGATGGGAAACAAATGAGAAAGTTATTTTTTTCCCTTTTTTTTAAAAAAAAAATTTCTGAAATTTTTTTTTTAAAAATAACGATATATCGGTCGATATATTGGCGATATTTGAAAAAATAAAGAAAAAACTAAGATTCGGCCGTCTCGTTTTATCGGGTGGGACCCGATATCGATATATCGGCGATATAGAATTCCATGCTCCTAAGTGCTAACCCTAATTAGTATTCCGATAGGGGACCCACAACCAGCACCCAATTTTTTTTTGCCAACCACATGCTATGTCAAACCCCATTATGGACCTACCATGGGAACTATAGAGAAAACTTTGTTTTTTTATTTTGGTTTGATACATACTTACTCCATCCAAAAAAGATAGGTACATTTCTTTTAGTCTTGTACAGAGTTTCAGGGTAAATGCATGTATTGGTCCAACCAACCTACCATGCCATAATTTATTTGCAGCCTCCTTTTCAAAAGGTTTTCTTTTTGCCGTTGTCATGTAATTACGAAAAATTACGTGAAGTAGCTTTGCCAATTAACGTGTTATAAGAAGTAGCCTGGGTGATATGTCCTGAGATAAACGTAATAGGAGTAATTAAACAATGTGTTGATATAAATAGGTGTGCAATGGGAGGCAATGGAAAACTGAGTTAGTTTAATTATGAATAGTTTAGAATTAATCATGTTACCTTCTTTAATTCTAGCTTTCTTCCACGATGAGTCCATGTCAAGACAGATGTAGTACGTTCTAAATGTTTTTTTTTAAATACCGAATTTTGTAATAATCATTTGTCTTTGTACTCACTGAATTCTTTTTTTGCTAGCTAGAAAAATAATTTAATTCATTATAGTGCACTCATCAGGAAGTATTGCTATTACTAAACTGTGATTTCATTTCTTAGCAACTCAATATCTAATTCTCATAATAGATCTGAGTGCATGTGTTTGTTTTCATGTATCGAACAACTCACTTCAATTTTTGTCCCATGTTATTATTGTTTCTTTTTTAAATGGCTTAAGAAAATGAGACAGTGCAATTGGATGAATCAAGTGAAGCAGTTCAAGACTCGCAAAGTTCCAAAGATCCGGAATGGAAACATTGCACTCCAATGAGTGAAAACAAAAAACAAGTTATATGCAATTACTGTGGAAAGCGTATGTGGGGAGGCATAAACTGTTTCAAGTATCATTTAGCGAGAATCAAGGGGAATTCAAAAAGTTCTACTAAGGCTCCAGATGATGTTTGTGCGTTTATGAAGAACCACTTAAAAGAGTTTGTGGTCGAGAAGAAATAACGAAAACAACGTGAAAGTGACTTAGCTATATTTGGTCAGCTAGATACTAATGAAGAACTTGAGATCCAAGAAGGAGCGACGAATAATGCTAAGTAGCAAAAAACAGGGAGTAGTACTCAACCGTTGATCAAGAATGGTAAGAATATTTTGGTCATTGAATTATGATTCGAGGGTGGGTATCAAATTAGTAGGTAGGTGGGTATGTCAAATTAGTAAGTAAGTGAGTTTCTTATAACCGTTAGATCAAGATCCAATGGTTAAGACTTAAATTAGCCTCATATAAATAAATAATATGAGAGCGATCTCATTTAAACTTTCCCTTTTTGATATTAAATAGTCGATGTAGTTGCAAAGGTTACTGGATAGAATGAAAGGGTTAATAAATAGAGTCTACAAAGCAGTGCGTTGTAGGGCTAATGATCTTATAGACTGCCTACTTTATCAAGTAATTTCCAACGAATTTCAATCTACCAAGTGAAACATGCCTCACATGCTCACCCTCAATCTCCCGAAAAGTTGCTCCTTCCAAGTTGCTATCTATCAGTTTCTAAAGCCATATTTTTCCCATGAAGCATGGCTGATCTTCTTTGATGTGTTCAATGGTCGTCCGACGGGAAAGAGGAAGGTCTTAGTTGGTATCGTTGTGAGCCAATCGAAGGGAGAAATGAAGATCAAATTGCCTGAAGACAGGAGAGATGGAGGTTTTTAGAGGCCAGCAATGGAGCCTGATCGGCGGGCGAAACAGAGGGGCTGAGGAAGAATTCAGAACAGTAGGCTGAAGGGGAAAGAGGGATTTTTACTGACCCAATGACTGAGGGGTATTTCTGTAATCACTTTATTTTCATTTTTCAAGCCTGTTTATAACACAGCCGCTGATTAGATCGGACAACTAGAAAAACGCACGGATGAAAAACAAACAATTCTCCTCATATTCATGATCTTCATGATGACCTATTCACTCAAGATAATACAAATCTCTTGCTTGAAAATAGATTACAGGCGCTGAGAGAACATAAATATGCAAGACATATAAAATGACAAACCTTATAAATCACAACATAAGACATTATTCAATTAACACCTAATGTAACCCAATAGGAGAGTAAATTTAGCACTTTGTCATCCCTAATTGCAGTAGAGATGAGAAGGAAGGCGCGGAGTACACATAACTTCCAATGGAGTTGCTTTGGGCAGAGTTATTGCAATGCCAAAACGCATGTCCACTGGACCACCGGATGGAGTGGCCAACTCAAACCCGTGCAGGAGACGGGCAAGCGTCAGATGCATAAGGTGAAGGGCAAATGAGATCCCCGGACAAATCCGCCTACCCGACCCAAATGGAATAAGTTTAAAGTGCTGCCCCCTAACATCCACATCTGCATGTTCGGTGAGGAACCGCTCAGGACGGAACTCTTCCGGGTCCGGCCAAACGGTCGGGTTGCGGTGGATCTTCCAAAGGTTTACCATCAAACGGGTCCCGGCTGGAACATGATAGCCACCAATTCGGCAGTCTTGCATGGACTCGTGTGGTAGTGAAAGTGGTGCAGCCGGGAAAAGCCGCAGTGTCTCTTTAACAATGGCTTGGAGGTATGGCAGGTTCTTTATGTCTGACTCTTGTACATTTCTTTCCTTGCCCACATAAGTGTCCAATTCTATTTGGGCTTTTTCTAAGACATGACGATTGTTCATCAACATCGTTAGGGCCCATGTCATGGTAATGGCAGTTGTGTCCGTGCCCGCAAGGATTAGTGTCTGTCACAAATAATCATAAATAGAAGTTAAGAAATAAATATCTTTAGGCACAAGAAATTGGCATGATAATGTGTGGTGAGGTTATGTATACTGAAAATTTTGATATACCAAAAACTATATCTGCGCTCGAGCTCACGTGCGTTGTTGAGATTCGGTGATATGGGTTAATACAGAGGGCGGACGGATAAATCAATTCTCCCTCCCCCGTGCATTCATGCTCGCTATCAGATATTGATTTGATGGCTTGCACGCACTAATGCACGCACAACAACATGCTCCAGGTTCATACTAATGGATCTCTTGATTTTATTGGACTTTAATCACTATATTTCTTATTAAATAAATGCCCAAGAATCTCACTGTATTGAGCTAACACATGTATACCCAAAAAAAAAGAAGAAAAAATCTAACTTATATTGATAGAATAATTTGTTATATTTGAAAATGTGCTCCTTCATCAGACCATCTTAGTATTTATTGAAAGTAAAAAATATAAAAACTGATTGTATTTTGTAATTAAATGCTGCAGAAGAGTATAATATGTGTAACAAAATCGGGACAGAATGGAAAGAGTTTATATGAGCGCGGCTTGGCGTAAGCTGAGATGATCTGATCCGTCGCCTCACATGCACAGGGCACAGGGTGGGTAGTGATTCAAACCTGCCTGCCCTCTGCATTAACGACGGCCACCGAATTGAAATCTGATGGCCTAGATGGTCTTGGTTCATGCAGGCGCATGTGAACCTGGGCTTGTATAAACAAGACTCTTTATTTGACCTCATAAAATTAATTCTTCACCAGGTAAAAAGTAAATAAACTTACCAGTGAGACCGCCTTGATGATCGTATCAGGATCATAATCTGTAAATTTCGTCTCCTCCATTGTTGATAACATTACATCAATGAAATCCTGGTCTGTAGGACGCTTTCCGGACATTCTCTTCACCTTATGTTCTTGTAGCCATGTTGACATGACCATGTCCATCTGCATGGCCGTTTCTTTCATTGCCCTAATACTCCCACCTATGTCCAGCCACTCAAGCCAAGGAATTGCATCTGAAACAACAAAATTTCCCATAAGATAGAAAAAACTAGCCATCACTTCTGTAAACTTTCTGGCCTCCTTTTCATCTTCCACATTAGCCCCAAAAAACCTCTTTCCAGCTATATTCATGACCACATTATTGAAACTGAGGTCTCCAAACCACTGCTTCATCTCAACTTTAAGTGGTTGGCTATCATTTCTGATGCACCTCATATACAAGTCCTTGATGCACAAATCAACTTCTGTGGTGCGTACATGCTTTAGCAGTTCAAGCCGATGAGCTGAAAGAAGTTCAAGAGTAGAAATTTTCTTGACCTCCCTCCAGTAGGAACCATAGAAGGCGAATCCGATCATGGCGTAATCGTAGCCAAGGTACTTTGCTGCAGCATATGTGCTTCTACTAGCAAATATCTTATCATTAGTAGAGAAGCATTCCTTGGCTAAATCCCAGCTACTCACCACAAGAGTCCTCTTAGAACCAATCCAGAGAGTAAATATTGGCCCATATTTGTCAGCTAGGTCAGAGAGGGTTATGATCAGTGGCCGATTTGCACCAAGTTTGTGAAGGTAACCAATAATGGGTAAATGGCCGGCAGGGGTTGGTGCTTCTCTTATTTCACATCTGTCATGACTTTTAGGCCATAGAGAATAGAGAAGGAATAAGGCTAGAAGGGCAGAAATGGCTTCAAGTATCAAAACCATTTCCATGAATGTGTATTGTGGAAGAAGAATTTCTGATGAAGTTGTAAATGCAATTTGGGTATTTATTAGTAAGGTTGCGTCTAGAACTTGCTTAGTTGATGTCTCCATTTGGCTTTTGGACGCTGCTTTTAGAGTTTTGTCGTGGTGGCAAAACCTAAACAAGAGTTACCAAAAAAAAGGAAATTTCCTAAATAAGACAATCTGATGAAGTTAGCAAGCTACAAGGGGTATATATCTGCTGGAGTTAGGGATATCCACATATAAAATTGGACTTGTATTATAATTTTGTAAGACTCGTTTGGGGCGTGAAAAATCAGCTCCATCCACCTGGATTATCCCAAAATCTAAAGTGGATTGTCTACAAATTGTTTGGGGCTTGATTTGGAAAAATCCAACTAAAGAGTGGATAAATGGGATAATCCATTAATCAACTGAAGCACCTCACAAGGTATTTGAGCTCATTAGTGGATTATCCCATTAAAAGCACAAGGTCAAAGGTAAAATCAAATAAATAATTAGGTGGATTTTTTTTATGCCCCAACCCGCCAATATCCAAGTGAATATAATTCACTAACCACAACATCCACAACATGATTTTTCGTGCCCGAAACGGCACCTAACGTCACAATCAAAGATTCTTTGGTGATAAGAAGAAAACAACAAAGTATGTGTTTCAATGGATTGTGACATCAGTGACAGTAGAGACTGGCTCATATTTCCTTACAGCCTTGATGAGATGGGAGTGCCTCCATCCCTCGACCCTGCCCCTCTTTGGTGTGGATCTTATGCCGGCTAGCACCAACGATCATCCAACACCGCGTCAGTGCCACTGGCGTCATCGCCGCCTCTGCCGAAAAAAATACAAATTAACGCCAAATAAAACATAAATAAATTATAGTTTAATGATTTTGGTATGAGATCCACCTTTTTGTGTGAACTGGAGTCGATCCACACCCTCTTAGCCGATGTGCCAAAATTTCTTCCTCTACCTCTGCTAGATTGGGTTTCTAAGGATTTAGGGTTAGGATGGGGTTTATATAGAAGTGTGGGGAGGATTTCATTTCCACACCCTATGAGTTTATAAATATACCAAACTACTAGATATAGAATTTTATACAGAGAAAATCCTGGATATTACATCATTCCCTCCTTAAAAAGAATTTTCTCCCCAAATATTTAGGCAGATTCAATCTCTAATAATTTCCTCAACTCGTCAGCTTCTTAACCTTAAAGATATTCTCTATTTCATCAATCCACTCCTCAGCCTTCTCTGGATCATCTATCGTGGGATCCTACCTCCTCCTAGCAAAAGGAAGGTCAAGATGAAGCCGGCAAATGAAAGAATGGCTTGCACATGAAGGACTTGCCTGTATTTTTCAGCTTTGCATATATTATTATTATATGTATATATGGTTTTGTACTCATATTTGTGAACCTCAGTTATCACGGCCTAGATACTTAATCGTTGAATTTGATTTAATTTTTTATTATATAAAGAAAGAATCCTCTCATTTTCCGCTAGCATTTGATTTAATAAATGATTTTAAAAGACGGGTTGTGATAGTTGGTATAAGGGCATAACCTTTATCTGCAAGTTTAAAAGTTCTCTTAAGATATTAATAGTTAGAGTTGTAGTTTTGGGTTAAAATTAATCATTAGATTTATTGTTGCTCGGTAATGTGTGATCACACCTACTTGTAGAACCGTGAGCTGCTAGACGTGCAGCTAGAGCTGTAGTTGAAGAACCTCAAGACGGGAGATCTTCACTTCATTAGTTTCCTAGAGTTGGATCCTCTAAGGGCAAGAGCAAAAGGTAGGATGAACTGCCAGTGTTGTATCTTTATTTAACATAAAGAGTATGTAAATGGAAACAAGATTATGATAATCATTTAAGGATTGACATAGAAAGTTCATACACATGCTGAGTAGCGTCTTGAAACAAGTAAGAAGGTTGAGATGGAAAGATAACTCACCATTATTTTTAAGTGATGAATCCAGCCTTTACAGGGATGGATGATCCAAAGAAAGCTAGGGAGTGGATTAATGATTCTGTTATGTTATCATACTGAATATTTTTATACTTAGCATCCCTCGTGATACAAATTCTTTAGGAGAGGACTGACTTCACTTGGTGTCTGATGTTTGACGTTTGGGAGTGAGGATGACTCATCAACTTCAATGTAAGCATCAATCTCCTTTTTATTAAGTTAAAATTTTTTATTAAGGTATGAGCACTAACTATTTTTAGTGTATTTTGATATGGAAGACAGAATTACACATGAAGGACTTGCGTGTATTTTATTGACTTTGCATATGTTGTTATTATATTATATATGGCTTTGTATCTATATTTGTGAACCCCAGTTATCATGGCAGCCTAGATGCTTAGTCGTTGAATTTGATTTAATTATCGATGGTATAGAGGAATAATACTCTCATTTTTCACTGCCACTCGATTTAAAAAATGATTTAAAAAGATGGGCCATGACAGTTCCACCCCCATAAAAGGAAACATGGTTACCTCCTCGAATTGTGGTCATATATAGGAGAATGACCACATCTATATAATTATGGAAAGAGAAGATAAGGGATTTCTATGCCTTACACATCCTTTTCATGTTTTAGATAGGATATCAATATAGCTCAAGGCAAAATTCCACACCAAAGAATCAATTCTTGTCATAATCAATATGCCCTTGACATGCACACATGCTGCATGTACTCAATTCATGCAGAAGTGGAAGCCATTAATCAAAATAAGGGAAACTCAAGCTCCGTATTGGAGGCCAAAATGTCCTAAAGATGATTAAAATCAGATTGGTCTGCACTTCCGTAGTGGTGAAGGTGTCTTCTGCAGACTGCAATTATGAATGTGTCATTTTCCTTGTTTTCTAACATTATTATGCCACGTCTACCAATCTGCTGATTTGCAGCTAGGGCCATGGGGTGAGGCTATGTGGTGGGTGGTTGTTTTTCATGGTGAACATGTGTTCAGAGACGTTAAATAACCAAGTTCCTCAAAGCTCGGTTAGAAAAAAGCTAAAGATGTAGGTTTTGATATCACGTTAAATAACTAAATTTCTCAAAAACTCGAGTTATTTGGAAAGAATTATTTTAAAATTTAACTCACCTCAATACTTCCCCCCACATGCAAGCATTCATCAAAGTTTAGCACATGTACATGATAGGAGTTGAGAGGTAGATAAACCAGGACCTTATGGAAAATATAACTGGCAACATGAGAGAGAACTGCTCCACTCCCTGTGGGATTCGAATTTGATATCAAGGCTTTGATACCATGTTAAATAATTTTCTCAATAGCTCCAGCTGGTTGGAAAATGGTATTATATTATTTTTTCGATAAAGTTATTTATATTATTTTTATAAGAAAACAATATCCCACCATTTTTGGATATAAGGTCCTAGGATAAATGACAAAAAGCCATAGTGTTGCACCCTTCAGTTTACATGTTTAGGGCTCACCTTTCTCCAACAATTGTATCGCGACCGGACCCAAATGGAGCCAACAGTGATGGCTAGGCAGTGGATTTTTTGAAAAAATGTGGTAGCATTTGAAAGCTATTTTTCTGCTTGGTGATTGCAAACCCTAGAGAGAAGCACATTAAATAATACAAGCGATTAAAAAAGGTGACATCATATTAGAACTTAAAATTCTAGAATTTTGCTCCTCTTTTTTAGTTTTTTCACTAATTTTTGGGAGGACTGGCCCAAAAAAGTACTGAGCGGAATGCTATAGGGGTTGTTTGGTTGGTGAATTTTAATGAATCTAAAGCTCAATTAAGAGAGAATTTATTCAGGTTAAATTGGTGTAAAATGAGAATGTCGTTTGGTTGCTGAAGTGAAATTCACAATTCAGCCTAATTGAGGGAGAATCCTCTTTCAGGCTGAATTTTAAATTCAGCCCAAATTAAATAACTAAACATGATTCAATTAGCTATCTCCAAATTCAGGCTGAATTTGCTGCCAAATTCATGAACCGAACAACCCCATAGTCATCTACTTCTTCAACTCGACTCTATCCTCAGGGTGACCCCTATCCATATTTGGGCCTTAAAGATGGAGGCCTGTTAACCATGAAAAACATTTAAGGTTTCATTCACGTTATTGCTGAAATAGACTCGTTTTGACAAAAAAATCATATGGCCATATCTCCTTGGGCCAGCCTGAGCGCTATGTATTGAATTGGTCCTGCTCAGGTTCAATACTAAATCAGATCTCCCGGGGCCCACATTTTGACAGTGTGAGTACTAAATCAATTTGAATTGTTTTACTTCCTACATTCAATGAAAGCCTGTTTGCATTTGAAAATAAGTTAAATTTATTGGCTTTATAAGGTCTGTTAAAAAGTCAGAGCCCCTCCTCTCCCTCTCCGAGTTTTGGTCATGACTGAGCAAAGTCAACCATGTGACGATGGTCAGAAGTGCAGACAGGGATCATTGGATGGAGGGAGTATGTACTTATTCGACATTGTCCTACATTGTTATTGACTTGGATTTTACTTTCCCACTCAGCTCCTTTATACACAAATTACTTGTCGTCATCCATATGTAAATATATTTCATTGTAAATTTAGCAATTTCTCCTTGGCTTCCTGGGCTTCATGTTGTTGCATCGTCATTTCTTTTTGTCGAACATGTTGGAATGTGACCTTCATCTATGATATTTCAACAGATAACATATTGGAATGTGACTTATTAGCCAATATGCTTCTAGTATTACTGATATAACGAAAATTGGTTCTAGCATTTTTTGTCATATTTGGATGACTCCAGACCTACTATCCTATTAGCGGAGGGTGAATTCTACTTGTTTCATGAAGTTCTAAATTTACAATAACGCGCCTCTTGAAGTTCTTCAAAAATGGTTAAGAAGATGAGTTTGCAAATGATTTTGTGAAATGCACGCTTGAAGCACTATTACAAGTTTAATTTGAAGGGAGAACTAGCGATTCAGAAAGGCGAATATGGGATGAGCAATTTTCATCAGCAAAAAAGGAATTAGGAATAAATACTGCATGTATAGAGTATTTAGACATTTGAGGACGGGACCCATCACTAGTATTTGGCATGAGAAGGAAAACATGTTTCTGTTTTTTTTTTGCAAGAACTGTATTATTTATATATTAATAATCTTTTAAAAAAATACATTACACTTATTCGGAGCATTTGGCTTAACTATGACGATCGAAATAAGATGCCTTATTATGTCAGAATTTATTTATGGATCACAAAAATGATCACATAAAGATGGACTTGAGAGAACCTTGTCTTCCCTAATTGCCATAGATATGAGAAGCTGGACGCGGAGTGCAAATGACTTGCAATGAAGTTGCTTTGTTCAGGGTTAGCCCACGTCCCTCTGTCACGTCCACTGGACCCCTTGTGGGACTCGACAGCTCAAATCCATGTAGGAGACGGGCAGGTGTTAAGTGCATAACATGGAGGGTTAACGAGATACCGGACACACCCGCCTACCCGCCCCAAAATGGAATAAGTTCAAAGTCCTACCATTCTAAAAAGAGGTGAGTTTACATGAGATCGTTCTCATATAAGGAGCATGAGGCCAATTTTTATTACCGTTAGATTCCGATCGGAGGGTGGATATCAAATCAGTGGGTAGGTGAGTGTTTCACATCAAGGAGTGGGTGAAATATTATGGATATTTATAGTGGTTAGATCAAGATCCAACGGCTACGATTCAAAGTGACCTCCTATAAACAATATGAGAACGATCTCATATAAACTTTTCCCTTCTAAAAAATATAGTATGGTTGTAGCCAGTTCACCCCCTTTTAATACAAAAAATGTTTTCCTCACCAAACTCCTTCACTAGATCAAAGCACCAACTGCCATGTGGAGGTGGGACCCTGAAAATTTAGGTAAAATTGTAATTTTTTCTTTTATTCAGTTCTTTCTAATTCCTTTCACTTGATGATGTGGCAAGCCCTCCTTGATGGTGATGTGATGCTAGTGATGAAAATTGGTGAGGCTACACGAACTATTTTAATACTGATGGTAGACACCCACTGGCTGGCGTGTGGTTAGACTACACACAATGTTCTAAATAGGATTTCTATGAAATTAAAAAGAAATAACAACAATCGATATTTTAGTTATTTTTGCCTTTGCTTTCAATTTAGTTGTTGTCGCCTAATTCTACAGTAATCAATAATTTTTACATACTAGTCCAAGAGTCCAGCCTCCAAGATTGACATGAGACTAGATATAAATACAACAAAATATGTTATCATATTGATTCAACTTATTTACAATTTCTATCAGTGGATGTCCCTTTATAGGTGAAAGTCGATTTTCTCTTGTACTCTGTTGTTGTTTTAATTAATCTCTTAACTTTACTCGTAAGTGTATGAATCGTATTTGGAGTACAATTGCACAATTTTATGAAGTCGAACCCACAGGGACTTGTACGACGGAAATCTAATTGAACCCTTGAACTAACTATGAAATTTTAAGAATTGATTGACTAACTAATCACTAATGAAATCAATCAACGAAATAAAAATCTAAACTTTATCAAATTAACAAAATACTAAGGCTTTGGAATCAGCATGCAGTAAATTATAGAGAACCCTAAACTTTCAATTGTTAAGTATAGTTTAATTAAGAGATTAATTAAAACAACAACATCAATCATTCATCATTCTCTAAAATTCTCATAAGAAACTAAAATCCTATTCACATTGTTACGGAAGATCTTAGTTTAACGCACAAATATTCATACAAAAATCATGCCTAGTATCCAATTCCTATTCACAAAAACGCACAAATATTCATACTTAAATAATTAGATATATCCACTTACAAGAGAATCACAACTAGTATCCAATTTGTTATTTAACCAATTAAAACAAGCATGTATTGACAATAGTAATTCCAAATCATGCCAAGAACATGATTGATGCTATATCCGAAATTAACTAAGCAATTAACAACAGGAACACATTAGGGGTGTAAACGGCATCCGAATGTCCGTGTCCGTCCGTCCGTCCGTCCATTTTGATGGCTAAACGGACATAAAATTATGTCCGTCACGGACACGGATACGGACGCAGACATTTTTTTGTGTTCGTCATCTAAACGGCTGCGGCCGCGGACAGACTGTGTCCTTGTCCGGAGCCGTCCGTTTTGTCCATATATATATAAGAAAAATGAGCCGTCCTCTCCGCTTTGCCGAGCCCTGCGCCAAGCCCACCCAGACCGGAGCGGTTTCTTTCATTTCCGCCAGTTCCCTTTTCTTGCTCAGGCCTCGGGGAGGAGTTGCTGTTGTGGTGGAGGGCGGAAGGGAAGGGTGCGAGACTGCGAGTGGAGTGACGCTTTGGGGGGAGGGTTTAGGAATGGGGAAGTGGGTTTTTTGACTGGGTTCTTGTCGGTGGATCCGGGAGCGGGTGGGGGCTTGATGGGAGCGGCTATGTTGGGTGGTTGCCCGATTCGCAGATCGGCTGATGGAGGTGAAAGCCTCGAGGGGTTTCCGGGTTTCCTTCAAGGTTCGACTTTGGGCTGTCATCCAGGTATTTTCTGCTTGATCTGAAAGCCTTTTACTCTCTTTCTCTCTCTAGTTCCTCATTTGCTTTTTGGAAGATTGCGGGGCTTGTAAAGTTGTGAACTTGCATTCTCCTGTTAGATTTTGGCTAGCCATTCAAGTGATTTGGCTTCTGTCAGTTAGTGATGCTTAATTGCTTATTTACATTGTGGTTACGGTGGGTTTTGGCCTGATATTTTTCTCATTTTTAGTGGAGTTGATTTGATTTTGCCAGTGGAATCCAGGGTTCTAGCTGCTCCTCTTTTTTCATCTGGGGGTTCATTGAGTTTGAGTTCATGTGATCTTTGGCTCTCTTTTTACATTGTGTGTTGTATGTAATTCTTTGATGGGCCGACCTGTGAATCTTGAAGCTTTAAAGCCCGTACTTAAAAGATTGTGAAGTTGGCAATCAACTATGAGCTAATCAAGGTAGTCAGTGGCAATCAACTATGAGTTAATCAAGGCAATCATTGACAATCAACTATGTTGCCTCTCCTTTTGTTTTCATCAGAAGTTTTTTTATACATTGGAGTCCGTGTCCGTCCGTGTCTGTCTGTATCCGTGACAGACATATGTGGACGGACACCTAGGGGTGTCCGTACGGACGGACACCTATTTTTAGAGTTAGCGGACGGTTACGGACCTAACATGTCCGCGTCCGTGTTCGTCCGTTTACACCCCTAGAACGCATAAATATTATAGCATAATTATAAGAGAAAAATATCAACTTTCACATGTTAGGCATTCTCTACGATCACTACCGCCTAAAGGGAATTCATAATTAAACTCATTTCAATAAAAGAAAATAAAATAGACTTATAAAAATTTGAGATTAAATAAAAGATAACATTACTGTTCTCTCTGTTTCTAGCAGCAACAATTCGGTACAGATCCACACTGTAATGCAAAAGATTTTTTGAAATTAAGACAAACACTGTTCTTCTTCTCAGCACTGGCCAGTACAAATCGTTACAGCTTCAATGCATGAAAACAGCTGGAATAAAATGAAACAGAAGAAACAAAAACTTTGGAACTTCAAAGAAAATAAAATCCACTGTTCTGGTTGGTTCGTTCTGTTTTATACATACTGCAACCAGTCCCTTTTCTCCCAAATCAGCAATTTTCCAAAACCAATTCTCATGCAAAAATTAAAAATTTCCAATTGCTGCCATAAGTTCCTTCAAATCCAGTAGTTTCCCCTTCGATTTCTTGTCCAAATTGGTAATAAAAATTAAATCTTTCCTCCTCTCGAATAGGGCATTCTGGAGCAAGTCTCTAAGCTCGATTTTCCCAATTCAGCTCTCAACCTTCCCGATTTGGTTTCCCGCACGCGACTTTCTAAATCGGAACTTTCCTTTTGTTGTTTTGCTCCTCCTCGCGCCATCGTGACTGCCGTCGGCTTCGCCCAGCAGCCGCTGTTCCTTGCCCATGCTTGTTGTCTTCTTCATTAGAGCTCGAGTCTCCATGTCACCTCGCCATCGATTCACCGTTGTCTTTCTGCTGGTTTGCCGCTGTCGGGTTTCACTTCCTCCATTAAGCTCCACCCCTGGCCGTCACCTCGACCTCAGCCTCGCCGTGACCGTCTGAGTTCATTGACCTCGAGCCCAGCTCCCTCTGTTTTGGCTGAACAGAACACCCGAGAGCGGAGCTTGGGGTCCTTTTTTTCTTTCTTTTCATTGAACCGGTTCGGTTCAATTCTCTTCTTCATTTTTTTTCTCTCAAATAAAACCCGTTGTAAGAGTCTCATCTGCCGGATCAAATCTGAACGCCCTGTACTTTAATTCCGCGCCCATCTTCTCTTAATTGAATCATCAATGGTTTAGATCTTCTCTGTGCTTGATCTTAGCTCTTGGGTCACTTTGGCACTTCAAAACTCGCCTAATGGCTCTACTTTTGCCATTCTGCAGTCCGAATATTTGAACCTATACAAAATAAAATATGTCCTACATTAGAGACACCAAATAATTCATAAAATTATGGAACATATTTAAATTGAGCCATTTAAAGCACATTATTTATTTAATTCCTAATTACTAAACTAATTACTAATAATCCACTTTATTCCTTATTTTAACTAGCAAATATGACTAACAAATAGGTAAAAAAGTATATAAAAATGTGTATTTTTCATGCGCAACAGACTCTTCCAATGAAGCACAAATTTCATTTAAAAAGAATTAAATAAAATTAAAAAGGGTAAGAACTTCGTTTATATACTCCCTCTGTGGAACAATTCTTAGTACGTACATTAGAAAATGAGTTAAATTTATTGGCCTATAGGGCCCACATAATTTCAAGCCTCCACAGGTACATTCACGAGGATCTATAGCCCCGCAGGGCAAATCAAGTCATGCCATACTGGATCCATAATTTTTCGAATGCAACAAGGTTTTTTTGGACGGAGGGAGTACATCAGTTGGAATGCCATCCAAAGTTGACCAGTTGCATGGCTTTTTCTTTTTTTGTTTTTGGCAAAGGGAGTCCTAACCTAGACTCCGGGTTGTGTGGCTTATAAACGTTGGACTAGTCATGCTTCAAGTGATTACAAAGGATTTTACTTTAATATCTTTTTTTGTCAAATTATTTTTTCCTATTTAAGGACAAGAGATGATTCCCACTTTCGCAGAAAAACTTTTGACTGTTCCTCATTTTGGTTTGAAAAGTTCAGAGCCTGACCTTCGGGAAGAAATAGGGGCCAACTGAATGAAGTTTGGAAACTTTGGGAATAATGACATGAATTGTTGTAAAAACCACAAACTTTAGTGCTCCATTAAAAGGCAAGAAAGCTTAAACTTGAAAACAGATGTCGTATACTCTTGCTGTCCAATGAAGCTTGCCTGCACTGCAAAATAAGTGGAATTTATGGGACTCCAGGGACTATAAAAAAACAGTTTTTTCTTCCTCATTCTTGTTTTTTGTCTTCAGGGAGCAAAATTAGCCATATAATGTAGGATAGTCATTTTTCCACTCCAGCCTAGTTTCATTGGATGGATGGAGTATATATAGAAAAAACAAATAATGTTTATCCCAAATAAAAAAAAGGGTAAATTGCTTGACCCCTATGTACTATGGCAAAATTGTACTTAACCCCCATAACTTATAAAAATATGCATTTAACCCCTATTACACATGCGACGAGACAATTTTACCCGTTCTCTTTCTAATAAATCCACATTATTCCTCCATTCGCTACCCCCTCTTTTTATTTGGTAAACGCGATGCACATAGGCTGTCAATATATTACTCGACAATGGCAGCGCCGACCTTGCTTTCCCCAATGTCAGAAAAGTTAGCTACTTGCCACGGTCTCCTTGGCTACCACAGACCCTAATATTGAAATAAAATTGATAGGAGCTATCAGGGGGGAAATCGTCTTATAATTAATTTGCATATAGGTTAAGTGTATATTTTCATAATTCATAGGGGTCAAGTGCAATTTTATCATAATTCATAGGGGTCAAGTGTAATTGACACTAAAAAACAACATAATGCTTGTATATGGGTTAAATGTATATTTTCATAATTCATAAGGGTTAAGGGTAATTTTACCATAATTCATAGAGGTCAAGTGCAATTGACCCTAAAGTCAACAAATGCTAAAACATGGATTTATGTTGTGGCAAAATAATGAAAACATGTAGCTATGCTTATCTTTTTCTACCAAAGTTTTCTTCTCAGGTTCCTCCGGACCTCGTTCGTTGTTCTTCTTGGGTAGATTTCATCTGTATTTTAGATCTTGGGCTAATGTCTTATGTATACCCTTGTAATTAGTCTTTCTTATCATCAATAAACTAGTAGGGATCTTCCTAAATCCAACGTGCGAAGTTTTTTATTTAAGAAAAAAACAAAAGGGTAAAAACGGCTTGATCAAAATCCTTGAACAAAAATCAACAACCTCATTTTGACTATCGTTATCCCATGTGTTCGCTAACTCTTGTAGTTTTCCTACGTCTCCGAACCCGCCCAGGCGTTCTACTTGCAAATCAATAAGCATCTCCAACCGAGTACCCAATTCTGCCATCCAAGCATACTCTTTTTGGGTACTCAGGTAGGGAAATTTCTTCTCCAACTGAGTACTCGTGGGAAATTTTTCTCCAATCGATTACTCAAATGCTGACGTGGATTTAGGTACCCAGTTTAAGCACTCGAGTACCCAAAAGTGGGCATTCAATTTTTTTATTTATTTTAAGTTTAAAAAAGGGGAATTTATTAAATAATACTAAAAAAAATTACCGATTGGGAATACTATTTTAAATATTTTCTGATCTGGGTATATGACAAGCCACACAGGCGCCAATGTGGTGCTGGCGCCTACATGGCTTTTTTTTTTAAAACGGACCTGAAAGATGTCCGTTCAATTAAAGAGAAAGGCATTGGTTGAACTAATGCCTTTGACAGCCTTATATCTATTTACTGGGATAAACTTTAACGAATCATAAATGAGAGAGATATGCATATTTGAATTTTGTTCCACTAATATAGCATGCGATGGCTCATTTTCTCTTTAAAGTTTGTCCCAACCGTCGCCTTTTTCTTTAAAAATTTGTCTCATTTTAAAGGGACGATCACTTCACCGAATCATATCTCTCACATTTCTAATCCGTTTTCACCAATTTTTTTCATTCTTCTTTATTTTTAATGCTCTTTGTAAAAATCTAATAATTTTGATATTCGATCGAAAAAAATACCACAAAAATTACGATAAATAGCATGCGATAGCTCAACATTTTTGTGTTATCATCATTATAACGAAGAGCACTAAAAAATGAAGAATAAAAAAAATAGTCGAAAATGGATCAGAAATGAGAGAGATATGCATCCTAAAAGTTTGTCCCAGCAAAATAAATATAAGGTCATCCAACCGATGTCTTTTGGGTCAGTGCTAAAAAAAAAGCCACGCAGGTGCCAATGCCGCATTGGTACCTGTGTGGCTTGTCAAATACCGAGATCGGGAAATATTTTAAATAGTGTTCCCAATCGGTAATTTTTTTTAGTATTATTTAATTAATTCTCCTTTTTTTTAAACTTAAAATAAATAAAAAAATTGGATGCCCACTTTTGGGTACTCGAGTGCTTAAACTGGGTACCCAAATCCACATCAGCATTTGAGTAATCCAAGAAAACCCAAACTAGCCGTTGGACACTGGCTATGTCCAAGATTAACAATCCTATTTAGTACAACAATTTTAATTATCTTAAGGTCCAAAAAGAATAAACTATCACTTCCAACTAGCCCATGTAAGAGAGCAAACCCATATTTTCCAAGTAGCCCTTATATGAGAGCAAACCCATATTTTCTCCGTCCAACAATAGTAGTCCTATTTAGTTTTTGGAATAAATTCATTCAGTTTACTTTTCAAATCAGTAATGTGGGACAAATGGATTACGTTGATATTATGTATTTCTGTTGTTTATTAATTGGTATTTCAAATAGAAGAAATGCTGAAAATTCCAAAATCTGAGTACTCGGGTGGAGGGAGAACTCAAAACTAGAGTACTCAAATTGCCACATCAGCAGGTAGGTGCTGAAATTTCAAAGTTGAGTACTCAGGTGGAGATATGCTCTGATTATCGAGAAATTATTGGGTGTAGATAGGACACCGCGCTGGTGTCCTATCGTGGTGTCGATCACCAATGGGTGATTGACACCACAGCACCCACAGTATCAAACACCAATGGGTGTTTATCACTTGCTCGGGCAAGGGCCCCCAATGGGTGCTGTGGTGTCAATCATCCATTGGTGATCGACACCACGATAGGACACCAGCGCGGTGTCCTATCTACACCTGATAATTTTTCCTGATTATTGTTGTCCCAATGTCATTTTCGTTGCTCCCCGCCACCCAAGTTACAAAGCTAGCTCACTGATTTTTGTTGCAAATTACTACATGGATAGTCTTTTGGCACATACATGCACAAGTTAAAGATATTCTGAGTCTAGTTCCACCTCTAAAGATGTGTTAGGATGAGGCACGTTTCTTTTTCTTGAAATTAGATAATACTTGGTACGATAAGTAAAGCTTATAATATTTCATTGAACTTGGTATTCATTAAATTGAATACCCGCTGAATTTTCCCATTAAGCATCAATCAGAATTACTATGAGAGTCTTCAATACCAGAAAAATAAATTGACCGTTTGTTTTAATCTTGGTTTCAGATTCAACGCTTCTTCTCACAAGGTGCACGTACACAACTTGTCGATTCTCATGATCAATTACTTGCAAACAAACTAGAATATGGAACCTACGAAAAGCTTTATAGCTTCCACCACATTGCTAATGGCTTCGCTGTGCACACTAATCCTTCTCAGGTATTCTTTTGGTACTATGATGTGAAATTTAATTTATTTACTCGCTAGCACACAAATCTGAAATAGAATAGTGGCTACGGGGTTGATCCCACAAAGATTTAGATTTAATTCAACTTAATTGTAAACTTTTACTTAACTAATTCGTCAAAACAAATCTTTAGACAACTAATTAAAACTATGCAGAAATTAACGGAAAGTTAAGTAATGAGAGAATACCAAACCATTGAATTCACCACTAACTAAATCACTTTTACCTCCACGCATTCTAATACACGCGTTAAAATTAGCATATACTCCTCTCAGACAAATGCCATATAACAATTAAAATAATAAAGAGAAACATGTCTTTCTCGGGCATAGATCTCAAATAAAATTTAAAATTTCACTCAAACAATACTTTGGAGTACATCCATTCCTCTCGGACATGGATGTTCCTTAGTTTGATTTCATATAAAAATCACTCTACCCTCTTTGGAGCGCATAAAATAACAATAATGAAACTCACATTAAACACATAGAATGAAATTTAACATCAATCAAAAGTAAATATGACAAGTAAAAATAAGAGCAATCTAGCCAGAGCTTCATTTCAACCCTAGTAAAACTAATTAGCTAGACATGGAGAAGGGAGAAGAAAATTTCTGTTTTGACGGATTCATGGGCGTCTGGAATTGAAATGCAATATCCAGGACAACCTCTCTTGAGTGCGTCTCAGTCCCGATTGTCCTCTCGGATCAAATCGCCGAAATCCCAACTGTTGAACCCTTTTCTATTGATGAATGAGAGTCAAATTCAAGCCTTCTAATATGATCCCGCACATAGAATCGCGCTTTCCAAATCGAGCAAAATGTGGGTTCTGTCAACTCCAATCTGAGCGCTTCTTTTCCAGGGTCAAGCCCATCCATAATCAGGCATGAATCTGAGCCAAATTACTGCTATATATTCTCGAGCAACCAAGCACAAGCTCAGTCGTTCCTTTCTTCTTCTTTTTTTTTTATGTTCGAACGCCGGATCAGAACCGAGCCCAAGCGGTCGGGTTGTTCGTTCTTTCTTTTCTTTTTTTACTTCTGTTTCAAAAATCCGTCACCTCACCCTCATCTGTCGAATCTCATCTCTACAGCTCTTTAGTTTAAATAAGTGCTCGTCTTCTCCTTATATGCAAATCATCGGCTTATATCTTCTCTGCACGTGATCTCAGCTTTTAAATGAATTGGCTCTATAAAACCCACCTAATGTACTCTATTTTGGCCATTTTGCAATCCAACCTTCGTAAGCAAAAATTAATTCAAGTTAGACGCGTAATAAAATATAAATCTATTAAATCTAATTAATACATCTAAATTGTTCAATTAAGCACATTTATTAAATAATTGATATAAACTCTTAATTCTTTGCTTAACACTAATATCCTAGATTTACTCCTATTTTATCAAAAAAATATGACTAACATATCGGTAGAAAAGCATATAAAAATATACATATTTTGTATATATTATACTACCTCCTACCAAGGACACATTTCATATCCATTCCAGTGGAAGTCACTAGTATCATTCCCTCTCGCGATTAACCTAAAATTTGTTTGCCTACTTTAAAAACCCTGCATTGTTTTTTTTTCCTATAAAAATATCTGTTCAAGAATGCATACACTATCACATACATTCCTGGAGGCTATTAAATACTCCTTCCGTTCCAAAATACTATGTACATTTGGACATATTCACTGTTTCAAAATACAATGTACATTTTGCCAAATCACTTGACTTCCTCTTTTCAAAATAGGAGGAGACTTAGGAGGATTGACTTGAACTTGGTTGGTGAACTAGCATACGAGTTGGACAGGATATCAGGGAGAAGAAGTCATGTGACTTCCTAGTGGCTTCATGGTCCAATAAAAATGGGGATTTTCTCAAATGTACACAGTATTTTGGAACGGGGGGAGAAGATTATAACCTAAATTAACTACCTTTTTGCATGAACATTAGATGCACCAGCTGAGTGGAATGCAACTGGATCACCCTTCATTAACACCAAAAATAAGGATCTCTCCTCCATGGCTCCTTTCATAACGATAGACATAACCAGTAACCCCAAGAGAAGAATGAAATTTGACCTCCAGCCTAAGAATTGTTGATCCCTTCTCATGTTGGCAACTAACTGTAGTTGAGGGAGAGAGATGGATAAGTTGCTCTAATACAAGTTGAAAAGGATTTTTCTTCAAATCAATTTGTAGCATCAAATGTTTCAAATAACAGGGACAAAAGTTACACATTGAAAAGGTGGCTACGACCCCCTTATGTAAGGAGGTCAGCAGGAACAAAGTTGCCAGAGTGCCCATAAAGCTGGTATAGTTGTAACGGTTGCAAATTGCTTGTTAATTGATTGCTACTAAAAAGAAGATGGGTTTTGGTTTAAAACAAAGAGTTGTACAGATGAGATCTAACGGCGGAGAGAGCTACGATAGGTTTTAACTAAAGAATTATAAATAAAAAAGGATGAAAAGAACGGCCTGAGAGTTCTGTTCGGTCGGCCGCTTAGTTGAACAGAGTTCAACGCACAGGAACAGGGCTCAATTGGGTTCGTCCTCGAATTGGAATGTCAGAGCCGTGTTCAGCTTGGAAACAGGGATTTGGCTTGAATTTTTTTCAGATGAAGCATATTCAATTCGGACTCAAATTGGATGGGATTGGGAAGGTCGCATATTTGGATCAATCCGGATCTAGACAGGGGCTGATTTAGAGCTCTTGTCTGGATGCCTATAAAAGAAGAGCAGAGAAGAAGAATGAGAGTTTTTTGAATGGCAGATTTAGAATAGAAAAGCTTAGTCTTTTTTTTCTGTTTTCTTTCTTCTCGTTTTGAGTCTTTCCAGCCACTGCTCAACGAGTTTGTGACACATCGTTCAGCCATCAATGGAAGGATAGATCGAGTTAGCAAGATATGATTTTTATTTCTCCTCTTTTGTAAGTTTTTACAATTATATTTAATGAACTTAATTTCTATTTTTGTCTTTAATTTAATAAGTATGAGTAGCTAAATTCTTTGCTAAGGTTAAGATGAAGCCATGTTTAGTTGTATGGGTTTTATGCCATGAGAATTGATTGTCTTCATTATATGTGTTTAATTGACTAACTAATGCTCTCCTAATTGTTATGCTTGAAGTTGTAGTTCTTATAATTAAATTTGGATATTAATTGTGATTTACTATTTGTGGATACAATTAGTGATTTGGATCTAATCATATTAAGCATTGGAGGATATAAATTTACTTGTAATTAAACGTGCTCAAAGATAATATATTCCATAGTAAGAGAAATTGAATTTCATTTTGTTATGTGATAATTATGAAGATAATAAATGATCACGGGACTCGTGCAAATTATCATGTGCCGATTCCAAAGCCTTAGTTCCTTGCAAGTTGACACACTATAAAAATGTTAACTGTGGAACTTTACAACGGGAAAAATCGGATGAAACGTTTAGACAATTCTGCAGCAGATGACACACTATAAAAATGACAATTGGATGTAAAGAGTACCCCCTGTGCTGAGCCTGTAGGCTATTATTTTACGTGGCAAAATGAAAAAGAGGTGCAGATGAATCAACATTGAAAGTCTTAAATAGAGTGCATAGTCGGGGCTGCTTTGCTGCCCATATACAATCCATATAGACGCCAATATCACTCATATCCATCCAATTATGCCAAATCCTTTCCTTCATGCACCATGCCGAAAATTGTTTGAATTCTCCAATTAAAGAATATAATGGTGGTGCCAAATAGAATAGAGATTATGGCCTTTGCATTTAAACAAAATACTTCCAAGGGGACCAAAAGAAAAAGTTGAGTAAGAAAAAGATAATTAGCATAAATACACAAGCATCTTCTGTTCCATGGCACCCCGGGTAAGATCTTTTCATAATTGCAGTTCAATGAAAGAAGAACAAAAATTTTGACAGTGATAAAGTTTGTGTTCTTTCACTGAAAAGGAACACTCTTTCAAAGTGTTTAGGTGGTAAGACACAAGAAATTTCCCCCAGACACAAACTCTCATCTTATTCATTTGAGAATGAAATCTTCTGAATACTTCAGTTATGCCCATGTAGTTTTTGTTGGGGGTTTATCCCACTTGGGTTATGGAAAGGCTGGTGATCAGTTTATAAGTGTGCGGGAAAACCTTACCCTTCAAGCTAGTTTTTGGGGTGAGAAAGACCAAAGACTACCTAGCATTGGTATTGGAGCCCGGGCTACTAACAATCTCAGCCCAATAGTCCACTGGAGAAACTGAGTTTGCCTCCAACCCAAGGCCTGATGTGTGAGGGGGAGATTGTTAGGGTTTATCTCGGTTGTAGAAGGGGCTGGTAGTTAGCTTATAAGTGTGAAGGAAAGCCACACCCTTCAATCTAGCTTTTGGGGTGAGAGAGGCCGAAGACCACCAAACAGTTTTAACTGTGCTAGCGACTAGAAAGCATTAAGATCGCTACCGACTCCCACCAACTTGTTCAAGAAAATACTTTCTTTTCCTTGCCCTCCCAACTTTATCTTATAAAGTTAGTTCATGGATCAATTATCCAAAAAAAAAAACAAAAAAACTAATTTGTTGATCTTGTAGAAGTGATATCAAAGATCGTCAGAACTGAAGATAGTTTCTGAGGTCCATAACACGAGGGGGAGCTTCTGCCGCTCAAAGTGTGGACACAGGTGAAACTCTTTCCTATGGAGTTAATCCCATGATTGCATGTATACTACGGTACATATATTTTGTTTACAACACACAGGACGTATATGTTGTATACTATGTAGGTGATTACTGTGCCAAATTATATCACACCATATGCATTATTAGAGGGCAACAAAAGTTCATAAGAATAGAATCTATCACAAGGTAATGTCCTTTCTCAACCCAGGCGTGGATGGCTGTAGCAACAATACTAAAAACGGAAACCTTACTTCCGAGTACCTCCCTCCCAAGCTCTGACCATAAGGTCCAAGCTCTAGACAGAAAACACAATATGCACTCAGACAGAAGTTCCCTACATGTCTATGGCAAATATTCAGGAAAACTGACATCAAGATAAAGTAGAAAGTAGTTTGTGCAGGCTCAGTGGCAACAATCATGCAGTTGCTGCAGTCATCCGGACATTATTAGGTCTTGTAATTAGAAAACAATGGATGCCGAACACTATATGTCCTTATGTTTCTCCATGACAAACGTCCCCTACATTAAACTATTAAACTCGAAAGCAAAATTTTCCCGAGAACCCTCAATAGGTAGTATCGGTACAAGATAGACATTAATTATTTTTTCTTTCCTCATAAAAATACATACGTTTAAAAAAACAAGTATAATAGGACAGTAGAAAACTCATTCTCATGCCGCAGGGCTTTGTTCAGTTTGGTTTCTACAGCCTCCTTCGGTTGGCTAACAAGAAGTTCAGCGGGACGAATGATTCGTCCATGGAGAATGTAACCAGTCTGCCATGCATATGTTCACCAATTAGATCAAGAGCAGCACAGTTTGCAGCAATGCTAAAATATTTCAAGAGTAGGTAGCTATTTCCTCTTTGTTTCCCGATTAGGATTTGGTAATTTACATTATCACTTACAAAAGGTATAAAATCTACACACCTTTAAAACAACTGAAACTGTGTCAGGTGGTTTACAAGCATCAGGTACTTGGACGACAGCATTATGCTTATTAGGATCAAATTGCACCAAACCTTTCTTTTTGAAGACCTGACAAGATAAGGCTACGCTGAGAAACTTTACAAGTTCAGCAAAAAATAGAAAACAATAAAATATGTAGGATGAGTATCTACAAGAATTGAGGGAGATTTAAAACAACAGCTACAATCAGATGGCATATGACAAAATGATATCCCACCTAACAATTTAGAAGGATAATGGATAAAAAAATTCAGAGCGAAGCATGGTTCTAATACTCGGTTTTGACTCCAATGACTCGCCTGAGTCAACTCGGCTCATCTACAAAGCGAGTCAAACTCGCCTGTAGACTCAAAGCTGCATGACTCAGCGAGTCAATAGAGTTTTGCGCCGAGTCAGGCAAACTCGTGACTCGTCCCAGTCAAAAATTGCAAGTTGTTATATTAAGTAACCTTAATTAGAGACAAAATTAAATTTTTAAAGAAACTTTGTAAGGATTCTTATTCAAGGCTCAGGTTATATATGGAGAGGTTCATGTAAAACTACTCTCCCTGCAGCTCAGGCCATCTCCTTTTCCATGGAAGAAACTCAGACGGTGAGTAGTTTTTTTTGTTTACTTTTTTGGAATGAACAATCTTTTTGCCTTAATGTTTTCTCTCTGTTGTTGTCTCCTTGCTCGCTTTTCATCCCCCTCTCAACTCACCTCCCGTGCTAGTCAAAGGGCCTTATGACCATCCTTCTTTCAATATACTATTGTTATTCTGCCGAGATACTGCTTGTGATCTAAGGGCACAACACTTAGCCACTGATGTTTGTAGTATTTCATACTTTCTTGTATGCAACTTTTATGTGGATGTGGAAGAATATCAACTTATGTCCATACCGTGGATACGGGCATTCAGTCCTTCCCTAGTCTAAGCTTTTAAGTTATTAGGACTCCTGACATGGTATCAAGTACAACAAGCCTTTTTTTTTTCAATCATGGTGGAAGCATTAGACAAACCCATTACTGCTTTTGCGTTCTTGTGCAAGGACCTGCATGCTGATAACGTAAGCACATATCGGTGAGGGTAAGCTTGGTTGATATGCTTTGCGTCCTCTTACACATAGCTTTTGCTTTTATGATGGTCTTGGCTATACACCTTTGAACGCCATAGTCGAGTCAAGAAGTATACTTAAAGAAGCGGTCTTTGGGATGGTTGTCTGGTTGAAAATGAGGTACTTCTTTTCCTGTTTATATATGGTTGTTTACTTTTTAGGAAGTACTGGTTCTTGCAGGATAAGCGTCATAATATGCCATATATTAAATCGCTTTAAATCTTAGCCTGTCAAGAGTGGATTCAAATTTTTTCTTCATTTTTACCCCCAGAGGCAAGAGCACATTTGAAATTTTACCATTTTTTCCTCCGATTCATTTCCATCTCTGAAAAATAACAGATTGACTTCCGGTGATTTGATCTTTATTTTCTGTTTAATTTTGTTGGCATCAAGCCATCAAGATGTATGGTAATGTAGGCTCGATTTTCCTCCGATTCAGCCGTAAATTTCCTCAACCCAGCCATTCGATATCAGCCCGATGTTTCAAACGATGCAGAAATATGTTGTGATCTACAAAAAGTGATTATTATTTTAGATAAAGACATTGATAAGCAAATCGAGGTCATTGACGAGGTAAACTATATGTTATGCACATAAGAAATATTGTATACTTTCATATAGATATATGCTACATTTGTCTATTCTTGTCTTAATTTTGTTCTTTAATCATATTAGTGATTTCCTAAATGCACAAGCTGACTTTGGCACTGACATAGCGATAAGAGGCCAAAAAATAGTTAGCCCAGTTGAATTTTTTGACATGTTTTTCATCGCCAATTCATAGTTGGTCATATTTCACTTCTTAGCATTAACCACTTGAATTTTCTTTTAGTATGATGGTGAGAATCGCATGGAATGAGAACCCCAAGCCTTCAGCGCATTGCAATTCGAATGTTGAACCAGATTTGTTCATCTTCTGGATGTGAAAGAATTTGGAGCACTTTTTATCAAATCTATACAAAAAAGTGAAATTGACTAAAGCGAGAAAAGTTGGACTGCTTAGTTTTTGTGCACTACAATTTGCGATTTCGAGAGAAACATCTTCGGATGAATGCTTCACATTATGACCCAACCAATCTAGATAATATTTTGCTGGACAATGCTGAAGAAGAATGTGTTTCTATATCAAACTCAGAAGAATTTGCCATGTCTGATGAAGAGAATTTTGCTTGGCTGGAAGTTCGAGGCAAACGATATATGAAATAATTTTCTGTTAAAATGACACTTTGATTAGGATTTATAGAAGTAATTATTAATAAAAATCTTTTGACAAGATTGGTTATAACTTATCGTTTTGTTATTTGAGGACATATTACTTCTTGTTATTTAATTTTATCATTAAGATCAAACATTCTATGGGATGCATGTTCATCTTTAATATTTTAGATCAAATATATGTACTATTTTATTTATTTTTTATCACCAAAAATATTTTCTTCTTTGCAAAAATGAAATGCTTGAACTGCACAACTCCATCAAGACTCCGAGTCGATTCGACTCCATGGCATTTCGAGTCGAGTTTGAGTCTCGAGTTTTCAAACATTGGTTTGAAGCATGAGATGCCCAAAACGACTCCACACAAAAAACAAGCATGAGCTATCATATTAAAAAACTAATTATGCCCTTAGATGCACTAATCATCATCAAGGTGAACTGAAAACTCCAACACCTACCCTTTCATACATGAGTCAACTCGGCTCATCTGCAAACTGAGTCAAATTTGCCATTTGACTCGACGAGTCAATGGAGTCATGTGCCGAGTCAGACAAACTCGTGACTCCTCCGAGTAAAAAATTGCTAGCTGTTATACTTTCCTATTCAAGGCAATTAATTGCAAGCAGTTAATTAACCTCGTGAATAGTAACCTTAAGTAGAGAGAAAAATTAAATTTTTTTAAAGAAATTTTATAAGGACCGAGATATCCTTTCCTATTCAAGGCAATTATATATGAAGATGTCTTTTACTTTTCTTCCATTCCCAACGCGCATTACACCTCCATTGAAAAGTGAGAAGCAAACATTTATCACCATCAAAAGGTATGCCCACCAAACACCATTAATCATTTTCTTTTCTAATGAAATGCCATCAAATTTTATATGTGAAATCTTATTCTCTTTCTCGGTTCCGTATTTTAGCTTCTTAGTATTTTATGCTATGTGTTTACGTTTAGATACAGAAGTAACAATCAATTGGTATTGGGATTTGGCTTGTAGAAATATGGCCGTTGTTACCTCTTTGTTTTAAAACTTGGACGTTTGAGAACAACCCCTTATTTTGGTGGGGTACAAGGTGGTCCACGCGGGGCTTATATTGGGATCCCTAGTTTCCACCAGCCTGTCTAGGTAACTGGGGGTTGAAATTCTAGGCTTGTTTATAAGTTCCCAGAAAATTGCTTTCTTTAGTTACATCAGATCTTTACCTTGCCATACTGATGTCACGGATTCAGTCATTACGATGAGAATAGGAACTTGGCCGTTGTTACCTCTTTCTTTTATAACTTGTCTGATTTCAGGACGCTTGAGGACAACCCCTTATTTTGGAGGTGTACAAGGTGGTCCACACGGGGCTTATGTTGGGACCCCTAGTTACCAACAGCCAGTCTAAACCACTATGTGCACTCTAAGAACTCCATCTTTTTACTCCAACTCTGTCATAAGTGCACATTCTCACTTTCTATGCCACTAGATTTCTTTAGTTTGGCTACTTAGAACCCATGGTAAGTTCGTTCTCAAGATAAGCTTCTTTCTGTTTGGACTCTTGGACATGTAGAAAGGACCACCGCCTGAGGTTCACCCATCGTCGGTTTTAAAGCTCACTGCAAAAAAGTTATTAAATGACATGAAAATATAGCTTTGATCACTGGTCCAGAGTTCTCTCCTAAGTGCTAACCCTAATTGGTATTCCGACTGGGGACCCACAACCAGCACCCAATTTTTTTTTGCTAACCACATGCTATGTCAAACCCCATTATGGACCTAGGATGGGAACCATAGAGAAAACTTTGTTTTTTCTTTTGGTTTGATACATACTCACTCCATCCAAAAAAGATAGGTACATTTCTTTTAGTCTTGTACAGAGTTTCAGGGTAAATGCATATATTGGTCCAACCAACCTACCATGCCACAATTTATTTGCAGCCTCCTTTTCAAAAGGTTTTCTTTTTGCCGTTGTCATGTAATTACGTAAAGTTACATGAAGTAGCTCTGCCAATTAACGTGTTATAAGAAGTAGCCCGGGTGATATGTCCTGAGATAAACGTAATAGGAGTAATTAAACAATGTGTGATATAAATAGGTGTGCAATGGGAGGCAATGGAAAACTGAGTTAGTTTAATTATGAATAGTTTAGAATTAATCATGTTACCTTCTTTAATTTTAGCATTCTCCCATGATGAATCCATGTCAAGACAGATGTAGTACGTGCTAAACGTTTTTTTTTAAATACCAAATTTTGTAATAATCATTTGTCTTTGTACTTAGTGAATATCTTTTTTTTGCTAGCTAGAAAAATAATTTGATTCATTATAGTGCACTCATCAGGAGGTATTACTATTACTTGAATGTGATTTCATTTATTAGCAACTCAATATCTAATTCTCATAATAGATCTGAGTGCATGTGTGTTTGTTTTCATGTATCGAACAACTCACTTCAATTTTTGTCCCATAATTTTTGTTTCGTTTTTAAATGGCTCAAGAAAATGAGACAGTGAAACCAGATGAATCAAGTGAAGCACTTCAAAGACTTGCAAAGCTCCAAAGATCTGGCATGGAAATATTGTACTCTATTGAGTGAAAGTAAAAAACAAGTTAAATGCAATTACTATGGAAAGCGTATGTGGGGAAGCATAAACTGGTTCAAGTATCATTTAGCCAGGATCAAAGGGAATTCAAAAAGTTATACTAAGGCTCCATATGATGCTTGTGCCTTTATGAAGAACTACTTAAAAAGGTTTGAGGTGGCAAAAGAATTAGCGAAAACAACGTAAAAGTGACTTGGCTACATTTGGTAAGCTAGATACTAATGAAGAACTTGAGATTCAAGAAAGAGCGACGAATGATGCTAAGTGGCAAAAAGTAGGGAGTAGTACTCAACCATTGATCAAGATTAGTATGAATCTTTTGGTCATTGAATTATGATTCAAGGGTGGGTATCATATTAGTAGGTAGGTGAGTATGTCAAATTAGTAAGTGAGTTTCTTGTAACCGTTAGATCAAGATCCAATGGTTAAGACTTAAATTAGATTCATATAAATAAATTATATGAGAGCAATCTCATTTAAATTTTCCCTTTTTGATATTAAATAGTCAATGTAGTTGCAAGGGTTAGTGGATAAAATAAAAGGGTTAATAAATAGAGTCTACAGAGCAGTGCGCTGTAAGGCTAATGATCTGACGACTGCCAACTTTATCAAGTAATTTCCAAAGAATTTCAATCTACCAAGTGAAGCATGCCTCACATGCTCACCCTCAATCTCCTGAAAAGTTGCTCCTTCCAAGCTATTTATCAGTTTCTAAAGCCATATTTTTCCCATGAAGCATAGCTGATCTTCTTTGGCGTGTTCAATGGTCATCCGACGGGAAAGAGGAAGGTCTTAGTTGGTACCGTTGTGAGCCAATCGAAGGGAGAAATGAAGATCCAACTGCCGGCAGACTGGAGAGATGGAGGTTTTTAGAGGCCAGCAATGGAGCCTGATCGGCGGACGAAACAGAGGGGCTGAGGAAGAATTCAGAACAGTAGGCTGAAGGGGAAAGAGGGATTTTTACTGGCCCAATGGTCGAGGGGTATTTCTGTAATCAGGTTATTTCACTTTTCAAGCCTGTTTATAACACAGCCGCCGATTAGATTGGACAGCTAGAAAAATGCACGGATGAAAAACAAACAATTCTCCTCATATTCATGATCTTCATGGTGACCTATTCACTCGAGATAGTACAAATCTCTTGCTTGAAAATAGATTACAGGTGCTGAGAGAACATAAATATGCAAGACATATAAAATGACAAACCTTATAAATCACAACATAAGACATTATTCAATTAACACCCAATGTAACCCAATAGTGAGAGTAAATTTAGCACTTTGTCATCCCTAATTGGAGAAGAGATGAGAAGGAAGGCACGGAGTACACAACTTCCAATGGAGTTGCTTTGGGCAGAGTTAGTGCAATGCCAAAACGCATGTCCACTGGACCACTGGATGGAGTGGCCAACTCAAACCCGTGCAGGAGACGGGCAAGTGTCAGATGCATAAGGTGAAGGGCAAATGAGATCCCCAGACACATCCGCCTACCCGACCCGAATGGAATAAGTTCAAAGTGCTGCCCCCTAACATCCACATCTGCATGTTCGGTGAGGAACCACTCAGGAAGGAACTTTTCCGGGTCCGGCCAAACGGTCGGGTTGCGGTGGATCTTCCAAAGGTTTACCATCAAACGGGTCCCGGCTGGAACATGATAGCCACCAATTTGGCAGTCTTGCATGAACTCGTGTGGTAGTGAAAGTGGTGCAGCCGGGCAAAGCCGCGGTGTCTCTTTAACAATGGCTTGGAGGTATGACAGGTGCTTTATGTCTGGCTCCTGTACATTTCTTTCCTTGCCCACATAAGTGTCCAATTCTATTTGGGCTTCTTCTAGGACATGACGATTGTTCATCAACATCGTCAGGGCCCATGTCATGGTAACGGCAGTTGTGTCCGTGCCCGCAAGGATTAGTGACTGTCACAAATAAACATAAACAGAAGTTAAGAAATAAATATCTTTAGGCACAAGAAAATTGGCAGGCTCATGTGTAGTGAGTTTATGTATAGTGAAAATTTTGATATACCCAAAGATACATCTGCGCTCGAGCGCACGTGCGTTGTTGTAAACAAGACTATAAACAAGACTCTTTATTTGACCTGGGCTTATATAAACAAGACTCTTTATTTGACCTCATAAAATTAATTCTTCACCAAGGGTCCATTTGATTCGTCTGATTAAGGACTGAAATGAATAAGTGGCTGATAAGCCCGCCATAAGATGGCTTATCAGTGCATTTGTATTTCAGAGAGTTTACAAAATGAGGCTAAAAAAATCTGATGGCAAAATGGGTCTGAAACCCGATCACCCGATCCTCTTCCTCGCACTTCTGTCAGGCGAGCAGGCGGCAACAACAGCGGCGCGGAGCTTGGTCTCGACCAAGACGGCGTCGGTGAGGTGGAAGGAGAGGTGGAAGGGGCGGCAAAGTGGAGGTAGATGGCGGCGCCTTCAGGGGAGGCGAGGGCGATGAGGATGAGGAGGCGGCGGCCAAGGGGAGGATCCACTTACGCTCCATATTGGCCACCGCCTGGAGGTGGAAGAGCGTCAAATTGTGCGCCTTTTTCTTCCTCTGGCGATGGCTGCCCAAGCCACACCAGAGCCTCCAAGAAATCCAAAACCCTCCCAAACCCTCCGTTGGACCGCCGGGAGGAAGTAGAAGCCGGCGAGGAAGAACCGGTGAGCCACACAGTATGAAAAAGGTAGACCCTTTTTCGCAGCGGTATAATTTACAAAGCATGCACTCGCTCACTTCTTCTTTTGGCCATTTCCGCAACTAACTCCAGTCCAGGTAACTCCCCCTCTTGCTCTTCTACCTTACCTCTTCTTCTGTCAAGCTCCAGTCCTGCTTAATGTGGGGTAAAGGTGCGATGTTTGCTTGAAAATGGTGATGGAGCAGGAAGATGGAATCGGTTGCAGAGGGAGAAGAGAAGCCGGGACAGGGGGAGGAAGACTCCAAATGATGACCAAGGAAGACTCCTAGAGCCATCAAAAGCACCTTTTGGCCTATGCTCATCGTCCTTGCGTAGTCCCCACAAAAAAATATCTCTGAATCTTCCCTCCCACCACTTCTCTTTCTCTCCATACCCGACTGTTGGACGGAAATGGTGACACTGTGGAGGAGAGCCAGGCTGCTGGAGACCACACCCAGCAGCCATGGGGGCACCACCAGACACCATGGGGAGAAGTCTGGGTATGAAAAGCTGAGGGAGGAGAACTTGCAGAGGATGCAGCAGCTGGGCATCTCTGACATCTCCCTCAAGCTTAAGCCCCAAGTGTAGCAGCAGACTGAGAAGCGTGTTCAGAATAGGTCCAGAGAGCTCAAGCCTGTTGTCCCCGCCGCGACGGTCTTCTCGGTTAGGCCCAATGTAGACTTGGTCTTTATCTATTTTGAATATTGAGTGATTTTTTTTTGTTTTTGATGGGTGAAGAATGAGAAAGACCCTCTTCTGCTAGAGCTCAAAAGGGTTTTTCCAAGAGATCAACACTAGAAAGATTGAAGGAAGAAAATGATGAATCTTGATCAATGTAGAGTCTATATAATTTGCCTCTTATATTTATTTAATCTTCATTTTGTTGAAAAAACCAATCTATATAACTTTAATCTATGTTGAGTGTAATTTATGATGTCTCTGTGTTATGTTTTCTTGGGAAAGTTTAATCCATTTGATCAAGGATTGCTATAACTTGTTCCTGTCTTTCTTTTTGAAAAAATATGATATTATTGTTTCCATGAAAATGCTCGATCTGATAGATTGATCTTGGGTTCAATTTCTAGTTTCTCTGTTATGGGGGGTCTGGTATGTGTTTTATGACACCTCTTTGCTTTTATATATATAGAAGTCTCATGCAGAGATTGGTATGAAATTTGAATCTGAAAAGTATACTGAGTTCTATTTTTTTCATCTGAGTCTTAAAAGTCAAATTCATATTCAGATTCAGTTTAGATAATTTTAGATATATAACTTTTCAGTATTTTCAGTATACTTTTCAGATTCAGATTCAGACGAATCAAATGGGCCCCAAGTAAAAAGTAAATAAACTTACCAGTGCGACCGCCTTGATGATCGTATCAGGATCATAATCTGCGAATTTCGTCTCCTCCATTGTTGATAACATTACATCAATGAAATCCTGGTCTGTAGTATGCTTTCCGGACATTATCTTCACCATATGTTCTTGTAGCCATGTTGACATAACCATGTCCATCTGCATGGCCGTTTCTTTCATTGCCCTAATACTCCCACCTATGTCCAGCCACTCAAGCCAAGGAATTGCATCTGAAACCAAAAAATTTCCCATAAGATAGAAAAAACTAGCCATCACTTCTGTAAATTTACTGACCTCCTTTTCATCTTCCACATTAGCCCCAAAAAACCTCTTTCCAGCTATATTCATGACCACATTATTGAAACTGAGGTCTCCAAACCACTGCTTCATGATAAATACCCCTTGTTGCTTGCTAACTTCATCAGATTGTCTTATTTAGGAGATTTCTTGTTTATTGGTAACTCTTGTTTAGGTTTTGCCACCATGACAAATACAAAATCTAAAAGCAGCGTCCAAACGCCAAATGGAGACATCAACTAAGCAAGTTCTAGACGCAACCTTGCTAATAAATACCCAAATTGCATTCACAACTACATCAGAAACTCTTCTTCCACAATACACATTCATGGAAATGGTTTTGATACTTGAAGCCATCTCTGCCCTTCTAACCTTATTCCTTCTCCATTCTCTGTGGCCATCGCGGCCTAAAAGTCATAACAGATGTGAAACAAGAGAAGCACCAACCCCTGCCGGCCATTTACCCATTATTGGTCACCTTCACAAACTTGGTGCAAATCAGCCACTGACCATAACCTTCTCTGAACTAGCTGACAAATATGGGCCAATATTTACTCTCTGGATTGGTTCTAAGAGGACTCTTGTGGTGAGTAGCTGGGATTTAACCAAGGAATGCTTCTCTACTAATGATAAGATATTTGCTAGTAGAAGCACATATGCTGCAGCAAAGTACCTTAGCTACGATTACACCATGATCGGATTCGCCTTTTCTATGGTTCCTACTGGAGGGAGGTCAAGAAAATTTCCACTCTTGAACTTCTTTCAGTTCATCCGCTTGAACTGCTAATGCATGTACGCACCACAAAAGTTGATTTGTGCATCAAGGACTTGTATATGAGGTGCATCAGAAATGATAGCCAACCAATTAGGATTTTTTCACTTTCAGGCTGAAACACGTCCTGAGGTGTTTCAGATAAAAGTGAAAAAAACATGAAATAAATAGTGAAATGAAACATCCAATGTAGATGTTTTGCTTTTTATCACGCCCCAAATGGCCCCTTAGTGATATCTCCATATAGAATTGGACTTGTATTATAAATTTGTAAAATGTCATTGATCGTAGACTTAGAAACGTCACAATCAAAGATTCTTTGATGATAAGAAGAAAACAACAAGCATATGTTTCAATGGATTGTTACATCAGTGACAGTAGAGAATGACTCATATTTCCTTACATCCTTGTTTAGATGGTAATAATTTAAAGCGAATACCTGTCCATATCAACTTTCTAGCAGTTTCCATATGCAGCTTGGATACTATTCCAAGAATGTAGCGTTCACACTTGACTCGAGACAAGCTAGAAAAAATATAGGATGATAGAAAACTATTGATTCAGCTTAGGGAAATGTTTTAGTGACCGAGTTTGAGGGGCAGATTAAATAATCTTCAGCTTATTGGCATGTGAGAGACACAGGAGATCATGGGTGTTTGGAAGCTGAAAAAAATCATTTTTCGGGCGTAAAAAAATGATATCGGGCCCAAAAAATATTTGGTTAGTGAAAACACTAATATGTTTTGGAAGAGAGAAGGGAAAAAGAGCTGATTTTTTTTCCGTTGAAGAGGAGCGATGACTGATTCGTGATGCTCTTTATGATCGACATGATATCTTAATAACCTTGATATCCTATAAAAAAAATACCATAAAATCTATGATAAATAGTATGCGGTGGCTCAACATCTTTATGATATCATCATTATAAGAAAGAACACTAAAATTATCAATAATAATAATAATAATAATAATCAAATAGCACATTTCCCAATTATTAAGGGTCGGCGACACGGATCTTACTCCTCCATTCAGGCCTGTTTTGGGCTACCTCTTTCGTAAGAGATAGTAAATAGTAAAGTTAAATCCTTTTTTATTAACTCCATCCAAGTTCTCTTAGGTCTCCCTCTCCATCTTTTAGCATCGTTTACATATATCCCTTCTAATATTCTCACAGGGGCATCTAATGGTCTTCTTTACACATGCCCATATCAACGCAACCTACATTCTCTCAGCTTCTCCCTAAATGAGCTACTCCTAGACTCTCTCGAATATATTAATTTCTAATCCTATCTCTCCTAGTTATCCCACTCATCCACCTTAACATTCTCATTTCGGCTACATTCAATTTATCTATATGACTCCTCTTTGGTGCCAAGCACTCTACTCCATAAAGTATTGCAAGCCTAGTGACTGTCCTATAGAATTTGTCTTCAAGCCTTTTCGGAACACGCCTATCACACAACACTCCCGAGGCTGCCCTCCACTTTACCCACCCCTCATTTATCCTATGCACCAAATCACTATCATTTATCCTCTTCTTTATGGATAATGGATCTTAAGTAATGGAAATGAAGAAAGAACACTAAAAATGAAGAAAAATAAAAAAAATTAGCAAAAACGGATCAGAAATGACTAAGAAATGCATCGTTAAAGTTTGTCTCATTAAAAGTTATCGTATAATCGATTACACGATAACCAGTGCTATCGTGTAATCCAACACACGATATTACACGATAGCACTGGTTATAGTGTAATCGATTACACGATAGCCCGGCTATCGTGTAATCGACGTGTAATTTTCCATTAAAATCGGACAAACTTCAATGGTTCATATCTCGTTCATTTTTAGTCCATTTCGGCCACTTTTTTCCTCCTTATTTTTGATGCTCTTCCTGATCATCATGACATCATAATGACCTTGATATCCTATATAAAAATACCATAAAATCTATGATAAATAGTATGTGATGGCTCAACATCTTTATGATATCATTATTATAATGAAGAGCCATAAAAATTAAGAAGAATGAAAAAAATAGGCAAAAATGAATCAGAAATGAGTAATAAATGCATTGTTGAAGTTTGTCTTATTAAAAAGCTATCGTGTAATTAATTACACGATATCCAATCCTATCGTGTAATCAATTACACAATAGCCATCTGCTTCGAGTATTCCTTTCCAAAAACACAAATCAGTGTGATTTATGTTCAGTTCCCAAACAGATTTCACCTTTCACAAAATCAATGCGATAATTTTCACCCTGAAATGCAATCACGCCTGAAAGTATTTTCGCCTCACATCAGCCTTCGTTTAAGCAATACTTACTTCTATATGGCTAGGGTAGGAGGTGCTTGCAAATGGATCGTGAAACTTTCTTTCCATGAAATGATGAAAATATTATTTTCCTCTGATGGTAGACTATCACCGTAAGGAACAAATGGGTTGAACCGAGCGACTCAAAACCGGGTTCAAATGGGTTGAACCAATTTTTGGTTTGGTTCATTGTTCATTGCTCACTATTCATGTCTGGTTCATGTCTTGGTCCGTTTCATAGTTCGATTGGGCCAGTGAACTGGGTCTTGAATGGGTCGTTGTCCGGGTCGCCTGTGACCCGAGTTCGGCCCGCACAGGGTCGTCTTCCTCAAGGGGATGCCTTGCTGCCCTAGGTGGCCTACGCCTCTAGCAGGTGGCATGATGGCCATCGCCATCTCTGTCGGCCACCTTCTCTGTTGCCACCTTGGCTCCCTCGGCAGAAGTAGCAATGATCATCGTCGGTGTAGTTTGCTGCCGAGGCTGCTCCCTGGCAAGACAGCGACTGGGCTCCACCCGCCTTCGTTGCCTCCATCCCTCGACACTGCCCCTCTTTGGTGAGGATCTTATGCCGGTTAACGCCAACGCTCGGCCAACACCGCATCAGTGCCACCAGCGTCGCCGCCGTCTTTGCTAAAAAAATACAAATTAATGCTAAATAAAACATAAATAAATCATAATTTAATGATTTTGCTATGGGATCCGACCTTTTTGTGTGAATTGCAGTCAATCCACACCCTCTTAGCCAATGTGCCAAAATTTCCTCCTCTACCTTTGCTAGATTGGGTTTCTAAGGATTTAGGGTTAGGGGTGATGGGGTTTATATAGATGTGCGGGGAGGATTTCTTTTCCATACCCCATGAATTTATAAATATACCCAACTACTAGATATACAATTTTATACAGCAAAAATCTTTGATATTACACCATTCCCTTCTTAAAAGGAATTTTGTCCCCAAATATTTAGGCAGATTCAATCTCTAATAATTTCCTCAACTCGTCTGCTTCTTAGCCTTAAAGATATTATTTATTTCATCAATCCACTCCTCAGCCTTCTCTGGATCATCTATCGTGGGATCCTACTAATCTATACATGAATTATACATTTTATTAACCCTAAACTTACGTTTGTGTTAGTGTTTGATTAGATTTCATGACACTTTAATGTTGTGTTTGATCTTTCGTAGGAAAAGAGGACATACACTCATTTTGGCTTAAGAAGAGAAGAGAAACAAAATAAATTGGCAAAGAAACAGTAACCGATCAATTGCATCACCTACGCGATCGATCGCCTAGCGCAGAAAAGAAGATGCCAACATTCCAGTAGAAACAATTGATCATTTCATTTGTGATCGATCGTATCTAGTGGAGTTTTGGAATGAACAATTATCGATTGATCATTTACAAACCGATCGATTACCAGAGGAAGACAGTCTGCCGAATGATTGTGGGACGAAATAGAAATACACTGGAAACAGCGATCGATCGCTGAACCAGGCCGATCGATCGGCAGTGGCAGCGGGCAAAAAAAAACACCCTTTTTGTTAGGTTTTGAGACAGGTATTTGGGGTTACCCATCTATATAAACCTTAAAGAGGGCAAAAGGAAGGACGCCTTAGGTTTTAGAGAGGGTTTGGAGAGAGCTATTTTGGGGGATTTTGGAGAGGCCATAGCAAAGGAGAGATGAAGAAGAAGAAGATGATGTCCATTTTTCCTCCGATGCTCGGTTAAATCACCTCCAAGGCATAGATGAAGCCCGGATAGATT